>BSUD01000002.1:36431852-36514767 GCA_033239045.1 Fagopyrum esculentum | reverse complement strand
AAAAAAAAAAAAAAAAAAAAAAAAAAAAAAAAAAAACTACGGGAGTGTACTTACAGACCAGTACTCGTACATATGGAAAACATAATCTCAAGAGTGGAGTATAAGAAGAATTTTATCTCGGAACGGAGTCGAGTTGCGTTGCATGGCAGAGAAATATTATCGGTCTGATAGACGTGAGGGATATAAGAGTGGAATGTTGATGGTGTGTTAACAGTTATCGAGCAATTATGATCAAACGATGGTGAGGTAAGATTACCTTGTGCCTAGTGTTGTCATCGCGAATACATTCTATATCACCTAAGATCTTGATACTGCGTAAGAAGCTTGAGTTGAACTAGAGATCTATAAAATAATATGATGACGTCGATAGAATACAAAGATTGACCACCGGGTTTTGGTTGTTAAGTTATATCAAGTTTAAGACAAAAAATGAGCAGATGACGGTTCTTTAATGGAGGAACCATATGACGGAACCCTATTATGAAATAAGACCAAGTGAGTTATGATACAACTAGCCTTAAACACTTAGTAAAGGACCGGGAGGTGTATAAGGGGGGATATCCTAGATCGGATACCCGGAACCTTTCCGAAGATCAGAAAGAAAAGAATTGGAATAAATTACCTCAGGAAGGTCATCAAAAGATTTAGAGGTGAGTTAGGTAAGACAACCTTGTGAGACCTTACAAGCGGAGTTGAAAGTGAGTGAAGGACTAGTATTCCTCGCCCTATATAGTAGAGCAACCCCATTGTCCACGGATTAGTTAGAGGGAATACCTACTAGACACGAGTTAGCTCCTCAGAATAGAGGATCGGACAGTTGGGCCGAATGATACCGGTGAGTTATCCGATAACCACTCTAGAACGTGGTAGCAAGCGCTAGTGAGGTATGTACATGAAAAGATTTTCGGAGTCAGTAGTTTTGTGAAAAGCCGACGAGGCTACTTGAGATATTGTGATATTAGGAGATGTCGTTCTGTGTAACTTACATGACTATATATTGGATTGAATAATTGTGTTTCATGTGTGCTTGACTAAAATGATACGATATTTGAGTGGTTTCTGTTTGTTAAGAGTTTCTTTAAAAGATGAGTTGATAGCCTGAATCTATTTATAGAAAGTCATCGGATGAATATTCTTATTCTAAGTTTCGGGACGAAACTTATTTTAAGGGGGTACTTATGTAATACCCGGAAACTTATTTTCGCTTTTGGTTTTAATCAACGTAAATCTTATCATTTTATGTGAAATTATTACTCACATAAAATAATAAGATTTTCGCAATTGTCCCTTCCTTTAACAATTCTATTATTTTATGTGAGGAGTTAATCACATAAAATGCTTCTTACCAACTTCTATTATTTTATGTGGAGTTTTAATCTCCTTACATGATCCTTAATATCTTAAATCAACACAATTTGATTTTTGTATGAAATTCTATCCATATAAAATATAAGGAAAATTCTTAGATTTCACTCTTGCAAGAATATGAGTCCATGAGACCAATCCTTTTCACAAATTTTTAACAATATGATGACAAGGCCTAGGACAAGCTTTTGACAAGGTCCTTGGGCCCAACTCTTACAAATGTTGCAGCCCATGTCTTCAAGACTTATCCAACCAACTCACCTCCCTTATTAGTATGGGCCGACCACCACTGTCCTTCCATCTTGGTGGCCTGCATGGCACAGCCCAACCTGCGCCCGGAATGACCGTTGCCATCACCGTAACTCCCATCCTTCAAGCTCAACTCCTTCCTGGTTTTACGCTAATCAGACCCACAACTTTGCCTGGAATCACGTACACTTAGACGTCCACATTCATGCCGCCTGAAACCGCGAATGAAGAGTTGCCTTCTGGATCCAAGCACATATCTCCAGCCTTCAATCTTCTCTCTCTGTACCCTAACCACAACTCAGGAGTCGTCGGCACAGCAGGTCCGTCGACTGTCGATGATCACTCTCCTCTCATACAACCTTCAATCCCTAACCTGTCACGTGCAACCTATCATCATCCTTGTGCTCGTCTCCAGACAACAACAATCGGAGGGAGGCGCTTCCTGGTGCGTTGTCACTTGGATCTTGCACACACGCGATAACAAGGGCGTCTGGATCCTCATCGAGCCCCATAGAAGACAGCCTTCATTGCCACTCCCCACGTATACACCAACCCGCTCCCAGGAGACCGTACAGTGTAGGTGAGGCTGACCGCTTTCTCTTCTCGCCGCTCTCCATCGGTGGCCAGGGTGGTAGCAGCAAACAGGCGAAGGTCCATCCTTGTAGTCGACACGCGAAGACATCCCTACCCTTCTACATAACCAGACTCCACCCCCTTTTCAAACCAGTGAGAATCTACCCGGATGTCGATGGTGTGATGTGCGAGAGTCAAGTAATGCCATCCCTCTCCGCCCCTATACACAGGTGGTAGCAGCTAGCTCGTCGTCGGCACCGCAAAGAGGAGCAAAACCCTCAGGCTTTTAACGTCTACAAGCCATGGGTAAGTTACTCCAGATATGTCTTTATCAGTATATCCACAGGGGAGTAAGTGACTTGGGTTGTGTGGCGTTGGATTTTATAGGGGATGAGTGCTAATCTTCAAGTGCAACATCTGGAACCATAGATGGCGGGAAGAAGGGTCCAACCGGAGTCTTCATACTCCATACATGTTGCTACTGTTGTCCTCTTGCTCCTCTTTAGTTACATGGGAAGAAGTAGACTTGATCTTATGTTTTGCCAACCACAGGGATCGAACCTTGAACCTGTGGCCGTCCTTGTTTCGGATACAACATGTTACAGGTGAGTCTCGAAGCTATGACCACTTGTATTCTTTTTTTTTTTTCCAGAAAATCAGCGTTGAGTATCCACCTTTAAGACTAGATTTCGATGTCTTTCAGTAACTTTTTACCGTTCAAATTTTTGTATGATATAGAAGGACATGCATAGTATGATATATTAAAAGTTTAGGCCGATCCAACGGTCGGATCTGGATCCATAGGAGCCCAAAGTAGGCTAGTTGAGCTGTTTGAGAAAGAACTCAGAAATTGGCTAAGTATAAATTTCTGGTTTTGGAACCAACTTTGAGAATTTGTGTAGAAGTGATTATTATGTATTTTTGGAAAATTCTGACTACTATGGATAGAGTGCATAGCATAAAAGATTTAGAGATTTTGTTGGAATTTTTATATTTTTATTCGGTTCTCATATCTTAAGCCAAAGTCGGACCTTGACGACTTTTTATGAAAGTCAAGAATGTAGTTAACTCTTCTAAATCTTTAGCAAACTTTCCTTTGAGAGTTTTAGTGTGGTTTTGAGTTCCAAAGAATAGTTTGGAACTTTGTTATGGAATTTTATAAAGTTTCGGGACCAGTGGTAAAACAGTCAATTATCCGTATAAGGGTATTTCGGTAATTTATCTGATGATAGAGTTAAATATCCTAGAAGTCAGAGACTTCTAATTAAGTGGGATACATTATTGATCCACTTGCCTTTTATACAGGCGGTTGAGTTCCTGCGGTTACAGACCGAGTCGAGATAACGGGATTTGAGATTTGAGTCAGGTAAGTCCTTTGGGCTTACTTAGCTGACTTCTAAATATGAGTATAAATGATGATGGTGGTGTGTGATTGAAATGTTTATGGAGATAGGTTGTGATATATAATTACCGACCTATATTTTGGCCTAAGAGTAACGGGCGGTGGCATTCTGCTCAGTAGCTTGCGGGCACTGGGGGTTTCTTTCGGGACTAGTCCATACGTGGTTTGTAGTGATGCTACCAGTGGAAGTCAGCTAGACCTACACCAGTTGGATAAGGAACGGAGGCGAGAACTAATAATAATTCTCGTGCCACAACTTAAATTGAATAATGTGAATCACTTAAATAATAGATAATAAACGGTTGAGTGACAGCATGATGTTTGTTTATTTTGTTTCTGCTTGTGTTTGTGTTGTTATCTTTTTTTGCTTATATTTGGATAGTTAGCTAACGGTTTATCCGTGTTGTAGATCTGTAGAGATAGACAGTTGCAGAGAGATCCGGAACGGATGGTCAGCCGGGTCCACGTACTCATTAGATGGGGACGGGGGAGTCTTCCATACGTCATGCATGTTATGTATCTTTATATATGTTTGTAAGGCTGTCACATGTGTACGTTTATACCATTTAAAAATATTATGTTTTAGAAATTGTTTTAAATACATTTGTGCCTTGTTGTAAGATCCAAGTAATGTTGTTGTTAAACCAAGGTCGGGACCCATTGTGAGGTCCTAACCAGTAGCTCCCCGAGTTCCGAGAATTTGGGGTGTTACATTTCTCTTAAGGTTGTCTTGTTCAATTATTCTCTTTCTTCCCATATATTTGATTAATACTTTCATGATGATGAGTGGCTAATCTCTTTGTGTGATTCTAGGGTGATTGGCTGAAGGTTGTGGGAAAAACAATGATAGAATAATCTTAATCACAGTAGGACCCTGAAAGTTCGAGTCTTTACCTTAACCCTAAGCATCTCGCTCAGTCGATGAACATCTCGGCCGGGGTGGAATTCTTCTGACCGAGGTGACTTATCTGATCCGAAACTGAGAGTTAAGTGTTAGAGTTTGCCAAATCCTATTCTTATTACACCTTTCCTGGTTCAATGCAAGCCTAGGATGAGACTTACCCGGTAATTCCTTTGTTTGTTTACCTAAGATCATAAGTGTAGGTAATAAAGGTTTATCCTTTATTGGGGTTTGAGTGTGCTTTCATCCCATCTTTGTGAGTTAGCTTGAGACTTACCCGGTAAAGGTTGATTCTATTCCCTTAGTTGGAGTGTTAGTTTGAGGTTATAGTTCTTTATCTTAATTCCATGAGACTTACCCGGTAATAGGAGTTACGGTTTTGGATTAGTGAGTAGTGAGACTTACCCGGTGATCTATTCCACTTTAGTAACACCTTCCCTATGCAAAAACCTCAGCTTTGTCCGCTTATCTTTAGATCTTGAGTTGGAACCACAACTAGATGCTTTAATCCCTAGAATTGCATATTTCCTTTATTGACTTCTATCATCTTTGATTGTTTTAATTGCTTTGTGGTTAGTGATTGCTAAAAGCTTACCAATTCCGACTTTGTTTCACTAAGTCCCTGTGATCGACCCTTGGAATTCCTTGCTTTTTACTACGATTGACCCGTACACTGCGGGTTTGCATCCTTGTTTTAATCTTACATCTAGGGTTATAAATTTAAAGCTTGCACACACCGTTTGGAGCGAACAATGATCGTTGATATTCTTTGTTGTTTGCGAATTGTTTCTTCATTTGAAAATTTCTTACAAGCCCTCTTGAAATCAAGGCGAATGGATCTTCCTCCTCATCATCACTCTCTTCATCCTCTGATGGTATGTCGTCCTTCTTGGATCTTAGGGCAAGATTCTTTGTGTTTGATGGGAGCTCTCCGTCTTCTTCACCAAGAACCATTTCATGGGTAATTAGCTTTCCAAGAAGGTCGTCTAGAGGTAGTGTAGTGAGATTTTAGGCTTCTTCAACGGCGGTCACTTTTGGTCCTCATTTAGCTTTAGGTAAGCTCCTTAATACTTTTCTTACTTTTCTTCATTTGTGAAGACCTTTCCAAGTGAAACAAAATTGTTCACAATCTCGCTGAATTGTGTGAACATCTCCTTGACCGACTCATTTGAATTCATCTTGAATAACCCGCGTGTGTGTTAGACAGTTGTGAGCATATGAAAAGAATGACCGATGAAGGGTCGAGTTAGCCGCTTTAATACACACACTTAAAATGATGTTGGTATTTTTTTTATGAGTGTCATGCCAGTCTTGAACGGGTGATAAGGGTTTGATATATATATTCACTCAACAAGAGTTGAATATCCGCTAGAGGTGATGTCTATAGTTGATTAAGGACTTCAGTCAGGTGATTTTGTACCATCCGGGGTAGGTGAGCGTTGTCAACAACACCCTTAGTATGTGGACGCCTTGAGAGGAGGCGATGGCTCGACTGACGGTCCAACTTCAGTTGTAGAGGGATTTAGTAAGGATGAAGATGGATATTCGGTTTCCGGATAAGGACAGACACTTGTCCGATTTGGGGGAGGCTACCTGATACATCGGGAGAGATCCGACAGAAACAAGGAAGATGTCCGTTTGTGATGAGAATCCGGGATAGGATGTCCCGAGGGGAGGCTACCTTGTGTTTTTACGGGTGGCCGAGAAGCCAAGAGTGTGTGGGTGTACCGTTAGATAGAAAGTAAGAGGTATCAGGACATCATATGTTCGTATTGGTTAGGCAAGATTAAGCCCGATGTGGCTAAGTGCATAACTAGTATACGACATGTCATCAGGTCAAGCTTGAGCACCATAAGACGGGAGGAGGGTCTCAACCACTGCAAGTTGCACAGTGAGGGTGAGAGGATACCTCCATAAAGGTTATTACCGTTTTTAGACTAAGTAGCAGTTGTGACATGATTGGGTCATGGTAGATCGACCCGACAAAGACAACGCATTTTATACCCTATTGGGAAACAAGGCCGATGAGTCCGCTAGTTGTGGGATCTTCTACGTTGATAGTGAGATTACTTGAGATAACGAGTATCATCGTCTCGGATCGAGGTGGGCGTTTCACCTCGGGAGTTTGGCAGTGGGATCAATCCACTTTTGGGTACCTATTGCATTTCATGACAGTTTTTCCTCCTTGGATAGTTGGTCAATTAGAGAGGGCTTTTGTGACCTTGGATGCCGTACAGAGAGCATATGTGCTTGATTGGGAAACAAGTGTGATCCAAACATTTCCTTTGATTTGAGTTCTCGTATTACGATAGTTGACATGCATCGAGTGTAATGGCCCTTTATGAGGCATTTTATGGGCAGAGGTGTCATACACCGTTGTTGTGAGACGAGCCGAGTAGTGGGATAACCTTGAGACTTTTTAGTGGGATAGCCCTAAGCAGATACGGGATGATATCGCTCGGGTAGCGATGATCCAAGAGCGGATGCTAGCCGCACGGAGTCGCCAGAAGGCATATACAGATGAGAGGTGCAGACCACTAGAGTTCAGATATGGAGGAGGTCGAGTTGAGAGTTTCACAGGCGCGAGGCGTCAGATGTTTTGACATTAAAGGAAAGTTGAGTTTCCGATATATCGGACCTTTTTGAGATCTTAGTGTGAGTTAGGAAGTGGTTTACTAGTTGGCATGACCACCGAGAGTAAAGGATGTTCACTAGGTGTTTCATGCGTATCAATCGAGGGAGTACATGTTTGAATCAAGGTACATTGTCAGTCATGACGATCTAACGACATAGACGAGGAGCCAATGAGGCTAACTAGGAAACGGTGGATGGTACCTATGGTTGAGTTTTATGACGAGCTAGTAGGATCGATAGGAGCGATGGGTTAGATCTTATGTGCATGTGTGACGTTATTGTAATGTGTGCCCCGTGCGGGAATGTGTTGTATGATTTGTTAGATCTTGATGTGGTATGTTATATGGGTTCTAGTGAGTATATGCCATGTTCCTTGTGCGGTTTTGCTATTGTAACATGAGTAGGCTTTGGTTATCGAGTAAAGAGTTGGCACGTTTACGGCTTTTTGAGTTGTTACCGAGGCAGTTATGACCGAGAGTTTGGCGTTTAGCAAGTTTCGGGGCAAAACTTGTTTTTAGGGGGATCTAATGCAACACCCGGAATTTGTAGTTCCGGTAGGTGAGTGGTTTAGTAGCCTTAGTATCATCCACCGCCCCTGCGGCCTAGGAGAGACGTGGTTGTGGCTTTCCCGCAGGCGTGGCTCAATCATTCTGCATGTGCAGCGTGCTGAGTGTACGAGTTTTTATCATTTCTTCTTTCCGACCTCTTGTTTCCTTCTTTTACTTTTTGACCCCTCGTTCTTTAAGTAACTTGGTTGTCTTGACCTTTTATTTTCACCCTAAAGAGCAGCCCTCTCTCTCTCTCCTCTTTCATTTTTCACGTTACTCTCTTCTTTTCTTCTCTTCTCCCTTCTCTTCCTCTTCCATGGTGATTCTCCTTCATCTTTCTCTTGCAAGTGAGAGCTGCTCCATCTCGTGCACCGGCTGGGGACTGCAGAACCGGGCTGTAGAGTAAGTTTTCTCCCCTTCTCCTCCTCTTCTTCATCTTCTTCCTTCTTTGAGCCCTAATGTTGTGGAAACCATGAATTCTCAAGTTCTACCCTCCCTTGTGATTGCATGTGTGGATCGAGTCTAGGTAGTGATTGATGATGATGATCGAGTGATGGACATCCATGGCGGAGAAAGCAAGTAAGGAGGCACCCTGCACATCGAAGAAAATAGTCGCAAATCGTTATTCTAGAGTTCGACCACACCTGCGGCATGACAAAGCCGCGGGTGCACCTCTGTACCAGTGCCGCAAGGGCGGCTGGCCTGAGCCGCGGGGGCGGCCACCTGGGCCGCAGATGCGGCTCTAACGCACCTTGAGCCGCCGGTGCGGCCTTCCGCTCCTCTCCGCGGCCGCGCTTCCTTGTTCGTCTCTTATCCTAGCTTGTGAGTTGGTATGATCTTGTAAAGATCAATAGGAGTTGAAGTCTAAGGACTTCTATGTTGTGAGAGAGGTGTTGATATTGTGCCTTATTTTGAACAAGCGTTGACGATCTTCCTGTGGGAAGTTGAGAGTGGTTGTTATCGGGTTTTGAGACAAGTAAGTCCCCGGACTTACTTAGCTAGCTTCCTTGTATTAGTATCGATGTGTTATGGTTGTGTGTGTGTTTAGTTATATTTATAACAACAAAACCGGACTAGGTTGACTTTATACTATACCCTTATATTGGCCCAAGTGTATGATAATGGGCGGTGACATCACTGTCTAGCTCTTGCGAGATCTAGGAGGTTCTTTACGACTAGGCCAGGCTGGTAGATGATTGGATGCATCAATACCATTCCTTGTTGGTAAGTAAGGACAGATGTGAGTTTCAGGGATTCTCGTGTCACAAACCTAAGTTGAATTAGTAATAGGATGACGGAAATAAAAAGATAATGACCGGCTTGCGTGATATCGTGTTATGTGTTTCGTTATTATGTGTATGTGTCGTTACCATCTTTCTAATGCTTAGAATGTTAGCTAACGGTTTTATACCGCCTTTGTAGATGCCTTGTAGGTTAGGGAGGTCGCCGAGTGACTCGAAGGAGTGGGCAGCCGGGGTTTGTACATTATAGGACGGGGATGAGGGTTTCATATTACGTTTCATTGTTGTTTGTACCTTAGTCGTTGTTAGTATGTTGTTTTAAGGACTTGGTTGAGTTTTCACATTGTATCGTATTCTGGTTCATGCCATATTGCATTCAAAATATTTGGTTTTGCCTTTTTATTTGTGTCTTGTTGAAAAGATCCGGTGAAATTGTTGTCAGGCTAAGGGTCGGGACCCATTGTGAAGTCTCCGCTCGTAGCGCCCCGAATCCTGCGGATTTGGGGTGTTATAGTAGTAAGTTGGTTGTTTGTGAAATATGGCTTCATAAGGTGTCTTGTCATCAAGGATAGGGGTTGACCGTCTGCTGATAAGATATGTGGTTGTCAAGATGCACTCTCCCCAATATGAATGTGGAAGTTTGGATTGAAAATAAAGAGACCTAGCTACCTCCGAAAGATGTCTATGTTTGCGCTCTACAACACCAATTTGTTGTGGTGTGTATACACATGATGTTTGATGAGTAATACCTTTCATGGAATAAAAAAAGGAAGGCTTCTTTGCTAGAGAACTCAAGGGCATTGTCCTATCTTATGTGTTTAATGGTTGTCTTGAACTGATTCTTTATCATGATGACAAAAGATTTCAAAAGGGATAGGGCATTGCTTTTGTGTGACATGAGATAGGTCCATATGCAACGTGAATGGTCAACAATGGTAAGAAAGTAGGAAAAGTCATTATGTGTTTGATGTTTATAAGGACCCCATGTGTCAATATGAATGAGATCAAAGATGTGATTACATCTTGTGGAGGAAATAGGGAAGGCGTGCCTATAGTGGCAAGCTTAAGGGCATATGATACAAATAGAATGATTCTTGGAGATATGAAGCTTGTTATTGACAAAGTGAATTTGATTAAATGACATATAGCCTAGACGACAATGCCACAACTCAATAGGAAGTACACTATGTGTAAGATGTAAAGAAAAACCATCATTGTTTGAATTATTACAAGCTTGTGAGGTAAAAGATGAACTAAAAGCAATTGACTTATCAACCACGTATAGCCCTCTAAATGCTCGTCATCACCATTTGAGTCTTCATCAAAGGGTCCTAGACAATGCATGCATGAGGAGTAAACAAAATATGAGATGTCAAGTCATTGGATAATTTAATGATAGAAATAAGGTTGAATTGAAAGTGTGGTACGTGGAGTACATGGGATAAAGTGAGTTTGTCATTGATGGAAACAATGCCATGATGTGCAAGAGGAGCACATTTACCATTTGGCATGGTGATGAAGGAGGGGCTAGTTATAGGAGTATATGAAGTAAAGAGATCAAGGTTGGGTGTGATATGGTTTGTAGCACCGTTGTCCAAGATCCATTTCGAGCTAAGGTTAAAAGACAAGAAACAAGAAGGCTTACCAACAAGAAGAGCGGCATAATCATTGACAGAACCTTGAGATTGCTTCTTGTCTACTAGGGCAAGAATGAAGGGCATTGTCTTTGGAGGGAAAGAGCTTGTGATGGAAGGAGCGGCTAGCTTATGCCCTGTTGGGTAACCAACCAGTTTCCAGTTTTTGTTGGTGTCGTGACCTACGATCTTGCAATGTCCACACCATTGGAGACCTGGAACTAGTGACGTTGGATATACTATCAGCTTCCAACATCGATCGACATTGTGACCTTTAACTTTTCAATGATCACAATAGGAACGTGCATTTTGATTGGAACTTGGTATGGAATCAGGAATTGGTTGTCCTTGAGGAGTCTGCTTGAAAGAATTGTGGCGATGTTGAGAGTATACAGTGGAGGCAGTATCATCCAATATTAAATTTCTAGAGAGATTTCTCTGACTTTCTTCTTGAATAAGTAACTTAAATACTTCATTGAGAGTTGGACTTGGATGCATCATTAGAATATAGGAGCGAGCAAGATTAAATGATTCACTGAGACCGACCAAAAATTGAATAATTTGTTGGTCATGAATCATGGCTAGAGCAACATCATTGGAACCGCATTTGCAGATGTGATTCGTCAAGGCAATAGTATAATCTTCCCAGATTTTCTTCATGCTAGTGAAATAAGATGTAATCGATTGATTACCTTGCGATATGAGAGATAAATCCTTCTGGATTTGGTAAAGGCTTGCCCGATTGGATTTGCCAAATCGAATCGCCAACTCAATCCAGATCTGAGCGGTTGTGTTAAAAAATAACACCGATTCTCCAATCTCTTTCTCAATATAGTGTAGAAGCCAAGAGATAAGCATATTGGTGCATGGTTCCATTTAGCAATCATCTTGGGATTGGAATCAGGTCATTCGCAAACACCATTGACGAAAGCGAGTTTGTTCTTGGCTGAAAGCAAGACTTCTGCTGCTCTCTTCCAACGTCAATAATTGGTACTGATGAGAAGAGTTGTAGACAGTTTGAGAGAGAGAGCGTCTGAGTGGTGAAGCTGGATTTGGAGCAAGAAGGCATCATTAATAGCAGGAGGATTATCATGAGATTCTTGTGTGTTTGACATGACATAAGCTTATAGAGCCTCTGATACCATGTTACAATTTGTAGGGGGGAGAGAGAGGAAAAACGATAGAATTATGACTGGATACTTGCTTGTCTATTATCACATGTGGCATCTGTATTTATACAGTATTTGTAACTAATTCTATCACACTGTTACTCCCAACACTTGTCAACAAGGGGTACTATTATCTTAATTGTATTGCAGTCGTTGCTTCTGAACCTGGTGTGAACCGGAGTCTATTCTCTGTGTTCTTCATTACTAAGTTCATCTTCATAATTTTGTCTTGTATATTTGTTTATTGGTAGGACGTTGAGACTTGTATAGTGGTACACATTTAGACTTACAAAGACTGTCTTTGTAAGAACTTTTTAGCTTGATCGTCGTATGGAGGTTTTATACACAATCATATCATATATGGTATTATGTTTCCGCTAAACCATATTGCAGACGTTCTTGATCTAAGAATTCCTGTCATTATTAATACAACAGTATATGTAATCCATGAAAGCTCTTGGAAAAGCTTCCTCAGAATCTTACATCAAAATGAAACAGGGAACCCATCATATGACTTCTTAGAGAGGACTATATCATCATTCACTTGCAGCAGCAAGGTTTCTTGTTATCGGCAAATTGCCATCGTAAGTGCATTTTAGGACGTCTGGTCTTCTAACCAACCTTGGTCCGACCGGTACTCCTCCGACTTTAGGACGGATATCCTGTAAAATCACAGCTAAATGGTCTCAAACAGGTATGATTCTTCCACAAGTCTTGTATACTGACTGATGCAAGAAAAGATTGAGTACCTGATCAAAAATGGCAGTTGGGATTGCTAGTGTGGCAACGGCGTTTGGAGAGTCGACTATTCCAGAGATTCTCCCTTCACATGGGCAGCAGGAAAGAAGGAGATAAACCTGATACAGATCGAGTAATAAGATTTGATGAAAATAGTCTTTCTTTTGTAACTTAAAGATTTAACCTGTTCTTTGGAGTATCCAAACTTGGAAATATAGTCAATGGCATTGAGCACAGCGCGCTTGTAGGCAACAGATGCATCAAGGAAGTGTTGCCTTCCTCCCTCATCAACACTGATGCCCTCGAACACCAACCACTCTGAGAACCTCGGCTCCATTGGGCCTATCTCGAAGATCGGATTGACGTGTAGAGGAGTCGGCCCCATAGGTGTAAGGTACTCTTTCATTCCACCTCTTATGATGTCACACCTGAAGAAAGATTATAACTTTGGTTGAATGTGATTGACTTGTTGGAGTAGTAACATATATATACATTGAGCTTACTTGAGCTCTAGGAAACCGCTCATCTCAATGGCTCCACAGAATGAGACTTCACCATCACCCTGAGAGAAGTGCATATCTCCAGTGCTAAGATTTGCTCCTTCCACAAATACAGGAAGATAAATCTTCGAACCTCGGCTAAGATTCTTAATGTCACAGTTTCCTCCATTTTCTCTTCCTGGAATCGTCCTTGCTGCTTCCAAAGCAATCTTTTCCCACTCAGGATTATCTTTGTCGATCTGCAAAAGACTTCATCTGTTTGTTACACCCAAATAGAACTTCAAGGTTGATTGAGCTGAATGAAGTACAATATTTTACCATTCCCAAGAGGCATCCTTCTGTTGACGGCAAGTTTGCGAGTGGTCGTGTATGGAGAACCTCACATAACTTCAAGGCTCCAGGGCCTTCTTCTACCACCTTCCTTTCCCTTTCATTCCATATGTTCAGAAGTTCCATTGATGGAGCAGTACCAACGATTCCAGGGTGAGTTAGACCCGGAAAACGCACTCCTAAATTACAGAATACATAATACAGATTCAGTATAACTCCTCTTATAATGATAAGTGGATTTGAAATTGGTTGACCTGGTATGTGGGGAGAGTAAGCATATATCCCTTCAAAGTACCATATAGCTTTAGTAGCACATGGGAAATGATCTGTCAAGAAACCCCCGCCATTTTCTCTATCGAAGGTTGCTGTATAGCCCCATTCATCCCCAGGCAAGGGGCCTAAGTTGCAGATTTCTACTACCAATAGATCCCCTGGCCTTGCTGGAACTCCATCTGCATCCAAAACCCTAATTGGGCCGCTTAGGTAATGAACCTGCAACAGAAGTTTCAAAATCATCAACTCCAACGTTTTTGATAAAGAAAACCTGCAACAGCAATTGAGCTTACGGTAGAGAGGTCTATAAGTTTGATGTCTGATGCATCATTATTGTCATTTATAGCCCCTCCTGTCCAGTCGAGCATCTCGATTCGAAAGAGCTCCCCTGCCTTGACCTCGGCAACTGGTGGTAGATGAGGGTGCCATCGGTTGTGGAGCGGTGCTTTCTGTTCCCATGGCTTTCTTTTCAGATCGATTGGGACAACGACTCTTGGGGTTCGAGGACTCATAAGACGATTTACAAGGTGAGAATGGAGGTTGGGTTCTAGTCTAGAATGGGCTGGAAGTAGCCAAGAAGAATGAAGTTTTCCTTTGTGGAAATTTTGGAGTAGGACAAAAACCACGTGAAAGACAAAAACAAGGTGAAAGATACTGCTGAGTCGACAGATTCGATCTCCGACGACTCAGTCAGTAGCAGCATCAAAGAGGGGGAAGGAGGAGCACATGTTTAGGAATGAGCTTACAGTAGCTGTTAGTATTTAGTTAGAAAATTGGGAAATTTAATGAACGAAACGACTTACAGTGCCGGTAGGAGCGTTCTTGATGTCTTGGGCAGAGAAATCGCTGGTTATATGTCCTCCACTGAAGTCCATCATCTCAACCCTGAAAACTTCCCCAACTTTAACCTCTGCAACAGTGGGTATATCCGGGTGCCACCTGTTGTGAAGTCTCAGTTTCTGCTCCCATGGCTTCTTCTTTAAGTCTATGGGAATCACCATCCTTGCACCAAGAGAACCCATCGCACCTCAAAATCAAATCCTGTGTTATTCACTCTAACCCCTTTATTTTAATCTCTCGTGATATACCGTATTACTTGCTTCCAAATTTCTTCTTGCTATTTTCACCAAGTGGATCACAGCGACAGATAAAGATGTTTGACACGTTTGCCCCTATAAAATTAATACAGCTGCGTTTGATAGCTTAGATTAAGGTCACGAAAATTAAGTTGAAGATGAGAGGCATCAAATTATAGAATTAAGTATAGGTATTTAGTAAATTGTTTTCAAAAATTTAGCTTTTACACATTTAAAATCCCTACCCAAGAAACAATGTGTTGTTATTTATGGAGGAATAATTGAGAGATGAAGATGATCGAAAAACTGAGTTTTGTCTGTTTTGCTGTTTTTCTGTTTGTTAGCATTTTTGTTTGCACTCATGACTGAGTTTTGCTGGCATTATGACTTCCATTTTGCTGGAATTTGTAATTTTTGTTACTAATACTTGTGTGCTAAGCTATTGATTAATTTTTTTTACTTATCTTTTTTTCTATAATTTGAATTTTGTATGGATTGCTGGCATTTTTTACTTCTGTTTCCTAAGTTATATTTTCCTGTAATTCCTAACCCAATTTTTGGAGCTGCAACTAGGGATCAAAAGTTGTGTGGCCAGGATTATGTCATGGCATCTCATCGGTTGTGGAGCGGTCCTAATTACAAAGTGATGGTATGTTATTAAGCCCAAGGAGTCCAGTAAAGATGAGCCCACTATTGGGACAGCTGTAACCTAGAACAGCTCTATATAAACATTGTAAATCTGTCTGTAATGCATACAACAGAATCATCATTTTCATATAACAAATTCCACTATGGTATCAGAGGGTGTAGGACAAACGTCCAACAACATTTGATCCTCCACCATGCCTTCTCTGTCCTCTCAAACAGAAGAGGAAGAATCTTCCAACAATGCTCCTCCAACCATCCTATCACCTTCTCCACAATCCTTCTCTCCTTCACCACTTACAAATCTTCTTACTGTAAAACTAAATCAAAGCAATTTTCCTCTTTGGAAAGCACAAATCTCTTCACTTCTTCGTGCCCAAAACCTCTACTGTTACATTGATGGCTCATGTTTGTGTCCACCCCTCTCTGTTGCTGGCAACCCCAACCCAGCCTATCAATCCTGGGTCTCCAAAGATCAACTTGTCATGGCAATCCTCATGGCCAGTCTCACAGAGGAGGTCCTTGTCCAAGTGTTGGAATGCTCTTCCTCTTTTCAGATCTGGTCCATCTTACAGGACTCCTTTGCTGCTCGCTCCAGCGCTCAGGTTGTTCATGCTCGTCTCCAGCTCGCTTCACTGAAGAAAGGAGATCTCTCCATCCATGCCTACTACCATCGAGCCAAAAGCTTGGTCTCAAGCCTTACCTCTGCCGGTCACTCAATCTCTGACTCTGAGTTCATCACCTACATCCTTGCAGGATTAGGAGCTGAATATGACTCCATAGTCACCTCACTTTCCACACAACCAATTTTACCATCCCCAAATCAGATACTATCCTACTTACTTGTTCATGAAGCCCGTCTCACTCACCAGTCTACTGCTATCCTTCCAACACCACCCTTGTCAGCAAATAACACCACCACAGAAGCAAATTTTACTCGTACCAACAACTCAACTCGAAACAGAGGACGTTCTTCCACCAATTCCAACTCAGGCCAAGGCAGAGGCAATACCCAAGGTCAAGGCAGAGGAAATCCCAACACTCCTCGCTCACCTTATCAGCAACAACCAAACAGAGGTCGTGGCCAACAACACACCTTCAATGGATAGCCAGACACTCGCCCAACGTGCCAAGTCTGTCTAAAACCAGGCCACACTGCTCTGGTGTGTTGGCATCGTTTTGACCAAGCATATCAGGCACCACCCCCTCCTTCAATGCAGGCTCACAATACCACCTGGTACCCAGATACTGGAGCCACAAACCATTACACCCCAGATCTTGCCAACCTTCGCATCGACTCCCTGCCCTATGATGGTACAGATTGTGTCTCCCTTGGTGATGGATCGACTATTCCAATAGTCAATCATGGTTCTTCTTCCTTTTCCATCTCTAATCGACAATTTCTTCTTCCTCATATACTTCACACACCATCGATTTCGAAAAACCTTCTTTCTGTCAATCAATTTTGTAGAGATAACGATGTCTTCTTTGAATTTCACTCCAATTGTTTTTTGTTGAAGGACTCCAAGACAGGAACGCTTCTTCTTCGGGGACTCGTTGATGGCGGACTGTACAAGTTTCCGACGACCAGCACTGCACTCCTAACCACCACGACGCCACCTTCACCAACACCTCTCGCCCTCTGGCACAACCGTTTAGGACATCCCTCAAAACGCATCACTGTGAGCTTCCTTCACAGTCAGCAACTCAACCCTAAGGCCCATCCTTCCTCCGGCCCAGATGCTACCTTTCCTTGCACTTCATGTTCGTGGGCCAAGGCCCACGCACTACCTCATCCAGCCTCTTCCACAAAATCAACTGGACCTCTGCAGCTCCTCTTTGTAGATGTCTGGGGCCCAGCCCATTTAACTTCTTTAAAAGACAATAGATACTATCTCTCGATTATTGATGATTGCACAAATTTTATTTGGTTGTTTCCTATGGCTACAAAATCACAAGTGACACCCCTTTTAACAAATTTCATCAAATTCGTTACCAACCAATTTTCTACATCCATTAAAGCCATTCAAATGGATGGTGGAACCGAATTCAAACCCATCTTACCATTCCTTCAAACCCTTGGAATTCATCATCGACTTACTTGTCCTTACTCTCATCAACAAAACGGGAGTGTTGAAACACGTCATCGTCGAATCGTTGACATGGGACTCACCATCCTTAAACATTCTTCCCTTCCCCTAACCTATTGGGACTTTGCGTTTGAAACATCCGCGTATCTTATCAACCGAACTCCCACACCTCTTCTCCATCATAAAACACCCTTTGAAGCCCTTTTTCACACCCCTCCAGATTACAAATTCCTTAAGGTTTTTGGTTGCCTAGCCTTTCTG
Source organism: Fagopyrum esculentum (assembly GCA_033239045.1). Taxonomy (NCBI): domain Eukaryota; kingdom Viridiplantae; phylum Streptophyta; class Magnoliopsida; order Caryophyllales; family Polygonaceae; genus Fagopyrum; species Fagopyrum esculentum. Next base: position 36,497,138 of record BSUD01000002.1, on the reverse strand, counting down.
AATTTACGACCCTACAACAAAAATAAACTCAATTTTCGCTCCACTCCTACCATCTTCCTTGGTTATGCTACAAACCATAAAGGCTATATTTGCTATGATTGGGTAAACACAAAATTCTATATATCTCGGGATGTCCTCTTTCATGAGACACATTTTCCGTTTTGCACCTCCCACAAAAATCCCTCTTCCCCTGCTCCTCAAAAATACACCACCCTTCCTATATTTTCAATACATGAGCCCGTTGCATCTTCCTCTAATTCAGGCCCATTAACTTCTTCACACCAAGTAATGCCATCCCCATTTGGACCGGCCCACAACACTGCAACCACTTCATCTTCAACCTCCCTTTCTTCTGGGCCGGATCGTCCCTTCATAGAAACCTCCCACCAAATTCCGCTCCCTACTCATCCCATGAACACCCGTCTCCGAAACAACATCACCAAACCCCTGGTGAGACAAGACGGTACCATTCCATGGCCTTCGCCTCATCCTTCCTGCTCTCTTTCGACCTTGATTCCAGATGAGCCATCCTCATACACCGAAGCTTCCAAATTTCCAGAATGGAGGGAGGCAATGTCAAATGAAATCAATGCCCTCATCCAAACAAATACTTGGACCCTTGTTCATCCCCCTCCATCCTCAAATGTCCTAGGAGTTAAATGGGTGTTCAAAACGAAGAGATATTCTGATGGGAGAATTGAGCGAAGAAAGGCGAGATTGGTAGCCAAGGGTTATCACCAACTCGAAGGAATTGATTACTCTGAAACATTCAGCCCCGTTGCCAAGCCTACCACAATCCGTCTTCTCCTCTCAATTGCCTCCACCAAGTGCTGGTCTGTTCGACAACTTGACATCCAAAATGCCTTCTTACACGGGGACCTGAATGAGGACGTTTATGTTCAGCAACCCCAAGGTTTTGTTCACTCCAATTTTCCTTCTTATGTTTGTAAATTGCAAAAATCTCTTTATGGCCTCAAACAGGCTCCCAGAGCCTGGTTTGGGAAGCTGAGTGACACCCTTCTGTCACTAGGTTTTAAATCTTCTCTTGCAGATACTTCTCTTTTTTCATACCGCCAAGGTGCTCAATCTGTATTTATCCTGGTGTATGTGGACGACCTGCTTCTGGTTGCTTCGTCTGATGACCTTGCTAGCCAATTTACCATGGCCCTGGCTGCTTACTTTCCTGTCAAAGACTTGGGGTCATTACATTACTTTCTGGGCATTCAGGTTACTAGAGATGCAAATGGTTTTAAACTCTCTCAATCCAAGTACATCAAGGATTTAGCTGTCAAAGCCCAAATGCACAATGCTAAAGCTGTGACCACGCCTATGGCTACCTCCATCATTCCATCTCCTGCACATGAGCAGCCATTCCAAGATGTCACACTCTACCGCAGTATAGTTGGCAGCCTTCAATACCTTGCATTCACACGGCCGGATGTTGCTTTTGCAGTCAACAAAGTGTGTCAATCGATGCACTCCCCCACTCATGGAGATTGGCAAGCAGTGAAACGAATTTTACGTTATCTGAATTGCACCTCTGATCTTCAATTCCAAATTTCCTCCACCTCATCTATGCTTCTTTCTGCATACTCAGACTCTGATTGGGCTGGGGACCAACAGGATCGTCGCTCTACTGGCGCATATTGTGTGTTCCTTGGTTCCAATCTTATTTCCTGGCAATCAAAGAAGCAGGAAACTGTGGCATGTTCTTCTACAGAAGCGGAGTACCGAGCATTAGCCCATGCTACCTGCGAGACTCTCTGGATACAGACATTACTCAGCGAATTAGGCGTCTATCTCCGAGACTCTCCTCTCTTATGGTGTGACAACCTTGGCGCCACATACCTGGCAATGAATCCGGTTCTTCATCACCGAATTAAGCACATCTCAATAGATTATCATTTTGTCAGGGAACGAGTCCAAAACAAATCACTGCGAGTGGCTTTTCTGTCTACCAAAGAGCAAATAGCAGATATCCTCACAAAGCCTTTGTCAACAGCCAGATTCGTCCAACTTCGCTCCAAACTGCAGCTTCACCAGCTTGGATCGAGGGGGGATATTAAGCCCAAGGAGTCCAGTAAAGATGAGCCCACTATTGGGACAACTGTAACCTAGAACAGCTCTATATAAACATTGTAAATCTGTCTGTAATGCATACAACAGAATCATCATTTTCATATAACAAATTCCACTATATGTTATCTAAGAGAAATCTGAATTTTATTTTGAAGTCGAGAAAGTAGCTCAAGAAAGAGTAAGATTCATCTATTAGTTTTCCTATTTTTCTTTTGCTGGCATTTTTGTTTAAACTCATGACTGAGTTTTGCTGGCATTTATGACTTCTATTTTGCTGGAATTTGTATTTTTAATAGCTGTAAGCTAAAATCTTTTATTATCTATTATGTGTCAGCTTGGGTTGAGCGTAATTGGATCTAACACACGATCTACGGTCTGGATTGAATTTTTAGTAGTCTAAATTTATCTTAGATACAAAAAAGGTAAAAACTAAGGGAAACGGGTATAAATAAATCAATAACTAATGTAATAAACTATATATGTACTCGTAAAAATTTGTAGGAGAAAAATATTGAAGGTTTTATACATATAAAAAAGGGTAAAACTTTAAAAAAAAAAAAAAAGGATAATAAAAATGTGCAACATACAAGACTTAAATCAACAAAGTACATTTTAAAAAGTACAAACAACCCTTATGTCAAGTTAGATTTAATAAACGATAACATTTCTACCAATACTTGGTTGATCTAGTGGTTGTGGTGTTATACTCTTGTGTTAGCCGGAGACATGTATGAAAAAATTGGTATTGAGACGGCCCGAAAAGCTACTTATAACCTTTCAAAAAAACACAATAACATTTCAATATACATATGGATTTAAAAATTTGAGTTGAGCTAGGGTTTGCTCTAGTCCACCTCTAAATTTGTGCCGATCATCACAGATGTCGGATAATCAAAGCAACAACTTCAACCTTTGTGACGATCTTCACATGAAAAAAGTCACCGCTGATGATTCGGAAGGGCTTCGTTCTTTAATCAACGATGAGCCTTTAGCCGAGCCATGCCAGGGAAGTATCGTCTCGCATACCGGAAACGCTGATGTGCCACCGAGGAAGAAAGTGAACCGTTGGTGGTCTATGGACGAGCACGAGTAAGTAATTCTTCCATCTTGTCCTTAAAACCTTAAAACAAGAATGCTTCCCGATGCTGTGTCAAACTCATGTTTTAATATGTGATTGCTTCTTGATGATCCAGTGCTCTGTCAAATTAAGTGAAACTTTGCCTTACCATGTGTATACTTGGTTGGTTTGTGTTGTTTTGAGAAAACTCATTTTCAGGATTTTCTTCTTAAGTTAGACGGATTAGGGTTCTAGTCTATTATTAACCCTTCCCCTCTTAGATTTTAGATTATGGTATCAGTAGACAATACAAGGTTGCCGGTTGATTGACTAAGAAGATATTGATTTCTGAATCAGAGGAAGGTGTATTTTGATTTTGAGGGAGAGGATCCATAAAAGTAGGAGACACGTTAGGAGGATAATTATGGATGTGATTATCAATAAAATCCTCAAAATTGGATATTTAATATAGATTATAGACCTCAAGTGCCAAAAATGTTTAAATCTCATAACAACATAAAATGTACCAAATTTTTTACCTTAACAATGTTAGTTGAATGCTTCGGTGTACGTGTTCTGCAGGATATGTTCATCTAGAGTATATGAATCTTGGCTAAGCCCAACTAGCTTGCTTCATCCCTACCTGTTCTGCGGTCTTTATTGTCTACTTCCCTCTTCACGTGAACCTCAACCCTTCTTTTAGTTGTTCATCTAGAGTCTATGATTCCTTGATGGAATTTATGTTGCTTCTCGCACATCCATTATTTTCTGATTAAGCTCAATCGGAGAAAAGACGATACAGTATTGTTGGCTAGTTAGTTAAGGTAACTTCATAGAGTAGTTTACCGTTGCTGCGATAGGTTCCATGGAGTTTGGTGGTACCAACATAAGTCGGAGACGTGGGAATGGCCGCATAATCAATATAGACCAAATATAATGAGATATTTGGTCTACGTTGATTATGCAATAAATTTATCCTCTATTTGGTTGTAACTCCGAAAACGGAATAAGATATTTGGTCTACGTTGATTATGCAATAAACTTAGCCCCGTTTGGGCTATAACTCGCAAACGGTGTGTAAATGATGAGTAGGGATTCCACCATTATATTTCCAACGTAATTTTGAATATATGGGTAATTTTTCATTTTTTCCTCGGGAATAAGTTTTACCCTCCGGTATTATCTAGAATACTTGGGAGCTACAACTATTTAAGTTGAAATTGAGAGATATGGCCACGCCATCAAATATGTCCTAAATGATAAATAATATGGAAAGACAAAACAACCAAAAGAATTGCTATTACATTACTTAGCGGCTAAGAAATGTGACTTAAGAATATACACTTTCCGAGAAAGTTGCGAAATAATTTTCCTGATAATATACCGGAATTATTATTCGAATTTAGGAAAGTTTTGAGAAGAGGTTTAAACCGCCTAGAAATCGGTGAAAGTATAATTATCGACTTCGCTAGAGGGTAACTATTTTCTTCGCTATAGATAGCGGAAAATTATTTATTAATTCATTTCCTTTCACATTTTCCTCGTAAAAGCTCTTATTTCTCTCAACCTTCAAATTCAGATCTACTTTTCGCTTGTAATTCGAATTCAATTCCATTTGTGTATCGGATTCCTCTCTCCGTTCTATTCACACTACTACAAATTTGGGTTTATATTCCATAACATATAATCCGGACGTGTAATATATGGATTATAAGATGAGAAATAGGATGAATAAATAATTATAATCCGGATTTGATTACGATTTGGAATATAAACTTTGCTAAATTATGTGATACGCGGTAAAAATACACCATAATATGAACGTCTGGATTATTTGATAACTCAAATAACCCGGTTTTGTGGCAACCGGATTATAAAGATATGTATTTTTTTCCCAACCGGCTTATATCTCTAGTCAGAATAGGGCTTGAGTTGTACATAAGACACACCCGGATTACTTTATCTCAAAAAGTTCTCCCGATCTAAAAAAAAAAAGCTCTCCCGCTTTGCTTTTCCCCCTGCACGCCCTAGTCTTATTTTCATCTATCTTTGTCGAGTTTAGGGTTATTCAATTCGTTGGGGCCTTAGAAAAACTTCGATCAACTGCTCTTTCAAGAATCACTCAACCCTAGTTCAAATCTAAGCTAAGGTTATCTCCATCTTTGCCCTTTCTATGCTAAGACATTCTTTCGAGTCTAAGATAATTCCACACACATCTTTGTTTGAGGTTTAGGTTTTAATTGTTTGATTTAAACCGATTGTGGACATTGAAGGGGTGGCAGATTCGTGCTTGAATTGGTCTTTGAAGAATCATTTTTAACCCTAGTTCAGATCAAAGGTAAAGTCCTCATATTTTCCCTTTAAATGCTAAATAATTTGAAGCCTACGGTATATGTGATGTGAATGGAATGCTAAATGTTCTAGATTTGTGCTTGAACTGATTAATGTAACTATCTTGGGGCTTGTACATGGAAATTAAGTGACCTAGTTCGTGAATACATAATTGCAGAAAGGGGGTTCAAGTTCATTAAAGGAGTTTGAGATAGATAATGCTTTGCCTTTTTTATCCACATCTGATATTCACTACTAGAAATGCGCGTTATATGCGACACCTTCCTTCCGACACAATGTCAATGCGTCGCAAAAAATTTGCATCCGCAAAACTATCGCTAAATTGCGACACCTTAAGGTGCCTCTATTTTCCGGCACATATAGGTGTCGCAAATGACAATATCAAGGACACATTAATGTGTCGCAAATTTCGGACACATATAAAAGTCGCAATTAGCACAAAAAGAGGCACCTTAAGTGTCGCAAATGATACAAATAGTGACACCTTCAAATGTCGCAAATGGTACATATAAAGACATATAAAAACGTCACTTTTTTATTTTATTTTAACCACACTAAAGATGTCGCATTAGTCTTGTAGACTCACAAAGTTTATTTGTCTCTTTTCCCCTTCCCTTCGGTCGATAGAACCAGTCTTCCATCGTTGTGTTCACAAGCACCAAATTTTGATCTGATGAAATTCGAGTTGACAACGGGAAAAGAATTGCTCCAATTTTAAAAAGACGATAGTGTAGGACTTTCATTCTAGACTCTCTCCCAAATGTCCGTTTCCAATTTCCGAAATTTTGATCTGGTAAACCTAATTTTGCTTTCCAACTATGGACGACACCAGTCAAGATCTTCGTTCCGTGGCTCCTGCTATTGGATCAAGGCACTCAAAATTGAAGAAATCTTTCAAGGTCGGTGTTCGCTCCCTGCTCACCGCTTGCCCTAGAGAGGTAAACGAATCTAATCCCTCCTTTTTTCGTTCCATTTGATCTCACATTCATTTTTCTACTTCAAATTGCTCTTGATGTATTACTATCGTTGATGTGAAAATTGAGCAATCGTACTTAACTTTTAACTACCGAGATTATTGGCTTTTCAATCTAGTACTTCATTCTCGGTCTTTGTCCTTGTTCGTATATTTCGTAATGTTGAATTCTTAAGATGATATGTTCTGTTCAATGAATGCACGGTACCCTGTCCAACTACCTTGTCCTGGTGTCCGGATTGAGAAAATGTTTTATAACTGTTATCTATAATCCCAGTTGTCATTTAGTGGCCATTTTCTTCTTTCATGTAGCTGCGAGGAGTGTCCACTTTTATGCAAGAAATGCTTGAGAATTAGGATGCTGAAACTCTTCTCTTTTTTTAGTGACGACACGCATTCACTTTAACTTTTACAACCTGAACGCTTTGTATGCTGAAATTCTTGGTTGTTGAAAGGATGATTTGTATGTGCTTTGGTTTGGCCCTCTTTATTGAGAATGATTTTTTGCTTGTTTCTTTTACCTCATCTTTCTTATTACAATGTATATATAAAGAGGTGCTCCTGAATTTTGATGTAGTCAGTCCCTGTATCTATTGTTGAAATTGTAGGAGAATTTACTGTTACTTTGACCTTTCTCAAGTATTATACATTACTGGTAGTCTTTCTCAGCTATGCTTTCCTATGCTATCATCTCATGTGTATATATGCCAGTGGCTTTGATTTTATCTATGTACAATATAAGCTCTAGTGTAGAACTTAGGGTCTTAAGTAATAATCCTTTTTTTGAAAGTAATAATTGTTTTTTTTCCTGAAAAAAAAAACAATTATCATGTTCGTATTTTTGACTTTTTAGCACTAAGTTATTTTAAACGCTTGCTTGTAGTAAGTATAATCTATTGAATGTGATTTTGATTGTGAGCATTAGGATGCTGGAAGCTAGCAATTATTTTATGAATTTAGGGTCATAAATAATCTATCACTCACACCTGAATAGATTGCTTATGCTCTTCTTTCATCATGTGAGAATTTATGAGAATTTGGATAATCATTGTTTCTAGACAAGTTCTAACCTTATCTCAATTATTTGTTGTCAAGATTATCTAAGTTTGACTTAGTAGTTGGAAAGTTTCCTACACTGAATTAGTAGTATAAAAGTTTTGAGCTAGAAGCTAGAATATCTTTTACATATTTCCCCTCGGATTCTCATTGTGAGTGTCTATTCTTATATGATTAAGTTTTCATTCTGCATACCTTGAACTAAGAATATATAATGTGCTGGTGTTTAGCATATTTGATACTCTTTATTGTATAATCTTCTTTTCTTTTTTGTAATTTCCTTAGGTGACTCGATTGACTCCTGATGCGAAAGGGACTTCGTGCAACCAGAGGCTGGAAAAAGTCAGTGGGACACAATACACTCATATTCTGAGGGTTCCATTCCGATCAGATAATGGTGTTCTTCAGGATCTCTAGAGAAATTTGCAAAGGTAAAAGCCTTTATACATTACTCCATCTACTAATAAGTAAGTGCCAATTATACCAAAATGCCCATATAACTACTTTTGATACCGTTCATGGTTAAGGAATGTTTTGTGGTGTTACTTATCACACAATTTGCCCAAAAACTACTAATGAAACAGATTGTTACTGAACTGATACAACAAAGAGTGTTTGTTTAGTCAATGGAATCAAATGTTAAGAGTTCAATTTTTAACTTCCATCCTCAATACTTACCTGTTAGGAAAGTTTCTTTCCATGGTACTCCAATGTAGTTTTTGTTTTCTGTTATCATCAGTAGAGCTGTCAAAAGTTGACCCGACCCGTGAAACCGACCCAACAAACCCGAGCCCGAACCCGACCTGGCCCCGAAAATTTTGAAAAAAAGAAAATACCCGGAACCGACCCGCTTGATATTGATTTAACCCGAAATAATAAATAACCCGAACGGTCGAACCCGAAAATGACCCGGACCCGATAAAACCCGAGTAGAATAACCCAATAACGACCCGACAACCCGAAGTAACCCGACCCAAAATGACCCGATAGCCCGAAGTAACCCGACCCGAAATGACCCGATTGCCCGAAGTAACCCGACCGAAATGACTCGATAGCCTGAAGTGACCCAACCCGAAATGACCTGTTAGCCCAAAGTAACCCGACTTGAAATGAGCCGCTAGCCCAAAATAACCCGACCCTAGATAACCTTGATAATGTGAAGTAAAATGATGTGATAGTATGAACTATAAACTATGAAGTAGTCCAAGCCCATATGACATGTTAATTCGGAGTAAATTGATAACAAAAAATAAAATTACACATTTAAACCTAAAATTTTAAAACAATAATACTCTTACGTGTATCATAAGTTCATTACTCTTACATTTATCATAAGTTCATGATATGTATAGAATATGTTAAGTTTTCATCTTTTATTTTTCTCTTACGATATATAAAATTATTCAATTTGAATTAATAGAATTTGAGTTTTGAGTTAAATTGATAATTTGAAGGTTGAGATCATGTAGATAATTATGGCCAGTAATAATTGAGATCATCTTGATAATTATGGCTAGTGATTAAGAAAGATAATTTATAAAAATTTAAGAAATTTAATAGTACTAAAAGGAAAGCAAATATTGATAAAATAAAAATCTAATATTTTCATATAAGTATTGTCTCCTCCTTTGCTAGTCACGAACATTTATGGATGTTTTGTACCGATATTTTTATTTAATCTAATTGTGTAATAATTAAACTTTTTGTATTATTATTTTAATGACATTTAAAATATCATTTTACTTCATTTAGATAATTGTCGATCAAAGGTTAATATTAACAAAGATTATATTCAATACATTATTTTTATCTTAATAAATCAAAGTAATTTATGTTTATTTTATCAAAATAATATAAAAAAGTAAAACAGAGAACAATTGTAACCAATATTGAATGGATTTAAAAATACTAAATAAATGTGTTTATTATTGTATTTCCTATTTAATAGCATTACTTTTTTATATTCATAAAATTTAAATGTCAAGATCTTTCAGCAAATTGCAAATTAAGGTTATAAAATAAGAAATATAATTGTAAATATTGAGATCTCCCGGTAAATTAAGGTTAGAGAATAAGAAAGATAATTTTATTACTTTTTAATCCATTCAATATTAGTTACATTTGTTCTCACACCCTAATATTATATTTTGTTTTTATTAGATTACTTTGATTAATTGAATAAACATAGATTACTTTAATTTCTTAAGATAAAAATAATGTAATGAAATATTTTTTTGTTAATATTAACCCTTACTCGACAATTAGCTAAATGAAGTAGAAGATAATTTTGAATGCCAATATAATAATAATAATAATAATAATAATAATAATAATAATAATAATAATAATAATAATAATAATAATAAAGACATTTTAATGAATATTAAATTAGATTAATTAAAAAATATCAATATAAAAGCATCTATAAATGTTAGTGATTAACAAAGGAAGAAGATAAATGACTTGTATCAAAATACTAATAAATGTGTTTTGTTTTTCAATATTCTCTTTCTTTTTTAGTACCAGTAAATTTCTTATATTTTCATAAATTATATTTCTTCACTAGCAATAATTATCGAGATAATTGTAATGATCACTCGTGTTAAATATCTCCCGGTTTTAAATTCGGATATCCGTTAGATTCGTATTTGGTTGGATATCCGGCATTTTTCCCATGATCGGATCGGATAATTATCCGGATGTCCGGTTGATCTGGAATCCAAAATATAGTATGCGAAATGATTTGGTTGGATCGGATCTGATTATTATCCACGGATATCTGGATGATCCGAATGACTTTTGTTTGACTCGATTGATCCGGATATCCTCTTGATCTGAATATGCAAAAATGATTTAGCCGGATCCGATATCCGATTGATCTGAATATCCGTTTGATCCGGATATATATTTGCTACTTTGTTATCACAAAATGTAATGAAAAAACAATTAAAAGGCACAAAACAAATCAAAGTAAAAATGATAAGTATACAGATGATAAAAAAATAGAATATTAAAGTACGTTATAATAAGAAAATAAAAATAAGGTTTTAAAACAATAGATATCTATATCTTTACATTTTATAACTATATCTGAAAACGAGAGTACGAGACCAACTTATAATTAAAGATTATTATAGACATTCGTTCATTAAAATGAGATCAACTTCTATTAAAAAATTATTATTAAGACCAAATTATAATCATATTTATAAGAATTAATATTTTAAAATCATACCCACTTATAGTAAAAGATTATTATGAACTTATAAAGTAAACAAGTATGCATAAGTTATTAAGTTGTAACAAATTAACATTATTAATTCATTGTTTTGGCTAACTCAAATATTTTCCCATTAAATACATATATTTTTTTAAATATAAATATTAGTACATACAATGTGGATTTATCCTTCATAAAACAAAACGGGTACTCGGATGCCTAAGACGATCTGGTGAGGCGATGAATCCGATGATCCACGGATATTTGGATATTCGATTATCCATGGATATCAGGTGAGCCACTGACCCATGAGTATCCGGATAGGCGGATTTCCATGATTATTCAAATATCCATGATTATTCGGATATCCGTGGATATTCGGATGCCTAAAACCTTGATCCGTATCCGATCCGTTGATCCAGGAAGATCTCTCGTATCGGATTCTAACCGGATCAAAACGGATACTAAAATATCGGGGTTTTTCGGTTCGAGTCAACGAAATTTTCAGACCGGATTGGCGGATAAAATTGGTTTTTCCGCCCATACTAATCATATTGGCTAATAATTATCCGATCCAACTAAAATCATTTGCGGATTCCATATTTTATTAGACCAAAATATTCACATAACTAGGTAATTTTGATTTAACTCGAAAATTGCACCATCCAAAACCGATATGAATAAAGATGTTAAAAATCATATCATCTTTGAGCAAACCGAACTTGACCCGCCTTAATTGGCACCTCTCGAAACATTAAAAATCAAAAATAATCCGGCCCGAAGTGACCCGAGAACCAACTAAACCGATTTGTTATGGCCCAAGAACCAAGTCTACCCGATAACCCGTTCCAACCCGAATAACTAGTACCCGACCCAAATTGACCCGATCCGAAACAACCCGCTAACAAAAACAAACCTATTTATACCCGACTCGATTTCAATCCGACCCCGTTTGACCCGACCCGAACTCGACCCGCGGACCCATTTGACCCAACCCGAAATCGACCCGCCAACCCCGTTTGGCACCACGAAAAGAACCGATGCTACCCGATAACCCGTTTTAACCCGAACATTTGGTATCCGACCCAAACCAACCCGACCCGAAACAACCCGTTTAAAAACCAAGCCTAATTTTTACCCGACCCATTTCCAACCCGAGCTTGTTATAACCCGACCCGAACCCGACCTGTTAGCCCCGTTTGACAGCTCTAATCATCAGGATGCTACTGGTGAAATTATTGGCGAGTTACAAGGTCATCCTGATTTCATCATTGTCAACTATAGTGATGGAAATCTTGTTGCTTCTTTGTTATTGGAAGAGACTTGGATACATTAACCAATCTTCCTACATTAGCAAGGTAATCAACAAAGAAAGTCATTCCAAGAAATTCACCTTCAGAAGGTCAAGTTTTATCATGTTATTCCTTTGTGGTACTTGAAGAGGCTACTGGAAGGTGGTGAACCCGGACACCAAGGACGGGTTTGTATTCGGTCTATTGACAGCTCAAAAGTATGGTGCAGTCACTTCTTAGGGACTGGCCTTCAAGGAAGGGCCGAGCCTTACAAGACATTACTAAAGGAAGCCATAACCGCCCTTCTCAACTCCTACAACACCTTCCGCTTCCCATACACCTCCCTTAGTGTCGTCTAACGCTTCAACCTCACCTTAATGGGTTCCCCTCAGACCGCCCTCCTAACTGCTTTCAGGTTCAAGAGGGCTAATTCTAGTTATACCAATCAACACCAATCCTTCTTGCAATTTCAACTCTTGCAAACGACACCCACTGCTTCAAAGCTATTATTCTACATTTTTATTGTTGCCTTGTATCTCTCTCTCTATATATACACGCATGTAATCAAATGCTTATATTATTCTATATTTTTTTTTATAAATTAATTGTAAATTGTGACACCTTAAGGTGTCATAAATAGATGCGTTAAAAAAGCAAAGCAAGTACCGCAAAGAGTCACAGTAAAGTGTCGCAAATGTATCGAAACATGACAAGTATATATGTCACAAAGTAATTAACTAATGCGACACCTTAAGGTGTCTCAATTTACTGTGACACGTTAAAGTGTTGCAATTGACACATTTGCCAATTGTGACGGTGGAAATTGTGACACACTTTCAAGGTGTCGCTGATAATTTTTGTGACACCTTAAGGTGTCGCAAAATGCTGTTAAAAGTGTCGCTTGATGCCCGCTTTTCTAGTAGTGATTGTAGATATAAGGTTTTTTTAAGGGGTAGGTTTGTTTGGTCAAGTGATGAGGTTGTGTAATTGCTCATTTGAATGTTGTATTATACTATTTTTGACTAATAACAAGGCTATATATGATGCGAAACAAATTAGTTTTTGTTTTTGGGCTTGAAATTCTTGAGTTGGAAAGATGTTTGATTATTGATCTTGTGCAATTTTTTAAGAAATTCATAGCATAACCTTGTAATTTTAATGGTGATTGGTGAGATTCACAATTAATGAAACTGAACTGTTGAACAAATCTTAGATGAAGATGATTACATAGAAAGATGAAAGCCCTCAACTTGATTGAAGGAAAGATCTTAGAGGGACTTGTTAGATTATTTACTGTAGAAGGAAACTTTTTGTGGATTAATCACATGATAGTAGTGTAAAAAGTTCAACAAACTTAGATAAAATGGCAATCTTACCTAGGCAGCAAATTGAGATAGTGAGATCTACAATAAACAAGATATTATTATTAGATTAATCACATGATAGTAGTTTTAGCTATAAGTCATAACCCTATACTTCATATTTGTGGTTGCGTTGCTGTAATTGTATAATTCAGCCCATCATTTGCTTGGTTGATTCTTATAATCAAGGATTATTCTTGTACGTTTTATTCTTATAATCAAGGATAAAATCCAGTCCATCATGTCTACGTTTTTCTTTCATTATGAGAAGTTTAGTTGAATTTTCTCTCCTATTGTATCAATAGGTTTTTTTATCTTACATCTTGCGTTTCATTCTTATAATCAAGCATCATGATTAACTTCGACATTTCTTGTAATTGCATTGTAATTGATTAATCATGTATATATGTTGCATTTCAATATAATTTTTGTGACTAGATCGAGCTTTCTAGTAATGTAGTTAATCGTGAAGACTAGAGAGGGTGACAAATACCGTGCTTGAATTTGTCCTTCAAGATCGACTCTATACCCTAGTGCAAATCTGAGGTAAAATCTCATTAAACTATCTTTTTTCAGATTCCTCTAATTACATGTATTTTAGCAACTTCTTCTCTCGGATTCCCTTAATTATCAATCAAAATATCTTATCAAACTTTATATTTTCAAGCTTTAGTTGAGAGACAAAATGTTTATGTCCTATTAGAGTAATTAAGGTTCGATTTTGCTTGTTGAGTTGCTGTTGAAAAATTACAGCAAATGGATATGTAAAAAATGACAGATTTTGCTTGTTGAGTTGCTGTTGAAAAATAACACCAAATGAATCTGTAGTATAGCAACAACTCAACAGAGTACGGTTACGTTTTGTTCGGTATAAGATATCCAAAGAAAAATAGATCAAAATGGTTAGGCTGGTATGATGTTAAACTGATGCAAGAGGAGAATGGTGAATATGTCAAAGAGGGCATTAGAGATATGGTAGGAAATAGATCAAAGTGGCCGAGAAATAAATTGGTGAGAGGATCAACAATAAATTAATGGGAGCTTAACTATCCTCAATTATATACTATCTATAAGAATATAAGTATAACTCCTTCATTTAAACATAGCCAAAAAGAATCGGGTGTTAAATATTTGATATTGATTTCATTTTACAATAGGATAAAGGTTAGTTTTGAAAACAAATTAAAAGTAGGTTATCTGTAACAACTAGCTATTAAAAAAGTTTAGTTACGCAAAAGACTCATATAGTTAGTCCTACTTGAGCTGAGTTGCTGCTATATAGTTAGTCCTACTTGACTAAGAATAGTTCTCTTGTCACTTTAGGGAATATTATTAGTCCTACTTGAGCGTGTTTTTGCATAGTAGTTTTTCTCTTCTTTTTTTGTTTTTAACTAGCAACCTATGATGTAGTTATGTAGCTATTTTGTTGTTGTTATTTGCTGTTATTTTACTTTTTTTCTTACAATTTGTTTTGTTATTTTTATTTGTTCAGTTTGTTGTCAACTTTACTTCTTTTTTCCGTTTTTATAAGTTAGTGTTCTCTTTTGTTTTTGACTTAGAATGAGTAGTTGATCATGGATGTTAAAAAGTTGATTATCTAACGAGTATTCGGAAGGTGTGGAGGAGTTTATTACATTTGTGATAGAAAATGGGTATGATCCTACTAGGATGATGTGTCCATGCAAAGATTGCTATTACGCTAGGTGGATTAAGGTTGACGAGGTTAAGGAGCATCTTATAGGTCATGGCATTATTCTTGAATACCCACGATGGATATGGCATGGAGAGAAACACTTGAATCAATGCTTGATGAAGAGAGGCGAATTTTATTACGGTAATAATATTTATGACTTATATATATTTTCACTACAAACACTTGTAATGTTTATGATAATGATATTATATGTATCTCGAACAAGAATCAACAAGGGAGCTTGTTACCAATGATCATAAGGATGTTTTGGCAATGGTCTTAGGCAAGGAAGACCACCTTGGGCGTGTTATAGGAGTTGGTCAAGATGTACATGTCATTGGGTTCTTTGGTCATGCATCTCATCATGTATCTACATTACCCACAGTGAATCTTGAGGAGGTTGTTGTAATTAAGGCCTCAAAAAGACTTAAAGAGAACATAGGGCTAAAATTGAATCAGTGCTTGACAAAGAGAGGCAAGAAAAAAAAATTTCATCCAAACATTGCTCGATGATAGAAATCAATACATCTCAGACAAGTGGTGAAGTAAAGATTGAAGTAGTTACGGTTGTACAAGGATTGGTGTAGGAAAAGAGTCATTGTTAGATATTTATAAAGGAAATAGAATTCTTATTAGTATTAGTGTAGAAAAAGAGTCATTGTTAGATATTTTGGCCTTACCTCGCCAAAGAGGTGGCTAAAGGATTCGTGTACTCGAGGTTGAAAGTATAATACAAAAGGAGAAGACAATAAGTTGCATAGGTACTACCTTTGTTGAATCTTGTGAAGAGGCGACCTTCGAATGACTCGAAAGGTTTTAAGAGAAGTCTGCTATCCAACCGTTCAAACTCCTTATTAGTATTGGTGTAGGAAAAGAGTCATTGTTAGATATTTTGGCCTTATCTCACCAAAGAGGTGGCTAAAGGATTCGTATACTCGAACGCAACAATACTTCACACTCAACCTTTGAAAAGTGATGAAGTAAAGATTTAAGTAGTTACGGTTGTACAAGGTAAAGGTGAAGTTGATGTGCCATTCATTACCGAAGAAGTTCATAAATTGTCAAATTCAGTTGGCCAATACAAAGTGGTATGATCCTCTTGTGAAGCCCATCATGGTAAGTTATCATGCAAGTGTGTATAATTTTACAAGTAATCTTAGATTTTCTTTTTATATTTATTAATGCAATCACTAATATGAAGGGCTCTCCGGAATCCTTGACGGAGGTAAATAAGGATAAATCCTTGACCAAAGAATTTATAATCAAACCCTTGGATATGGATTATGTTCCGAGTTTGGTTGACGATATCCGTTGGATGTTAGAAGAATTTGGTGATGGTAATGGGATGCCCAAATTTCGGAAAATCTTTTTAATCATAAACATATTGGTTTCTCCATGAACGAGGAACAAGTTCAAGTCATGCTCGATAAAAAGCACATACAAATCTGTCATGTATCAGTATATATGAGGTACGTTTTGACAAATTTATTTTTGTATGCACAAAGAATGAAATGTAATATATTACGCCGGACGTTGTTGCAGATATCTGTGGGAAACTCATTGCAAATCATGTGATATTTTTGGATTTTTTTGTCCAACTTTGATATCTCTTGAAATCGATGTTGGTACCATCAACCAGCGGGCTACTTATATTGCTCATGCCATGAAAGACAATATTGAAAACAAGCTCTTTTTCGTACCATATTATTTTCGGTAAATAATGTTGCATTTATTTCATCTTAAATAATATCATTTTCACAATTATAAATATAAATGTTTATATGCATACACATACTCACAAACATATGTATATAGGAATCATTGGGTGTTATTGGTCTTACATTCTCACAAAGGTGTTGTATATTGGATTGACTCATCACATGGTGAGCAAAGAGAAGATGCAGAGCAATTAGTTGAATTGTAAGCATATCTTGCTTTATTTAACTAATTATAAAATAAAAGTACACATGTTACTAACCAAACTTATTTGGTTTTTTGAAGGAGTTGTTCTTTGAAATATTGCAATTTGGGATAGAAAAAGCCGAGAACACAAATTTTATGGCAAGTCATAAAGGTAAAATTTGTTGCATGTCATACACGAGAGTCAATCAAGTGATATGAATCTACAACGAAGGAGTTTCAACGATTGGATAGCAGACTTCTCTAAAAATCTTTCGAGTCATTCAAAGGTCGCCTCTTCACAAGATTCAACAAAGGTAGTACCTATGCAACTTATTGTCTTCTCCTTTTGTATTATACTTTCAACCTCGAGTACACGAATCCTTTAGCCACCTCTTTGGTGAGGTAAGGCCAAAATATTTAACAATGACTCTTTTCCTACACCAATACCAATAAGAGTTCTATATACTTTATAAATATAAGAAATTTATTTTTAGTTGAAGTATTACTTACATACGGATTCAATGGAGATGTGCTATCTTTGATGGTAGAGCAAGATGCATAACCGCTTTTATGAACGGGATCCTTGGGTATGGAAACAAAGAAGGGAGGCAAATCCAGAAGTGGCTTGTCTGGGATGTATTGTTTTCTCTCATCTAGCATTGTCAATACGAGACAATATACAAATATTTGGGACTAGAAGAGGAAGAGGTGTTATCTTTGATGGTAGAGCAAGATGCATAACCGCTTTTATGAACGGGATCAATATACAAATATCTGCAAAACAATGAAGAGAAACCGTCAAAACAATTGCCAATACGAGACAACAATGACTCTTTTCTCGACCTGATCATAAATATCTTGCAAATGCGAAACCTTTGGTCTAAGTATTGGCAAGTGTTTTGACGGTTTCTCTTCATTGTTTTGCATACATGGGTATATATTCATATTGATTATGCTGTTATTTGTCTACTTTGCAAAGAATTGAGGTCTACACCTAGTTTGATTGTAATTGTAGGAAATAGGGCATATTTTGGATTGAAAAGGGACATTGAAGCATAAGGAGTCTAGTGAGCAGTATAATGGAACACTTGGGACTAGAAGAGGAAGAGCAGGAACTTTAGAAGATGGATGCGTGAAGAAACGAAGAAAAGTACGTAACTGAGTTAGTATCTCGGATGAAGAATGTTACTATCTCGACCGAGATGCCTTACTGGGCTTGATTGAGATCGTGTCGACCCACAACCCAAGAATAATAAATATTTTCCCCTAAGTTTTTGTATAAGAATGAAAGGTGAATATTGATATAAGGAGGACGGATTTTTACGGTTGATGGTTGCGAGCTCTATTCTCTTTTACAAAAGGAGATCTTGGAAGGATTGCATCCGACGGATTGAAGAATTGCTTGGAGATCAAGATTGAAGGTTAAGGAAGAAATTGGAAGACGCTTTGTAAGGTTTTCTTGGAAGACTCCCCAGTCCTCATCTAAATGAGTACGTGTACCCGAATGACCATCCACTCCGGATCTCTCTACAGCTGTCTATACCTACAAAGCATCTAACAACACGAATAAACCGTTAGCTAACCATTCATATATAAAAAGAACACATAAGCACAAACACACATAAAGCAGGAATATAAACAAAGAGCATGTTATCACATAATCCGTTTTATTGTCTTTCGTAACGTCATATACTCATAATCCAATTACACTTGTGGAACGAGAAGTCTAAGACTCTCGCCTCCGTCCCTTTATCCAGCCGGAATGGATTGACACACCGACCCGTATACCATGTGAAGTGGATCAGTATTCTCCCCGTCTACCATGTTTGGCCTTGTCGTGGAGAACCTCCCAGTCTCCCGCGCTGCTGCCGAGCAGATGATGCCACCACCCATAACACTTGGGCCAATAATACGTTGGTAATTAATCGCATAAACATACTATAACCTATGATGCACGGACACGGCTAAAAGGTGGAGTGTCGCGTGTCCGACACGTCGGGACACACGGAAACGGCGGGAAACGCCGGGGAAACGGTCAATTTAGAAAGGAAACGGTCAAAGACACGGTTCAGCATGGCGACACGGCTGGGAAACGGACCGGACACGGGCCAGACACGGACTGTGTCTGGTCAAGCACGGTCAACTTGTTTTTTCCATAAAAAAAAAGAAAAAAGAAATGAAAGTGTGAAGACACGGTCAATTTCTTTCTTTGCGGTTCGCATAGTCGAACCCCAAACCCTAGCCAATTGCTCGCCTCTTCAGACTCTCGGCGCTTCTTCTCTTTAGGGTTGGTCTTCAGGCCGTCGGCGCTTCATCCCTAGCCGCCTCTTCAGGCCGTCGGCGACTCGGTGTCCTTGGCAGCTTTGTCATTTCGGTGCCCATCGCAGCTTCATCTCTCGCCAATCGAATCCTTCGTGCCTGAGACTCTTCAATCTTCGATTCTTCGTCTCTCCACTTCAAGCAAGGTAAGTAGGTAACTCTTCTTCCTCAGATCCTCTTCAATCTTTCTATTTTTTGTTGATTGTTGAAGTGTACTTAGTTACTGACTTATTGGTTATTACAATTTTGGTTTCTGAACACTACTTAGTTACTGGTTATTGAACTTACTGGAAATTTGATTTTTGAGCACTAATTAAGTGTTTAATGCTTATTTGCTAATTGTTTAAGGGTACTTTCTATTTTCAGTTGATTGGTGAAGCCAATGAAGTGTACTCACTACTGAGTACTCACTACTTACTACTTAGTTACAAACCTCCAATTCTGAAAGTGAACACTACTTGATGGCTAATGTTGATGCTTATTCGTTGAGCTGTTGTCACTTGTTGATTGTTTTGAGCCACTTGAGTGAATCACTTAATCCTCCCATTTGTGGAGTATGAGAGTATATCGAAGTACTACCGCCAGATATGGAGGGTGTGTTAATTAAAGATGATCTTGTGTTTTGTGACTTTGTTTGTGTTTTGTCATATGAGTTGGTTTGTGATTTTATTTGATGTAATATGTAAGACTATGTAAGTTAACTTTGGGTTTTGTAAGATGTGAAATGTTTGTTTTTAAGTATGTGCTTGAATTTGGAACTATTTGATTGTTTCAGTTTGGGTTCGTTTGTTGTCACGAACTTACGATAATGTATTCATCTACTACTCATATATATAGTCATATGTCATTGAATTTTTTATATGTATGTTTTTCATTATGATAAATGAATTACTCATACAAAAAACTTTTAAATGATATATTATTTGTTTTTCTCGCCGTGTCCCCGTTTCCTATATTTTTAGGATTGCCGCTTCCCCGTTTTTTGCCATGTCCGTTTCCCGTATCCGTGTCCGTGTCCGTGTCCGTGCATCATAGACTATAACTCATATAGCAAGCACCAGTCATGTACTCAACCCATTTATGAAAGCAGCTAAGTAAGCCCAAAAGTAAAATGGGTCAATAACATATTCGCACTTCTTAGAAACTTCTAAGATACCAAATGTCATCTAAAGAAAATTACCAATTTACCCTTATAAGGGTGATTTTACCCCTAGGTCCTAAAAAGTAAAAACCCTAGAAATTCCTAGAATACTTACAAAACTTCCTATGGAACCCAAAACTATAATCCAACACTTAAAGAAAAGATTTCACTAGGTTGAAAGATTTTTCAACTTCTTAACTTTAATGAAAAACTCACTAAGGTCTCACTTTTATCAAGCTTAAAACTCTCATAACAAACTCCAAAAATTCCAAGGAAAATATTTAATCCCTCTATGGTTTCCACTCTCATCACTAGGATAAAGAAATTTCAAAAATAATCAACTACTAATCCTACAAAAAAAACCCAAAATGGCTTTAAGATACAAACCTCCCACACTTGGCCAAATTTCCACTTTTATACAAATTGTCCAACTGCCATACTTTGAAACCTTATAACTTTTAATCCGACGTTGGATCGTTCCCATTTTTTAATACATTCAACTAACCATATCCACCTACTAACATATAAAAATGCAACGGTGGATCAATCTAAAGCATAGAAATACGTCCAGGCTATTTAGCGCATTTGTTTTTACTAAGTAATGTCCATTTGTCCCTGACGGACAAATGACCTTTGTCCGTAACGGACAAATGGCATTTGCCCCTACTGAAGTAAAATTATGTTAGTAGTAAATTGGTTCAACGTGTTGTAGTTGCTCAATTGGTTGAAGAGTGAGGGTTGTACCAGTAGGTCATTGGTTCGAATCCCTTGAATTACAGAATTTAAATTTTTGTTTGGCTCCGCCACTGGTTGTCCGTGACGGACATATGCACTTTGTCCGTGACGGACATACTTAAATATATAACATACTAGTAAGTGGTAATATTCACTTCGTCCGTCACGGACATATGTCATTTGTCCGTGACGAACAACTTTAATAAAAATACTAAATAACACACATTTGTCCGTAACGGACAAATGTGCGTTGTTAGTAAAAAAAATGCGCTAAATAACAGTGGCCAAGAAATAAAACCTCAAATTCATCATCTTAAGTACAAATTAAAGGAGATGCAGGAGGTCAAGGGTTCGAGTCTCATTGGCAACAACTTATGAATGAACAGGAAGTGGAGAAGGTCTCTATTTTGATTCCTTCTGCCAGCATTCTCATGTTACTAAATCCATCTAAAGATCTCAGGTTTGAAACTCCGAGGTAGCAATTCAATGATATTCAACTAACCTAAACAACTACTCCTATCGATTCCTCCCCAGAACAAGACCTTCTACTCTTCTTCTTCAAATGTGCAGGAAAATGGCGGAATAAGAGATTGCTTACCCGGCTGCAGTACGGCGGTCCAGAAGTCTGTTGTCTGAGGGCGAAAAAGAGCTCCGGTGGTGGTTGCTGTCAACGGAGAGAACGGGCTCATGATCGTCGTTCCTTGCTGCGCAGACTGTACTGCTCCTTTCGTTACGTCCCGAATCGAAAGGAGCAGAAAGAGGAGAGAAACTCACCTTTCCGCAGAAGGTATTCCGTAATTGATCGACGACGAGAATTATCGTCTGCTCCGGATGTTGTGGTTCAGGAGGGAAGGTGCTTGCAGGTGTCGCCGGTTGTGGAGGGCAGTCAGGATCCTCTGGAGCCTTATACGTAGCCTTCTCTATTGCCTCTTTCTGATTGGTCAATTTATTAATTTTAATTATTATTCTTAAATTAAAATTAAAAACTAAACTTATTAATAAAACCCTACAAAATATCTTTTATTTTTTTAAACAATATACCAAATCTTATTCTCTCTTTCTCCCTCACGTTAATCTGATTCCCTATTCTTTCTATTTTCTTCTGCTATTGGTTCTGCCATAGCCCCAACCCTTCGTCCACCAGAGAAGATTGACCCGCTGTCTAGCCGAAAAGCCGCCGCAGATCCTACTCTCTATTTCTTTCTCATCATTGTTAGTGAGCGGTTAGATGATACTGTACATTGAACCATATTTATTTAGTGGTTAAATTATGTAATTAGGTTAGCTTATATTCCAATTTTGCATTTCAAGCTACATTTCAAGCAATTAGATGCCTTTATGGAAATTAGATGATACTAATTAAGCTGTATTTCAAGCAATTAGATGATACTTAGTTACATTCTTCCTTACAAGAACTCTCGTCCCTTCATTTTTCAGCTTTGCACCTTACTGCATTGACAAAAGCCAGCTTTGCACCTTACTGCATTGACAAAAGCTCACAATGGCAGACTTACCTGGTTACATGGTAGCTTGCATTCACATTGGTAAACTTGCACTTTTGGCATTAAAATTGATTTAAATAGAAATTCTTATCTAAATTGATGATAAACACTCAACTAAAATTGTTGGTTATCTAATACAATAACATTAGTCTATTCCTCCGATTAGCTCCCTGCAGCTGATCCAGTAGGTCGACAACATCATCCATCGTGAAGTGATTAATCGGGCTCTTTTAAATGTACTCTAGATCTTTGTAGCAAACTGGTCAACAACAGCATCCATCGTGAAGTGATTAATCTGTATGCACGATCTGCGGCGGCTTTTCGGCTAGACAGCGGGTCGATCTTCTTTGGTGGATGAAGGGGGTTGGGGCTATGGCGGAACCAGTAGCAGAAGAAAATAGAAGAATAGGGAATCAGATTAACGTGAGGGAGAAAGAGAGAATAAGATTTGGTATATTGTTTAAAAAATAAAAGATATTTTGTAGTATTTTATTGATAAGTTTAGTTTTTAATTTTAATTTTGGGAATAATAATTAAAATTAATAAATTGACCAATCAGAAAGAGGCAATAGAGAAGGCTACATATAAGGCTCCAGAGGATCCTGACTGTGTGGAGGGAAGCTGCTTGGCTCTAGGGTTGACGCACGATGAGGGATATGTTTCCTAGTATACCGTTACGTAGAGATGGAAGGCAATCAGCGTGAATCTCCTTAGGGCGGAGCAGACATGGAAACGACGAAGGTCTAGGCTGATTTGTAACTAATTGTGCTTAAGGGACCACGTCATGCTGAAGTTGGAAGGTAAGGGGAAGTTATTGGGCTCGTCCTTGTGTGGTTGGAGACAAAAAAAACAAGACATGGGAACTTAATGAGCCGCCACTAAGACAAGGGAGATCCATTGGCCTAAGAAGGAAAGAAGTTGTTGGGCCCGGAAGGAAGCAAGACCCGTCAGCATAAGTTTTAATGGTCCGTTAAGCCTTGGAACATAGGAGGGAAGTACTTATATTGATCCAATACAGTTTTAAACTCGGTC
This sequence comes from Fagopyrum esculentum, assembly GCA_033239045.1. Taxonomy (NCBI): domain Eukaryota; kingdom Viridiplantae; phylum Streptophyta; class Magnoliopsida; order Caryophyllales; family Polygonaceae; genus Fagopyrum; species Fagopyrum esculentum. The sequence continues at coordinate 36,473,424 of BSUD01000002.1, read as the reverse complement.
GGATTTCCGGAATAAAATTATCGGGTTATACATCAGTTCCTCCTTAGAATAAGTTTCGTCTCGAAACTAAATATATATATATATATATATATATATATATAGATTTTAGTTCAAGTGAGGAGAGAGCTTGTAGATAGGAATTAGGAGGGTCGTAAGCCATTGGATGGATTTAAATCAAGGGCTCTCACACGCTCATCATTAATGGCATTTTTGTAAATTGACTAAAAATCTGGAAAAATACCCTTACGTTCAAAATAGTCATCGGTGTTCATACTTTTATATGTCATTGTTCATGTTTGTATACATCGGTGTTCATAGTATTTTTATTCATCAAAGTGTCATATCCATTTATTTTTTTGTGTTCATTTTATAATGCATAAATGTTCATTTACAGTATATAACCACAAAAAATAAAAAAAAACTCATCACAAAACGTTAAAAAAGATTATCATAATATGTTATGTATGTGTCAAAGTTATAGATAAGTAATTGGTGTTTGTAATATCCGGAAATTTTTAATTCCATTTATAATACTGAGTCAAATTGGATTTCTACTCGTGATCGTTTTGATGATACCTAGGTTTCTCTACCGACACAAATTGGTATCATTTTATGTAAGTTTGACTCACATAAAATGATGGAGTTCCAAACCCTAACCTAAGTCATAAGACTTTGGACGAGATCATGACAATCTTTTGACGAGACCAAGACAAGACCATGACAAGGTTTGACGAGACCAAGACGAGATCATGACAAGGCCATGCATGAGCTTGACAAGGCCATGACGAGTTTTGACAAGGCCTTGACAACCTCAAAACAATCTCAGCCCACTCTTCCTTCCATGTTACAGCCCAACCCATCTATCCATGCTTTCCAAGCCTTACTTAAACTCAGGCCCGTTATTACCCTCCGACAGCCCAACAAGAAGAGCCCGCTGTAGCACCCTTGGGAGCTTTCTCTTGCCTACGTGGAGCTGAGCTGGACTGGGGGGAGGTTGAATGAAACGGCTGCTGAAATCACGCCTCCATCTTGACCTTCCTTCATTAATAAAACCGTAGCCTTAACTGCCTAATACAGCAGCTTTCACACATCCAAAATTGCAGCCAGATCTCGCCCTCTTCTATACTGCGTATCTCCCTTCCTTCTTCTGCCTCGATTCACGCCAGCCAGAGTACCAGATTCTTTTGCGTTGCTGCTGCTTCTGTCGACCTAACCAGGTACCGGACGGACTGCTGCTGCTTCTGTCGACCTAACCAGGTACCGGACGACTGCTGCTGCTTCTGTCGACCCAACCAGGCACCGGACGGACTGCTACTCCTTCTGTCGACCCAACCAGGCACCCAGACGGGCTGTTGCTGCTTCTGTCGACCCAACCAGGCACTTGACGGGCTGCTGCTTCTTCTATCGAACCAAACAGGCAAACGGACTGCTGCTACTCCCCCTGTCGACCCAAACGTGGCATCAAGGACTGGTTGCTTCTCCTTCTGGCGACCTCAAATGCAACACCAGCGGGCTGCTTCTCCTCTGTCGATCCAGCATACCGCTGATACGAAGAGCCCAAACCTGATCCGCAACAGCCTTGGGTTGTCTTTCTCATGCCTTCGAATCATAGAATCGAGTAAGATCCAACTCCGTCCTTCCTTGGTCCTTCTCTTTGATCGATTCTGAATATATATATATATATATATATATATATATATATATATATATATATATATATGTTGATGTGGGTACCCTTTGTGTCATCAATCCGTCCCTAACAGCCTTGAAAGATAGCTTGAAGAGCTGAGGCGTTTTCTGAATTTTCGGAAGTGACAAACAGTCAACTTCGGGCCCAGATTTGGGTAAGTTAGACTTCTTCTTTTTGGCTAGTTTTCGGATATGTTATAGATGGTATTTCAAAGTAAATCATACTAAAATTTCAGAGGAATCCATGTTATGGTTTGAGAGATATGGGGTTTCAAAGTTCAGTTTTATAAATGTGCTGAGTTGAGAAAAACAGCATGGGATGCTGTTTTGTGAGATAGTTTTGAATAGGATTTTCATCTCCGTTAGGCTTGAATTTTTGATATGATATAGTTGACATCTTGTTGTAGATCATATTAAAATTTGGGAAGAATCGAAGTTACGGTTTGAGAGTTATTGTGTTTCAAAGTTGACGTTTTTATATATGTGCTGAGTGTTGGGGAAAACAGCAAGTGATGCTGTTTTGTGAGATGATTTTGATTAAGCTCTTGATATCCGTTGAACTTGAATTTTGGATATGATATAGTTTACATATTGTTGTAGAACATATTAAAATTTGAGAGGCATCCAGCGAGTGGTTTGGGATTTACGATTTTTCCAAGATTGAGTCGTAAGCAGTTTTTCTGTTGTGCTGAAATTCGGTTTTGGGAGATAGTTTTAAATAGGATTTTGATCTCCTTTGCAGCTAAATTTTGGATATATTATAGATAAGATTTTATAGTAGAACATATCAAAATTTGGGATAAATCCAGTGAGTGGTTTAGGAGTTATGATTTTGCAAAGTCTACTCAGATTTTGGCTAAGTATAGAATTTATAAAGGGAGTAGTCAACTTTAGGAATTTTTATAAAACTGTTGAATGATTAGTTTGGAGAAATTCTTTCTCCTAAAGTTAGATAGGACATCATAGATAATCTAGGGATTTAAGTCGGAATTTTTATAAGCGGTTACGAATTTTATATTTGGAATCGAAGTTAGACCTTTACGATTTCCCGGAAAATAGAAACATAGGAAAAATGTTAGCTTGGAACCAAACGAAGCTTTGGGAGTTAGAATATGATTTTAGAATCTCAAATAGGAGTTTAGACATGAATTTTAGAATTTTCGGGAATTTCGGGACCAAGGGTAAAATGGTCATTTTACCCTAAATTAATACTGCAACTAGTTATGTCTTAATACATTATTCTATTTTAGAAGTCTTAGACTTCTAACTACGTAGGAGTGTGCTAATGCACTTATCTCCTTTGACAGGCAATTGAGTTGCTACAGTTTACAGAGAGAGTTGGTTTACAGAGAGTCGAGCTTTATATCAGGTAAGTCCTTTGGGCTTACTTAGCTGACTTCTAAATATGAGCATGAATGATGATAGTGGTGTGTGATTGAGATGTTAGAGTTATAGGTTGTGATAAATATTTACCGACCTATACTTGGCCTAAGAGTAACGGGCGGTGGCATTCTGCTCAGTTAGCTTGCGAGCGCTGGGGGTTTCTTTAGGGACTAGTCCATACTCGGTTTGTAGTGATGCTACCGGCGGAGGTCAGCTAGACCTACACCCAGTTGGATAAGGAACGGAGGCGAGAACTGTTAATAGCTCTCGTGCCACAACTGTAAATTGAATAAGATGAATCACTTAAATAATAGATAATAAACGGTTGAGTGCCAGCATGATGTTTGTTTAGTTTTTGTTTCTGCTTGTGTTTGTGCTGTTGTCATTCTACTTATATTTGGATTGTTAGCTAACGGTTTATCCGTGTTGTAGATCTGTAGAGATAGACAGTTGCATAGAGATCCGGAACGGATGGTCAGCCGGGTCCACGTACTCATTAGATGGGGACGGGAAGTCTTCCATACATCATGCATGTTATGTATCTTTATATATGTTTGTAAGGCTATCACATGTGTACCTTCATACCATTAAAAATATTATGTTTTGGAAATTGTTTTAATTACATTTGTGCCTTGTTGTAAGATCTTAGTAAAGTTGTTGTTAAACCAAGGTCGGGACCCATTGTGAGGTCCTAACCAGTAGCTCCCCGAGTTCCGAGAATTTGGGGTGTTACAACATGGTATCAGAGCTCTGGGTTGGCAACAATGGCACTTGAAATCTTCTGAAAGACCGAATGTATAAAATAACTAGAACCCGAAAGGGGTCTAAGATTTTCAAAACGGATTTCTATTTTTACACACGTGCATAGTCGGGTTGTTGGGTTAGTAGTACGTCGGACCACCATCGCTCTCCGTGAATCTCTGCAGCTTAGTACAAAGGAAATAGTATGTGGACTTACAGTATTGTACGTTTATACAAGTTATTTGTATATATCTATATAAAGTAACATTTTAGTACCCTAAAGGATAGGGAATATCCTTTAGTTGAGTTATCCTGATGCAATCATCGCCTCATGATAAAAGGTTAGTAGATTAAAGAGTACTCTATAGGAAGATAATGTACTCCGACCTCGGAGTAGAGTAATGTATTCTGGCAGACACTCTGGAAATTCCTACAATCTTTTGAAAAACGAGTGGACATATGGTGAAGATTACAAGATGATTCTTAACCACAAGAATAATCAGACAGGAAAGAATATCAAATAAACTCAGATAGAAGTGATAGAAGTCCGTACGAGGAATTTAGCGGTGCGAAGACGAGGGATGAAACTCAAGGATGCATGTAGGATTGATAAGAAGCGCAGATTCAAGAGGACAATATCGGAATACAAATCAAGCGGGGTAGAGTACAATTACACTTGGAGGGTTAAATGACAATGCAACCAAGTAGAACGGAGCAGAATCATGATGGCGGAATAAAGGATGTCACAATCGAGGCGAACGCTGCCATATGCAAGCATGGGTATGAGAATACAAAGAAGATAGGGTGTTGACCTAACTGTGAGAAATTAAAGGGTACAAAGATAAAGGGGTATTGACAAAGAAACTGGAGAAGATAGATTCTCACCAAGTGTTTCAAACTTCAAAAGAGATTGAAGAACAATAAGTTCGTGATCTTATAGAAGGTCAACTACAGACTGGTTGGTAAAATCGGAGACATAAAACGTGCGGGTCAACTAGTAGTAACTGGTTGACAGATAAGGAGGATAACCAAAGACTTAAGAACGAATTTTATAGACATCTGGAGGATCCTTCAAGAGATCAACGGCGACAAATGTGAAGTTAAATTGGTACACGTACTAGTTACCTAATAAATAACACAGATCGAGTCGCGTCAGTCACTTTAATTAAGAACTTAAGAAGAAAGATTAGGCGAACAGGAATGAACCCCTTTTGTTTTTTTTGAGACCAAGGGAATGGTGTAAGGGATTTACTACCTACTGGCTAAGAAAAAGGTACATATCACAACTAGTATAGACGGATTTTAAAAGGAGAACTAGAGGAGTAAGAAGTATACACTTTAGATAAAGTTCTATGTCCGCCAAGACAGATTATGCGTATCATTTCATACAAGGAAGAATGATGATTCTCCTGTGATATATGCGGAAGAAACCCTTGTGACTAAGAGATGCATGGAGAGAAGAGTTACAATTGAGTGTAAGAGCGAAGATAGAACCCACAAGTGTAGAGAAGTTTTGACCTCGTCAAAGAGATAAAAAGTGGTGAAGAATCACGAAGTCAGTATCAAAAGGAGTAGGAGGCCGGTAGCCGAGTCAATGGAGTTCAACAGAGAAATATTATAAACAACACAAATGAAGGAACATGTGAGAATGACCTAGGGGACTCGAGAAAGAGAGTTGACTCTAAGGAAAACGGCAGTGAAAGAGATAGAACGAGCTAACGAAGGGAAAGGGATTAACCAAGTAGTTGGTGCTTACCAGGAATTTTATGCCAGTAGAAGTATAAGAAGAGTGAGTACGAGATATTGAGGTAAGTCAACTGTAGGCTAATCAATGTCAACCGAGGACGTGCAATTGTTGCTAGTATGGGTTAGTTATGTGCCGTTAAGAAGAGATATTCGTGACTGTGGATTTATGAATTAGCCTTGCCGATGCCTTGGAGGATTTCCTCAAGTAGGTAATGACAACCTTCTTTGATTAATTAAAGGCATGAAGAGAATTGTGTTAGAGATTTCTTATTGGCTGGTTAAGATCAAACTCCGGATGAGTCAGAGAGTTTGGATTCGTGTTAGAAGAATTCCAAAAATTTAACGGGAGAGGTCGTCTTACAATCATTATCTTAGTTCCTTAAAGCAAGTAAGGAAGATAATTGGTATTTCACCCGGATAGGACTTATGGTGTAATTGAGAGGGAGAGTTCTAGAGTCAATCATTGTGGACACATAGAAAATGTTCTTATAACTATCAAAGTAGCGCAGCAAAAGCGTGATGAGTCCTAACCCACAGAACAAGAAACTCTGGAGTACTGAAAATGACGTGTCGAGTTTAAGACGATGATAATTTGTGAAATGTATTTCGTTTAGAAGGAACGTGAAATAGGCTACGTGGAGTGACAAGAAATTTTGTAGAGGAACTGTATCACCAACTAGATAGACGAGAAAGTATGTGCACGTAGAAGTATAGAAAGGAAGTGGTACCCCATTATAGATCTAAGTAAAGCATGCCGACCTAGCCACATGTCGGCAGATCAGTAAATTTGGAATTTAATACCTAGCATGGTACTTTAGAACGAGTTTCTTGATAAAATGAGAAAGAAAGTAACGAAGTAATAAAGGTGTTGTGTAGGGCCTGCACTAACAAGCTCAAGGTGAGTAACTATCAAGTTGAATCGAAAGACAAATAAGAAAAGGAAGCTACGGGAGTGTACTTACAGACCAGTACTCGTACATATAGGAAACATAATCTCAAGAATGGAGTATAAGAAGAATTTTATCTCTGAACGGAGTCGAGTTGCGTTTTGAGTAAGAGGGATATTATAGAACACAATGCAATGTTAACAACTATTGAGTAGTGTGAGCAAATGACGGTGATGTGAGATCACCTTGTATCTAATACCGTCATCCCGGAGATATTGTATGGCATTCAAGACCTTGAAAAATACGTGAGAAGCCTAAGGTTGAGCTAACAAAATATTAGATATCCATAAATATTATAATAATGCCCAGTGAATACCGATGATGACCACTAGATCGTGTCTCCACTACTAGACCGGAAAAGGGTAAAGGGATGATTCCTTACCTAAGGAATAAGATGACTGAGTCATATTAAAAGACAAGTGAGTCGTGATACAAAGAGCATTAGGCACTTGATGAAGTGCTGGTGGAGGTCCAAGACCTTTGGCCTGAGTGTGTAGTCAAGTAAACATAACGAAGGGAAGAAAGTTGACTAGGTTAATTTCTGTACGGTCATCAAAGGACCTGGAGGTGAGTTGCAAAATGTGACCATTTGAGGCTGTAAAGTGGTTTATAAGTGATTGATGGACTAGTAATCCTCACCCTATTGGAGAGTGTAACCCTAGTTTTCTACAGATTCAGTTAGAGGTATACTTACCAGACAAAAGTTAGGACATCGACTTAGAGAATCGGACAATGAAGCCGGATGATACCGGTGAGATATCTAGTTACCACATTAGAACGTGGTAGTAGGCACTTGTGAGGTCTGTACATGAAAAGATTTCAGAGTTAGTGGTTTTATAAAAAGCCGACGAGCCCACCTTGGATACTATAGGTAGTATGAGACATAACCTTTCAGAGACCTTTGCGGAGATAGTGTAATCTAGGGAGCGACGAGTTAGGGTTTGGCCTTATATCCGTGTTATATTGTTTGACTACTTGTTTATTTTCATGCTCGAGTGCTTAGTCGGAATGTCTGTTATTGGTGACCTTGATATATGGTATACTTATATGTGGGAACGATGACTCTTGTGCGGTAACAAGTAGACACACTAGATTCGTACCTTGAGGGCTGACCTTATGACTGACGTACTTTAAGTTTCGGGGCGAAACTTATTCTAAGGGGGGATTGATGTAATACCCGGGAATATTTCTTCCGGCTATTTCAGAAACAAATCAGAACTCGACCGTTGTGACCTCTTTCCGGCGCTTAAATTCTTTTGTATGGACTACGACATTTACGAGTCTTCTTTTAAGTTTTGGGACGAAACTTATTTTAAGGGGGTACTGATGTAATATCCGGAAATTTTTAATTCCATTTATAATACCGAGTCAAATTGGATTTTTACTCGTGATCGTTTTGATGATACCTAGGTTTCTCTACCGACACAAATTGGTATCATTTTATGTAAGTTTGACTCACATAAAATGATGGAGTTCCAAACCCTAACCTAAGTCATAAGACTTTTGACGAGATCATGACAATCTTTTGACGAGACCAAGACAAGACCATGACAAGGTTTGACGAGACCAAGACGAGATCATGACAAGGTCATGCATGAGCTTGACAAGGCCATGACGAGTTTTGACAAGGCCTTGACAAGCTCAAAACAATCTCAGCCCACTCTTCCTTCCATGTTACAGCCCAACTAATCTATCCATGCTTTCCAAGCCTTACTTAAACTCAGGCCCGTTATTGCCCTCCGACAGCCCAACAAGAAGAGCCCGTTGTAGCACCCTTGGGAGCTTTCTCTTGCCTACGTGGAGCTGAGCTGGACTGGGGGGAGGTTGAATGAAACGGCTGCTGAAATCACGCCTCCCTCTTGACCTTCCTTCTTTAATAAAACCGTAGCCTTAACTGCCTAATACAGCAGCTTTCACACGTCGAAAATTGCAGCCAGATCTCGCCCTCTTCTATACTGCGTATCTCCCTTCCTTCTTCTGCCTCGATTCACGCCAGCCAGAGTACCAGATTCTATTGCGTTGCTGCTGCTTCTGTCGACCTAACCAGGTACCGGACGGACTGCTGCTGCTTCTGTCGACCTAACCAGGTACCGGACGGACTGCTGCTGCTTCTGTCGACCCAACCAGGCACCGGACGGACTGCTACTCCTTCTGTCGACCCAACCAGGCACCCAGACTGGCTGCTGCTGCTTCTGTCGACCCAACCAGGCACCGGACGGGCTGCTGCTTCTTCTATCGAACCAAACAGGCAAACGGGATGCTGCTACTCCCCCTGTCAACCCAAACGTGGCATCAAGGACTGGTTGCTTCTCCTTCTGGCGACCTCAAATGCAACATCAGCGGGCTGCTTCTCCTCTGTCGATCCAGCATACCGCTGATACGAAGAGCCCAAACCTGATCCGCAACAGCATTGGGTTGTCTTTCTCATGCCTTCGAATCATAGAATCGAGTAAGATCCAACTCCGTCCTTCCTTGGTCCTTCTCTTTGATCGATTCTGAATATATATATATATATATGTTGATGTGGGTACCCTTTGTGTCATCAATCCGTCCCTAACAGCCTTGAAAGATAGCTTGAAGAGCTGAGGCGTTTTCTGAATTTTCGGAAGTGACAAACAGTCAACTTCGGGCCCAGATTTGGGTAAGTTAGACTTCTTCTTTTTGGCTAGTTTTCGGATATGTTATATATGGTATTTCAAAGTAAATCATACTAAAATTTCAGAGGAATCCATGTTATGGTTTGAGAGATATGGGGTTTCAAAGTTCAGTTTTATAAATGTGCTGAGTTGAGAAAAACAGCATGGGATGCTGTTTTGTGAGATAGTTTTGAATAGGCTTTTCATCTCCGTTAGGCTTGAATTTTTGATATGATATAGTTGACATCTTGTTGTAGATCATATTAAAATTTGGGAAGAATCGAAGTTACGGTTTGAGAGTTATTGTGTTTCAAAGTTGACGTTTTTATATATGTGCTGAGTGTTGGGGAAAACAGCAAGTGATGCTGTTTTGTGAGATGATTTTGATTAAGCTCTTGATATCCGTTGAACTTGAATTTTGGATATGATATAGTTTACATATTGTTGTAGAACATATTAAAATTTGAGAGGCATCCAGCGAGTGGTTTTGGATTTACGATTTTTCCAAGATTGAGTCGTAAGCAGTTTTTCTGTTGTGCTGAAATTCGGTTTTGGGAGATAGTTTTAAATAGGATTTTGATCTCCTTTGCAGCTAAATTTTGGATATATTATAGATAAGATTTTATAGTAGAACATATCAAAATTTGGGATAAATCCAGTGAGTGGTTTAGGAGTTATGATTTTGCAAAGTCTACTCAGATTTTGGCTAAGTATAGAATTTATAAAGGGAGTAGTCAACTTTAGGAATTTTTATAAAACTGTTGAATGATTAGTTTGGAGAAATTCTTTCTCCTAAAGTTAGATAGGACATCATAGATGATCTAGGGATTTAAGTCGGAATTTTTATAAGCGGTTACGAATTTTATATTTGGAATCGAAGTAGACCTTTACGATTTCCCGGAAAATAGAAACATAGGAAAAATGTTAGCTTGGAACCAAACGAAGCTTTGGGAGTTAGAATATGATTTTAGAATCTCAAATAGGAGTTTAGACATGAATTTTAGAATTTTCGTAAATTTCGGGACCAAGGGTAAAATGGTCATTTTACCCTAAATTAATACTGCAACTAGTTATGTCTTAATACATTATTCTATTTTAGAAGTCTTAGACTTCTAACTACGTAGGAGTGTGCTAATGCACTTATCTCCTTTGACAGGCAATTGAGTTGCTACAGTTTATAGAGCGAGTTGGTTTACAAAGAGTCGAGCTTTATATCAGGTAAGTCCTTTGGGCTTACTTAGCTGACTTCTAAATATGAGCATGAACGATGATAGTGGTGTGTGATTGAGATGTTAGAGTTATAGGTTGTGATAAATATTTACCGACCTATACTTGGCCTAAGAGTAACGGGCGGTGGCATTCTGCTCAGTTAGCTTGCGAGCGCTGGGGGTTTCTTTAGGGACTAGTCCATACTCGGTTTGTAGTGATGCTACCGGCGGAGGTCAGCTAGACCTACACCCAGTTGGATAAGGAACGGAGGCGAGAACTGTTAATAGCTCTCGTGCCACAACTGTAAATTGAATAAGATGAATCACTTAAATAATAGATAATAAACGGTTGAGTGCCAGCATGATGTTTGTTTAATTTTTGTTTCTGCTTGTGTTTGTGCTGTTGTCATTCTACTTATATTTGGATTGTTAGCTAACGGTTTATCTGTGTTGTAGATCTGTAGAGATAGACAGATGCATAGAGATCCGGAACGGATGGTCAGCCGGGTCCACGTACTCATTAGATGGGGACGGGGAAGTCTTCCATACGTCATGCATGTTATGTATCTTTATATATGTTTGTAAGGCTGTCACATGTGTACCTTCATACCATTAAAAATATTATGTTTTGGAAATTGTTTTAATTACATTTGTGCCTTGTTGTAAGATCTTAGTAAAGTTGTTGTTAAACCAAGGTCGGGACCCATTGTGAGGTCCTAACCAGTAGCTCCCCGAGTTCCGAGAATTTGGGGTGTTACAGTGTTCATACTTTTATACGTCATTGTTCATGTTTTTATTTATCAGTGTTCATACTTTTTATATCATTGGTCCTGTGAATATTATAAACTATTTTTCTATAATGCATTTTACCGAACAGTTTGCGTGCACACTAAAAGGAGCATATAGATTATTCAATTGGAGCTATTAGACCAACTCAACATATGTATATACATGTATTTTTTCAATCAAACTTATCAAACACAAAATGATTCAAACAAATTTGATTTTGAATACAAACATCAATCATAATGAAACCTAAACCTTAAGAATGGAAATCTAAACAATGAGAATACAAATTCGAAGAAACAAAACCTGAATCGTCTTGTATTCTCTTTGATTTCACAATTTTTTATGTAATCGATCTTTGAATATTATAAACACGATTTTAAAGAAAAGTATAATTTTCAAAGAAAATGAACATCATATTATAAACACCATAACTGTAAAAAAAAATGAATACATACTTGTAAAAAAATGACCATCATATTTTATTAACACAATTTGAAAGAATAGTATATTTTTTTAAAAAAAATCCAAAAAAAATGCTTTACAAAAATACAAAAATGAACAATTAATGTTAAAAAACGAATAGTTAGTGTTGGGAAAAAATGAACATTTATTGATAAAATATGAACAATGACTCTTTTAAAAATGAACACATACTCATAAAAATATGAACACCAATTTTTATTTACAAAAAGAAAAGCTGGAAAAAAAAAAGAGAAGAAGGTGACGTGGCATGCCACATGTCACCACGCCGGCTCTCCTCATTCCTATTTGCAAAGGTCCTCCTCACCGGAACTGGATCATATATATATATATATATATATATATATATATATATATATATATATATATATATATATATATATAGAGAGAGAGAGAGAGAGAGAAGATCCTATGAGAACACCCCCTAACGTGAGAACATGAGAACAAATTCGTAATTATTATTAGTTTTGTTACGAATGTGCCATATCGTTTAATGTATTATTCGTAGTTATTGTTGGTTGAGTGGATTATTCGTAGTTATTGTTGGATTCCTAATTATTATTATTCGTAGTAATTACTATTTTTGATATCTACTCTAAATCTCAACCCTTAATACTCACATCCAACGGTGTACGATTGTTCTCATGTTCTCACGCTAGGGGTGTTCTCATGAGAACCACACCCTATATATATATATATATATATATATATATATATATATATATATATATATATATATATATATATATATATATATATATATCCAAAGCATCTATCTTTTTATTCTCCATAAACATCGTTCTATCCTTCTGATCATAAGAATATCACTCAAAGGCCATAGAAATGCAACACATAAAAGACTAAACTCTCTAACATGAAGGCAAACACGTAGTTAAATAAGTCACACGAATATGGGTCCGAGTACTGACCCATCGGTCCGGAGGTTGTATTTAACCATACATAGATCTCTGGATGGTTACGTCTCATACTATCCTCAGAATCCCAGGTAGTCTCATCGGCTTTTCGTCTAACTATTGACTCCGAAATCTATCCTAGTAATGTTTGTGTTTCATAGATTGCGTATTCATATATTCACTATCTAGAATGATATTTTGTTGTATTAATGGTTGGTTTTTCAAATTAAAAGAACTTTTGTTTGTTTGAGTAGCTTTTGAGTCATTATCCAGGTTGATTAAACTCTTGAAAAAAGATTGGTGAAAGACGATAGGACCAAAATCAAATCGTCAAGGAAAAACAAAGGGAATCAAGACCAAGCATAACCAACAAAGAGATTCGAGATTCGAGGGGCTTGATTAAACTCTTGAAAAACGGTTGTGAGCCATTATTCAGGTTGATTAAACTCTTGAAAAATGATTGGTGAAAGACGATAGGACCAAAATCAAATCGTCAAGGAAAAACAAAGGGAATCAAGACCAAGCATAACCAACAGAGAGATTCGAGATTCGAGGGGCTTGATTAAACTCTTGAAAAACGGTTGTGAGCCATTATCCATGTTGATTAAACTCTAAGCTTGTCTCCCCATCGTGGATTGATCCGATGGAGATACAGGCTCCGTGAGGGCCTTTCGGCCACTTGGGAACTCTTATGGAAAGGTATTCGAGGGGCTTGAGTGTTAGGGTGGAAGATGGAGCTTCGACTAGGGTTTTTAGCGGTCTTGTTCTCCTAGAATTACTCTAGGTAAAGTTCAAAAGATCCTATAGAAATAATCAAACACAATTAAAGGTAATTGAAAATTAAAAAGATTTGGAGAGATAATAAACTTAATCTAGCCATTGGGTCATCATTTAATGACTGAAATTCATTCAATTCTAGGTAGAGTTTTTTTGTGGAACTTCACCGTAACTAAACCTGGTTTTTAGGGTCAGGCGGTAGGTTGTGGATCCGCTTTTCTCGGTGGCTATGTAGGGTTTTGGGATAAGATATAATGGAGAGATTTTTTGATGGTTTTTGTTTTCTCTATTTTAAATTTATTTTTAAAACCTAATAGTTAGCCTTACTGCTAGAGCTTCTATAGCAAGATTTTGATACTTTTTAACTAGACTTATACAAAAGTGGGCTCGGGTCGGGTTTGGTTCGGGGCATAAATAAAAACTCAACCGAAAAGGTGCTGGCCGGGCCAGCTTGGCCCGGTTTCTTCGGGCTCCAAACGTTGTCAATGTCCATCCGTGTAAAAAGCGGACGGGTTGTCGGGCCGGCCTAGATGACCCGAATGTACTTGATTGTGCGTTTTTTCTCCTTGAATTTATCATTCAAAACAAGTAATATAATTTATTTAACACACACTTTCATTCCAATTATACTTGCATAGTGCGCTACCAATGTTCAACAAGAATCAACACACAAAAATGAATAAATCGAAATACCTAAAAAACAACCAGCACCATTATAGTCATGTTAGCCGTGCAATCTTGTATTACAATTGAGTATAGTAGGTGACACTCAAAACAATATAAATAATATATATATATATATATATATATATATATATATATATATATATATATATATATATATATATATATATATATATATATATATATATATATATATATATATATATATATATATATAATTTATATGTATTAGACTATAAACGGGTCGTACCAAACCAAATCCGGACGGACCAAACTAGTTGCTCATACCCATATTTATTTTCCGGATGAGTGGGTTAGACGGTCTGCTTGAACAGACCAAACTAGTTGCTCACACCCATGTATTTTTCCGGACGGGCGGACTGGATGAGACTGCCCAAATTTGTAGAGGTCAATTTTAAACACGTTTGCAGAAAGTCTTAAAAAGAATACATGGAAACAAGTCAACAACATACCCCGTACTATAAGGTAGTAACAATTTGTACTGTTATAATAAGAATAGTTGTATCAGACAAACCCTTACAAGTTATGCAAGTAATTGCGTTCTTACTCAACAATATCGGCTGCATATAGTAACACTTGTATACTTTTATACCAAAAGAATCAAACATGTCTTTTGAATTGGCGGATTAATTTGCTTGATTGATGTCCTTGTGGCCTATCAAATTTGATTTTATTTTGTTTTATATGTTCATGAAATTAAGGACCAAGTGACTACTCTCACTTCTTTTTCAATTAAATTAATACCAACAAAAACTGGTATCTGTAACTATCTAAATGAAAATAACATCCAACTAAAACAACGTAACACTATTAGAAGATGAGCAAACCAAGTGACTACGCTCCCAGACGATCTGAAATCCATTCACGATGTCCCATTCCTTCTGTAATTGGTTTTCATTAAAAAAATATAAATGACAAAATATTTAAATCGAGTAGCAGAAAATTATTTTAGAAGAAAATAAAATCTTCAATTACAGCCCATATATGCATTCAGTCATTGATTGATTTTCTAGTACATGTTCAATTAAAATTTAATTTTTGATTAAAGAAAAAGATAAATTTTAATAAAAAAACTTAAATGAAGCGATGAAATAATGAACAGTTGAATACCCAGTATTGCATGTTTCTTTTTCACACGACTCACGTGTTACAATTGATGAGATTTCTATCCAATTCACATGACTCGCAGTTGAGCTTCCGCTTTCCATTAAAATACAAACATCTTGCAATTGCTTACAGTTTCAGCCCGTTATCCTTTCTTCTTCCTCAGTAAATATCTTCTTGACCTTCTTTCTTTTAAGTGAAAAATCTTTTCAATCGTATACAGTACCATCTCCTGAATCAAGTCAAACCGCAGCTTCCAATAAGAAACTACTTTCCATTTCTCGAGATTGCAATCTCTGAATTTCATTTAATTCTTCCTTATTATAATATTCCCTTCTTCACTCCACCACTACAACCTCCCATCAATTACGTTAACCCATTTTCGTTTCCTTAAAATTCGCATTTCCCTATAAATCACAAATCACCTTCTCCGGCCGTCCTCCACCATGCGCACCAAAGCAGCCTCCTCCGTCGCAGGTGGCTATCGCTTCCTCGGAGGAGCGGTACTTGCTCTTTTCGTCTGTTGGGGTATATGGGCCACGTTCAACTCCGGCCCAAATATCTGGCCCAATTCAAAGCCCATCGGAAAACCCAACCCCGAAGCCGACGCTGTAGAGGCCGTCAACTCGGCCAACTGCGGTTCCCGGCATCCCGATTCTAGACTACGGTGCGACCCACGGGACCCCACCTATTATGATGACCCCACCCTTGGATTTACGATTAAGAAGCCGATGATGGACTGGGATCGGAAGCGGAAGCAGTGGTTGAAGTACCACCCGTTGTATGCGGCCGGATTGGAGGATCGGATTCTGGTAGTGACCGGATCACAGCCGTCGGAGTGTCCACACCCGAGTGGGGACCACATGATGCTTCGATTCTTTAAGAACAAAGTGGATTACTGCAGACGTCATGGGTATGAAATCTTCTACAATCAGGCGGTACTAAACCCCAGCATGGGCGGCTGCTGGGCCAAGATTCAGACGATTAAATCCGCCATGATGGCCCACCCGGAAGCCGAGTGGATATTCTGGATCGACTCGGACGCGGCCTTCACGGACATGGATTTCAAGGTGCCGTTGGAGAGGTACAGGGACCGCAATCTTGTGGTCCATGGCTGGGCCCACTTGATCTATGAGCAGAAGAGCTGGGTTAGCATTAATGCTGGGGTTTTCCTCCTTAGAAACTGCCAGTGGGCCATGGAGATGTTAGATGAGTGGGCCAAGGCGGGCCCGCAAACCGGTCATTATGAAGAGTGGGGAAAGATCCAAACGACGACGTTTAAGGACAAGCCATTCCCTGAAGCCGATGATCAGTCCGGTCTAGTCTACTTGTTGTTAAAGCAGAAGGAGCGTTGGGGTGAGAAGACTTACATAGAGAACGAATACGCATTGCATGGATACTGGATAGGGATCATTGATAGGCTTCAAAACATCACCAAGCAATACGAAAACGTTGAATCGAGGGCTCGGAGCCTGAGGAGGCGACATGCCGAGGCCAATAGCGAGCACTATGGCGAGCTGTGGGGTCCGCATTTAACAAATGCTGGGTTCGGGAGTGATGGCTGGAGGAGGCCGTTTGTGACGCATTTCACAGGATGCCAGCCTTGCAGCGGGAAGCATAGCTCCGAGTACGAAGGCCAAAAGTGCTGGGACGGGATGAAGATGGCGTTGAATTTCGCTGATAATCAAGTGCTTAGGAATTATGGATATGTTCATAAGAGTTTGATGGATGATGCAGTTGAACCGGCTGCAACGCGGTTCTATGATGAGGATGAGGATGAGGGTTCAACTGAGGCCTCCCCCTCCTACAAAGGTAGTTAAAGATGTTCATTGGTAAGGTGTTTTTAGTTTCAGTCGACTTTCTGATACAATCAGAAAATATAATGTAACTTCTTCTCATTGCTGTACTTGAGATTCATAAAATGAAGCAATGAGACTGTAAAACAGTTGTAGTCACAAGAACATACATCATAAATTTTCAACTTGCCAAAACCAGTTCAAATTTCTCTGTTTCACAAGCAGATTCATCTTCATTATCCTCTCCCCACCTGGGGTTTCATTCCAATCCAGGGATTTCCGGTACTAATTGTACTGGTTTCAACCTCGTGGTCCTCGTCATAAGGTTGAATATTCATTATGAGCAGCAGATCAATTGGGATGCCCTGGAGAATCTTGTAATTGGTTCATGAAAGAAAAGCATGGGCATATCCATTTCATCGGTGCCCTATTACCCGCTATCAGTCATTTTCATATCAATCTGTTTCTTGTGGAGAGCTTGGAGAAGAATTCTTCAAATGAACAATCTGAATGTGATGTTTGTATAGCTTATATCAGTTACTTTTCCAGCAAAAAAGAATCTAAAACTCCTCAAATGTCTGCTTGATATGATATCGACACCAAACAAATCACTAATTGCTTGTACTATTACTTGAAAAGAGCAAGAACAACCTACTGATTGATTGCTAACAACAAAGGAACTTACTCATACATAACTGCTGTCGATAACAACAATGTCATGCAGGGTAGCACAATGTATAATATCCTTCCTTTTCTGGAGCTCACAATGAGGGCAATGGCAATTACATCACTGCTTAAACCTTCTCATACCCCAGGTCCTGAACTTCACCCGAAGTCATACACTGTCTCCATCTCCATCGTTTTCAGCTTTTGATTCAGATTCTTTGAGTGACATATTTAGATGGTCCATCAAGATACCTAAGTCGATTGAAGCATACTGAAGAGGGTCAGCATATATAAGCATTTTCACAAACCTACAACAAAGATATCAATGGGCCAACACTAACTTGTAAAATTGTAACAAGGACAGCAATATAGCAGAAGAAGATTCATACAAAGCTCATTTCATTCCTTGGCCTTGTCACTATCTGTGACACACTCGTCCAGATGAGAAGGCCTCATATTTCCCCTCGCAAATTTCTTAGCCATCCTTCTCCTCTTTAATTTCCCCGGCTTTTGGAGAATGCAATCTTCTGGGTCTGTAGAAAAAAAATTCCACGATAGGAACAAATGGACATCTGAATGAAATGAAAAGGACAAAGCACGTACCGGGAAGTGGAGGAATATTTTGAGAGTAGTTCTCAGCGGCATTCCGTCGAACACTTGCAGGACGATCATCGCTGAAAGAACTAGTGTCCTCGTCTGTTGTGTTTGCATCTGAAGGTAACAAAGGTCCGATGATCTCCCGGCGCTGAGGAGCTGAAGAGGCCAATTCCTTGAGTTTCTTATTCCGAAGCCTTTTCCTCTGCGCTCTTGTAAGTTTGTGAGGTCCAGGTTTCCCCTCTTCGCCTACATCATCACTTGAAGACGACGATGGACTATCAAATTCTGGATCTGAACGCTCATAGAAAGTGAACGAGTTACAATTAGGGTTTTCATCTTTCGATATTGAAAATTTCAATAGTAGGGTTCATTAGCAAAGGAAGAAAAAAAAATTACCTGTAATGTGATTTAGGTCGAATTCGAAAGTGGTTCTAGGGGGATCTTCATCTTCTTCCTCCTGTTAGAATAGCGTCGAAGGTTTCTTAAGCAAATTACCCACATTGTCATTCAACACAGAGAGATCAGGGGTGAGACGTTACTTGATGGTGGTGTCGAGTGGGCGGAGGATAGAGCATGTCGATGATTCCTTGATGGAATTTCCGTTGCTTCTCTCGCCGATCCATTATTCCCGATTAAGCTCCGTCAGAAAAAAGACGATACAATATTGTAGACTAGTTAATCTAACTTCAGACAGTAGTTAACCGTTGGTGCTATAGGTTCCATCGGAGTTTGGTGATACCAACACAAGCCGGAGACGTGGGAATGGCCGCATAATCAACGGAGGCCATAAACCTCATCAGAGCCCAAATTTGGAGATAGCCCAGACCTAATCCAATAACCTATAAAGTGGATCCAATAAATTGGATCCAATAACCTAATCCAATAACCTAATCCAATAACCAATTTTGCTCACCTCTTAAAATTGGGTGATATCACCTACCAATCAAAAACAAGTATTTATATTTTAGAGTATTTTTTAATTACCTTATTATCTTCATCTATATATACTACTAAAATAGAACACTTAGTCCACATGTCAACACATTAACCATGTCACCTATGACTTTTTATCAAATATTTACCATTTTGCCACATTTTAATTACAATTATGTCATTATTCAATAAATGTTTTATCTCAAAATTAAAATATTCTCCATCTCATTATGCCAAATAAAAATAATAATTTCATCTCATCATGTTCAATATCTTACGGTTATAAAAATAATTTTAAATAAATAATCATATCACCTAACCGAATTTAGAGATTTCAATGGATTTTGTTTGGATTCTAAATTTAAAAAATAAATCCGAACTAACATTTAAATCTTATGGGTTACAATATGAGATATAACAGTATTTTATTTAAATATTTGTGCTATTGTTAATAAAGATTTTATAATCGTTTTATTAAATCGGTTTTTTAAAAAAATAATCGATTTTAAAAACGATTTTTAAAAAAACTTTAATTTTTTAGTTATAGGTAATAATATTAAAAAATAAATTATAAATTTGTTACGTAATTTTTTTTATTTAACACTTTGGCAATTATTATAAATTTAATAATTAATTTTTGTTATATGATCTAATCAGATTGATATTAATATATTTTTCTTAACATTTAGCGCTTTTTGTAAAATAAATTATAATTTATTTGGATAATAATTTTTCAATCAATAATAATTATTTTTATTTATAATTTATTCAAACTCAATCCCGCACAAGGTGCGGGCATTAGACTAGTTTTAATTTAAGTTAACTCAAATCTATAAGAATACTTGATTTTGATTGGCGGGTGATATCACCCCCATTTTTAGAGGGTGAGCAAAATTGAATCCTATAAATGTACGCTGTCTCTTAGCTACTGTATAGCTGCACTGCAATTTATTTAATATGAGCCCAAATTTGGAGATAGCTCAGGCTATGAGCTTTGTTGATCTCTTTTCCAACGAACATTATTTAGATTAAAGATTAACATATATCACTCCAACTCAATAAAATGCTTGATCCAAATCAAAAGAACGGATGAGTTAAGACTCGATTTTACAAAAACACCAAACCAAAATTCACGGTTACCAATTTCTTATTCAACCTTCTTTTAACAATTTTCATTGATCATTAACAATGTCCTCCCTTCTGCATTCAAAGCCCAAAAGCAATCACTTCCGATAAAATAAATCAACCCTCTATAAACAGTCTCTCCCTACAAATCATCTTTCTCCTATCCATCAAGTTCTACACCTTTATTCACCAAGATAAATGTGTTCCGCAATCTCGTCTTCTAAGGACTTATGTAGTCATTTGTTGGCGGTTTCGTGCGTTTGTCGAGAAGGGAGCGTGGATTTGTGATAGACTCCTGACGGCTCTGTTGTAGTTCAAATCTGAGGTGTTCACAATTGTTCCCCATGCTGCTTGCTCCTTGTGTACTTCCTTCGAAGATGAACGTTTATGCTCGTTGCCTCCTGTTGGCTGGATCATCCTACTTTCCCTTGAAGACTTTTTTTTTTGCTTTCGGTTACATTTTGGTGTATTTTTGCGTATTTCTTTTCTCCTTTATTTGTGCTCCTTCCTGACGGTTTGATCTCCTGCCGATTTTTTCGGCCTTTCGACCCACTAGACGGCGCGCTGTCTAATGGTTTCGAACCGCTTTCCATTTTCAAAAAAAAAAATCAAAAGAAGACATCCTCGTCCGTTTGTATTGAAAGATATATGAGATATATATTTGAATATATTGCTTAAAATAATAAGCATATTATCTATGTATTTTAGGTTAGTTTCTATTTTATTTTATGTCCAATATCTTTATTATTCTCTTTTAATTTCCTTGTGATCCTATATAAAGGATCGTAATAACGTTAATACATTGTGGTTCTATCTCCACCGGTCTTCTCCACCAATATCTATCAGTTTGACATCTTTCTATTTCGTGTTTCCGCTTCATTCTCTTCTCGTCGTTTTGAGGCTTCTTAAAACTTGACCGGCGTTTCAAAATAACAGTGATGTGGGTCGGGCTTTGTTGTGTATGAGCTTTTAATAACTGAATTATGTTTTACAATAATGTATTCTTAAAAACTGTAGTACTTGATTTTGATACAGCTTAGAAAACTGAAGGTAGAACTAAGTGTCAACGTTTGTTATGCAATCTAACTCCATTTTTTATTTGTGTATGTTGCAACTGGAGCAGAAAGTGCATGAGATTGAAGAACTTTACTCATATAACAACAAAAAGAATCTCAACGGTTCAAAGGCATCCTCAATTTAAAGGACAAAGTAAGACAAATTACTAGCAAGCAGCAACAACGTGATGCAACAAATAGGGGAAGTTGCTTCTTCAAGGAGATGCAAGAACTGGTTCGACAATTTGGTAAAATAATGCAACAATTAGGTAGAACTTCCTTGTTTTCTTGATATGTTTCATATATACTCGTTGAGACTTAATCTTCTTCAAAAGTTTAACTGTATGCTTGTAGTGAACCTGCTAGGCTTCCGTTAAACAGGTGACCTCAATCAGGTCACAATTGTAAACTTTGGGGAGATTTTCTCATTTGATCTTATTTGTTAAGGGTACGTTAGTAAATCAGATAAGTAAGAAGCATGTATAGGAGATGCGTATATGCTGATTGCTGAGTATCTAGACTATATCTACACTGATTTGTTTAACTCAATTCCACCTTATTAGTGATTCTTTTATCAAATAGTTATGACTCTATTAGGTAAGGGGATAAATTGAGGGGTTTAAGATTACGATAATTATAAGAGATAAATAAATTTCGTAATCTCGTTTGGTAAGGGAATTAAAAAGATTAAAGGGGTTATATTATAAAGATTTAGAGAATTAGATTATGAGGATTTTGTAGTCCTATAAAACTTTGATTATATGGATTATAAGGATAATTAAGGTTAAAGTCTCATTTTTACCCCTCTTTCTTTTTTTCAACTCTTTCATCTATAAGAAAAATTGACACATACTTTTTTATAATTATACCCACAATCATATTCATTTTACCAAACACTCATTCCACTTATTTTTCATACTCATCCTCTTAAACAACTTCATCTCCTTAATTCTTCATCTAAATAATTATCTTCATCCTCATCTTCACCTACGTAATCTTACGTTACCAATTGACCCTATAGCTTATGTATATAAATAGATTTGAATATCAGTGAAAAAGCATCTAGCATTTTACAGTCTTTACATGTTATCAACAACCTCTTGATCTTTTTTTCCTGATCCACTTCAACAAAATGGCCGATCAACAGTCCAATGTCACGATCCCAAATGACCTCAAACCCGTCTCTCTCTTCGTCATTGTTAACTTTTACAATCCAAACAAACTCACAAGGAACAATTACATTGTCTGGAAGTTACAAATTGAAGTAATGCTTATAGGCTACAACCTATATAAGTTTGTTGATGGATTTCACATTTGCCCAGAACCTACCATTAGCGTCACCATTGGAACTTTGTCAATTGAGTTCGTGATTGATAATCCCAAATTTACAACTTGCGTAAGGAAAGACAAGTTGATTTTCGGTGCATTGGTATCGTCATGTCACTCCGACGTTACTCATGTTCTGGCAGGCACTGAAAGGTCAAAGGAGTCTTGGGATTTATTAGCTAGAACATATGTTAATCCTTCATGAGGCCACATCCTTCAACTTTAGGGTCAACTTAAGCACGTCTCCAAAGGGTCCTCCTTCATTGCAGAATACATGCAAGCCCTAGGAAAAATCTTCAACAAGTTGGCTCTCTTGGTCAAACAGTAGAGCAGGAAGATCTCATAGATCGTATTCTCGAAGGACTGGATGCAGACTACCAACTATAGATCAACGGAGTTAGGCAGCGGGACACCACTATCACAATGGTTGAACTTAGAGGTGTCAAACGGGTCACAACAAGTCCGGGTTGAAACATGTCAGGTCAAATAAAAAAGCTTGGTTAATAATCGGATTATTTTGGGTTGGGTCGTTGGGATCGGGTATCGATTGTTCGGGTTATAACGGGTTATTGGGTAGCCTAGGTTCTCGATTCACAATAGGTCGGTTTAGATTGGTTCTTGATAGCGGTGTCAAACGGGGCCGATGGGTCAGTTCGGCTCAGCTAGAACAAGCTCGGGTTTAAATGGGCCGGGTCAAAACAATCTCTCTCTTTTAGCGGTTTGTTTTGGGTTGGGTCGGTTTGGATCAGATATCAATTGTTTGGGTTCAAACCGGTCGGGTCAAAACAATCTCTCTTTTTAGTGGTTTCTTTCCGGTCGGGTCGGTTTAGAACGGATATCATCTGTTCAGGTTAATACCGATTTGGATCGTGTATCAATTAATTTGACTATGATCAATAATCCGTCATATCGTTAATTTAATTTTATATTAATCAACTATTACATTCTTAAACTAGTGGGAAACACAATATAAATTATTTGACACTTTATTTGAAAGTAACAATTTATTCGAATGTAACCATTTATCACTTACACCGAATCGGACAATAACCCATGGATATTTGATTGATCTGTTTGATCCAAATTATAAAATATGGTATGTGAAAACAATTTTAGTCGGATCGGATAATTATCCGCGAATATTTGGGTGATTTGTTTGATCAAAATGATTTTAGCTTGATCCGTTTGATTGAAAATGACTTTAACTGGATTTGGATATCCGACTGATCCATTGATATATCTAATGTGACTAAGCCATTTGATCCATATATGTTTTTTTTCTTCCTATTTTGGTTTGTATTAAGTGTAAAATAAAATATATCATAGTCAATTAGTCACATAACTTAATCTAATTGAAAGTGAAAAACGTATAATTGATACAAATTTTTTTAAAGAAACTTATTTTTAACACTTTAACACATATTTTTTCTCTAACAAGTTAAAAAAGTTGATACTTAAAAAACGTCATCATATATACTTAAACAGTTATACTATGTATTATGTAATATGTATACTTCAATACTTGTATAGGAAATTGAAAATTAAAATTGAAAAATATTTTTAATAAGTAATTAGTAAACCATAAGTTAAAATCAATAGTTATTTCAATGAGTTAAAATCA
Source organism: Fagopyrum esculentum (assembly GCA_033239045.1). NCBI lineage: Eukaryota > Viridiplantae > Streptophyta > Magnoliopsida > Caryophyllales > Polygonaceae > Fagopyrum > Fagopyrum esculentum. The sequence continues at coordinate 36,449,186 of BSUD01000002.1, read as the reverse complement.
TCATTATCTTACATTAATCATGTCGGAGTTGAAGAATGTCAGTATAGACTTATAGTTATAGTATGAATTATGTTATATATAGTATGTATTTATGTATATATAGACAATATAGTAAAGAAAAAATTATCTTTAAAATGTCTATTCTTAAAAATTATAGTATGGATTATGTATTTATGTGAAAACGATTTTAGTTGGTTTGAATAATTTACTGCAAATGTTTGAGTGATTTGTTTGATAGAAATGATCTTTAACCAGATCTTGATATCCGGCTTATAGAATGGATTATGTAATATGTATCAAATATGTCAATCTTAGACTTATAATATAAACTTGTAGTATGGATTATGTCATTGTAAACTTATCGGGATACTTCAGATCGGGTTACTTCAGGTCGGGTTATTTTGGGCTATCGGGTTACTTCGAGCTATTGGTTTACTTTGGGCTATCGGGTCACTTCGGGTCGGGTCACTTCGGGCTATCGGGTTACTTCGGGTCGAGTTATTCGGGCAATTGGGTCGGGTTACTTCGGGTCATTTATTACTTTGGGTTAAATCGGTTTCAAGTGGGGGTATTCTCCTTTTCAAAATTTCCGGGGTCATGTCGGGTTTGGATTCGGGTTCGTCAAGTCGGTTTTATGGGTCGGGTCAACTTTTGACACCTCTAGTTGAACTACATGAAAAGCTTATCAACCACGAGCTCTCCCTACAACCCACCGCCTACACCATTCCTTGTGACGGTCAAAGCCGGCCCTAATAGTTGGCGGTGTGGACCATTGCTAGGGCCCCTTTATTTTAGGGCATCATAATATTAGAAAAAAAATTTATACATTGGCTAATTGGGTGAATTATGTCTTTGTAATTAAAGCTTAAGCCGTCCAAGTTTCAAACATCACTATTCCTCTTACCATTTAATGCAGTGAGGGGCTCATCTATCATGCATTTAGATTTGTTATTTTTTAATAGATGCATTGAAGTGTTGAAAATTGGAACTAAATATTTAAAGAAAGTGCTATTTGTGAAATATGCTATAACAGAGATCAAATCAAAGGGGCTCAATCACCCAAAAAAAAAATCACTGAAAGAATTGAAGAGTTAGAAGGACTTTTTTATTTAATTAAGTAACTAATTAGTTATATTTTTATATTATAATTATATATGAAAATAGGTTTAAATGTATTAGATTTCCTAAATCTGGAAAAACACAATATTAATTATTTTAATTCAATGTATGTTCTTGTAATCTTCCACTTTTATTTATTTATTTATTTTCTTTTAATTAATAATTTTAAAAAATTTCCTCTTTCCCTAAATCAAAACTTTCAATATATATATATGACCCATATGAAATGAAAACTTCACTTCATTCTCAACTTAGCTCACTATATCGCATCTCTTTATTCATCTTTCTTCTATTGCGATTGAGAAAATTTCTTCGAGTATGACATTAATTTTAAATAGCTAAGCTATATGTTAACTAAGGGAACCCAAAAATAATATTATCCGGGGCACAAAAAATCCAAGGACCGGCCCTGGCGACAGCTAACAATGCACAAACTCGACCTAATCAACGCTACACTACAACTTCACCGTATGATCGAGTTCCTCACTCATCCTCATCACGCCAATATTCCTCATACACACCTCATCCAAACACCCAATTCAAAGGTTGGTGTCAATGGTGTCATTTCCAAGGACATGTCCATGCATACTGTCTAGTTTTTCAAATTCGTAACCCAACAATTAAGGTGCCTCCACTTCCTAATCGTCAGCCATCTAGTAGACAATCACCACAAACAAACACAAATGCTACAAGGACCACCATCTAAAACATTCCTCATAGACTCTGGTACAACACATCATCTCACCTCTGACCTTCAGAATCTCGTCACTCATTCACCATATGAAGGTTCAGATGAAACTATAATCGGAAATGGTTCAGGTTTGCACATTTTTAACAATGAAAATACTCAAATTCATTTACAACACCATGATGTCAAATTAAAGGACGTATTGCATGCTCCACATATACACGGGAATATCTTAACCATAAATAATTTTGTACCCACATTTCCCATAGTCATTTGAAATTACCAATGCATTATGATCCCTTAGAATGTAGCCAAATGCACACCGGCCATTGCTTCTTTTAGACCCATCAAAATTGAGTTTTAAACTTCCTACCATTGGTGTGGACCAATGTATCCTTTTGGTTTTTCTTTGTTGTGTGGTCATAACCCTTTTGGCACAATCATTAGAGTTGGTAAATTCATCTATTGTCGTACTATTCCTTTGGATTTGTGCAAGAGTTGTAATGCGGCTTTAGTGAAGAACCAACCATTTTTGCTAGGGGTCCAATATAGTATGTCTTGGATGTTACAAATAGGTAGCGGGCAACTAAGGATCCTGTCAACAATGGCTTGCGAGATCATAGTTCCAAGGAGGTTGTTTATTTTATCATAACATTTATCATTGTAAAAAGTGAACTTATTGTTTCGTCCTCGTTTATTATTAAGTCTTTGCTTGAGGCATAATGTTTCATCGGTTGTTCAGATAATCAAGGGTCTTTCTATAATTTGATCATTCGTTCATCCTCCACACTCCATTTAAACCCTTTTTCAAACTTTGGGCATATGCTCATTAGTCTTTTCCATTTTCATGATGTATTTTATCCAGTTTTGTAGCACCTCAAGCGGTTTCCTTTTAGATATTCTCCTTAATTACCTTTACCTAGATTTTATTTGGTTCAACCATAATTTTTCAAAGGAGTTTGGTTTGAAGGGCTTTGTTCATGTCTTATACTTTTCTGATTCTCACTCTCACGCTTCCATTCGTTTAGAAAATCTTGTCCGAACTTATCAATGAGTAAAAATTTGCTCCTTTGTTCAAGAAGAATTGTCTATTCATTTGGTCTAGTTCCTTGTGTATGGATGCTAGGAGCATGAAACTTCGCAATATAAAGTTAGGTTTTGCATTGAGATTTGTTTTGATCAAGATCGTTCTTCCTTATTGGGAAAGAGAAACCGCTTTTCAATTTGTTAATTGTTGTCTAGATCTCGCAATGACATCCTCAAAAATATATTTATTTACTCGGCCTATAATAATTAGGCAACCTAGATACTTTTCTAGAGAGGTGCTTGGGGAAATACCGATGTTTTGTTGCACCATTATTTTATCCGATTTATCAATATTTTTCGTGGTTTGGAAAGCTGATGTGTGATAATTCACTTTTTGTCTTGAGATTGGACAATAATTTGATAGAACTCCTAAATCCTGAATGCACGATGTGGTTGTTGCTTTGACAACTATTATTATATCGTCAGCAAAATCAAGGAATGAGTTGATTGTTTCCGCTATTGTGATTGAGAATCCAATACTTTACGGATTTCATGGCTAGCTTTTTGAGTGTTTATGGCCAGAACCTCTTCTCCTAAGTTGAATAGAAGCGGTAATAGAGGCCCCCTTTGACAAAGTCCTCATTTAGGTGGCAAATTTTGGTGGGATTATCAATTATCAAGATGGAGTACGAAACTGTAGAAATACATTCTTCAATCCACCTTGTGAAATTGCTTGAGAAGCCAAACTTTCTTAGTGTTGTCATGATAAATGATCATTCTACCCTATCATCGGTCTTCTACATATCTCGTTTAATTGTCACACAACCTTCTTTCCTTTTTTGGATCTAAACCCATGACATTTTCATGAACTATTAAAATGTTGTCATGGATTAATATATTTCAAAACACCTTGTAGTGGGTGAATGAGATTTTTAGAGCATCTTTTTTAGTATACTTATCAAGATTTTTGCAATAATTTTGTATATTGTTGAGCATATGCTTATGTATCTGCTGCACTGGGTTGTTAATGAGGGGTTTTCAATCATTGAGATAAAAACAATGAAAGTATGATTAACTTGTTTTAGAATTCTTCCTTTATAATAAAAGCTCGTAACTGTTCGCGTTGTACTTTGAATCTAAGGATAGTGGATGATAATACTAACCAATAACCATTGTCAGAGTCTAGAGTACCAATCATGATCCAGTTCAATTGGATAGGGAGTTTCGTACTAGTTGGTCAGATGCCTGAATTGAATCCACAACCAGTAGAAATTTTTTTCTAAACCTTTAATTGCAAAAGAGCATATAAACGTAACGATTTGGCTCGATTAATATAATAAAATATCATCAAATAAATGTGCTTTCAATCTTTAACTTATGTCATTTATTCTTCTACCAAAAAAAAAAAAAAACTTATGACATTTATTGATGACGATTGACGACGACTACGGCTGCCCGCAATGTCAATAGTCAGCTACTCAGCTGTCCCCCTCCATCTTTATCTCGCATACCTATCCAATATTCAATGTACTTTGAAGATGAATACAAACCTAACTAAATCCACACGTTTTCTACGATTATAATAATAGCTAACATGAGATATTCTTTCTACTTCCAATAAAGAAATTACAAGTCAAAGCGTCGTCGCTTCGACCACGTTCCAGCCAAAACTCGCCTCTTTACGGTTCATCCGCCTCCCATGGCGGCTCCCTATGACTCTATCCACTCATTCACACTCAATTTCCTCCCACTTTCAGCCCAACAACCTTACAAAATTTGCACACGTTTCCTTACTTGCCCCCATATATATACCATTCATCAACTCGATCGCTTGCTAAGCTTCTTCTCCCTCTACCAAATCAAACAAAGAAACACAAAATGGTGTCATACACACAGCAACAACAACAACAACAGCCCATGAACCAAAAGAACCCCATCTCCGCCCAGAAGCCGCCCGCGAAGAAGCCGGCATCTTCGTCAGCCAAGCCCAGGGTATATAATGTTAAACCGATCCACTTCAGAGAGCTTGTACAGCAGCTCACCGGCGCGCCTCCCACAACCCATCCTCATAATGCACCGCTACCGATCATGCCCCAAGAGCCGCAGCCCTCGTCATCAGCAGCTGCATACGCTGCGTTTAGTAGTGTTATGGAAGAAGAGACTGAACTTACCCTTTCTCCAACCTCTTGTTCTTGGTTTTCTTTCCCTTTACTTACTCCTCGTCCTGTTGGAAACTTTGGATCATAACTCTGTTTGAATGCTTACTTTCATTTCTGTACTCTTCTTGTCGTCACAACTCTGTTTTTCTATATTTGATGCAAACATCTCCAACACATTTTCATGTAAAGAATTATTGCAAGGCAAATTTAGCACTAGTTATTTCAAGAGCTTGAAGATGTACGTACCTATACACTAATTCACCTGAACTAAACTAATCCAATCCTATATAGTATATGTACACTTAAAAATGTAAGGCGCTAAAGAAAAGTCTACAGCTTAATAGGACTGAAATTGCTTGAAAAGCTTTCCAATCGAGACCATACCAAATTTCCTATGGAGAACAATTTCGGCTTCATAAGTACGTCGCTCTTCGCGCTTCTGATCGGTGGATGAGATGGCTGAGTCGGAAAGCCCAAGAAGTTGGTGAGCACCTGCACAATGCCATTGATTGGTTTCAATACTTCCTTCACTGTTTCCGGGCAAATCTCGTCGTGTCCTGAAGCATCCTTAACATAGAATGTCCCTACAGCCTTTTCTCCTTGCATGCCAACTTCGGCTCTTGATACAGATAGCCCAGATTCACGTAACACCCTTGAGACATCAGAGAGCAAACCCGTTCTGTTTATAGCTGAGATATCGACTTTCAACCCCTGCTCAAATCAGATATTGTTAGACAAGTTCTAATCTTAGGTATATATGCTTGAAACTTTTGTATTTGTCAGCCAAACAAAGCCTTCGTGATGAGTAAGTTGAAAAATACATGTGATGTTCTCCTCTCCACTGCAGCAACCAAGCAGAGCTCGACTCTATTCCTATCAGCCTCTGTATTCATCGTCCAACCATCCTTGTTCCGAATATAGTACTCCTGGAGACCAATTTATAATCTTTTATTATCAATAAACACCAGACGGTAAAAGGGAAAGATAAAAGGATCTAGTTTCACCTGAAAAGCAATGGAATGTCTAGAGCTCATTGCTGCATGGAACACCTCATAGTTCATGTCAGTGAGAACGCAAACTGTGTCAAAGAGAAGCCTGGGACGGTCCCTAGATCTTATGTTAACAACAGAATATCCCTTCTCTTTGCAGTACTCGGTTTCCACGATAGTACACAAACAGCTCTTGCCATGCAAACGAGTTCCACCACCATTCCCTTCATTACAACTGCCACCGTAACACATCTCATAGTCCTCGTCTTCTAGCATTAGTTGGTGTAGCCGCCGCTCAGTATGTATCTTCCCAGTAACTGGTGTGATCAACCTGACACTCACCTTCTCCCCCGGCTGGTGATGGGCCACCACAACGATTTCGAGCTGTTCTTGTATGCGGGCTAGGTACGCCATGTCTGTGATGGGGCCCATTTTACATTTTTCTTCCACATAGAAAATGCATGCAGCATGTGCATTGTGGGTCCAGGCTACTGCAGCTGTTATATGGCACCCTAGCTCGGCAAGGGTAGCTGATACTTCTGATAATAACCCAGGTCGGTCAACTACAGTTATCTCCACGGCTGTGTTCTTTGATGATAGGTGCAATGGTCTCACATCACTTCCTGGGCAGTTTTGCAGCGCCTCTTTTGGTTTTCTCCTAGTTGCACATAAACCCTGAGAAATTTACACCACTATATAGCTCAGACTGCTCAGTAGAAATAACGTTCACAGCCTCAATGAAAAAAATGTCTGCAATCCCACGTTAAGCTCATAAAGAATCATAGATTAAGCAATTAAGATATTTTGTTTCACTGATCTGAATTTAATGAAAGAAAACATTTTTTTTCTTAGAAACCGCCATAATATGTACAACAATCAACAGAATTACAGAAGTAGGTCTCTGCTGCATAAACATGGACACATTAGGACATTGCTTGTCTTCATAGAAATACAGGTAATGATAGATTGCAATATACCTCTTTTATGTATTGAGTGATGATTTCATCAGTAACTTTGTTGCCACTCTGGTCAGTCACATGGAATACTGTAGTCATAGCAAATAGCGCTCACATGTTAAGCCCAGAAAAGGAGGTGACAATGGACATACGCTATAAATTGAACATTAGGTGATGATTTTTATTCAACACGGACTATACAGAAAGTCAAAAAATGGCACATATTAAAGAGAGGAAGTGTGTTATGGACCATCCATGAACCATCCACCATCGGAGCAGATGTATGACTTGGATATGACAAGGTTCAGATCAGTCAAGACTTGAACCATTTCCAGGAGAATCCCATGCTTGTTTGCACTATCAATCTGTACCAAGGCAACACAACAGAGTCACATGGAAGGTTGTCTCACTTTATACTGAACTTGGTATCTGTGAAAGAGCATATTTACCCTGATTATGAATACCTTGAAACCAATATAACAATTTCATAGATGGAAAAGTAATGGAAATCTGGTACGTAATTTTATGTTAATTCATACAGATGAAAAGTCAGTCTGACTTTGGGGTAGTACAGAAACAGGAATAATGATTACTGCTTAACTATTTCTTTAGAATGCCAGACCAACTCCAATCATACCAAAAGCCAGCTTTGGACCGGTAATCAACAAGATCATAGTAGGATTCTATGTAAACTAGTCAGATATCTGGGTTAATGAAGTGTAGAGAGATTGATTTGAACAATCTAGAACATGGTTTGATCCCCCTCCCATATCTGACCAATCTCCTACTTCAGAGCCATTTTTTTACAATGAGAGACAATGGAAACTTCCTTTTGAGGTTTAAGAAGCTTGTAACTGAAGCTAGTTTTTTTTTTTGAGAAAACATTCAATACCAACTTCTATAATTATCAATCAAGACCATGTAGATCTTCATACAAAGCTGCTGAAATGTTACCCAGAAACAACCCCAAATCAACAAAGATGTAGACAAACCCAATGAAACTAACTCATGGAGTCATCAGTCATGGCCAAGCTCTTAAGGTGATCAACAAGACAAAAAAATATGAAGGCCTTGAGACTTGAGTGAAAGAGCTTACTGATAAGTTATCCTCAATCCAAATTTAACTGCAAGATGGCAGCAGTAATGAGAATATGTCTAGCAGCTAATTAGTATTACAGCTCAGAAGGCAAAACTTGATTGTATCAACTAGAATCTTCTGGAAATGGTGCTGACGCAACGTAGCTTTCTCAATCTTTTTTTAATTGTGCTATATAGGGGTTCTTCCCTGGAATGCCAGGCCTTAGACAGGGGGAACTAACATCCCATTATTTGTTGGTTTTTCCATTACGGAGACTTTAAAAACAAATCTGCAAGACGGCCAACCAAGATCCTGATTTTCAAGTCCACTCCAAGTGTGAGAAGATCACAACTCTGGAGCATAAATGGCCTTCAAGGAGACAATCTATTTCTTGCTAGAACTACACATCACACACAAGGAGACAATCTATTTTTTGCAACAGCATGTTTTATGTTCAAACCTATGTCAACCTCATTATTTATGATCATATATATATATAGAGAGAGAAAGAGAGTCCAGCCCCATTTCAGAGGAAGGAGGATTTTTAGTGATTTTTTGGGAATATAAGTTTTTCTTACACACACGATGCTTCTTTGGCCATGTGTCTTTTGGAATCTTACACTTTGATGCATTTCCAATTTTGTAATATTGAACTGAAAGAGAAGATTATAATAAAGGGATGATTATCATACAGAAACCCGCTTAAAAACTGATAGTTAACCTGACACTGATTCTCTCTTCTCTCTTTTTTACCACAAATTAAGATATGTGCCCTAAAAGTTATAGCCACAATTCTCTAACAAATCTTAGGACAAGCCCAGCAAAATTAAGTTTGTTAGTAATTTAGAGCTTTTAAACACAATTCCACTAACCTTCACAACAGTGCAGTCCTTGCAGACATTATTATCAATGCAAACACTGCACCCCAGAATAAACCAAATAACAACAAGCTCAGTAAAGGTGAAAAGTCATGTATGACTGAAAGATGGATTAGAGAGCACAAGTTGAAGAGATAATTTTTATACACAAACCTTGGAGGGTATACACGTTCAAACAGGCATTGTAACTCAGGGTCAATATAGGGCTGCTCAAAGTCCAAACCCTCCATCCCTTTCCTTAAGCTTGTTTCCTAAGAGCCCAAACCAAAAGAGTTTAAGCAAAGAGCTCCTCGTTTCTACATCATTACCTGGATTTAACACAAAAAAAACAGTTGCTCCGAGCAATAAAGCAAACTAAAACGACGTGATGGATGAAATTATAGACAAGTAACCCTAATCAAATGTTGATTCCAATTATAGCAATTCAAAATCTGACGGAAAGGTAACAAAGCTGAAATCAACAAATACATGTTAGTTAAAACAAAGCTGAATCTATGGTCATCGGAGAACAATAACGTGAATCAGAACAAATAATATTTGTATTTGATGATGCAATCGCCCCCGCTTCAAAGAGGGAACAAGAAATTGGACGTTGGCTCCGACCTAAACACACATAACGAAATGGTATTTGACTGGTAGCCAAACAAACGACAACGCAAAATTGAGAAGATAGATTAGGGAGATAAAAGATGGATAGTTTACCGGAAAGTATAGGATTAGTCCCGCGATGAGGAGGAGAGGGAAAGACAATTAGCCAGGTATAGAAGTTGTTGGTATGAGCAGAAATGTATAGGATTTGAAAATAGAGAGACATTGTAGGGGATTGGTGACCGCGAGGAAAGGAGAATCAGTTAGTCGATCTCCATTGAACCCCACATTCCAATTCAGAAGGCTCTTCTCCCGTACACACTGTATACTTTCGTGGCACCGGTCTAACTTTTTTGGAAACAAATTAAGGGTTATGTTTGGTATTGGATGCGTATTCTTTTTTAGATTTTTCGGGATTGAGATTCTGGTTGGTAATGGGTATTGTTAGAGATTGTTTTTTACGTAAAATTTTTCTGTTTGGTATAAGATTATTGTTAGAGATTCATTTAGATAAAATTACCAAAATACCCTCAAAATTTAACCCTAAATTTTTGTCTTTCTGATGCCCTAACTTCTAATCGACAACTCCACTGTCTCTTCTCTTTCGTCGTTGTCACTCTCCATTTCTCGACACCTTGTTGATGTTGCACCCCTTCTCGTACTCTCCATTTCTCAACCATATCCCACAACCACTGATTAGGCAACTTCATATTCACAGTCCCGTGCAAGACCACTTGGAACAAACCACAATAGTTATCCCAACTATCAATCCTTTGTCTGAGAGTGGGCTGGAGGCGAACGTAAAGGTGCATGAACCACATTTCGCGATAGAGGAGGCAAAAGACATGGTCGTTATCAACAAAAGGAGCAATGGCGTCACGGAAGGCCATGACGTGTCCTTAAACAATCGATCACTTGATGGAGAAGATCTGAAGAGAAGGAGGAGAACGAGACTGGAAGAAGAACGAGAGATTGAGACTGGTACTAGTAGAATGCGAACCCGATGGAGAAGATCTGAAGAGAAGGAGGAGAGAGATGAGACTGGAAGAAGAACGAGGCTGGAAGAAGAACGAGAGCTCGAGACTGTGAAAGGAGAGGAGAATGAGGGTATGAGGGGAAATAATAACAATCTAACGTAAAGAATCTCGAAGAAGCTTGGGGGTCAAGCTTCTTTTTTCGGGATTATTTTAGCAAAAGAATCTTGTAAAAGAATACAATACAAAAGCTCAAACCGATATCAAACACTTACAATTTTTCTATCCCGAAGAATACAGTGCAAAAGAATTTAAAATGATTCTTCATCCAGTTGATACCAAACAGGCCCTAAATCAAGACCTCAAACCTAGACATGGGACCGGTTCAAACCAAACCGCCAAACCGGCGGTTTGTGAACCGGGTCAAACCGCCGGTTTGGGTTCGCCGGTTTGGTGAGACCGGAGGTTTACGGTTTAGGTTTGGCTCTCGGCCAAACCTAAACCGGCGGTCCAAACCGACGGTTTGACTGCCGGTTTTTAAAAAAAAAAATTTTTTGCCTAAACCGGCGGTTTGGCATAAAAATAGTCGTTGGCAATGCCAACGGCTATTTGGCCCACAACGGCTATAAGCCGGTTTGTGTTTTAATTTCTTTTTTTTTAGTTTTATAATAATTGGTTAATAAAAAAAAAAATTTCTACCCACAATTCCTATAAATACCATACAATTCTTCCATTTATCTCACACCAACATTCTCATCTATCTACTACTACTCTCAATCTCGATCTCGTATTCTCTTTCTCGTATTATCGATCTTTCCATCAAGTGAAATGGCAAACCCGGATTACCCAAGCGACTACGACTTCACTCTGAGTCCCGCTTTCTTTCCTAGCACCCAAGAAAGCGAGACTCAAATGCCGGATTCGGAAATGCCACAAGTTCCACAAGGTCAAGGTGAAGGGCCATTCCGACAAGCCCCTCCACCGAAAATGCTCACCTCCGACATATTCATGAAGCATTACAAGAAGGGTCTGGTGGTGGACGATTATTGCCAAGTTACGTGCAATTATTGTCCGAAGGTGTACAAGTGGAAGGCGAAGGGCGGATACGGGACTTTGCAAACCCACATGCAAAAGTATCATCCCGAGAAGCTCGGAATATCACGGGGACAAACTCAATTGTCCCACGGGTTCCTCTTCAACCGACTTTTAAACCAACTTCTCGTAAACAAATTTCGAAATTAATTTCTCAATCTTATGAACAAAAGAAACAAAAAATTCTTACGATTTTACAATCTTTTTCGCATCAAGTTTCAATTTGTAGAGATATTTGGAGTACTTTATCACAAAAACATTTTTACATGGCATCACTTTACATTTTATCAATAATGATAAGTACTTGCATAAATTTGTTATTGCATTTCACCATTTTAATGAAAGACATAGTGCCGCCAACATTGCTAATTTAATAAGAACGGTTTTACAAGAATTTAATTTACAAAATCGAGTTTTTTCATACTCATTTGATAATGCTTCCGCTAACACTCGCGCCGTAAATAATTTGGTGTGGAATGCAGGTTAACTTATAAAAACTCCTTTTACTCACCAAAGATGTGCTTGTCATATTTTAAATTTATGTGTTCAAGATGGCCTAAAAGTTTTACATGAAATGTTAGAGCCTATAACCGACGTAATTGAACATATTTGGCATTCAACCGATTTAAGAAAAAATGGAGATCAACTTGTATAGAAAAAATGTTCCTCCGATTGCTTTTTCAAAAGATATAGGAACTCGTTGGAACTCAACCTATAAACTACTTAGTCAAGCTCTTCGTTATAAAGATGTTTTAGATGATGAAGATATTTGGCAAACTTGTTATGATATTTGTAGTGTTTTAAAAGTTTTAGTGATTCTACTAATATTTTGAGTTATGTTTACATTCCAACTTCTTGTAGCTTTTTAGAAATAGCCGTAAATGTTGCCGAGGCTTTACAAACGGGTTTAGGTTTAGAATCACTTAAATATGCTACAACGAAAATAAAAACAAAATGGCTAAAATATTATAATAAAATTCCCCTAGTTTATCTTATTGCTGCCATTTTCGAACCTAGACTTAAAATTGATGGTGTTTGTAACATCCGGAAATTTTATTTCCAGAAGTCAAGGTGTTTCCGATCTTTTTTGCGTCGGCGGCTTATGTAACGTCCGGTTTTGATATTTTCTTTCTTGCGTACTTCTATCGGTATTTTTATTAGTATATCATATCTATATTTTCTTTTAAATGTTTTAAGACGTAAAAATGAATTCCCAAGTATAATTTATATTTTTGGAAGGGGTCGGGAAGTTGTTCCGACTCGGGAACCTCATGCCGTATGTTGAAATCGAGCCCATTCTTTGATATTCTTCTTTTCTTCTTTATTTATTTCTTATTTCCCCTTTTTCCTTTTTGTTTTTTTTTCTCCCTATATGTTGTCTTTTATGGCTGGTGTTATGCCACTTCACGCCTACCGCCTGGACCTTGCAGGCGACTCCTCGCTTCCGCCCTCCTACAGGTGACTCCTCGCCCTCCCTCTGCTGTGCCTATCTCCCTCTCTCTCTCACTCAAGCAGCCCTCAGTCTCTCCTAGTCTCCTCTACCCATCCCCCAACCCCTCTCTTCATCTCCCTTCTCCTTGCCTCGTTTGAGAACCCCCTAGAGGTTGCCACACCGTCGGGAACCAGCGGAGACGAGGCTGCACCACCTTACAATCGCCGGGACGAACGGAAACCGCCTCCACGCTGCCGCTTCGACCGACCGGAGCACCAACAGGCCCACCTTCCTCAATCTTGTCCCCGATCTGGTACCCTCTGTCGCAAGAAAAGGGGCAACCGCCCGCCGGAGTTGGGCCGCCCTGTTGCCGCGACTTTGCTCCGTCCGTCACCAGGAAGCCCGCCGTCCAGGGAAACCGTAGCGCCGCTGGTTGATTGCCCTTCTCCCTTCCTCTGTTGCGCTGACCCTTTCCTCTCTGGGCAACGCTGTTGAAAAGGTTGAAGAAGGTGCTTTTGGGTCAAATTACATCCGGCCCCCTCCCTTTTCAGCAAATTGCTTTTGTGCCCCATTTGTTTTAATATTCTTGTATTGAACCTAGACTTTTGGAAATGAACTTTTGTACCCCTTCAGGAAGTTATTACATATTTAAGCCATAGTTTTATTGCAGTTTTGACCCAACTCTTTTACAAATTATCGATGGCGCCCTTATTGGTTAATTTTGAATTATGGCTCAAAGTTTTAATTACGGTTTACAACTAAGTTCTTGAATTTTGTTATGTTTTACCCCAGAAGGATCGTTTACGGGTTTTTAACATTGACTTTTGAAAACGAGTTTTTCCTTAGAGTTATATATATTATATATTCCCTTCAAATTTAGCATATGAGCTAAATTTGTTTAGTTTGGTGCTAGGTTCGGAAGCGCCCCGATAAAGGCCTAACAAGTCCAATCCGACATCCGTTGAACGACTTCCATCTTTTGACGTCGTGTGAGTATTCTTTCCCCTCGATCTAGTTATGTTTAGTATTAGTAGTAGTATCATGTTAGGTTGGTTATAGCATAACTTAGAGTGAATACCAAGTAGTAGTTGAGGATTGTGAAATGTTGTAAGGCTTGAGGAGTTGATATTATCTTGTGAGGTCGTTTATGGCTTTAAGTTGTATGTTGAGCTTGTGAGAATTTAGGGGTTGAGTTTGTATGATTGTTGAGGTTGTGGACTAGAACGAGAGTATCCTATCATGGTTTGGTTTATGATCTTGCGAGATCATTGAGACTAGAAGTCTAAGGACTTTTAGCATGTGAGAGAGATGTTGATTGTGTGCCTTGTCTTGACCAGGCGTTGAGTGCCTTCCTACGGGAAGTTGAGAGCGATGGTTAGCGGGATTATCTTTGGGACGAGGTAAGTCTTCGGACTTACTTAGCTCGTATTCTCTGTATTAGTTTCAATGCGTGTTTGGTGGTGTGTGTTTATTGTTTATGTGTGTGTTTATTGCTTATGTTATAACATCTAAACCGGTAATAGGACCACCGACTTTATATGTTTATATTTGGCCCAAGTGTATGATAACGGGCGGTGACCACTATGTCCGGCCCAAAATGGGGATGGTCGGGAGGTGCCTTGCGACCAGTCCAACAGGTGATGCTGATTCGCATTTGGCCCAAACCTGTTTGGTGAAAGGGGACAAGGGCGGGATCCTTGTGATTTCCGTGCCACAACTAAATGGAAATTAGTAATGGAATAACTTAAAAAAAAAAGATAATAAACCGGATTGTGTGTTTTGGAACATGTTGTGTGTTTATGATGCCTTATGTGTGTATGTGCCAATACCATGATTCTAATGCCTTGAATGCTAGCTAACGGTTTTATACCGATATTGTTGTAGATTGCCTTGCAGGTTAGGAAAGCGGCCGAGAGATCCAGAAGAGTGGGCAGCCGGGGTTCCGTACATTTTAGGAGTGGGTTTTGGTTGGAGTCGGGTTGTGTTTTATTCTTCGTTTATTATGTTGGTATGCCGTGTGTATGGCGTTTTGATCTTTGGTGTTGTTTATCGGCTGAAGTCTTTTGTTGTTTTCCTTCGGGTTTCTTATCATTTGCATTAAAAGGAATTTTGGTTTGCCTTTATTTGTGTCATGATGAAAGATCCGGTGAAATTGTTGTCAGGCTAAGGGTCGGGACCCATTGTGAGGTCCCAACCCGTAGCATCCCGAGTCCCGCGGATTCGGGGTGTTACAAAAGTGGTATCAGAGCCCTAGGTTGACAACAATGACACTCGCAATCTTCTAAAGGCCGAATAAGGAATAAAACAGAACCCCGCGGGTTCTGAGTTTTTGTTTTCAAAATCACATGCATGAGTCGGAGTAGAATGTACGGACCACCACTCCTTATGCGGATCTCGGCAACATAGTTTATTGATTTTTAGTATATATATGTATATATGTATATATGTAGATAGGTATCGTGGACTTAGGATGTTTTTGGACTATTATTATATGTGGATTGTAGTTGCATGATGATTTGATTTATATGTATAGTATATATGTTGACTATAATATATGCTTTGGACCTTGTTGTGTTGTAATGAATTACCGGATGTGGTATATTAGTAGTTATGTGGACATAGGACATTTATAGGCTTATATACGGACTCTTATATATAGTAGTATATAGTATGGACCTTATAGTTAGGATGACGGAAAGATAGCATCACCTTTAAGACGACGTTGTTGGCTTGGGATAGCATTCATACGTGGAGGGGTACACTCAAGTATCGAGTTGAGTGTTTCGTGTAGACGAACACCATGGCGTTTCTCGGATTCCTATAAAAGGACATCAAAGAGGAGGACTAGAGATGACATAAACGAAGGACGGACAATTAGAAAGAAGAACTCGAGACAACTTAAGAGAAATCAAGATGGAGACCATACAAGAAAATGGAGTAACATTAATGTGCGGAAGTGGTTCCAAAGGAACCATGATTTAAAGACAACAAGACCAATGTAGATTACGAACTTAATTTCTTCGAGAAGAAGCGTGCACAACTAAAGATGTAAATCGAGGAGGAGATGAGTACGTTCTAGCAAGGTTTAGGTGGTGTTCCACTAAAGCTTTCCTTAGACGTTTCTAGTCCATGAGAGTTAAGATGAGAGAAATGAACGAAACATGTGGGAAGGATTTAAAATATCGTAAGTTAAGCTTGCGAGGTACCAAGAAGTGAAGAGTCAAAAATACGAGGGTTAAGAGGAGGATCACATGGTAAAAGTTCACATAGTAGAATTACCTGGTGGAGTCAATCATTTTCCGTCATTGAAACGAGATTGAGCAACGCTAAGAAGGAGGAAGGGTGTGTGGATGATGATCTTCAGAAGATGAAAGATAAACAAGGAGTTTGGATTGAAAGACTCAAGTTACCAACCAAGAGAAGAGAGAGTGGTTACTAACAATAGATATGTTGGGAAGACACTTACAAGATATTATGAAGAACGGTTAAGCCTATGAAATTGGGTCATATGACACGAAAGAGTTGGGGGAGGTATAGTTATCTTACAGAAGCGGAAGGAAGAGGGGAGCGTAGTCGGAGCTAACGGAGTTGGAAGTAGAGTAAAAATGAGCTAGTGAAGTTTAAGACAACGTACCATGAGAAGGTATCCATCAGGAGTATGGTATCATGGAAGTGTGGTAGCAGGGTAAGTCGTTGATCTTGGAGAGGGTCATCAAGGAGTTAATCGGTGACCACCAAAAATCCACAGGTGCGGGTTGTATACTGGTGATTGTAGGTGGGGAGAGTAATCTAGGTGTGGGATCATGAAGAAGGGTAACGAGAACTCATAATATTCGTGGTGTTTGAATGTCGGCAATGAAGAAGCATATCAAGGGAAGTGCAAATATCTTAATCAAGTAACAATTTACCGATTTCAACAAGTGATGGTAATGTACCTTGTTGAGAGGGATTGTAACGATCTGGTGCGACCTTCTTAGATCATGATATTGTTATATGGAGAAATGACATGGATCAAGGTAAATCAAATTGGAAGAACGAAGAGGAAGGTGAGTCTTCTATAGTTGTTGTGCGGAAAGGGGGTATATATATGTAAGAGAAGGTATGATATGTTTGTTCTAAGGTTATGGATGTCATGTTTTCACGAGCGAAAGTTAAGTCAAGGTTTTTGTGACTCGCATGGCGAAGCCATAGTGGCTATAACGTGAAACGAGGAACCTGGATTAGGGCAACGCGGCAAGCTTAGAGCTATGATGTTAGTACTTGGTGGAGTTATGAGTGGATCTTTCGGTGATTGTGAATGGGGAACTCCGCCTAATGGCATACTTGTACGGTTGTGAAGTTGTTCTTGGAATACC
>BSUD01000002.1:36411201-36423221 GCA_033239045.1 Fagopyrum esculentum | reverse complement strand
GCGGTGACCACTATGTCCGGCCCAAAATGGGGATGGTCGGGAGGTGCCTTGCGACCAGTCCAACAGGTGATGCTGATTCGCATTTGGCCCAAACCTGTTTGGTGAAAGGGGACAAGGGCGGGATCCTTGTGATTTCCGTGCCACAACTAAATGGAAATTAGTAATGGAATAACTTAAAAAAAAAAAGATAATAAACCGGATTGTGTGTTTTGGAACATGTTGTGTGTTTATGATGCCTTATGTGTGTATGTGCCAATACCATGATTCTAATGCCTTGAATGCTAGCTAACGGTTTTATACCGATATTGTTGTAGATTGCCTTGCAGGTTAGGAAAGCGGCCGGGAGATCCAGAAGAGTGGGCAGCCGGGGTTCCGTACATTTTAGGAGTGGGTTTTGGTTGGAGTCGGGTTGTGTTTTATTCTTCATTTATTATGTTGGTATGCCGTGTGTATGGCGTTTTGATCTTTGGTGTTGTTTATCGGCTGAAGTCTTTTGTTGTTTTCCTTCGGGTTTCTTATCATTTGCATTAAAAGGAATTTTGGTTTGCCTTTATTTGTGCCATGTTGAAAGATCCGGTGAAATTGTTGTCAGGCTAAGGGTCGGGACCCATTGTGAGGTCCCAACCCGTAGCATCCCGAGTCCCGCGGATTCGGGGTGTTACAGCTTATTTCCCGCAGGCACGTTTGCTGAGTACGAGTTTTAACGCGGGAGAGAGGTTTCCTTTTTACTTTCCGACCTTGGGAAGAGGAAGGAGGGGAAAAGGAGGCTGACCCTTGGGATATTCCACCTCCTTTGTTAGCCATTTACTCTCTCCTCTCTATTCCCATTTCACTTTACGCTCTTTTTCCCTCTCCTACTTCTCTTCTTCTTCCTTTTTGCTTCTCTTCTTCCTTCTCCTTGGAAGAGTGGTGTGTGGAAGCTGCAGATTGAGCATTCCGGATCTGTAGTGGTAAGTAGTCTTCTTCCCTCTTCCTCTTGCTACTTGTATCCTCTTCTTTTCCTTTCTCTTCACCTCCATGGCTATGGAGGAAGATTTTGAAGGAAGATCTAGTAAACCCTTGCATGTCCCTTTCTTGAGCTCATTTAGGTCGTGGTGAGGAGACTAAGACCTGTGGTGAAGGTTTGGAGAAGGCCCAACAAGAGAAGGAGACACTAGGAGCAAAGAAATAGTCGAAGAAACGAAGAAGACGAAGTTTCTACTGCTCGACCGCGGGGGCAGATCTACAGAGGCGCGGGGGCGGATCAGGGCCACCGTAGGGGCGCCCACCAGGGCGCAGGGGCGGCGCCAGGCATCCGCAGGGGCGGCGACAGGGTCCGCTGGCTGCGTCAACTTGCTTCCGTGGCTGCGTTTTCTTCACCAGTAGGCTCCTCCCTCCCCTTCCTTTCGTTCCTTCCTTAGACCCTTGATGTTATAGTTAGAAGCATGTTTAGGATGGACCTAGGACTTGTGAGAATGCCATATAGTGGTTGCTAGCCTTGGAGCCCTTATGGCTTGGTATGAATGACGATCTTGAGTTTTGAGCATGTTGATCTTCCTAAGCTAGTTGCTTCTCCTAGGTTGTTGTTGTTGATCATGTCCTTAGGTTGTATAGGTTGTTGTGAGTTTCCCTTACTTGTTGAGAGTATCATGTGTACCTTGAACCCTAGGATGTATTCCTAGTTTGAGAGTGGTGGGATCTTGCTTAGATCACTAGAATGAAGTCTATGGCTTCATGAGTGTGGACTTGTGTTGATGAGTATATTCGTGTATGAGCAGGTTTTGTGCTTCCTCACTAAGGAAGCTAGAGTGTTGTGAGTTGAGAGACGAGGTAAGTCTCCGGACTTACTTAGCCGTATTCGATGTATTAGATTCATTGTGTGTTTGGTGGTGTGTGTTTATCGCTTTCTTTATAACATATAAACCGGTAATAGGACCACCGACATTTATGTATATATTTTGGCCCAAGTGTATGATAACGGATGGTGACATCATCTGTCTAGCTCTTGCGAGAGTCTAGGAGGTTCTCGGCGACTAGCCCATGCTAGTTAGAAGGCGGAGGCATCCATACCGTTCCATGCCGGTAAGTAGGGACCGAGGTGGGACAACGGTGGTCTCGTGTCACAAAACTAAGTTGAATTAGAACGGGATACGACATAATAAATAAAGATAAATAACCGGATTGTTTGTTGAGCATGTTTATGTGATGGGATTATATATGATTGTGTTTGTGCCTTCACCATGTCTTTAATGCTTCAAATGTAGCTAACGGTTTTAAACCGCTTGTGTAGATGCCCCGTAGGTTAGGGACGCCGCCGGGTGAGGTGGAGGAGTGGACAACCGAGGGTCTCCGTATATTGTAGGACGGGGGCGTTTTTGGGATTGTTGTTGTCGTTTTACCCTTATGTTGGACTATGGATTGTTGTACGCTTTCGGATTATGTTTTGTGTTGTTTTGAGGATTCGGCTGAGTTTCCACGTTGTACTCTTTACTTTTCCGTCTTGCATACGTTATAAACGTTTTCGAGTTTTTGAGCCTTTATTTGTGCTATACTGGAAAGGTCCGGTGAGATTGTTGTCAGGCTAAGGGTCGGGACCCATTGTGTGGTCTTGCCCGTAGCATTCCGATATCCCGCGGATTCGGGGTGTTACAGTGTTACCGAATTTTTAAATGCCTATTATGAATGTTTAGGTTTATCTTTTATTATGAACGTTAATTCTATTACTCTTAATATTCGTGTTGAAATTGGTAAATTGTTTCCTTTATTTGAAACAAGTGCTAGTGCTTCCACCCAAATAACTCCCCCACCTTCTTCTTCTTCTTCTTCTTCTTCTTCTTCTTCTTCTTCTTCTTCTAAAGCTAAACAAATTTTAGCTAAAAGAACAAAAAACCTAGACATTCATCCGCAAGTGCGAAATTTGAAGATTATCTAACAACTCCTTTTAGTTTTGATGGTGAAAGTGATAGTTTTCAAATTTTAGATTATTGGAAGAAGATGGCCCCAAAGTATCCAACATTGGCCAAGATTGTGCAACAAATTATGGCCATCCCCGCATCAACGGTGGCGGTGGAGCAAGCTTTTAGTCAAGGAGGAAACATGCTAAGTTACAAGAGGAGCCAATTGAAGCCCGACAAATTGGAGGCTCAAGTATGTGTTCAAGATTGGATAAGGGCGGAGAAGAGGAAACAACGGAATGCACCCGTTTATGACAAAAATCGGATTCCGATTCCGATGATCCGGCCACTACTTCCGAGTCCGAGGCGCAAAGGTAAGGGGGTAACAAAAACAACTCAAAAGTCCGAAAAAAGGTAAGTAAAGGTAAGAGAACTACGTAGGCTTTGATTCCTCTTAACCCCAAGAGAATATGTAGGCAACCGGTTCAAGCCCTCTCCTTTTTTTTTTTTTTCAATTAGTTCTATTCAAATGCTAATGTAATAAAAAAATTTTAAATGCATAAAAAAATGAGTTCGCTTTCTTTTATTTTAGTTAGTAATTTTATTTAGTTGCTCTCTTTTATTTTAGTTAGTGATTTTATTTACTTAGTAATTATTATATTCAAATGCTAATGTAATAAAAAAAATTTGAATGTATAAAAAAATGAGTTCGCTTTCTTTTATTTTAGTTGCTCTCTTTTATTTTAGTTAGTAATTTTATTTACTTAGTAATTATTCTATTCAAATGCTAATGTAATAAAATTTTTTTTTTTTAAATATATAAAAAAATGAGTTTGCTTTCTTTTATTTTAATTAGTAATTTTATTTTACTTGCTCTCTTTTATTTTAGTTAGTAATTTTATTTACTTAGTAATTATTCTATTCAAATGCTAATGTAATAAAATTTTTTTTTCAATGTATAAAATGATAGTTATGTAAAATTTCAATCTACAAATCTACATACTTAGTAATTTGTTAAATTGGTGATTTAATTCATCTACAAAAAACGAGTTTGCTCTCTTTTATTTTAGTTAGTAATTTTATTTACTTAGTAATTCACTAATTCTATAATTTCTATTCAAATGCTAATGTATTAATAAAAAAATTGAATGTATAAAAAGATAGTTATGTAAAATTCCAATCTACAAAACTTTACTAAAAATTTAAAATGTACAAAATTTACAAATGTATAATTTTGTTATTAATTTACTAATGTAAAGTTCCAATCTACAAAACTTTACTAATGTAATATAAATTTTAAATGTACAATTTTTTTATTAATTTACTTAATAAGTAATTTTATTTACTTACAAAAAATTACTATTGTATATTTTTTTATAACTAAAATTACTTATATTTTTTTAAAATCATGTGTCAAACCGCCAAACCGCCGGTTTAGGTTTGCGACCCAAGTCTACTCAAACCTCACCTTGTTCTTTTCACCTACGTTACGGGTGGGTGGGGGCACAATCAGTATGATTCAATGATCCGAACTGAAAAATTTGTCAATCCGATCCGAAACCGAAACCGAAACCGAAACTTTGATATCTATTTTGATTCGGTTTGGGAGATTTTTTTTCGAATCACCGGATCATATACAAATCTGAATTTTAGACTTTTGGATATCCATGGATACCCGTATATTTTCAGATATCCGGATATTTTCGGATAGTCGGATATCCACGTGTCAACGGTTATTTGCGGATCACTAGATATCTGGATAGCCCCGGTTATTCGGTTATTAAATAAATTTTTTATCAATATTAAATGCATTTGTTTTAGAAAAGAGGGGAATAATATATTGTAATTTTGTTACTAATATTTATATTTGATAATATGTTATATGAAAAAAAGCTCGATTAGGCAAAATAATGAATTGATAATGTTTATTTGGTTATAGATTATTCACAACATATTAGATACATATTAGTATCTAGTATATTAGTATGTATTATCTACTTGTTTAGTATAACGTACACACATTAAAAGAATGAAATGTATTTATTTAACATCCTTAAATTGATTTTAATATATTTTTTTTGATAAAGGCCCTGTTTGGGAACAAGCTTATCACAACTTATGGTGCATATGGAGTAGAATACCAATTTCCTAGGGTGTTTGGGAGCCTCAACATCAGGCGGTCGATGGAGCTTATAAGTAATCCTTTGTTATAATATTAAGGATCTTTCCTCTTGGTACCCCTTAAGTTTGGACGTTTTCTCTTGATATTAGGGATGACAATGGATCGGGTGACGGTGGATGACCTTGACCACACCCGGTCCATCACCCAAAATTGTCCACCCCAACCCCGACACACCACTCGCTAAGGGTCTCACCCACATTCAATTCACCCATATTCTTCAGATGAAGCGGGTGGATCGGGTGATATTTTGAATGTTCTACACTTCTTTTATGTAACACCCAAATCATCGGGACTCGAGATGCTACGGACTAGGACCTCATAGTGGGTCCTGACCCTCAGCCAGACAACAAGCTTACTAAATCTTGCAACAAGGCACAAATAAATATAAAACCAATATCGTTAAAACTGAAAGTTCATATATCAAAATACAGTCCTGTCTGTCAGCCGAGTATCAAAACTATACAATCAAAACAACTAGAATATACAATCCCACATCCTATCCTAACATGTACGCGAACCCCCGTTGCCCACCACAACTAGATCACTCGGCAGCGTCCCTAACCTACAAAACATCTACAACACGGTATAAATCGTTAGCTAACAATCTATATATTAGAATAACAGTAATAATGCACACATGCATAAGAAATACTAAACGCATAGCATGCTCACAAACAAATCGGTTATTATCTTTTGTTATGTGGTTTACTTACTAATTCAACTTTTTTTGTGACACGAGGAACACCCAGAACCTCGCCTTTGTTCCCAAGAACCAACCTGGAGTGGATCTTATGCATATCACCGTTTACTTGTCTGGGTTGGTCACAAAGAACCACCCGGCCTCCCTCGGGAGTTGGACAAGTTGTCACTGTCCAGTTATAATACACTTGCGCCAATTAATATACATATGGTCGTCCTAGTCCAGTTTATGGTTATAAAATATAAAACACACACACCATTACAGTCATACTAACACACAAAGATTAGCTAAGTAAGCCCAAGAGACTTACTTGTCACAAAGTAATCCCAATTCTCAATCAACTCACAAATTCCCGCATGAATATACTCCACGCTTGATAAATAAGGCACACATATCAATCATCGAAACACATGCTAGAAGACTCTACTTCTAGCCTCAAAGATGTAACACCCCAAGTTCCGGGAACTCGAACGTTACGGGCTATGACCTCACAATGGGCCCCGACCCTCAGAGTAGCAACGCCAACATCGGATCTTACAATAAGACACAAATAAATGAAAACCAAAACTTATAATAAAACCAAAGGTTATAACAAAGGGAAGCGTAAAAGACTCGCAGCTGAGTTCAAAACAAAGGGAAAACAACAACAGAAACATAAACCCGATCCCGTCCTACAATATACGGGAACCCCGGCTGACCACACCGTCCGGATCACTCAACAACATCATTAACCTGCGGAATAACTACAACATCGATATGAACCGTTAGCTAACATTCTAGATATTAGAAAGAAAGTAAAGACACAAACACACATAAGGTAATATAAACATATAGCATGCTCACACTCAACCGATTATTATCTTTCATTAAGTTATTCATTACTAGTTGAACTTCTTTTGTCACATGAGAATCTCCCGAAACTCGCCTCCGCTTCCGTCTACCAACAAGAATATATCAGTATTATTCATTACCTGTATGCTTGGGTTGCAAGAGCACCTCCTAGTCTCTTGTAGAACTAGACAAGTGGTCACCACTCGATTATCATACAATTGGACCAATTACGGTAATAAAGGTCAATCCTAGTATGGTTATCCGTTATAATAATAAACAACGCAAACAAGCCAATACACTCAAACCAATATACGGAATGAAGCTAAATAAGTCCAGGGGACTTACCTCACTCAAAGTTAACACAAAGGCCAGTAAACAACTCAGTTTCCCGCAGGAAAGCAGGATGGAAAGCCTACTCAACAAGACATAATGAATCAGGAACGAAACGGTTGCTAGAAGTCTATAACTTCTAGTTTCAATGAGATCTAAGAGATCTTTCCAAGCTAAGGTCACAACCCTAATCTTACAGATCACCAAGGGTCAACAACTTCTACAAAACCCAAGGAAAGGAATGAGGGAAGCAAGGAAGAAAGCAACTCACCAAAAACGGGGAGACTGTAGGAAAAATCGTAGGGGCAGCTGGGTAGACCGCAGGGGCGGCACTGACATCAAGGAATACAACTTGTGGAGATCTCTTAGATATCAAAATAAGAGCCAAAGCTTGCTTCTCTCAACACACACGTAAGGGACAAGGAACACAGACCGCGGGGGCGGCGCTAACAGGAGCGGGGGCGGTTACGGTGTAGAAAGCGATGTCGACTCCTTTGGCAGCAGGGAACACAGTAAGGGTCAAATCTTTCTTCTCTCAACACACACACACACACACGTCACAACTCATCCAAGGGAGCCTATGAACATCAACGAATCAACAAAAGAAAGGCCAACAAGAATCAAGGTTCAAACTTGATTCTTGGAGAAGAATAAAAGAGAAGCACGAAAGAAGAAAGCGAAACAGAAGGGAAAGGCATACAACAACTCATAAACGTGAGGGAGAAACAAAGAAGGAGGAAACTTACACGTCCAATAAGAGATCACAAGGAAGAAAGGCTGCAACTTTCGAGGTTGAAGGAAAATATATGCAAGAAACGGGAAAAAGAAGAGAAAGAGGGAATTTATAGGAAAGGGGTGAAAAGATAGTGTTCGCTCCAAACGGTGTGTGCAAGCTTTAAATTTATAACCCTAGACTTAAGCTTAAAACAAGGATGCGAACCCGCAGTGTACGGGTCAATCGTAGTAAAAGCAAGAAAATTCCAGGGGTCGATCACAGGGACTTAGTGAAACAAAGTCCAATACGGTATGCTAGTGTTGATGCTAACCACAAGAGCAAGTATACAATCAAAGATGAATAAGATGTCAAATAAGCAAACATGCAATTCTAGGGATTAAAGCATCTAGTTGTGGTTCCAACTCAAGATCTATAGATAAGCGGACAAAGCTGAGATTTTTGCATGGGGAAGGTGTTTCTAAAGTGGAGTAGATCACCGGGTAAGTCTCACTACACACTAATCCCAAACCGTAACTCCTATTACCGGGTAAGTCTCAAGGAATTAAGATAAAGAACTATTGCCGCAAACTAACACACCATCTAAGGGAATAGAATCAACCTTTACCGGGTAAGTCTCAGGCTAACTCACAAAGATGGGATGGAAGCACACTCAAACCCCAATAAAGGACAAGCCTTTATTACCTACACTTATGATCGTTAGTATACAAACTAAGGAATTACCGGGTAAGTCTCATCCTAAGCTTGCTTTGAACCAGAAAGGTATAATAAGAATAGGATTTGGCAAACTCTAACACATTAACTCTCAGTTAAGGATCGGATAAGCCACCTCGGTCAGCCAGTTTCCACCCCGGCCGAGATGTTCATCGACTGAACGAGATGCTTAGGGTTAAGGTTAAAGACTCGAACTTTCAGGGTCCTACTGTGATTAAGATCATTCTATCATTGTTTTTCCCACAACCTTCAGCCAATCACCCTAGAATCGCACAAGGAAATTAGCCACTCATCATCATAATGAAAGTATTAAATATATGGGAAGAAGGTGAATATTTGAACAAAGAAGAATTTAATGAAAACACTTCAATAACTGAATCAAATATCACACAAAAATCGTTCCTTGGATAATGATCCAATAAGACAAGACAACAAGGAAAAGAATTGAAGACAATCTTACAAAACCCTCCAAAAAGCTATAAAGCTATAGTCTTCAATCTTCCTTCAACCTTCAAAAAGGTTCTTCGAATCTCCCAAATTAGAGTAGGATGCGGCTGCTGCGCTGATAGCGGGTGTATGCAGCCTGTATTTCGGTGTAAGCGGCTTCTAAGCATGATCGGATTTGTAGAAAATCCAACCCTTTTTATAGGAAAATAAACCTCCAAAGATAATAAATCTTAAGAAGATATATTCCCATAAAAATAGGTAAAATATATGATTCTGCATATCTCCTTCCTTCTAGAAGCTCAGCCCAAAAATATAGGATCACTTTCCAATTTTAAAAGATCTCAGTCAAGAATAAAATATTCTCGCCGCGTCCTAGGTGTTCGCCTCGGTCGAGTCGGCGTCTCTAGATCGCCTCGGTCGAGATGAATCTCTGGGCAACCGAGGTGATCATAACTGAGTGTAGAATCTCTCAAAACTGGTCCAAAGTAAATCTTTAATCCATGGCTATGCTTCCTGAAGGATTCCTTTTTGCTCCTCGATGTAGCTCCAAATGACTCTTGACTCCTTTTGCTCCTTTTCAATGCAAAACGTACCATATTACCTGCAATTACAACGAAACTAGGTGTAGACCTCGATTCTCGCAAGGGTAGATGAAATGGTAGTAAAATCACATAATGTACATACAAACATGCAGATTATGAAAGATAAAACGTCTAAACAAACCCCAAAATATAGACTATAATTCATGCTATCAAAATACCCCATACTTAGCCCTTGCTTGTCCCTAAGCAAGTTCCTCATATAGAAATTAAGATAGAATGGATTATAAGTCAAGAAAATCAATGAGAAGTCCTTCAAAAATATTTTTATGGTGTGGAATTATCATAGATCACTCTAAGAGAGTACTTCCTGGAAATTAAAAACTCAATATGATCAAAACATTTTATAAATATAGGAAAGTTGTTCATCTTTGCATAAAATCATAGAATGCATAATAAATCATAATTATCAAAATTAATCATGTATAATCCGATTTAAACCGCTAAGTCAATCAACAAGCTCAAGGTCTCAAGGGCTTCCCAAAAGAAAGGTCAAGAAACGTGTAGGGTAGGGATGTATGTAAGGTAATGTGGTGCTAGAATCCGGGAAAAGGATGAACTTCACTTCCACTTTGACTTGCAACACCTTCCACCAATAAGCTTTGCTTATTTCACACTTTTTTCTCTTTTACTTTACTTTTTGGGATGCATGGACAGAGGTGCACAATAACCGAAGCCTAGGAAATCCGCAATCATCAATTTCTTGAGATGCGTCAAACCCTTGATGCACATACCATGACCCGTTAGGAATATCGCTCAATCCGACTTTGGCAAGACACAAACACCCGGCTATGTGAATGGTGCCGAGTTACTCATCATCATGATTGACTTCCCCAAACCTATTATTGCTTTCTAACACTTTCACTTCCAGCCGCTTCTCAACTTTTAACTTGCTTTCACCACTTCGCTTGCTTCCAAATTCCCGGATAGGTAAAGGGAGGCAAAATGTATATGAGGGGCTTAAGCATGATCAAGAAGAAGAAGAAGAAGAAGAAGAATGAATTGCCTTGGTCTTTCCAAGAAGAACGTGAGAGAACTTATGCTGCGGTGTCAACCTTCAAATTCAACATAATTTGGATAAAAATAAAGTATTAAACATGCCAATAATTTCAGACAAAGCATTTAGCAACTTAAACATATCATAAAACATTTCAAACATATAAAGAATTTAAATCCAGTCGGTAAACAAAATCTTCACTGAGATCATATCCAGATAAGTAACACAGAAATCGTTTTCGAAAATTTTCTGTTAAGCCCACCTCGGTCGAGGTGTTCTTGGTTCAACCGAGGTGAAACACCTCGTTTTGCCAGAACCGTCCCGGTCGAGGTCAAAAAAATTTTTTTTTAAAACCAATTTTTTTTTCGGTTTCGACGTTTTTCTCAATCAAATAACCTGTAAGTATGCATGCAATCTCAGATAAACATATAAATGCAGATAAAGCATGAATATGAAATATTACATAAACACCCCATACTTGGGACACACTGTCCCAGTGGATCAGAATAAGTCTAAGGACAGGATACTCACCGAACATAGCTAAACTGCATGAAGAAGTAAGAAACAGCTCCCAGATAAGACCATCTCGGTTGGCGAAGTACATCTCGGTCGAGGTGTTCTGACAGTACCCGAGATGTATCTCAGTAAAGCTCGTTTCCTCAACTTCTCGAAATTTTGTTCTTCCACTGTAGCTCCTGAATTGTGATCCTTCCTTTTGGAATACCTGGTTGTTGTCTAGAGGAAAACAAAAACAAAGCAACTATCTAAACTAAACTAGAAAAGGGAGAAGAAAGCAATACCTTGGTTTGCCTCCCAAGAAGCGCTTGGTTTAAGGTCGCTAGCTGGACCCTACGGCATGTGATTACTTAATGCACTTCGAACGTCGTGGAATGCTCATCACATCCATCATAAGAATCTTCCAAAAAGGTTCCGGTTACTAATTTCACCGGCAAATGGTAAGATCTCCCACGTACAAGCTTGTACGGTTTGATTCTCACCGGAATCCATCTGAATTTCCTGTACTTCAATGGGACATAATCTACCTTCGTGTCCCATCCTTTCCTCGATCGAGAAAACAGTTTCTCGAGAATCATAGTAGCTTCCCCATCTATAGCTTGGGGATGGTACAAGGTCCTTAGCATGCGAGGGACCCCATACTTGAACAAATAACACTTCGTTGCCTTAGCGGTGAAGCGCTTGTTAACTTCACTCCTTATAATCCAAGGAGCATCTTCCTCCAACAATTTCAAGGGAGGTTTCATCTTGATCTTAGGAGGTTCTTTCGGAAGAGACCTCCAACTCTCCGGTGCCTTCCTGAAAAATTCAGAAATATTAATAGGGAATTCAAATGAAGTAGGAGAATGTACCTTGCAAAGCTCTCCAAGGTTTGAGACAAGTTTCATGTTGGGTTGATGATCCACACACGAAATCTCTCTCAGTTCAGCTGGTCTTTCTTCCACCTTGACCACAATCTCAGTAATTTGGCCAAAGTCTTCTGCATCTGCCTCTTCCGGTTCTGCAGGTTCTTCTTTCATCTCGACCGAGATCTCTTCCACCTCGACCGAGGTCTCAACAGTCAGATCGAGATCTTCCACATCTTCTTCCTCAAAAGCT
>BSUD01000002.1:36393868-36411191 GCA_033239045.1 Fagopyrum esculentum | reverse complement strand
ACCGGCTCGGTCTAGACCAAGTCCCCGGCAACGGCGCCAAAAACTTGTTCGCTCCAAACGGTGTGTGCAAGCTTTAAATTTATAACCCTAGACTTAAGCTTAAAACAAGGATGCGAACCCGCAGTGTACGGGTCAATCGTAGTAAAAGCAAGAAAATTCCAGGGGTCGATCACAGGGACTTAGTGAAACAAAGTCCAATACGGTATGCTAGTGTTGATGCTAACCACAAGAGCAAGTATACAATCAAAGATGAATAAGATGTCAAATAAGCAAACATGCAATTCTAGGGATTAAAGCATCTAGTTGTGGTTCCAACTCAAGATCTATAGATAAGCGGACAAAGCTGAGATTTTTGCATGGGGAAGGTGTTTCTAAAGTGGAGTAGATCACCGGGTAAGTCTCACTACACACTAATCCCAAACCGTAACTCCTATTACCGGGTAAGTCTCAAGGAATTAAGATAAAGAACTATTGCCGCAAACTAACACACCATCTAAGGGAATAGAATCAACCTTTACCGGGTAAGTCTCAGGCTAACTCACAAAGATGGGATGGAAGCACACTCAAACCCCAATAAAGGACAAGCCTTTATTACCTACACTTATGATCGTTAGTATACAAACTAAGGAATTACCGGGTAAGTCTCATCCTAAGCTTGCTTTGAACCAGAAAGGTATAATAAGAATAGGATTTGGCAAACTCTAACACATTAACTCTCAGTTAAGGATCGGATAAGCCACCTCGGTCAGCCAGTTTCCACCCCGGCCGAGATGTTCATCGACTGAACGAGATGCTTAGGGTTAAGGTTAAAGACTCGAACTTTCAGGGTCCTACTGTGATTAAGATCATTCTATCATTGTTTTTCCCACAACCTTCAGCCAATCACCCTAGAATCGCACAAGGAAATTAGCCACTCATCATCATAATGAAAGTATTAAATATATGGGAAGAAGGTGAATATTTGAACAAAGAAGAATTTAATGAAAACACTTCAATAACTGAATCAAATATCACACAAAAATCGTTCCTTGGATAATGATCCAATAAGACAAGACAACAAGGAAAAGAATTGAAGACAATCTTACAAAACCCTCCAAAAAGCTATAAAGCTATAGTCTTCAATCTTCCTTCAACCTTCAAAAAGGTTCTTCGAATCTCCCAAATTAGAGTAGGATGCGGCTGCTGCGTCGTATGCGGGATGTTCTAACTGTAAGCGGATTCCGATGATCCGAAGATGGGTGAATTGTAGAAAATCCAACCCTTTTTATAGGAAAATAAACCTCCAAAGATAATAAATCTTAAGAAGATATATTCCCATAAAAATAGGTAAAATATATGATTCTGCATATCTCCTTCCTTCTAGAAGCTCAGCCCAAAAATATAGGATCACTTTCCAATTTTAAAAGATCTCAGTCAAGAATAAAATATTCTCGCCGCGTCCTAGGTGTTCGCCTCGGTCGAGTCGGCGTCTCTAGATCGCCTCGGTCGAGATGAATCTCTGGGCAACCGAGGTGATCATAACTGAGTGTAGAATCTCTCAAAACTGGTCCAAAGTAAATCTTTAATCCATGGCTATGCTTCCTGAAGGATTCCTTTTTGCTCCTCGATGTAGCTCCAAATGACTCTTGACTCCTTTTGCTCCTTTTCAATGCAAAACGTACCATATTACCTGCAATTACAACGAAACTAGGTGTAGACCTCGATTCTCGCAAGGGTAGATGAAATGGTAGTAAAATCACATAATGTACATACAAACATGCAGATTATGAAAGATAAAACGTCTAAACAAACCCCAAAATATAGACTATAATTCATGCTATCAAAATACCCCATACTTAGCCCTTGCTTGTCCCTAAGCAAGTTCCTCATATAGAAATTAAGATAGAATGGATTATAAGTCAAGAAAATCAATGAGAAGTCCTTCAAAAATATTTTTATGGTGTGGAATTATCATAGATCACTCTAAGAGAGTACTTCCTGGAAATTAAAAACTCAATATGATCAAAACATTTTATAAATATAGGAAAGTTGTTCATCTTTGCATAAAATCATAGAATGCATAATAAATCATAATTATCAAAATTAATCATGTATAATCCGATTTAAACCGCTAAGTCAATCAACAAGCTCAAGGTCTCAAGGGCTTCCCAAAAGAAAGGTCAAGAAACGTGTAGGGTAGGGATGTATGTAAGGTAATGTGGTGCTAGAATCCGGGAAAAGGATGAACTTCACTTCCACTTTGACTTGCAACACCTTCCACCAATAAGCTTTGCTTATTTCACACTTTTTTCTCTTTTACTTTACTTTTTGGGATGCATGGACAGAGGTGCACAATAACCGAAGCCTAGGAAATCCGCAATCATCAATTTCTTGAGATGCGTCAAACCCTTGATGCACATACCATGACCCGTTAGGAATATCGCTCAATCCGACTTTGGCAAGACACAAACACCCGGCTATGTGAATGGTGCCGAGTTACTCATCATCATGATTGACTTCCCCAAACCTATTATTGCTTTCTAACACTTTCACTTCCAGCCGCTTCTCAACTTTTAACTTGCTTTCACCACTTCGCTTGCTTCCAAATTCCCGGATAGGTAAAGGGAGGCAAAATGTATATGAGGGGCTTAAGCATGATCAAGAAGAAGAAGAAGAAGAAGAAGAATGAATTGCCTTGGTCTTTCCAAGAAGAACGTGAGAGAACTTATGCTGCGGTGTCAACCTTCAAATTCAACATAATTTGGATAAAAATAAAGTATTAAACATGCCAATAATTTCAGACAAAGCATTTAGCAACTTAAACATATCATAAAACATTTCAAACATATAAAGAATTTAAATCCAGTCGGTAAACAAAATCTTCACTGAGATCATATCCAGATAAGTAACACAGAAATCGTTTTCGAAAATTTTCTGTTACGCCCACCTCGGTCGAGGTGTTCTTGGTTCAACCGAGGTGAAACACCTCGTTTTGCCAGAACCGTCCCGGTCGAGGTCAAAAAAATTTTTTTTTAAAACCAATTTTTTTTTCGGTTTCGACGTTTTTCTCAATCAAATAACCTGTAAGTATGCATGCAATCTCAGATAAACATATAAATGCAGATAAAGCATGAATATGAAAATATCCGATACATCATAAGTCGAATAATACATCATAAGTCAAATAAGTCAGATAATACATCAACTACCCCCATACTTGGGACACACTGTCCCAGTGGATCAGAATAAGTCTAAGGACAGGATACTCACCGAACATAGCTAAACTGCATGAAGAAGTAAGAAACAGCTCCCAGATAAGACCATCTCGGTTGGCGAAGTACATCTCGGTCGAGGTGTTCTGACAGTACCCGAGATGTATCTCAGTAAAGCTCGTTTCCTCAACTTCTCGAAATTTTGTTCTTCCACTGTAGCTCCTGAATTGTGATCCTTCCTTTTGGAATACCTGGTTGTTGTCTAGAGGAAAACAAAAACAAAGCAACTATCTAAACTAAACTAGAAAAGGGAGAAGAAAGCAATACCTTGGTTTGCCTCCCAAGAAGCGCTTGGTTTAAGGTCGCTAGCTGGACCCTACGGCATGTGATTACTTAATGCACTTCGAACGTCGTGGAATGCTCATCACATCCATCATAAGAATCTTCCAAAAAGGTTCCGGTTACTAATTTCACCGGCAAATGGTAAGATCTCCCACGTACAAGCTTGTACGGTTTGATTCTCACCGGAATCCATCTGAATTTCCTGTACTTCAATGGGACATAATCTACCTTCGTGTCCCATCCTTTCCTCGATCGAGAAAACAGTTTCTCGAGAATCATAGTAGCTTCCCCATCTATAGCTTGGGGATGGTACAAGGTCCTTAGCATGCGAGGGACCCCATACTTGAACAAATAACACTTCGTTGCCTTAGCGGTGAAGCGCTTGTTAACTTCACTCCTTATAATCCAAGGAGCATCTTCCTCCAACAATTTCAAGGGAGGTTTCATCTTGATCTTAGGAGGTTCTTTCGGAAGAGACCTCCAACTCTCCGGTGCCTTCCTGAAAAATTCAGAAATATTAATAGGGAATTCAAATGAAGTAGGAGAATGTACCTTGCAAGGCTCTCCAAGGTTTGAGACAAGTTTCATGTTGGGTTGATGATCCACACACGAAATCTCTCTCAGTTCAGCTGGTCTTTCTTCCACCTTGACCACAATCTCAGTAATTTGGCCAAAGTCTTCTGCATCTGCCTCTTCCGGTTCTGCAGGTTCTTCTTTCATCTCGACCGAGATCTCTTCCACCTCGACCGAGGTCTCAACAGTCAGATCGAGATCTTCCACATCTTCTCCCTCAAAAGCTTCAGGAGAAACTTCTGGTTTGACTGGAGGTATGCTCGAAACGTGCAACACTTCCTTATGCTCCTCTTCCGGCTTAGCATAGGATAGGGCGTTTTCCTTGAGCTCCGTCACCTTCTTCATCAACTTCTCCAACCTAGATTCGAGAGAATCTTCAAGAGGTTGCTCATAAGTCTTTTTAGGGACATTAAGTTCATCCCACATTGCAAGTTCGTGTTGAATGGCCTCTTCTCTTTCCCATTCATTGTTGAACCAATAGAAGGAGTACTTCTCCTCCAAGTATTCATAATGATCTGCCCTAGCACTTTGTCTTGCTATCCAGGCTGGATCAAACATAGCCATAAGAAATCCTGAAAACTACAAAACTCATAGAAAGAGTAGTTAGTAGCAACAGGGGCAAGCGCCCCGAAAGCAAACCGTACCGGCTCGGTCTAGACCAAGTCCCCGGCAACGGCGCCAAAAACTTGTTCGCTCCAAACGGTGTGTGCAAGCTTTAAATTTATAACCCTAGACTTAAGCTTAAAACAAGGATGCGAACCCGCAGTGTACGGGTCAATCGTAGTAAAAGCAAGAAAATTCCAGGGGTCGATCACAGGGACTTAGTGAAACAAAGTCCAATACGGTATGCTAGTGTTGATGCTAACCACAAGAGCAAGTATACAATCAAAGATGAATAAGATGTCAAATAAGCAAACATGCAATTCTAGGGATTAAAGCATCTAGTTGTGGTTCCAACTCAAGATCTATAGATAAGCGGACAAAGCTGAGATTTTTGCATGGGGAAGGTGTTTCTAAAGTGGAGTAGATCACCGGGTAAGTCTCACTACACACTAATCCCAAACCGTAACTCCTATTACCGGGTAAGTCTCAAGGAATTAAGATAAAGAACTATTGCCGCAAACTAACACACCATCTAAGGGAATAGAATCAACCTTTACCGGGTAAGTCTCAGGCTAACTCACAAAGATGGGATGGAAGCACACTCAAACCCCAATAAAGGACAAGCCTTTATTACCTACACTTATGATCGTTAGTATACAAACTAAGGAATTACCGGGTAAGTCTCATCCTAAGCTTGCTTTGAACCAGAAAGGTATAATAAGAATAGGATTTGGCAAACTCTAACACATTAACTCTCAGTTAAGGATCGGATAAGCCACCTCGGTCAGCCAGTTTCCACCCCGGCCGAGATGTTCATCGACTGAACGAGATGCTTAGGGTTAAGGTTAAAGACTCGAACTTTCAGGGTCCTACTGTGATTAAGATCATTCTATCATTGTTTTTCCCACAACCTTCAGCCAATCACCCTAGAATCGCACAAGGAAATTAGCCACTCATCATCATAATGAAAGTATTAAATATATGGGAAGAAGGTGAATATTTGAACAAAGAAGAATTTAATGAAAACACTTCAATAACTGAATCAAATATCACACAAAAATCGTTCCTTGGATAATGATCCAATAAGACAAGACAACAAGGAAAAGAATTGAAGACAATCTTACAAAACCCTCCAAAAAGCTATAAAGCTATAGTCTTCAATCTTCCTTCAACCTTCAAAAAGGTTCTTCGAATCTCCCAAATTAGAGTAGGATGCGGCTGCTGCGCGTATGCGGGATGTTCTAACTGTAAGCGGATTCCGATGATCCGAAGATGGGTGAATTGTAGAAAATCCAACCCTTTTTATAGGAAAATAAACCTCCAAAGATAATAAATCTTAAGAAGATATATTCCCATAAAAATAGGTAAAATATATGATTCTGCATATCTCCTTCCTTCTAGAAGCTCAGCCCAAAAATATAGGATCACTTTCCAATTTTAAAAGATCTCAGTCAAGAATAAAATATTCTCGCCGCGTCCTAGGTGTTCGCCTCGGTCGAGTCGGCGTCTCTAGATCGCCTCGGTCGAGATGAATCTCTGGGCAACCGAGGTGATCATAACTGAGTGTAGAATCTCTCAAAACTGGTCCAAAGTAAATCTTTAATCCATGGCTATGCTTCCTGAAGGATTCCTTTTTGCTCCTCGATGTAGCTCCAAATGACTCTTGACTCCTTTTGCTCCTTTTCAATGCAAAACGTACCATATTACCTGCAATTACAACGAAACTAGGTGTAGACCTCGATTCTCGCAAGGGTAGATGAAATGGTAGTAAAATCACATAATGTACATACAAACATGCAGATTATGAAAGATAAAACGTCTAAACAAACCCCAAAATATAGACTATAATTCATGCTATCAAAATACCCCATACTTAGCCCTTGCTTGTCCCTAAGCAAGTTCCTCATATAGAAATTAAGATAGAATGGATTATAAGTCAAGAAAATCAATGAGAAGTCCTTCAAAAATATTTTTATGGTGTGGAATTATCATAGATCACTCTAAGAGAGTACTTCCTGGAAATTAAAAACTCAATATGATCAAAACATTTTATAAATATAGGAAAGTTGTTCATCTTTGCATAAAATCATAGAATGCATAATAAATCATAATTATCAAAATTAATCATGTATAATCCGATTTAAACCGCTAAGTCAATCAACAAGCTCAAGGTCTCAAGGGCTTCCCAAAAGAAAGGTCAAGAAACGTGTAGGGTAGGGATGTATGTAAGGTAATGTGGTGCTAGAATCCGGGAAAAGGATGAACTTCACTTCCACTTTGACTTGCAACACCTTCCACCAATAAGCTTTGCTTATTTCACACTTTTTTCTCTTTTACTTTACTTTTTGGGATGCATGGACAGAGGTGCACAATAACCGAAGCCTAGGAAATCCGCAATCATCAATTTCTTGAGATGCGTCAAACCCTTGATGCACATACCATGACCCGTTAGGAATATCGCTCAATCCGACTTTGGCAAGACACAAACACCCGGCTATGTGAATGGTGCCGAGTTACTCATCATCATGATTGACTTCCCCAAACCTATTATTGCTTTCTAACACTTTCACTTCCAGCCACTTCTCAACTTTTAACTTGCTTTCACCACTTCGCTTGCTTCCAAATTCCCGGATAGGTAAAGGGAGGCAAAATGTATATGAGGGGCTTAAGCATGATCAAGAAGAAGAAGAAGAAGAAGAAGAATGAATTGCCTTGGTCTTTCCAAGAAGAACGTGAGAGAACTTATGCTGCGGTGTCAACCTTCAAATTCAACATAATTTGGATAAAAATAAAGTATTAAACATGCCAATAATTTCAGACAAAGCATTTAGCAACTTAAACATATCATAAAACATTTCAAACATATAAAGAATTTAAATCCAGTCGGTAAACAAAATCTTCACTGAGATCATATCCAGATAAGTAACACAGAAATCGTTTTCGAAAATTTTCTGTTAAGCCCACCTCGGTCGAGGTGTTCTTGGTTCAACCGAGGTGAAACACCTCGTTTTGCCAGAACCGTCCCGGTCGAGGTCAAAAAAATTTTTTTATAAAACCAATTTTTTTTTCGGTTTCGACGTTTTTCTCAATCAAATAACCTGTAAGTATGCATGCAATCTCAGATATGGATGCAAAAGTGAAGCATAAATATCCGGTCAAATAGAGTCATGCATCACATAAGTGTCAAATACCTCAATAAACACCCCATACTTGGGACACACTGTCCCAGTGGATCAGAATAAGTCTAAGGACAGGATACTCACCGAACATAGCTAAACTGCATGAAGAAGTAAGAAACAGCTCCCAGATAAGACCATCTCGGTTGGCGAAGTACATCTCGGTCGAGGTGTTCTGACAGTACCCGAGATGTATCTCAGTAAAGCTCGTTTCCTCAACTTCTCGAAATTTTGTTCTTCCACTGTAGCTCCTGAATTGTGATCCTTCCTTTTGGAATACCTGGTTGTTGTCTAGAGGAAAACAAAAACAAAGCAACTATCTAAACTAAACTAGAAAAGGGAGAAGAAAGCAATACCTTGGTTTGCCTCCCAAGAAGCGCTTGGTTTAAGGTCGCTAGCTGGACCCTACGGCATATGATTACTTAATGCACTTCGAACGTCGTGGAATGCTCATCACATCCATCATAAGAATCTTCCAAAAAGGTTCCGGTTACTAATTTCACCGGCAAATGGTAAGATCTCCCACGTACAAGCTTGTACGGTTTGATTCTCACCGGAATCCATCTGAATTTCCTGTACTTCAATGGGACATAATCTACCTTCGTCCCATCCTTTCCTCGATCGAGAAAACAGTTTCTCGAGAATCATAGTAGCTTCCCCATCTATAGCTTGGGGATGGTACAAGGTCCTTAGCATGCGAGGGACCCCATACTTGAACAAATAACACTTCGTTGCCTTAGCGGTGAAGCGCTTGTTAACTTCACTCCTTATAATCCAAGGAGCATCTTCCTCCAACAATTTCAAGGGAGGTTTCATCTTGATCTTAGGAGGTTCTTTCGGAAGAGACCTCCAACTCTCCGGTGCCTTCCTGAAAAATTCAGAAATATTAATAGGGAATTCAAATGAAGTAGGAGAATGTACCTTGCAAAGCTCTCCAAGGTTTGAGACAAGTTTCATGTTGGGTTGATGATCCACACACGAAATCTCTCTCAGTTCAGCTGGTCTTTCTTCCACCTTGACCACAATCTCAGTAATTTGGCCAAAGTCTTCTGCATCTGCCTCTTCCGGTTCTGCAGGTTCTTCTTTCATCTCGACCGAGATCTCTTCCACCTCGACCGAGGTCTCAACAGTCAGATCGAGATCTTCCACATCTTCTTCCTCAAAAGCTTCAGGGGAAACTTCTGGTTTGACTGGAGGTATGCTCGAAACGTGCAACACTTCCTTATGCTCCTCTTCTGGCTTAGCATAGGATAGGGTGCTTTCCTTGAGCTCCGTCACCTTCTTCATCAACTTCTCCAACCTAGATTCGAGAGAGTCTTCAAGAGGTTGCTCATGAGTCTTTCTAGGGACATTCTTCTCATCCCATATCACAAGTTCACGCTGAATGGCTTCTTCTCTTTCCCATTCATTGTTGAACCAATAGAAGGAGTACTTCTCCTCCAAGTATTCATAATGATCCGCCCTAGCACTTTGTCTTGCTATCCAGGCTGGATCAAACATAGCCATCAGAAATCCTGAAAACTACAAAACTCATAGAAAGAGTAGTTAGTAGCAATAGGGGCAAGCGCCCCGAAAGCAAACCGTACCGGCTCGGTCTAGACCAAGTCCCCGGCAACGGCGCCAAAAACTTGTTCTTTGGCGAAACTCTGTTCCGTTGCCGGAACAAGAACTTCGCGTGTACCTAAGAACACAAATCTGCAAGAACACTCAAGTAGAATGATTAGTAGAAAAAGCAAGAACAATCCCCGGCAACGGCGCCAAAAACTTGTTCGCTCCAAACGGTGTGTGCAAGCTTTAAATTTATAACCCTAGACTTAAGCTTAAAACAAGGATGCGAACCCGCAGTGTACGGGTCAATCGTAGTAAAAGCAAGAAAATTCCAGGGGTCGATCACAGGGACTTAGTGAAACAAAGTCCAATACGGTATGCTAGTGTTGATGCTAACCACAAGAGCAAGTATACAATCAAAGATGAATAAGATGTCAAATAAGCAAACATGCAATTCTAGGGATTAAAGCATCTAGTTGTGGTTCCAACTCAAGATCTATAGATAAGCGGACAAAGCTGAGATTTTTGCATGGGGAAGGTGTTTCTAAAGTGGAGTAGATCACCGGGTAAGTCTCACTACACACTAATCCCAAACCGTAACTCCTATTACCGGGTAAGTCTCAAGGAATTAAGATAAAGAACTATTGCCGCAAACTAACACACCATCTAAGGGAATAGAATCAACCTTTACCGGGTAAGTCTCAGGCTAACTCACAAAGATGGGATGGAAGCACACTCAAACCCCAATAAAGGACAAGCCTTTATTACCTACACTTATGATCGTTAGTATACAAACTAAGGAATTACCGGGTAAGTCTCATCCTAAGCTTGCTTTGAACCAGAAAGGTATAATAAGAATAGGATTTGGCAAACTCTAACACATTAACTCTCAGTTAAGGATCGGATAAGCCACCTCGGTCAGCCAGTTTCCACCCCGGCCGAGATGTTCATCGACTGAACGAGATGCTTAGGGTTAAGGTTAAAGACTCGAACTTTCAGGGTCCTACTGTGATTAAGATCATTCTATCATTGTTTTTCCCACAACCTTCAGCCAATCACCCTAGAATCGCACAAGGAAATTAGCCACTCATCATCATAATGAAAGTATTAAATATATGGGAAGAAGGTGAATATTTGAACAAAGAAGAATTTAATGAAAACACTTCAATAACTGAATCAAATATCACACAAAAATCGTTCCTTGGATAATGATCCAATAAGACAAGACAACAAGGAAAAGAATTGAAGACAATCTTACAAAACCCTCCAAAAAGCTATAAAGCTATAGTCTTCAATCTTCCTTCAACCTTCAAAAAGGTTCTTCGAATCTCCCAAATTAGAGTAGGATGCGGCTGCTGCGTCGTATGCGGGATGTTCTAACTGTAAGCGGATTCCGATGATCCGAAGATGGGTGAATTGTAGAAAATCCAACCCTTTTTATAGGAAAATAAACCTCCAAAGATAATAAATCTTAAGAAGATATATTCCCATAAAAATAGGTAAAATATATGATTCTGCATATCTCCTTCCTTCTAGAAGCTCAGCCCAAAAATATAGGATCACTTTCCAATTTTAAAAGATCTCAGTCAAGAATAAAATATTCTCGCCGCGTCCTAGGTGTTCGCCTCGGTCGAGTCGGCGTCTCTAGATCGCCTCGGTCGAGATGAATCTCTGGGCAACCGAGGTGATCATAACTGAGTGTAGAATCTCTCAAAACTGGTCCAAAGTAAATCTTTAATCCATGGCTATGCTTCCTGAAGGATTCCTTTTTGCTCCTCGATGTAGCTCCAAATGACTCTTGACTCCTTTTGCTCCTTTTCAATGCAAAACGTACCATATTACCTGCAATTACAACGAAACTAGGTGTAGACCTCGATTCTCGCAAGGGTAGATGAAATGGTAGTAAAATCACATAATGTACATACAAACATGCAGATTATGAAAGATAAAACGTCTAAACAAACCCCAAAATATAGACTATAATTCATGCTATCAGATAGAAGGAAAGATATTCTAGGGTTAATAACATCATAGGAAAGCCGGCCCATAAGATAGAATATCGGATCTTCTATCTATGAAAAGAAATAAAAACGGGATATAAATAGATCGGGCGATTTGGGGCAAAACCGTAGGGGCGGTTTGCCCTGCTGCAGGGGCGGCTTCCTTCACCGCGGGAGCGGTGAAGGTGAAAACTGGGGCATTATATCAGACCCTTCTATAAATAAGTTTCGTCCCGAAACTTGCAACAACCCGAAAGATCACATAACAACAACGTAGAAAGACTAAACTCATCTCATATATTCCCACTCGGAGCACATAACTCAAAACGTTACAAAAGCGTAGAACAACTCAACAACAAAACTAAAAACTCCAACATCTACGCTATAGGTATGTCCAACTCAGTATAAAACTTTGGATAGTTCCTTTGGATACTATCCTTTGTCTCCCAAGTCGCCTCATCTGCTATACTCCTCGCATCGACCACTAAATCTTCATCATTTGCTCCTCGCACTACGCTCTAAGACAGTTACCGGGTGCTCAACGAACGTGTGGTCTGGCGCGACTACTAGATCCTCATGACCGACGATATGCCTTGGGTCTGGTACGTACTCCCGTAACTGAGACACATGAAAAACTGGGTGAACACCCTCAAGTCTCGGGGGCAAAGCAAGTCTGTATGTTGCCTCTCCAACTCGCTCAAGAATCTCGAAAGGTCCGACATATCTGGGACTCTGCTTCCCCTTGACGCCGAAACGTCTAACACCTCGTTTCGGGGATACTCTCAGCCATATCTGACTCCAACTCTAAACTCTAGAGGTATGCACCTCTTATCTGCGTAAGACTTTTGGCGACTCTGTACTGCTAGCATCCTCTCTTGGATCACCGTTACTCGAGCCATATCATCCTGAATATGCTCAAGTGCTACTCCGCTAGCACTACTCGGCTCATCCCAACATAACGGTGTACGGCATCTATGTCCTTATAAAGCCTCTAAGGAGCAATCCTGATCGAAGTGTGCCAACTATTGTTATACGAAAACTCCACTAATTGAAGGTGATTTGGCCACACCTGTCCCTAGTCTAACACGCAGATTCTCAACATATCCTCTAGAGTCTAAATGATCCGCTCTGACTGACCATCGTTCTGAGGATCATAATTAGTCGTGAACTGTAGACTCCTACCTAGTGCGGCATGCACTTGCTGCCAAAACCTTAAGGTGAACCGTCCGTCTTTGTCAAAGACTATAGTCCTAGGTATTCCATGAACTCGTACTTTCTGTCT
Organism: Fagopyrum esculentum; assembly: GCA_033239045.1. NCBI lineage: Eukaryota > Viridiplantae > Streptophyta > Magnoliopsida > Caryophyllales > Polygonaceae > Fagopyrum > Fagopyrum esculentum. The sequence continues at coordinate 36,398,476 of BSUD01000002.1, read as the reverse complement.
CGTGCACTCCTCTGTCAATCAACTTACCGGCCATGTTTCCTTGATAGGAATGAAACGTGCAGTCTTCGTCAGTCGATCCACAATAAACCAGATAGCATCAAAGCCTCAACTCGGTCTCAAACCGGTCACAAAATCCATAGAGATGTCCTCCCATTTCCACTGAGGGACGGGAAGTTTATGTAGCTCTCCTCCTGGTCGATGATGCTCGATTTTGACCTACTAAAAGGTCTCATGTAACAACCCCGAATCCGCAGGACTCGGGATGCTACGGGTTGAGACCTCACAATGGGTCCCGACCCTTAGCCTGACAACAATGTCACCGGATCTTGCAACAAGGCACAAATAAAGGCAAAACCAAAATACATTTTAATGCAATGATATGAATCCCAAAAGTATACAACTCAAAGACCACAACCGTGTCAACAACTCTAACGACCAACATCTGAAACATACAATATACAATACATATAGATCTACAAGACTCCACCCACAAACCCATCCTACAATGTATGGACCCCGGCTGCCCACTCTTTCGGATCTCTCGGCTGCGTCCTTAACTTGCAGGACAACTACAACAATATCGGTATAAAACCGTTAGCTAGCATTCAAGGTATTAGAATCATGGTATTGACACACACACACACATAAGGTATCATAAACACACAACATGCTCCAAAACACATTAGCCGGTTTATTATCTTTTCATTTACGTCATCCCATTACTAATTCCATTTGTGGTGTGACACGCGAATCTTAACGATCTCGCCCTTGTCCCCTTTCACCATACGAGTTTGTACTTGATGCGAATTAGCATCACCCGTTGGACTGGTCGCAAGGCACCTCCCAGTCATCCCCATTTTAGACTGGACAAGCGGTCACCGCCCGTTATCATACACTTGGGCCAATATACATATACACAAGGTCGTCCTAGTTCCGGTTTCGTTTGTTATATAAATACAATCAAATATAAGTAAACACACACAACCAATCACACATCGATGCTAATACAAAGAAGCTAGCTAAGTAAGTCCGGAGACTTACCTCGTCCCAAAGATCAACCGAATCTCATTTCTCGTAGGAATATAGCCAAAGCCTGTTCAAGACAAGGCACAATAATCAATAACTACTCACAATCTAGAAGTCCTTAGAATTCTAGTCCTATATCATCCTACAAGATCATACACTCTCATGACTAGGATAACACTCCTAGTCCTCACAACTCACAAAAAAACAACCATCATAACCCACGCTAGGATACTCGTGTCCTAGTCTCACAATCTTAACAACTCATAACTACACATGCTTGAATAACAACATAAACTCATGGTCTTACTAGAACATACATCACAACTATGCTATGATACCACTCCTAACCTCCAAGATCTCAAAAGATCGTTCCTCAACCAAACAATTCATCAACCATCCATAACTACCTAAAATTCACAACCACTAAGTGGTATTCACTCTAAGTTATGCTAAGCCAACCTAGTCAAGTACTACTACTAAATATTATTATATCGAGGTAATATCATAAGCTCGAGGGAGAGAGTACTCACGTACGTCAAAAGATGGAAGACGATCTATGGATGTCAAGAAAGAATTCGTTGGTCTATATTGGGCGCTTCCGGACCTAAAACCCAAAGTTAAGCAAATTTAGCTTATACGCTAAATTTGAACGGAATATATCATATATATATATATATATACACATTAATCTAACGAAAACTCATTTCCAAAAGTCACGTTAAAAATCTCGTAAATAAACCTCCCGAGGCATGATATGAAATCCTAGAAACTTGGTCATAAAACCGGAATTAAATACTTTGAGCTATAACTCGAAATTAATCCAACAAAAAACCAAGGTGCCAAACCGCTAATCCATTTTCCGGGCAAAATATATTGTTCCAAAACTATGGGTCATAGTCCGTAAATAAAAGCTTGGTATAAAATCTGTAATTAAACAAATCAGCAGGGCATAAGTGTCACATTCCAAAATCTGGGTTCAAAACTGCAATATCACAAAACCGGGCACATTCTGTAATTATATAAAAGATGAGGGCCCGATTTATAATACCCACAATGACATCTTCCCCCCAATCGATACTCAGAGGCCTGGAAAAATCAATGGGCGCAGGGCAGCGGCGAATGGGCTCCGGCAAGGCTCGAGCAAGGGCGGAGGCAACCTAGGTGCTCTCCAGCATCGCTCCTGGCGGCGCAGCATGAAGGCGGCAGTTCCGGCGGTTTCTGCCCTAATCCATCAGTTGTAGAATGACAGGAAGGAGGCGGCAAGGAGGAGATAAGGCAGCCCCTCCGATGGCTTCCTCCGGCTTCGATTAAGGCGACAACAAGGAGGTGGGAAGGCGGCTACCTTCGATCCGGCGGTTTCCAGGCGTGCCAGTTCCTCTCCAGCGGTTCCCAACACATCTCGATGTGCAGCTGGGAGGAGAGGGAAGACGGGGAGGTGGGGGAAGGTGTCTGCTGCTGCACCCGGGGACGGCTCGTTAGCGGCCCGGTTTCACTAGTGGTGGTGACAAGAGCAAGCCTGAGCGGTGGATTCCCAGGAGAGAAGCTGATGAAGGGATGGTTGTACACTGTGTTTGAAGAAGATGAGTTGCAGAGGGTTTCCAGGGGCGAGATTTGCAGGGGTTGAGGAGTTTGAGTTCCGTTCCGCACAGTGAAGACTAGAGGGAAGGTCATGAAAGTTTTTTTTTTTAATGGAAAGCGGTCCGGTCCACTAAACGACGCGTCGTTTGGTGGATCGAAAGGCCGAAAAAGATCGGCAGACGGACAAACCGTCATGAAGGGCCAAACAAGGACGAGAAAAGAAATACACAAAAAATACATCAAGAGGGACCGAAAACAAAAAAAGTCTTCAAGGGAAAGCAGGATGATCCAACCAACAGGAAGCAACGAGCAAAAACGTTCATCTTCGAAGTAAGTACACAAGAAAGAAAACTTGAGAAACAACTGTGGACACCTCAGATTTGGACTGCATCAGAGGCTTCAGGAGTCGATCACAAATCCACGTCCCCTTCTCGACAAACGCTCGAAACGCCACCAAAAGATAAGGTCAAGCCTCGAAAGACGATGCTGCTGAAAACGGATAACTTGATACATCAACGTGTAAAACTTGATGTTTAAAAATTAACGATTTGTAAGGAGAAAATTATTGAAGGAGGGTTAGATAAAAAAATTGGTAATTGTAAATTTTATTTCGGTTAGTAACCGTAGAAATTGTTCCCCAGAAATTGTTCCAAGAGCATGACGGGTTACTCCAAAAAATTTGTTATACTTTTATAAAATCTTGTAACCTTTACATTTGAATTGCTATTATATATATATATATATATATAGGGTCCAGTTCCGGTGAGGAGGACCCTTACAGATAGGAATGAGGAGAGCCGGGGTGGTGACATGTGGCATGCCACGTCACCTTTTTTTTTCAGCTTTTTTTTTTAAAATAAAAATTGGTGTTCATATTTTTATGAGTATGTGTTCATTTTTAAAAGAGTCATTGTTCATATTTTTATCAATAAATGTTCATTTTTTCCCAACACTAACTATTCGTTTTTTTAACATTAATTGTTCATTTTGTATTTTTGTAAAATATTTTTTTTGATTTTAAAAAAAAATTATACTATTCTTTCAAATCGTGTTAATAAAATATGATGGTCATTTTTTTTACAAGTATGTATTCATTTTTTTTTTGAAAATTATATTTTCTTTAAAATCGTGTTTATAATATTCAAAGATCGATTACATAAAAAATTGTGAAATCAAAGAGAATACAAGACGATTCAGGTTTTGTTTCTTCGAATTTCTACTCTCACTGTTTAGATTTTCATTCTTAAGGTTTATGTTTCATTATGATTGATGTTTGTATTCGAAATCAAATTTGTTTGAATCATTTTGTGTTTGATAAGTTTGATTGAGAAAATACATGTATATACATATGTTGAGTTGGTCTAATAGCTCCAATTGAATAATCTATATGCTCTTTTTAGTGTGCACGCAAATTGTTCGGTAAAATGCCTTATAGAAAAATAGTTTATAATATTCACATGAACAATGATATAAAAAGTATGAACACTGACGAATAAAAATATGAACAATGAGGTATAAAAGTATGAACACCAATTGCTTATCTATAACTTTGACACATACATAACATATTATGATAATCTTTTAACGTTTTGTAATGAGTTTTTTCTTATTTTTTGTGGTTATATACTGTAAATGAACATCTATGCATTATAAAATGAACACAAAAAAATAAATGAACATGACACTTTGATGAATAAAAATATTATGAACACCGATGTATAAAAACATGAACAATGACATATAAAAGTATGAACACCGATGACTATTTTGAATGTAAAGGTATTTTTTCAGATTTTTAGTGAATTTACAAAAATGCCATTAATGATGAGCGTGTGAGAGCCCTTGATTTAAATCCATCCAATGACTTACAACCCTCCTAATTCCTATCTACAAGCTCTCTCCTCACTTGAACTAAAATCTATATATATATATATATATATATATATATATATATATATATATATATATATATATATATATATATATATATATATATATAATATT
>BSUD01000002.1:36377048-36393778 GCA_033239045.1 Fagopyrum esculentum | reverse complement strand
ATATATATACACACATGTACATATACATATGTATATGTACATATATGTAAATATATGTACATATATGTATATGTATATATATATATATATATGTAAATATATGTACATATATGTAAATATATGTACACATATGTATATGTTCATATATATATATATATACATATATATACATATATATATATATATATATCCAATAATTAGTAATTCGTAGCAAGGTGCCAAGGATAAAGACATTGGGCCTAGAAGCCCTAATGGTAGCAAACATTGGGAGTGTAGAGCCCAAAAACAATGAAAGTTGGGCCATAGTTGCAAAGTTGGGAAAAAAGACGAATGTAGAAAGGGCAAACTTCTTGTGAAAGATTATCAAGAGGTGGAGGCCGTCACCAGTAGGAGCGTAGACGGCAGTCATCGGTGTATCCTTATCATAGCGGTCAAAACGGCGATAAATCACCCTTACACAGTTGATCGAAAGGTATTGTGATAGGAAGGCTAAAAAAGCATAGCCAAGGAGCCCCATAGGAAAGATTTACTCTCATATTTTAATGTTGGTGTTACATCATGTTTCTCTTTGATTAATCAAATTTCTATGACAATAAAATGGATTTGGATCAATTGATATATACCCGAACAGACTGCGCTTTTCGTTAATCTTTGGAGTTGTATTACAGAGGAGGCGGGTTACGCCAGTGAAGGAGGCGGTTTGCATAAGAGAAGGTGGCGGTTTGCGCCGGAGATATAGGCGGAGAAGCCTTGGTTTCGTGGGCTTATACCAAATGGAGCAACCAACAGGAGTTACTCCGATATTTCTAAGACGGCGAAGAAGGAAGGGGAAGAGGACATGGTTGTTCAAACCGGCGGTCATGAGATGTTGATCCAGATTGTTGGATCTTTCACGCATGGTGGTCAGACCGGGATCTTCATGCCAAAGCACAAAGTCTTTTGTAGAGAACTTGTTCTAGATGGATTTGAATCTGATAAACAGATATCTTGGTGAAAGCAGCTGATTTTCTCTCTCCAAAAAAAATCTGAAGAGAGGTCAGAGCGTTTTTTTTTCATGGGTGAGTTGGGAGATAGCGTGCTGGTTCCGGATTGTAGTGAAGGTGTAACTTTACTCACCTCCAACCCACCTCTACAATTTCTGTTGTTGAGGGGATGATTTATAATTAACAATGGTTGGAATTTTTCTGGATGGTCATCAGAGATTGAAGGGAGCAAGGGGTTGCAGGCTAGGTTGTAGAGGGGCGAGGGGTCGGACCTTCAACCAATCAGGGCAGGAACACGCTAACGCTAGGAAAGAAAAGAGTAAAGGAAATAGAAGGGGGGGGGGGGATAAAAATAATAACTCGGTTAAAAAAAAAAGGATTTTTTCAGTTGGTGTCATCGAGATTTGGACTTCTCCTCTTAGTATCCACTAAATTTTAAAATTCCTCTTGGTGTCATCAAGGTTTCATTTATTTTCTCTTTATACCCATTCTTAATATATTACATTAAAATTCATTAAAAATTTATATATATATTTTTTTTCGAATTAATATCTTTTTACTTTTTGCTTTCGATTTAAAAAATATATATAATTTATGTTGATAATATTTATTAAAAAAATAAAAATAATATTTTTTTTAAAAGTCCTGAAAATTAAACATATAGTATTTTCTTAAGTTAATATTCTATAATTTATTTTATTTGAAAATAATAATATTATTTTCTTATGTGTTAATTTTTATTTTTTACAATATACTTTTTCATAATCTTAAAATTTTCGAATTAATATAAATTATGTAAAATTTAAATTCAAAATAAAAAAATTATTATATTTTAATTCTCTAGACTCTTAATAAAGTTTCAAAAAAAAGTTTTTTTATTTAATTATATATATATTTTTAAATCGAAAGTAAAAGGTAAAAAATATTTAATTCAAAAATAAAAAATATATTTATTTCAAAAAGTAAAAAAAATATATATAAGATATTTCTATTATAAATTTATTAATTTAATTTTAATGAGTCTATTTTAAATTTATTTTTCTAATTTTTTAATAATTTTTTGATGAATTTTAATGTAATATATTAAGAATGGGTATAAAGAGGAAATAAATGAAACCTTGAGGGCACCAAGAGGAATTTTGAAACTTAGTGGACACCAAGAGGAAAAATCCAAACCTTAATGGCACCAAGAGGAAAAATCCAAAAAATATTCTGACAAAATATAATACGGACACGTATTCAACAATAATAAAATATCCGGAACCCCTCCGATCCTTTTCTAAAATTAATAAATATACGGAAAATATTATGAGGATCGAATATACACTTAGACTCGCAAAAATATACTTTGCGACGTATAAATCGATCTCGTAACTAAATTACGAGATTTAATTAATAATAATAAAAAAAATTGTTAACATATACCCGAAACATAAAGTTTACGACTTAAAAGTACTCGTGAAACATACCTAAGATGTTAAAATATATCGATAACCGTCGGAAACTAAATATCGAAATCGCACCCAATAAACGGGGCGTTACATCTCACAATGAGCTACATATCTCGTCACATCCGGCTTCAGACCTCCCTTCCAAAAGGAGCATCTAATATCCTAATACATCTTACTCAAACCGGGATACACTGAGTAAGGTGTAGAGTGAGCCTCCTGTAGGATCTGCTGTCTCAGCTCTCGATCCGAGGGCACACATACTCGCTCCTGACGTCTCAAAACTCCATCGGTACCGACTGCAAAATGTGGCGCCTCTTCTCAAGACATCCTGTATCGGATCTGTGTCAAAGATGGGCAACTCTCCCGCTTTTGTCAAATTTCTACCAACAGATCAGGTAATACCTCTAAGGTGGATAGATGGCTGTCGGAATCCGAAAAGTAGATATTCATGTCTAGTCAAGTCAAGTCTCGTTGTAACTGAGGCTGAGCAGTCATCCGAGCGATCGCCATCTCCCGGGAAGTATTCTACTGAGGGCATCGGCTACACATTCTCCTTCCCCGGGTGGTATAAGATCTCAAGATCGAAGTCCTTAATCAACTCAAACCATCTCCTTTGGCGGTTATTCAACTCCCGCTAAGTGAATATGTACTTCAGACTCTTATGGTTTGTGAATATTTGACACGTAGCTCCGTACAAACAATGCCTCTAGATCTTCAATGTGTGAACAATAGCAGCCAACTCAAGATCATGGGTAGGGTAATTCTCCTCATACATTTTCAACTGTCTTGACGTGTATGCTATAACCTTACCCGTCTGCATCAGAACACATCCCAAGACAAGCTTGGATACATCGTTTTAAACCACAAAATCCTCAATGTCCTCTGGTTGAGCTAAGATAGGAGTGGAGGCCAACTTCCTCTTCAGCTCCTCTAAGCTCTACAGGCACGGCTCGGACCACATAAATCTCGTAGTCTTTTTCAACAAGGAAGTGAGCGGTCGGGTGATAACTGAAAATCCCTCCACAAAGCGACGGTAGTAGCTCGTCAGTCCTAGGAAGTTGCGTACCTCCTTGACGTTCTTAGGAGGCGGTCAAGATGCTACCGACTCGATCTTCGCCGGATCTACCTTGATCCCTTCGGTGGAAACGATGTGAACAAGGAATGCCACCTCAGACATCCAAAACTTGCACTTAGAGAGCTTGGCGTAAATCTCTCTATCTTGTAGGACTTAGAGTACGATCCTTAAGTGTTCTACATGCTCGTCTCTGCTGCGAGAGTATACTAGTATGTCATCGATGAAGACCACCACGAACTGGTCTAGATAGTCGATGAAGATGTTGTTCATCAGCTCCATGAACATTGCGGGCGCATTCGTAGGTCCGAAAGGCATCACTACAAACTCGTAGTGGCCATATCTGATCCGAAATGTCGTCTTGGCTATGTCCTGCTCTCTCATCCTCAGCTGGCGATATCCAAATCTCAGATCAATCCATGAAAACACTGAAGCTCCATGCAGCTGGTCCAAAGATCGTCGATACAGTGCAATGAGTACTTATTCTTGATTGTCACCTTGTTAAGTTCTCGGTAATCAATATATAACCTCATTGACCCGTCTTTCTTCCTGACGAAGAGTACTAGTGCTCCCCAAGGAGAAACACTAGGGCGGATGCAACCCTTCTCAACTTACTCCTTGAACTGCTTCTTAAGCTCAAGCTTCTTGATAGGCGCAATGCAGTGAGGAACCTTCAAGATCGGTCTTGTCCTAGGCTCTAGATTAATGCCAAAGTCAACACTCCTTTGTGGAGGTAAACTTGATGGCTCTCCAAAGACATCGGTCAACTCGCATGCTACCGGAATTTCCTCCAACGTTGGACTCGTACTATCCTTCACGGCATAGCACCAAAAAACCTTGCAACCCTTACCGATAAGTCTCGTAGCTCGGATTGCATTGATGACTGTACCGGTCTTTCCGTGATCCCATCCTCGGAAAATCTCCACATGGTCTGACTTTGTAGTTACCGTCACTATGCACTTGCCAATGTTCAAGACAACCTCATGTCGATCTATCCAATCCATACCCAAAATGACTTCTTCATGTACTAAGTACATGACGAAGAAGTCAGTTGGCCAATCGTGCCTTCCCAATCTAATAGGGAAATTGCGAACCTATCGTGTACCTCTAATCTTACCCCCATCGGGTAATCCTATAAAGAAGGGTCCCCCCTCTACAGTAACTAAGGCCAATCTATCTACACATGCATCAGATTTAAAAGAATGCATAACATCGGTATCGAAAAGAACTCTGACAGTAAAACCATTAATATGAATGGTACATGTGATCGTTGGAACTGTCGGCTCCACTGCACTCCTCAGCTCATAAACTCTTACTGATGCATCTCTACTGTCTACCTGACCACCAACTCGTCCCCTACCTCTCCCTTGTCCTTGAGCGTAACCTTGAGGAGCGGTAAAACCAGGAGCTCTCTGCTGCTGCTGCGGATGATACTGAGGACTTTGTTCACCTCCGGCAGCACTGATAAGTGAAGATCTTGCTGAGATAACGTCTTGCCTGACGATAAAACGCAGCTCTATGTCCGAGCTTGCCACAAGAAAAGCAAGTCACTGCAGTCTTCTTACAGTCAGCTCGAATGTGTCCGACACCTCCGTAGTTATGACATTGTTGTCCTTTGTCGGAACTCTGCATCATCTGTTAGAAACCAGAGCGTCCCGGCGTCTGACTACACCCGAATCCAGTTTCTCCAGCTCTAGTACTGGTAGGTCCAATCCTCTACCTCTTCTCAGGATCTCTTGTCTGAGAAGCTCTCCTCTGACCCGGTTGGTCTCTCTCATAAGTAGATGATCTATCCCGATAGTCCGTCAAGGAGTCACAACGGAAACCAACAAGATACGAGTGGGTAGACTCTCTCAATCTCCGAGAGAAAAGATATACATGTTGATCCTCGGGTGGTGCAGACGGACCCAACAAAGATAGCTCCTCTTGAAACTTGCTGATAATCTCAACAATAGGGAGATCCTCGAAACTAGCCTAAAGAAAATCTTGTAGTCGATCTCTCCTCATAGCTGCAGGACAATAACGATCCCTGATCACCGTCTTTATCTACTCATAGCTGGTGACCTTACTGCGCATGGTCTTCCGTCAAGAATGAGTCTAATCCTTCAGCAACGTCTATGCTATGTCGACTCGATGCCTCTCTAGGCAACGGATCGCCTCCATAGCAGAATCCAACTGTCCTAGCCACAACTCCACCTCTAATCCAGTCTTTTCCATAAAAGAAGGAACCTTCAGCTGGTTGAAAGCCTTCAACCAAAAGACGGGCGTTGGCTCTCTCGCCTCATCTAGAAGTCTAACCATCTAAGCAGTTCTAGAAGGTGGGGCAATGACCTGCGTAACTCTTTGTGAAACCTCAGCTGATCTCGCGGGTACCGGCGGTGCTGGTGCAGGTCCTACGGTCTTGATAGCCTCCTTGACTCTTTGCACGTAGTCGTGATATGTAGAACCATCGATGGATACTCAACCGGACTCGGTCGACTGTGCTCTTTGTGCTCCAGATATAGCAGCGGTCTTGTTCCCAGCCTCGGGACGACACTCTCAACAAACTTCCTCGACGAACGCCTCAATGATAGGCGGATTAGCAACAGGGGCTTGGCCCCGACCTCTAGCTAGTGGAGGTCTCCCTACACGTCCTCGTCCACGAACGATAGATGAAAGAGGTGGTCGACCAGTTCCTCGCCCTATAGCAGTTGTAGCTCTAGTATGCGCCATCTATGGTAGGGATATGTATATATATATATATATATATATATATATATATATATATATATATATATATATATATATATATATATATATATATATATATATATATATATATATATATATATATATATATATATATATATATATATATATATATATATATATAAGGCAACAATAACTAAAGCAGAAATCCAAAAAAAGCACATAAAGGCCAACATATAAGAAACCTGACTGTTGAGATCCGCGGAGGTAGTGGTGGTGGCCCGTACATCTATCCCAAACCGACAAGTTTAAAATCAGAACCCCTATTGAAAACGTAGACACCTTGCGGGTTATGTTTATTTATCTATTCGGCCTTTAGAAGATTTCGAGTGCCTTTGTTGCCAACCTAGAGCTCTGATACTATATTGTAACACCCCAAGTTCTGGGAACTCGAAGCGTTACGGGTTAGGATCTCACAATGGGTCCCGACCCTTAGAGTAACAACCCAACATCGAATCTTACAACAAGGCACCAATAAATGAAAACCAAAACTTAAAATAAAACCAAAGCTTATAACAAAGGGAAGTGTGAAAGACTAACAACCGAGTTCAAACAAAAGGAAAACAACAACAGAAACATAAACCCAATCCCGCCCTATAATGTACGGGAACCCCGACCGACCACACCGTCCGGATCACTCAACAACATTCCGTCTACCAATAAGAATAGATCGATATTATCCGTTACCTGTAGGTTTGGGTTGCAAGAGCACCTCCCAGTCTCCTGTAGAACTAGACAAGTGGTCATCGCCTGGTTATCATACACTTAGGCCAATTACGGTTATAAAGGTCGATCCTAGTCCGGTTATCCGTTAAAACAATAAACCACGCAAATAAGTCAATACACTCAAACCAATATACGGAATGAAGCTAAGTAAGTCCAGGGGACTTACCTCACTCAAAGGTAACTCAAAGGTCAGCAAACGATTCAGTTTCCTGCAGGAAAGAAGGACGGAAAGCCTGCTCAACAAGGCATAACGAATCAGGAACGAAACGGTTGGTAGAAGTCTATAACTTCTAGTTTCATTGATCTCTAAGAGATCTCCACAAGCGCGTTAGGGTCACAACCATAGTCTTACAGATCACCAAGGGTCAACAGCATCCACAAAAGCTAAGGAAAGGAACGAGGGAAGTAAGGAAGAAAGCATCTCACCACCAAAGATGGGAACATTGCAGGAAAAATCGCAAGGGAGGCATACCAACACACTATGCTCCTATCAATCTCATAACAAACCTAGCATGTTTAAACTGAACCCACAAGGACAAGAGAAAGAAAGACATAACAAAGGACTTGGTATGTCCTGACGCAAGACGCGGGCACGACAAGGAATGACAAGGGCCCGGTGACAAGGCCCAAAGGCACGGGTGCGGCGGAGGTGAGACGCTAGTGCGGCGGCCAACAATCGCGGGTGCGGCGATCGAACGTTGCCTAACTCCTTCACTTCTGTCAGCTTCTCCTCTCGATCTCGACTTCTCTTCTAAAGATCCTAAGGCCAGCTTATCTTCATCCATCATCCAAACCACACACCAACGTCCAACGATTCATACACAACAAGGTTCAACTTGTTGGATGCAAAACAAGGAAAAGAATGAAGAGAAGAAGAGAAAGGAAATGAAGAAAGATGGCTTACCAATCTTCCCTGCTGTAAAGGAGAGAAATCTCACTTTGTAACCCTTGTCAAATCAGCCACAACAACGAACAACCTTCATCATCAGTATCACCTTCAACATCTCTTAGAAGAAGATCCAAGGAAGAAAGAAAAAAAAAGAAAAGAAGGAAGAAGAAAAAGAAAATGAGCGTAAGGAGGTGAAGAACAAATTTAGAAACGGTTCACAAATCCTTGAGAAGAAGTAAAAGAGAAACTTAAAGGCGAAGAAAGAAAGGCTGGTGGCCAAAAGTCGCCCGCCTACCCAGCAAAACCGCGATCTCGGGACAAAGTTGCCGCGAGTCCGGCCAAGGCGAGGTGCAGTCGCGGGATCTCCAAAAGGAACGTAGTTGTTACAATTTATAAATTATAAAAAAAAATAATATTTTACTGAAAATCAAGAACACATCTAAATTCAAATAAAAAATAATATAAAATGTACATGATATCAAGTACAACACTATAACAAAGCAAATGATCGAAATATATTAGAAATCCAAAGAAAATAAATTATAGGGTTTAATTTAATATAATTATAAAGTAAGAAAAAATGGTAAAATTTTTATATTATAAAACTATAAATACTAAAAAATATATATAATTTTAAGCGGGTGAATACGGGTTAGATGGATGGTGGATGATGGGTTGGGTGAAGGGTGGGCATCTGACCCAATCCACCACCCGCTTCATCCGTCACCCGTTTTCGTCCGTCTTTTTAACGGGTTTTCACTCTTGGTATCCTCATGGTATGATTTGTTTCCTCTTTATACTCATTCTTAATATCTTTCATCGAAGTTTCAATTATAAAAATAAAATTAAATACATCAAAATTAACTATGGATTAAAAAAATCAGATTAATTTTTTTATTTCGTTTATGAAATAGAAAAATATTTTTTAAAAACTGATTATGGTGATGTTAAATTTTAAACTAATTTAAATTTTATAATAAAAAATTAAAATACTTTTTATTTTGTGTTTTTTATATAAAACGTAATAAAAATATAAATTTAAAAACAAATTATGTTCACTTTAAAATTTAAACTACACTACTAAGTAATGCTAAAGAAGTATATATATATATATAAAATTAAAACTAATCCAAAAAATATTAGTTCAAAAATTATAAATATATTTTATAAAATAAAGAAACGTAAATGTAGACCTAATTTTTAAATTTTAATTTTATATTACAAGAGAAAACTTGTAATGAAATATATTTAAAATTTTTTATTTTTATTATTATAATTATAATAATCGAATTAATAATTTTTCAATTTAAATTTTTTTTTGTTTTAATTTTAATTTATATTAATTCGAAAACTTTAAAAAATTACAATATTATTAAAAACAAAAAAATTTCTAAATTCACTTTTCAACATTTTTTAAATTAAAAATTAAATTCTTTACTATTATTTCGAATTTATAAAGTTAAGTACTTTAAAATTTCACGTGAATAGAATTAGTTTAAATTTACTTTATTTTTTATTTGAAATATAAAAATAAAAACTAAGCCTTTTTTTTTTATTCAGAATTAGTTTTCCACTTTTACTTTCAGAATTTTTTTATTTTATAATTGAAATTTAATGAAACATATTAATAATGGGTATAAGAAGGAAATAAATTAAACTATGTGGGTACCAAGAGAAAACTTAAACTTTGTGTATATCAAGAGGAAAAGTTTAAACTTGAGGGGTACCGAACTCAACACTAAAACAAGTATAACGATTAAGTACGGGTCGAACCCAAGAGAGTTTACGATATTTTTATTAAAATCAATTATTGATTATAGAACAAGGTAAAGGGGGGATTGGATGAATTGATGCGCACAAAACTAAAAAGCAAGTAAATGAGATTGATATGACGATGATGAGTGAATCTACATTAGGTGGATTCTTAGCATGCGGTTACTACTTTGGTGAGTTCCTTTTTTACAAGTTTTCAAGTAATGTTCCCGTCTTGATCATATGTATGTGTTGAGCCAACCGACATCAACACAACTTAACAAGTTAGTTGATGCGCCCTTGACCCCTATGTCCCAACATGAGGAAGACGAGGCACTCCGGGTTCGCTCCGATGGACCGCTCACCCGTTCACGTGCTAAGACAATCGCCCAAGCTACCGGCTCCATCATTAGCCGCACCGTTGCTTGTCACGGACCAAGTGGATGCAAACCGTGTCTCTACGCCACAATGACTTGAAGCTTGTCAAGCCGGCACCGTTCCGGCGCATTTTCCGCATTTTCCATAATTTAGCGTTTTGTAATAATAAGTCTTTTTATTTTCGGAATATTAATTTCCGGACTTTATTTCCGGGTATTAATTTTCCGAATTTAAGATTAGACTTTTAGTTTCGGAATTTAATTCGGAAACTTAATTCCGAACTTAAATTCTCAACCTTTCATATTTTTAGGTGTTTCATTTCCGGAACTTAAATTCCGACTTTATTTCTGTCATTTAATTTCCGACTCTTTGTATAGCCTTCATCCACTATATAAGGTGATGCTTGGCTCATTTGTAAGGCATGTTCAATTTGATTAAGTTAAGAGAAGTATTTTCCTCCAACTTACTTGAGCATCAATCCCTCTTCCAATCCTCTCAAAGTTCTTCTTTTGGATCTTCGATCCAAACTCAACCACATTCGAGGGTTCTTCAAGAACCAACTCAACCGACCCACTTCAAGGTTTGATCGATCAATCTAGATCGACTCAATCATACAACTTCCGCCTCCATCTCTAAGCTTCCGCAACCCATCTTCAATTGAATTCGCACTTCAACTAAGGAGTAGTTGAGCTTCAGCTTGATCTAGATCCGGAATACTTCATTGACGTGTCCAAGGACGCATCAAATTGGCATCAGAGCAAAGGGATCTAAGCTAAGTTATCTTTACTCTTGTTTTTGTGCGTTATTATATTCATCCTTTTTGCCTTTTGTTCATCACCATCTTCATCTTGTTCTTCGCATCTTCATCCACGTTCTTGAAATTTTTTTTTTCTCGATCCATTTTGCAAAGCAAATTTAGGAGATTTTTGGTTTGCCATCAAACCATTAATCAACAAAACATTTTTCCTCACCCAATCCGACATTTTTGTTAATCAATTTCACCTTTTTCTTGGGATTTTTTTGTTGACAAAATCGGATATCACGCCTTTTGATATTCCAAAAACCAAAAACAAAGCAAAAACTCTTCAAAAAAAAACGGATTTGTTTCAAAGAAAAGTGGATTCATCTCTTGCATTCCAAAGGTTGCATTCAAAAGTTTCAAAAAGAAACAATTCCACAAAAACAAAAGTAAAAGACGTCCGGCAAACCGGTCCATCCGAAAAATTGGATTTTTGAAAAGGTCAAAGACCAAAGCAAGTAAAACTTGCCGATAAACGATCCGTCCATTTCCTACCTCTCCATTTTCTCACAAGTTGCAAATTTTCTCTTGAAATTGTGTGCATTTTGGTTCAAATTTGTTGGATTTGCCTTCCTTGCCTAACCGCCAAACGGCTCTCCCAAAGGTAGAACCTTAACGCACTTGAACTTGGGTAACGTTGACTTATCTTGTCACCTTGCTCATTTGATTGCTTGCAATTTGTGTCTAATCTTGGAGTTATGACTAACGTCACAATGGAAAATTCTCAGGAATCTAGTGAAAGGCATGAGATCACTATTTTGACCGAAGAAAATGCCTCCCTTAGGCAAGAACTTGAAGCTTTGAAGGCCCAAATGCTTACCCTTACGACCGCCCCACCGAATCCAAGTGGAACCTTGGTCGATGCTTCCACATCTGATGGACGACGCAAAGGCAAAGGTATATTGGGAGCCGAACCATCTAACGGTCGACGGCTTGCCTCCGTCATTGAAAACCACGGGCCCTCCCAAAATGACGGTCATGAGTCCCACAATGAAGGTGACGAGAATCCTGACCCTTCTCCAAATGATTTGTTATATGTTGACACGGAGAATCGTCACAAACGCTATGAGCACAACCGACGTAAGTATGGCACTTCCCCTCCTCCATCTAGTGCTCAACGCACCAACCGTCCCTCCCGGATTGATGACCGGTACCATCATCAAACAAATGACCGCTCTCAACGTCCCGAGAATGATCGGTCCGGACAACGCCGCCAACGGCATAGCCGGCAACCGATGTATCATGATTATGAAGAGTATGATGAACGAGATGAATTTGACGAGTTCTCCGATGATGAGTCGGACTTGGAACGGGTGACACATGTCCGTCCATGGCACCCACCCATCCGAGAGCCTTTTGAGAACCAGGATCGAGGAGAAGAATGGTTACCTCCTCCTAACCCACCAAGGCGTGCCCCAGCTAATCATGGGCGCCAACGGCATAACGATGGCCACCGGCGAGCCCATCACGAAGAGGCATACATGGCACCGCCTCGACCAGATCCCTACCGAGCTCGTAGGGAAGGTAAGGTTAAATTTCCGGTATTTTATGGTGAATATGATCCTTGTGCGTTTCTTGATTGGGCACAGGATATGAAAAGAGCTCTCAAACATTGCCATTATGAAGAGTACGAGAAAATCGAAGCGGCGACACTTTACTTTGAAGGTGATGCAAAGTCTTGGTGGAACCGGTACGAGACCAACCGTGAGAACCGAGGATGGGCACCGGTTGCGACATTTGATCAATTGATCTATGTCATGACTAAGAAGTACGTGCCCGACGACTTCAAAAACGACATGCGGTTGCAAATTGCCGAATTCCAACAAGGAAGCCTTACTCCGGTGGCTTACTTAGCCAAGCTGGAGGACATGCATATGAAGGCCGGTATCTCGGCCTCCGCCTCCGCCCTTCGAACCAAATTCATGAGCGGCCTTAATCCGTCAATCCGACGCCCCCTCGAGATTGTCCCATACAAGGACTTGGGAGCCTTATGTCATGCCGCCATGAAACTTCACAAGCAACAACTTGAAACGCCTCGATACTCAAGGTACAATTCTTCCAATAGTCAATACTCTTATACCACTAATTCTCGTTCTCGAGATGTTGCTAGTCCCCAAGATTCCGGAGCCGCTAAAGGATCACCACGGATGAGTCAACCCACCCGGCAAGCGACTACCGAGAAACCACCATACCGTGGCACCGTTGCTCCACCACAAACGCCTCCGGGCCGACCCCAACAAGGATCTCAAACGGTGGCCCGCCCAAGAGAACCCGTGTGTTTCAAATGTAGCGGGTTTGGTCATGTCCAACGTGATTGCCCGAACACCAAGCGGGTGATGTTTGCCTACCCATCATATGGCGATGGCGAAGAGGATTATAATGGTGATATCCTCTTGGAAGATGACCAAGATGCCGACCCATACTATGGCATGGAGCCATGCGACGACCAACTTGCTTGCGGTCCGGCACAACCAGGTAAGTTTGCTCTTGTCTCTCGTCGCATTCTTGCTATAAAAGAGCATCTCCCTATTGACCAACGCGAGAATCTCTTCCACTCTCGTTGCTTGGTCAATGACACTAGTCTCTCTCTTATCATCGATGGGGGTTCGTGTTGTAATATTATCAACGAAAAAGTGGTGAAACACTTTAAGTTGCCTACAACCCCCCACCCACAACCTTACGGACTCCAATGGATTTCCGATAAGGCAAGTGACACCGTCACACAACAAGCGTGGGTGACGTTTTCTATTGGCGCCTTTGTTGATAAGGTCCTTTGTGATGTTATCAAAATGGACGCCACACATGTATTGTTGGGACGACCATGGCAATTTGACCGAAAAACTTTTCATGATGGTTATCTCAACCGTTACATGTTCCAATACAATGGAAAACGGATCACACTTTTGCCTATGACCCCACAGGAAATTTTAGTTGACTATGCAGAACGAAAGAGGCAACAAGTGATCGATGACACCACTACACCGCCGGCCACATCGGACCCTTCTCGTCGTTCTCCCGATATTGTGGATGTTCCTACTTCCGGTTCCCGTAATTCCGGTCATAAGGGTAACGCTACCGAAGCAAGAGGTAGTAAGAGAATTGTCCCGACACATGCACCTCCGGTTCCTACCATTCAAGGGCGATGTGAGCCCCGAATTCTTTTGGCCCGACGACATGACTTGACACCGGTCATGGAAGGTAAGTTTCCTTGTTTCTTACTTGTCCCTTTTTGTTTATCTATTTCCCATGACCCTAGTAATGTGCCACACGAGGTGTCCTTGTTGTTGTCCGAATTTCAGGACATCTTGACCGACAAACTACCACCCGGCTTGCCACCAATCCGAGGAATTGAGCACCAAATCGATTTGGTGCCCGGTGCGTCTTTGCCCAACCGTGCCGCTTACCGTGCAAGTCCGGAAGAGACCAAGGAGCTACAACGCCAAGTCCAAGAGCTCCTAGACCGGGGCTATGTCTGTGAGTCCTTGTCTCCATGTGCCGTGCCGGTCATACTTGTGCCCAAGAAAGACGGATCTTGGCGGATGTGCGTCGATTGCCGAGCTATCAATCAAATTACCGTCAAGTACCGCCATCCGATCCCGCGCCTCGATGATATGTTGGACGAGCTCCATGGCGCCACCATATTCTCAAAGATCGATCTCCGGAGCGGATACCATCAAATCCGCATGGCCGAAGGTGATGAATGGAAGACGGCCTTCAAGACGAAGCATGGCCTCTACGAGTGGCTTGTCATGCCATTTGGCCTCTCCAACGCTCCATCCACCTTCATGCGCCTCATGAATCACGTCTTGCGCAAATTTCTGGGTATTTTCGTTGTTGTCTATTTCGATGATATCTTAGTTTTTAGCAAGTCTTTGGATGCCCACATCGAGCACCTTCGCCAAGTGCTCGAGTGCCTTAGACAAGAGCAATTATATGTCAATTTGGAGAAATGTGTCTTTTGCTCGGACACCACAGTTTTTCTTGGCTATGTCGTGTCTAAGGACGGACTACGAGTGGACGAATCAAAAGTTTGCGCCATTCGGGAGTGGCCTACTCCTACTACGGCCACCATGGTTCGAGCCTTTCTCGGCTTAGCGGGTTTCTATCGACGCTTTGTCAAGGACTTTAGCTCGATAGCGGCACCGCTACATGAGCTTACTAATAAAGGTGTCACGTTTGAGTGGCGTGACACCCATGCTCGAGCGTTTGAGTCGCTCAAAGACCGTCTTTGTAATGCGCCACTACTCCAACTTCCAAACTTTTCGAAAACCTTCGAGGTGGAGTGTGACGCATCTAATGTAGGCATTGGGGGGGTTCTCCTACAAGAGAATCGGCCCATTGCTTATTTTAGCGAAAAACTTTCCGGTCCCTCACTCAACTATCCAACTTATGACAAGGAACTATATGCTTTAGTTCGTTGTCTTAAAATATGGCAACACTACTTATGGCCGAAGGAGTTCGTGATTCATTCGGATCATGCGGCTCTTTCGTATCTCAAGGGTCAAACTACCTTGAGTCGGCGCCATGCGAGTTGGGTAGAGTTTCTTGAGACCTTTCCTTATGTCATTCGACATAAGAAAGGTAAAGAGAATGTGGTAGCCGACGCCCTTTCTCGCCGATATATCCTTCTTGTGCATATGAACGCCAATATCCATGGTTTTGCTCTTATCAAAGAGTTATATGCCACGGATCTTGACTTCAAGGATATATTTGCTCAATGCCTTGACCTCCGAGAGCATGAGTCTTTCTTCATTAACGATGGCTACTTATTCCGTGCGGGCAAAATTTGTATCCCGCGCTCGAGTATTCGTCATTTGTTGATAAAGGAGGCCCATGAGGGTCGTGGTCACTTCGGTGCTACCAAGACTCTCGCCGCTCTACAAGAGCACTTCTTTTGGCCCCACATGCGCAAGCATGTGACACGGTTTTGCACAAGTTGCATCACATGTCACCATGCAAAATCACGCCAAGGTCCGGATGGATTGTATTCTCCTTTGCCTATACCAATGGGACCTTGGGAGGATCTTTCTATGAACTTTGTGGTTGGCCTACACATGTCAAAAAGAGGCAAATACTCCATTTTTGTGGTAGTCGATCGTTCCTCGAAAATGGCACATTTTATTGCATGTAAGAGCACACAAAATGCTAGTGAAGTAGCTACCCTTTTCTTTGACAACGTTGTGCGCTTACATGGAATACCGCATTCCATCCTTAGTGATCGGGACGTAAAGTTTGTGAGCCATTTTTGGAGAACCTTATGGGGGAAACTTGGAACCAACTTGTTGTTTTCAAGTAGCTATCATCCCCAAACCGATGGTCAAACGGAGGTGACCAATCGGACGTTAGGCGCTCTACTTAGAGCGACCCTTAGGAACAACCCACACAAGTGCGAGGACTTACTTTCTATTGTGGAGTTTTCTTATAACAGGTCTCGACACTCGGCAACAAAGCTTTCACCCTTTGAAGTTGTTTATGGCCTAAATCCACACACCCCGATGGACTTCACTCCGCGTCCACTCAAAGACGGAGAACACATCACCGGAGCAAGTCGTGCCGCTCACATCATTGAGCTTCATGAGCGGACTAGGACACAACTCCAACGGCGTGCCGATCAACTTGCCACACAACGCAACAAAGGGCGCCGTCCAATGTCATTCGAGCCCGGTGATCTTGTTTGGCTCCACTTAAGGAAGGAGCGTTTTCCATCCCGCCGCAAAGGCAAGCTCTCGGACCGCGGTGATGGACCATTCCGCATCCTATCCCGCCATGGCCCGAATGCTTACAAGTTGGAACTTCCGGACGACTATGGCGTGCACCCGACGTTCAATGTCAAGGATCTTGCCCCATACATTGAGCCCCTATTTGACGACGGTGAAACGGGGACGTTTCACATCCAAGATGGGGGGACTGATGCGCCCTTGACCCCTATGTC
>BSUD01000002.1:36359730-36376870 GCA_033239045.1 Fagopyrum esculentum | reverse complement strand
GTTTCGGAATTTAATTCGGAAACTTAATTCCGAACTTAAATTCTCAACCTTTCATATTTTTAGGTGTTTCATTTCCGGAACTTAAATTCCGACTTTATTTCTGTCATTTAATTTCCGACTCTTTGTATAGCCTTCATCCACTATATAAGGTGATGCTTGGCTCATTTGTAAGGCATGTTCAATTTGATTAAGTTAAGAGAAGTATTTTCCTCCAACTTACTTGAGCATCAATCCCTCTTCCAATCCTCTCAAAGTTCTTCTTTTGGATCTTCGATCCAAACTCAACCACATTCGAGGGTTCTTCAAGAACCAACTCAACCGACCCACTTCAAGGTTTGATCGATCAATCTAGATCGACTCAATCATACAACTTCCGCCTCCATCTCTAAGCTTCCGCAACCCATCTTCAATTGCATTCGCACTTCAACTAAGGAGTAGTTGAGCTTCAGCTTGATCTAGATCCGGAATACTTCATTGACGTGTCCAAGGACGCATCATTAGTGTTCCGTAAACCTACAAGAACAAGTCACAAGTTAGCTTTCAAACAAAGACTAACGGATATAAAGAGAAGATTAAAACCGTTAAAATAATCTTTATAATTGTGTTTCTTTTCCTTCAAGCAAATACAATCCGTTATTACTTAAAGGTTACTACTAGACTAAAGACCCGAACCCGGAATCTATTAATCCTAGTTGTCTGCATGCACTTAGAACCTAAGGTGATCAATCTTAAGTGATAATGAAAACATGCAATTTAGATAGATAAAGCTCAAGAAACACAAAACATTACTGAATAAAACTTATATTAAAACGGAACTTACAACCAAAGTAATAATGCAGCCTCAAATCAACCCAATGTAGCAAGGAAACTAGAAGCTCATTATAAAGGAAGCAAGAGAGAATAAAAGTGGGAAATGATGGATGATTCTAGCAATCAGCCATGGGTCTATTTATACTACAAATGGCACTAAATGGGAGTAAATGGCCGGCCAAAACAGCCACCTTTAATGCCATATAGGTGGTGTAAACAGCCGGAGTAAAGTCTCTGTCGCTGAACCGCAGGGGCGACCTTCAGATCCGCAAGGGCGGTTCAGGAGAAAACGTTTGATCTTCTTCGTGGCCACAGGGGTGGACTGACAGTTCCGTAGGGGCAGATCATTAATGATCTTCAAACGTTTGACTCTTCAACTTTCTGTCGCTTCAGATGCCGAGCCGTAGGAGCGGCTCAGTTTCAACGCAGGGGCGGTGACAATGACTCTTTGGCTCCACAGCTCCGCAGGGTGAGACGCAGGTAGAGGCGCAGGGGCGCCGGTCTTCGCTTCTTCAGGATAAGTCACCGCAGGGGCGCCAAGGAGTGACGTAGGTGCGGCGACAATCTTCGTTCCTGGCGCTGGTGAAGGCGCAGGCTGAGCTCCGGAACGTGGTGTCACCCGTATGGGCGGTGACACTGCTCCGCGGGGGCGGTGAGGCAACAGAAGCTTTGCTTCGTGAATGGTCTTCAACTCCCAAGTGCTAAAACTCCTCTTTTATCTTCTTTTAGTCTTCTTCTGCTGGATCAAGGAGTTAGTAGCATAAACCGACACTAATGTGATAAAAAGACTCTAAAAACTAACCTAAATGATAGTGATTCCATCACCTATCAAACTCCCCCATACTTAGACCTTTTACTCGTCCCGAGTAAAACAAATGACAACAGTTTTAGACTCAAAGGCCTCATGAAGCATGAGCAAGAAGCATAGACAATGAAAACAAAGAAAACCAAGAAGAAAAGAAGGAAAAAGAGAGAAAATGTGAGAAAGCTACCATCCTTATCGCTCCAAGAGTGACCTACCCGGACAACCTCCTTATGACTCCCCTTCTTGTGCCGCCAAACGTCGGAAGGGAAACCTACACTCGGTGCCGCTCATTTTGCCAAGGTGCCCATTCGGGTTTTCACCTTACCACTCTTCTTCTTTTGTTTGATGATCTCACTTGAAACTCACATCCCTCAAGTCCAATTTTGCACCAACCTAAGGTTGGTCGGACTACCTTCTTTTTACCTAAACCGTCCTTTCGGGTTTTCGGTTTATCCAAGGATTTTCATGTCTTTTTCTAATTTCTTTGGCTTTTTCTTTTTTTTATATGAATTTCAAACTGAATTCTAAAACATAAAAAACTCAATGCAAACATGCTCAAAACAACTATACATGCAAAGATATTTCCTCCCCCATACTTGAAGCACACTTTGCTCTCAAAGTGGAACATGAAAGCAAAGATAAATTTGGAGAAGGAATAAAGGAGGATACCACTAGTGGGATGGTCCGGTTGGACCATCCGGACCCTCCTCCGGTGGGTACGGGAAGTGGCTGAAGAAATGCTCCTGCCGGTGGTAGATGTCGTCGATGCGGCTCTGCTGAGCATCCATCCGCTAGCCAAATGAGGTCTCAAAGCTGGCTAGATAAGCCAACTGCTGAGCCTCTAGTTGTTGCTGATGAGCCGCCTACCAAGCATCCTGCCGGCGGTCAAAATGGGTGGTCATAGAGGAGGCGAAACTGGACTGCCACGCCTGCTGCTGCTCAAGCATGGACTGCTGGTACTCGGTCTGCCATGCCTGATGTTGGGTGGTCAAGGCTGCCATCTGAGCCTAAAGGCTCTCCATGGCCGGACCGTCATCCGGTGCTATAGTAGACATCTCCTCATCATCCGGTATGGGCATGTGGTCAGCAACAGGAGCCCGGCTGGAGCTCGCAACGTATCTCTCAACAATGGCCACCTGAGGCCGTCTAGGCACGAAAGGGTAAGCCGTTATGTATAGCTCGGAGAGCTCGTCTTCAAGTGGAAGCGGCCGGGGGAGGTATGTAATGTGGCTCCCATCTGCCAATGAGAGCCAAAAGGAGTTCTCTCCGTCTCTCTTGAGGAGCTTGCACCTCCTCAACATTCCCTCCGTGTAAAGTGGGGCCTCTAACCCATCCTCCAAGTCGGAGAGGTCCATCACATGTGAAGCGATCAAGGAGATCACCCCACCACCCACAATGTCACGTGGCTCGTTCTTCCTAATCTGCTTCAAAGCGGTAAGGAAGAGGTATGGTCAATCCGACACCTTGTCGTTCATGGGGAGGCAGGCGTACAACAGTGGAAGGTCCTTGAGAGTGACTTTGTTCTCCTCCTTGTGTCCACATAAGACACTCATGAAGATCTTGGAGATGAGCCTCAAGCAGGGGTGAGTGAGCTTGTTGGAATACTCACCCCGGCATGAAACTCGGATCTGGTGGCGGCCTGCAAAGACTCGCACAAGTCGGGTGTCAGAACGGATTCCCACCAGTTCTCGGAGGCGCAAATAGTCACCCCAAATGCCTCCTGCAGTTGGGTGTAGTCCAGTGTATACTTTCTCTTTTTGAACTTAAATGTAAGGTCCAACACAATATGGTCCTCCTTTCCCATGGTGAATGTGGCGATGAATTGGCGGCTGAGCTCGGGATATGTCGGGGCATTCATGTCCAGAAATTCACCGAGCCCAGCATTGGTAGGAATGCCTGCATGCTCTCTAACATGCCCAATTTTTCCAAAGTAGAAACGTGCAAAAATCGAGTTGCATAAACAACCCGATCTTGCACAATCCTATACCGCTCCTTCTCAGCTTCTGACAACTTGTATTTCCTCTGGTTTTCCATTTCTTGCAAGAAATCAAGCAATGAATCAGAAAGTTCACAAATTTGAGAACGAAACGAACCCTCTGTTGATTTTTCCGCAGGGGCGGCTGAAGGATGCGTAGGGGCGGCGAGGCGCAGGGACAGCAGCTTGCAGGTGCAGGGGCGGGAGAAGTGCAGAGGGCGATTTCTGACCGCGACGAAGGTGGTGGAGCTGGGGAGCCTTTTGGTGGCTTCTTGTTGGTGGAGACGTCGCCGGAGGTGATGAGTAGTGGAGGGAAGAGAGTGTGAGGGGGAAAGGGTTGTAGGATTAGGGTATTGAGAGATTGAGGGAGGTGTTGATGGAGAGCGGGAGACAGTGGCGTAGGGGCGTCGGGCTGGTGGCGGTGGTTCTGACTTGGTGGCGCAGGGGTGTGAGGGAGGCATTTTTTTGTGAGAATTCCGGTGAGGGCGCAGGGGCATTTGTAAGAGGGGGAGAGATTTGGGAGAGACGAGAGAGAGATGAGGTGATAGGGAGAGATTGGTGGGATAGTTGTAGGTTATTTTTGGAAAGTGTATTTTTTTTTCTTTCCTTGATAAACCGCAGGGGCGGGGGCTTGTCACCGCGGGGGCGGTGACAAGGAAGAGGCAGGCGCAGGCTCGGCGCCGGGGGCGGTGCTGAGGATGCGTGTCAAGGGTGGCCGCTGCAGGGGCGTAAAGGTGTCACCGCGGGGCGGTAACCAGTTTGTTGCAAGTGCAGGCACAGCGCCGGGGGCGGCGCTGGGCAGGGGTGTCACCGCAGGGGTGGGAACACTAAGCCGCAGGGATGGTTTTCTTGACAGAGACTCCTCTTCTTATTTCTTCGGGTTACCTCCCAAACAACGCCTTTGTTTTACGTCGTTGGCTCGACGTAAGGGCTCTACCTCTCTGATTGTGCCTCCTCCAGCATCACCTTGGGGTTTATAACCGTCTGGGAATGCAATCCTCCGGAAAATCTAGTTTCGATCCTTGTTATAGCTTCCGCCATTTGCCCAACCTGTTTTTCAAGGTTCTTGATGCTGGATTCTGTTGTTTGGACATGAGTTGATTGATACTTACCTTGTTGGGGCTGCTGTTATTGGTTTTGTTGATCCCTCCAACGAAAATTTTGTTGGTCACGCCAGTTTGACATGAAATTTTGTGGATAAGGATCGTTCCTAGGCCTTTGCTGTTGTGGCTGTCCATAACCTACTGCATTCACCTCTACATCGTCATCCTGGACTTAGGGACACATGCCTGTTGGGTGATATGGGTCAGTACAAACCCCACATGCCTTTAGCTGTTGTGGGGTTCCCATGAGTGTTAATCTCTTCACCATTTCCTTCAGTTCCGCAAGCTCATTAGAGATCTCACTCTTCCCGGAATTCATAGCATGAACACCTCTCTTGGAAGAAGTCCTTCCAAAGTTCCGGGTTCCTTCCGCTAGTTCCTGTATCTTTTCAAAAGCAAGGTCAGGGGTAGAGTTAAGAATGTTACCTCCACAAGCCGCATCGACGATCCTCCTTTCGGTGTCAAGCAAGCCATTGTACAAGTACAAGACTAGATCTTGAGTTGAATATCCATGGAAAGGACAGTTGGATCGGAGGCGTGCAAACCGCTCAAAGTAATCATAAAGATTCTCATCCGCCTCTTGCTCGATGTTGCTTATAGCTTTCTTCAAGCTGTTGGCCTTCTTGGTTGGGAAGTATTTCTCCAAAAACGCCTTGTGGAGATTCTTCCAAGTGTCGATGCTCCCGGATGGAAGGTGGTAATACCAATCGTCCGCTGTATCCTTGAGTGTGAAGCCGAATGCCTTCATCTTGATTTGCTCTTCGGTAATGTTGGTTGGCTTCATGCTCATAAACACGGTATGGAACTTTCCAAGGTGCTTGATGGGGTCTTCACCACTTAACCCATGGAAAGATGGGAGCAAGTGAATGAGACCCGGCTTGAGCTCGAAGTTGATTCCTTCTCCTAATGCGGGTATAGTGACCGCAAGAGGGTGTTGAGCCAAAGTCGGCTGAGTGAGTTGACGAAGGGTACGATAAGCCATTTCTTGTTGGAGTTGTTGTTGTCTACGTCTCCAGATGTATGCCCTCTCAATTTCTGGATCAAAGGGAACAAAGCCGGAGTTAGTAGCATGGGTTTGGATCATAAAAATGGTCCAAACCAATAATCAATAATAAAAATAAAAATAAAACAAAACTTCCCGGCAACGGCGCCAAAATTTGAACGAGGATATTTCCGTAGGTCGTTTATACCCTTTCAAAGTAATTTCCGAACTCAACACTAAAACAAGTATAGCGATTAAGTACAGGTCGAACCCAAGAGAGTTTACGATATTTTTATTAAATTCAATTATTGATTATAGAACAAGGTAACAAGGGGGGGGGGGGTTTGGATGAATTGATGCGCACAAAACTAAAAAGTAAGTAAATGAGATTGATATGACGATGATGAGTGAATCTACACTAGGTTGATTCTTAGCATGCGGTTACTACTTTGGTGAGTTCCTTTTTTACAAGTTTTCAAGTAATGTTCCCGTCTTGATCATATGTATGTGTTGAGCCAACCGGCATCAACACAACTTAACAAGTTAGTGTTCCGTAAACCTACAAGAACAAGTCACGAGTTATCTTTCAAACAAAGACTAACGGATATAAAGAGAAGATTAAAACCGTTAAACTAATCTTTATAATTGTTTTCTTTTCCATCAAGCAATTACAACCCGTTATTACTTAAAGGTTACTACTAGACTAAAGACCGGAACCCTGAATCTATTAATCCTAGTTGTTTGCATGCACTTAGAACCTAAGGTGATCAATCTTAAGTGATAATGAAAACATGCAATTTAGATAAATGAAGCTCAAGAAACACAAAACATTAATGAATAAAACTTATATTAAAAGAGAACTTACAACCAAAGTAATAATGCAGCCTCAAACCAACCCAATGTAGCAAGGAAACTAGAAGCTCATTACAAAGGAAGCAAGAGAGAATAAAAGTGGGAAATGATGGATGATTC
Organism: Fagopyrum esculentum; assembly: GCA_033239045.1. Lineage (NCBI taxonomy): Eukaryota > Viridiplantae > Streptophyta > Magnoliopsida > Caryophyllales > Polygonaceae > Fagopyrum > Fagopyrum esculentum. Next base: position 36,370,223 of record BSUD01000002.1, on the reverse strand, counting down.
TAGCAATCAGCCATGAGTCTATTTATACTACAAATGACATTAAATGAGAGTAATTGGCCGGCCAAAACAACCACCTTTAATGCCATAAAGGTGGTGTAAACAGCCGGAGTAAACGTTTGATCTTCTTCGTGGCTACAAGGGCGGTTCAGGCGAAAACGTTTGATCTTCTTCGTGGCCACAGGGGAGGCCTGGCAGTTCCGCAAGGGCGGATCATTAATGATCTTTAAACGTCTGACTCTTCAACTTTTTGTCGCTTCAAATGCCGAGCCGCAGGGGCGGCTCAGTGTCAACTTAGGGGCGGTGACACTGACTCTTTGGCTCCACAACTCCATAGGGTGAGACGCAGGTAGAGGCGCAGGGGCGCCAGTCTTCGCTTCTTCAGGATAAGTCACCGCAGGGGCCCGAAGGATTCGCGCAGGTGCGGCGACAGTCTTCGTTCCTGGCGCAGGCTGCGCTCCGGAATGTGGTGTCACCCGCAGGGGCGGTGAGGCAACAGAAGCTTTGCTTCGTGAATGGTCTTCAACTCCGAAGTGCTAAAACTTCTCTTTTATCTTCTTTTAGTCTTCTTCTTCTGGATCAAGGAGTTGGGACGCTACTGGTTTATTGTGAGTAAAACAATGTACCTATCAGGTATCAGGTACCGAAAGGTATTGTGAGTAAAACAATTTGAAAACAGTTATATTGTAACACCCAACTTCTCAAAACTTGGGACGCTACTGGTTAAGACCTCACAATGAGTCCCGACCATAGTTTGACAGCAATTTTACAAGATCGTACAACAAGGCAAAAATGTTAGTAAAACAATTTGAAAACAGTAAAATATAATGGCATGAATGTATGACATGTGACAACCTTACATGATATGCATATCATTATAACGTGCATACAGAAACTGAAAGACTCTCTCGTTCCCATCTAAATGAGTACGTGGACCCGGCTGATCAATTGCTCCGGATCTCTCTACAACGTCCTATACCTACAAAGCATCTACAACGTCGGATAAACCGTTAGCTAACAACCTACATATTAGAAGAATTACAAATGCACAAACACGCACAATGAGGAAATAGAACACATAGCATGCTCGCACAAAATTCATTTATTATCTTAATTAGGTCATTCACTTCTAATTCAGTTTATGCTTGTGAGACGAGAAGTGTATTGGCTCTCGCCTCCGTCCCCGTGTACCAACATGAGTGGTTCAATGCACCTCCCCGTATACCATCGGGAGTGGTTTGATGTACCTCCCCGTATACTATGTCTAGGCTAGTCGCGGAGAACCTCCCAGTCTCACGTCCGAGTTGGGTAGATGATGCCACCACCCGTGACACTTGGGCTAATGAATAAGGTCGTACTATTCCGGTTTTAGTTATAAACATTCAATAACATACACCACTCATGTAATCCAACCAATATACAAGCTGCAACTAAGTAAGCCCAAATGACTTACCTGTACCAAGTCAAGTCCATTCAACAATATCACTCGATCCCGTTTGAGTATGATCTCAATTTCCTGATCATAATACTAAACTTGAGTCACATAGATTATCCGACATCTAGAAGTTCCAACATCTAGCTTAACAACGAATATTTGAGAAACGTATCAAACTAACCCTTTTCTAAGAAAAGACACTTTTACCCTTGGGATCTGGGAAACACTAAAGGCTCTTTGAAGTCTCAAGAACTTCTACTAAAATCCAAAGACAAGATGCCCAACTCTAAGACAAGGATCTACTGGTTCCGAAAGATTCCCAACTTCTAACTCTCCATCTAGACTAACTAAGGTCAAATTAGAACGCTAAAACTAAATCCTAAATGTTCCAAGAATACTAACTCGCGTACAAAGTCATGTCTACTCCTAGCTAAGATGATAAACTCTAATAATATTAAACTAGAACGTTACTACTAAATCCTAAACGTTCCGAGAATACTTACTCGCTTACAAAGTCATGTCTACTCCTAGATAAGATGATAAAACTCTAATAATATTAAACCTCCAAGTCAAACAAATCCAAAGCCATCTCCAAGAACATACCATTCTATACTTAGCTAGTAAAATCCCTTCTTAATAATAACTATGTTTATACCCTACTTCGGAACATCACAAATCTGAATTCAACCGTTGAATCGTTCTAAAAACTTGCTAAATAATACTAAGCATACCCATATACAACATATCAGAAATTGAAGTCCATCAGAGATTTCTAACCCATTCATAACTGGATCCCATAACCGCATCAACAAACTGTTTTTCCAACACTTCGGATTTTTAGCACAAAACTTAGAACACTACATGAGGTCCCTACTTTGGAAAACCATAACTCCTAAATCACTCGCCGAATTTCTCTCAAATTTTGATGTTCTACTATGCAAACCCAACTATAACATATCCAAAATTCAGACGCAAAGAAAGAGTATTGCTTACCCAAATTTGGAGCTGAAGCTGATTGTTCATCACCTCTTGAAACTCAGAAAATGGACAACTCCTTTATCTACCTTCAAGGCTGCATGAAAGGGGTTATGACATAAATGGATGCTCCCATCAGATTTTATACATGGAGGGAAAAGCAGCGAAGAGAGGCGAGGTCCTTACCCGACTAGCAGGACTTGAAGTTATTGCGTGCACGAGGAAGAAAAAGAAGAAGAAGAAGAAGAGAAAGTGGCTCCTAAATCACTCACGGCGAACTGGTGTTGGGTCTCATGGCGGTTGCAGCCACGGGAAGGGAGGATCGTGTTGAATCGATCCCGTGCAAAATGAAAGGGGAGAAGGCCCTGCCTTGTTGGGTACGAGGAGAGGACTTCGACTTGCACCAGAGGTTGTCGACGGTGTACAAAAAGGGCGGATGAGATGTGGGAAGAATCGACAATGGTTGTTGTGCTCGATGCCAATGAAGCAAGTGTTGCTCGCCGTTGCTGACCAACGTGGACGGAGAGGCGAAGAGTAGGTTGGGGCAGCGCTGGTATGTGAAAGAAAGGAGGAATTGCTGACAGAAGATAAGGGCTCCTAGGGTTGCTGCTGCGTACATGAGGTTGAGGAGGCAGTTCTCACGTAATTTGTAGCCTCTTAACGGGCCCGGATCACAAGTCTTGATGGGGTTGAATGGCGTATATTTACGAGTAAAAATCTCCTTTAATGGGCTAAGAAAAGATGGTTTGATTGAGTATTTTATGTGAGTACAGTCCTCACATCAAATGATAAAAGATTGAAGAATCATGTCCTCAATATCTAAAAAAAACCGATAAGAAGGTGGAAGAAGTCCCAAAATCAGTCAAGGTTCGGTTTGCTTCGGAATTCATCGAAAATAAAATTTCCGGTTATTACATGCAATTTTGTTATAATATTTATAGTTGACAATACTTTATATGGTAAAAATATTTGGTTAGATAGAAATAAATTGATAATGTTCATTTGCTTACAATTTATACATACATATTTTAAACATACATGTATCGTGCATGTGTAATATACATAACTTATAATTTATATATAATGAAATCGTAGAACATATAATTTTATAGAATGTATAATATTTTTTATAATATTTATAGTTGACAATACTTTATATGTTTGTAAGGTTGTCACATGTGTACATTCATACAATAGAATATTATGTTTTGAAATTGCTTTAAATACATTTGTGCCTTGTTGTAAGATCCTAGTAAAGTATATATATATATATATATATGTATAGGTTTTGTAAGGCTATCACAGTAGAATATTATGTTTTGAAATTGTTTTAAATACATTTGTGCCTTGTTGTAAGATGCTAGTAAAGTTGTTTTTAAATCAAGGTCGGGACCCATTGTGAAGTCCTAACCAGTAGCTTCCCGAGTTTTGAGAATTTAGGGTGTTACAACATGGTATCAGAGCTCTGGGTTGGAAACAATGGCAGTTGGAATCTTTTGAAAGACCAAATGTAGAAAATAACTAGAACCCGAAAGGGGTCTAAGAATTTCAAAATGAATTTATGGTTTTACACATGCGCATAGTCGGGTTGTTGGGATGGTAGTACGTCGGAGCACCATCGTTCTCCGTGGATCTCTGCAACTTTGAATGATAGGTTAGTTAGTATATAGACTCATAGTGAGATGTTTTAATGTATGGTTATATATATGTGTATGTGTAGCATGTTAGTATCCTGAATGATATTTTATATCCTTTAGTTGTGATATCATGAAGCAATTAACACCATATGATAAATCAGTAGTGGACTTGAAGAGTTTTCAACACGAGATCGTGGATTCAGACCTAGGAGTGAGTATTATACTCTGGTGAGCGTCCTGGTGACCCTATAAAGCATCCAAAGAACGGGTGGGCAAAGAAGTAAAGATGTGGAGATCATTTTTACCACAAGCACAACCCGATGAGAAGGAAATTCCCGAGTCAGCTCAGACAGAAGGAATAGGAAGTCCTGCAAGGGACTTGGTCGTATGAAGCCGAGAGATGGATTAGAAGAATCACGCCAGAGACGACAAGAGATCGGAGTAGAGATAACAATAAGGGAACAAGAATCATATAGAACGGAGTACAACCAAGATTTGCGGAATAAAGGACGTTACAATCGAGGCGGACGTCGCCATATGCAAGCATGGGCATGATAATAGCAAGAAGATAGGGTGTTGACCCAGTTGTGAGAGATTAAAGGGTACAAATATAGAGAATGGTTTTAATGACGAGAAATAAATTTTGTAACCGGGGAAGCATGTGGAGTCCTTAAAGGATACGAGAATTTTGAAAGAAACTTCGACATAAGTATCAAAGAAACTAGAAGTCTAAAACTGAGACAACGAATTTCCATAAAGGTATCATGATCAAAACAACACCAATCAAGGGGAAGAATGGGGGAAAGTGATTTTGGTGGACTAGAGAGCCCATCATAACTTCTCATTCACATAAAAATTTAAGTTGCCAACATTAGCGGTCATATCAAAGATCCGCAAACAGACGATGAACAAAGTAAGAAGAATCGTGAAGACACGCTTACAAGTTATTGTGGAAGACTTGATAAACTCATTGACGACAGATGAATGTTATGACTGGACTCAGAAGAGTATAGTGATCTCATAAGAGAACAAGAGGAGTGTAGACTGTGGAAGGAGCTAAAGGAGTATAAACAAAGAAACTGGAGGAGATAGAGTTTCACCAAGTGTATCAGACTTCAAAAGATATAGAAGAACAATAAGTCCGTGATCTTATAGAAGGTCAACTACAGACTAGTTGGTAATAGTTGAGACATAAAACGTGCGGGTCAACTAGTGGTAACTGGTTGGCAGATAAGGAGGATAACCATAGACGTATGAAAGAATTTTATAGACATCTAGAGGATCCTTCAAGAGATCAACGACGACAAATGTGAAGCTAAATCGATACAAGTGATAGTACCTTTAATAGTAACATCGAGTGAGTTTGAGCCAGTAACTCTAACTAAGAAGTTAAGAAGAAAGACTAGACGACCAGGAATGACCCCCTTATGTCATTTGAAACCAAGGGAATTGTGGGAGTGATTTACTACCCACTGGCTAGGAAAGGGGTACATATCACAGTTAATACAAATGGATTGTAAAAGAAGAACTAGAGGAGTAAGAAGTATATGATTTTGATAAGGTTCTATGTCAATTAAGACAGAGTATGCATAGCTCTCCATACAAGATAAACAGCAAGTGGATGGAAGTTAAGGTCATGAGAGTTATGTAGATGTGCTTATAAGCTATAGTGGAAGACCTAGAAAGGACCATTGATGTTAGATGGACGAAACAGTTGGACTCGAGAAAGAAAGTTGGCCCTAAGGGAACAGAAGTGTGGAAGATAGAACGAACTAACGAAAGGAGAAAAAAAAAAGGACTAACCGAGTAGATGATGCTCACCAAGAACTTTATGCCAGTAGAGGTATGAGAAGAGTAAGTATGGGATATTGAGATAAGTCAACTATAGATTGAGTCAGTTGAGGACGTGCAACTGTTGTTTGATATTGACGAGTTATGTACAGTTAAGAAGAGATATATGTGAGCGAAGATTATTGAATTAACTATACCGATGCTTTGGAGGATTTCCTCAAGTAGGCAACGAAAATCTTCTTAGACAACTAAAGGTATAGAGAGAATCGTGTTAGAGGTTACTTCTTGGTTGGTTAAGTTCAAACTCCGGTCGAGTCAGGAAGTTTGGATTCGTTCTAAAAGAATTAAGAAAGTAAACGGAAGAAGTTGTTCTCCAATCGTTATTTTGTTTCATTAAGGCAATTAAGGAAGGTATTTGGTATTTCGTCCAGTTAGGACTTATGTATAATTAGAAGAAAGAGTTAAGGTTAATCACTTGGGACTCACAGAAAATGTCCTTATGATTAATGGGTGACAACAGAATTATCAGAGTACCGCAGCGGAAGCGTGGTGGGTCCCAACCTACAAAGCAGGAAGCTTAATGGTATAGAAAATAATGTGTCGAGTTTAAGATGATGATAGTTGAGGAAATACATTTAGTTGGAAGGAACCCAAACTAGGTTGTGCGGAGTAACTGGAAATATGGTATGAGAACTGTATTACCATCAAGGTAGACGGGAAAGTATGTGCATGTAGAGGTTTTAGAAAGAGATTAGTACCCTATTGTGGATCCAAGTGAAACATGATGACTTCGTCACATGACGACAGATAAGTAGTTTTGGAAATTAGTACTTAACGGAGTATTCTAGAGTGTCTTCTGATGGATTGATAAAAGAAGTAACAATGTAATAAAAGTATTATGCAAAGTCTGCACTAGGAAGCTCAAAGTGAGTAACCACCATATGGAGTCGAAAGATACATAAGCAAGAGAAGCGACAAGATTATATTTGCAACCCAATAACCGTACATAAAGAAAGCATAATCTGGGAGTGGATTACGTGGAATTTTGTACCGGAATGGAGCCGAGTTGCGTTTAGCGTCAGAGGAATATTCTCGGTCAGGTAAACATGGGGATATAAGAGTGCAATGTTGATGGTGTGCTAGCAGTTATCGGGTAGTTACGATCAAATGATGTTGATGTGAGATCACCTTGTGTCTAGGGTTGTCATTGCGGACACATTCTATGTCACTTAAGATCTTGGATAATGCGTAAGAAGTTTGAGTTGAGCTAGAGATCTATTAAATAATATGATGGTGTCGATAGAACACAAAGATTGACCACTGGATTTTGATTGTTAAGTTATATCAAGTTTAAGACCAAAAGTGAGCAGATGATGATTCTTTAATGGAGGAACAATATGACTGAGTAACATTAAGAGACAAGACCAAGTGAGTTGTGATACAACTAGCCTTAAGTACTTAGTAAAGTGCCGGGAGATGTGTAAGGGTGATATCCTAGATCGGATACTCGGAACCTTTTTAGAAGACCAAAAGGAAAGGAATTGTAATAAATTACCCTCGGGAAGGTCATCAGAGAATTTGGAGGTGAGTTGTGTAAGCCACCATGTGAGATCTTAAAGCGGTTTAGAAGTGTAACCCCATTTTTACACGGATTTTGTTGGAGAGATACCTACCACACATGTAACACCCCAAATCCGTGGGACTTGGTATGCTACGGGTTGGGACCTCACAATGGGTCCCGACCCTTAGTCTGCCAACAATTTCACCGGATCTTACAACAAGACACAAATATAAGCAAAACCGAAATACATTTTTATGCAAATGACATATCCCATAAACAAATAAAAGACAACTTCAGCCGAGTTCTCAACTCCAAAGACTCGAACATCAAATACATAACAATATACAAGAAATAATACCCAAATACAAATCCAACCAAACCCCTCCTAAAATGTACGGAACCCCGGCTGTCCACTCTTCCGGATCTCTCGACCGCATTCCTAACCTGCAAGACAATCTACAACAATCGGTATAAAACCGTTAGCTAATATTCGAGGCATTAGAATCAAGGTGAAAGGCACAAATACAAGTCAATCATCATAAACACCCAATACACTCCAAAGCACACAAGTCCGGTTTATTATCTTATTATTATTAAGTCATATCCCGTTCTAATTCAACTTAGGTTGTGACACGAGAGTCAGCAAAACTCGCCTCGATCCCTACTTACCGGCATGGAATGGTACTGATGCATCTGACCGTCTACCAGCACGGGATAGTTGCCGAGAACCTCCTAGCTCTCGCGGGAGTCATGCAAGCTGTCACCGCCCGTTATCATACACTTGGGCCAAAATAATATAAAGATCGGTAATCCTAATTCCGATTTAGTTGTTATAAACAATAAACAATAAACACACACCACCAAACACACATCAATGTTAATACAAGGAACACGAGCTAAGTCCGGAGACTTACTTTATCGCCACACTCAACTCACAATACTCTCGCTTCCCTTGGGAAGGAGTCCACAACCTGCTTACAAGAAGATAACTATATCAACAACTCGCTCAACTCAAGAAGTCTAAGACTTCTACACAAATGATCTACGCGAGATCATTCCTTAGACTTCTGGACCCTATGATCTCGCAGGATCATAACCCATAACACATACTAGGATAAGCATGCCTAGTCCAACGAACTCAACGGTAACAACACCATGCTAGGATAAGTCAATCCTAAGCTCCAAAATCCCACAAGATCATACAACCCCAACCTCGAGCCTCAGAACGCTCACAAGATCAAACATGCATTTAAAGCCTTATAACCTCTCCCAATCAAACACACCTCAAGCTTTAGAACATTACACAATCCTCAAACACTCACTTAAGGTCCAAAGCAACTACTTGGCATTCACTCTAAATTATACTATATTATCCAACCTAGCATGATACTAGTACTAAACATTACTAGAATGCAGAAAGGATACTCACACGACGTCAAAAGACGGAAGTCGATCAATGGATGTCGACTTTGGACTCGTTAGGCCATTATCGGGACGCTTCCGAACCTAACACCAAAATTATGCAAATTTAGCTCATACGCTAAATTTGATCGGAATATTTAATATACATAAAACTAAGGAAATCTCGATTTCAAAAGCCCACGTTAAAATCCGTAATAACCCTTCTGGGGCAAAATATGAAATTCTAGAAATTTGGTCATAAAACCGCAATTAAAACTTTGAGCCATAAACCAAATTTAATCCAACAATGGACATAATATATAGTATATAAATATAAGAATAAGCTCGAAGTAAAATCCAAGTTTAAAACCCGTAAATACATTTTCCGGGCATAATATACAACTCAAGAAACTTTGGCGATTTTCAGAAAATAAAACATTGGGCAAAATATGTAATTCCACATAACCGGCGGTTATGTGGAAGGGCACACAACACCGGCGGTTTGCGGCTGGGGAAGGCACAGCACATGCGGCGTCAGCAGATGTCCTTGGTGGCGGATCCAGGCCCCGGCGACGGCGAGTAAGGAGGCTACGGCATGGTGCTCCCTCCGGTGGTGTGGTTTCCGGTTCTAGGTGGCGAGGGGAGAAGCTCCGGCGTCGTCTGGTGGCCCAACGTGGTTGGCGGCGAGGCTTCGGCAGCGGCACTGCAAGGTTCCGGCAGTGGCATTCCTCCCAGGCAGCTGAAGGGCTAGCAGATCTCTCTAAGTCCTGGTGATGCAGATAGTCGAGAAGACTAGGGAGAAGCTCCGGGTTCGAAGGTTGGGGAAGGGTTCTATCGGCTCATGTTGGCTCGATAGAGGAGTGAAGGGGATGGGGTGATGGTTTTGCGTGTTGTAGCGTGATGTAGTCTGTTGTTGCAATGCTCCCAGGAAGCAGAGGAAGGAGATAGCTCCGGTGGACCAGCATCAAGAGAAGGCGAGAGAGATTGAAGAGGGTAGCTGCTCAAAATAGAGAGAGGCAGGGAGAGGTGAGAGCATAAGAAAGATGAGCAGATAGAGTGTTGTTAGGATGTTGAGACAAGGCAGAAAGAGGGGCGAGGGTGAGAACGAGAGGTCGAGGTAGGGTGCACTCAGGACAGGGCTAGCCAGCTAGGAGGCAGACATGCGTTCTGCAGTAGGGGAAGGAGGGCAGTATAGGGCCGAGCAGCTAGGATGCCATGAATGGCAAGGAAAGAGGCGGAAATACTAATAAAATCAATATAAACTCGATCGAAAACATTCGGAACGATATTTCCGAATCGGAAACTTTCTCAAACTTTTGCACAAAATAATATACTGAATATACAAACAAAATATATACTCGTAAAAATATTGTTTACGATATATAAATTGTTATCGTGTAATCATGAGAACATATTCGTAATTATTATTAGTTTTGTTACGAATGTGCCATATCGTTTAATGTATAATTCGTAGTTATTGTTGGTTGAGTGGATTATTCGTAGTTATTGTTGGTTGAATGGATTATTCCTAATTATTATTCGTAGTTATTATTAATTATGATATCTACTCTAAATCTCGACCCTTAATACTCACCATCCGACGGTGTAAGATCGTTCTCATGATTACACGATAAGCCTGTTCTCATGGGAACCGCACCCTACACACACACACACACACACACACACACACACACAC
>BSUD01000002.1:36242554-36359419 GCA_033239045.1 Fagopyrum esculentum | reverse complement strand
ATATATATATACACATATACATATACATATATATACATATACACATATATATATATATACATACATATACATATACATACATATATACATATACATATATATACATATATATATATATATATATATATAAACTCGTAAAATTCAAATTACGACGTAAAAATACTCGGAAAATATATAGCGGCCATTAAAATATTAACAAAAAAATAATAAAAAAATACGGAAAACAAATATCGGAAACGCACCCAATAAACGGGGCGTTACAACACACAAATTAGGTCATCAAATTGGAAGATCAGACTGTTGAGCCGGATGATACCAATGAAATATCCGGTAACCACTCTAGAACATGGTAGCAGACACTTGTGATCTGAGTACATGAAAAGATTTAAGAGTCGATGGTTTTATGAAAAGCCAACGAGGCTACCTGGGATATTGTGGATAGTATGAGACATAACCTTTTAGAGGTCTATGCCAAGATAGTTGCAACCTCAAGAACGACGAGTTAGGGCTTGACCCTGTATTTGGGTGATATTGTTTGACTACGTGTTTATTCCGTGCTTGAATGCTTAGTAAGTGATGTGTGTTTATTGTAACCTTTGATATGTGGGGTACTTAGATTGGGAAACGACGAGACTTTTGGGTAGTGATTAGATACACTAGATTTGTACCTTTGTTGTGCCTTGAAGGCCGACCTTAGGATTGACGTATTTTAAGTTTCGGGACGAAACTTATTTTAAGGGGTTACTGATGTAATGTCTGAAAATTTAATTTCCGTTTATTTCCGAGACAAACCGGAACTCGACTGGTTTAGACTTTCCCATTATTATTGTCATTTTATGTGACACTGAGTTCTTCAATATTTTGTTATCCTTTTATGCGAGGTTTCAACTCACATAAAATACGTGGGATCGATCTACCTTTTCTTAGCCATCAAAAGAGTTCAATTATTTTAGATAGGCCATCCGAGCCCATTAAGCATACCATCCGGGCCCAATAGAAGGATGATGGAGCCAACCCATGCCTTGTGTGTTTTACGTTCAACCTTCCTTCCCTCTTGTTTTTACGTAAACCTTAGAACCCCTCCCCTCTTTCACGCTCTAACTCTAGAAGCCTTCTCCCTCGTTTCACACACTCTAAGTCGTTTTCTCGAGCATTTCCGGCACCAACCACCAAGATGACACACAACTCTCGTCTTCTCTAGATTCGTGCACCAAGCTGCAGACGCTAAGGATGCTCTCTTCTACACACCTTCGATCGCGCTGCAAGGAGACACAGCAGGCCGCCTCCCTTCTTCTGCACCAGGTCGACAACAGCAGTGGAGGGACGTCCCAAAGCCTCTTCGATCGGAACCCAACAACCGGCTTCAGTCTCCATCTCTGCGAAAGGAGTCGAGCAGACACGCTAGACCTTCAAAGACCCAAGTGCGGCAGCGTCGAGCCGCAAGGACGGTAACAAGAGCGCAAGTACGACATCCCCAGACCGCAGGTGCTAGTGGCATCTGATCCGCTGGTGCGCCTTCCTCTGACCGCGAGTATGTCCCAATGACAGTAAGCTCGTTCCGTTCTTCTTCCTCGTGTCTGCGAGCACGCTGAACCCGACTAGTTGGGTAAGGACCGCAACCCTCTTCTCTGCTTTTCCCTCTCTATATATGTGCTGATTAGAACCCCTGTTTGTGTCGTGAAACCTTATAGAGCAGCCATGGAAGATGATTCGAAGAGCTTAGGCGCCCCCTGAATTTTTTGCAGTGATTAACAATCAGCTTACGGTCCGATTTTGGGTAAGCTAGGATCTTCCTTTTTGGCTGGTTTTCTGATATGTCATAGTCGGTATTGCATAGTAGATCATATTGAAATTTGAGCGTATTCTGAGTGATAGTTTAGGAGATATGATTTTCTCAAGTTGGCTCCTCATGCAGTTTTTATAAGGGTGCTGAGTGCTGAGAAAAACTGCATGTGATGCAGTTTTGTGAGATAATTTTGAATAGGGTTTTGATCTCTGTTGATCATGAACTTCAGATATGTCATAGTTAGGATTACATAGTATACAATATCAAAATTTGAAAGGATTTTATCAAGAGGTTTAGGAGTTATGATTTTTGTCAAAGTCGGGATTGTAAGTAGTTTTCTGGTTGTTGTTGAAAATTTTGAACTGCTGAAAATATCTGGTGTTGTGCAGTCATATTTGAACTTAAGTTTGGATACCATGGTTACATAATTCACCGTTCAGTTTTTCGTATGTTATAGAGTGTCATGCATAATGTGATGTATCAAAAGTTGGGGTTGATCCAACGGTTAGATTTAGATCTATGAAGGTCCAAAGTGGACTGGTTAAGCCGTTAAGAAATACTCAGTTTTTTGCTAAGTCTGAATTTTCTGGTTTTGGAACCGACTTTGGGAATTTGTGTTGAAGTGATTATTAGGTATTTTTGGAAAATTCTTGCTTCTATGGATAGAGTGCATAGCATAGAAGACTTAGAGATTTTTGTTAGAATTTTTATATTTTTATTCGGGACTCGTATCATAGGCTAAAGTTGGACCTTAGTGACCTTGTTAAAAGTTAAGAAAAGTGTGTAATCTATAAGTTCTACCTAAACTAACTCTTAAGAGTTAGATAATGAAATTAAGTCCCAAAGAAAGGTTTGAGCATGTATTATAGGATCTTTGAGAGTTTCGGGACCAGGGGTATTGGAGATTTGGGCTAAGTCTTCATTGTAACCTTTAAGCTTGTCTTGAGACAAGGTGCAATGAGTTGTTCACATGTGTGTCACTATGATCCGGGTTGTGGGAGGCAAGCCAAGGGACCGGCACTAAGAACAACTAGTATTATAAGGGGAGTCGAATCAAAGCAAGGTGATTCACGACAAGGTCAGCTTGTGCTGGCTTTTAGAAGGCAAACGTTTGGGGCTTTTTAGCCACATTTTATCGTCACACCTTTGGTTCTTAGGCCTTATATTGGCTAAAGAATATGTGGTTAAAAATTGGGAGGAATCCAAGCTCAAATGCTTAGTGAATGTCAATGAAGCAACTAGTGAGCTTCTTAAGGAGCTACACTAACTTGAGCTAAGATATTAAGTATTTGAGGATCTTGGAGCTTATCCTAGCTATATTAAAGTGAATGAAGCTCATTGGAAGTGTTTGGACCAAGAAAAATAAGCTAGCTCCGGGGAGCGGTTTTGGGCTCCCTATGTGGGCATCGGGCTTTCTAGGGCTTCAAGGCTCATCTTCCAAGTAACTTCCACGTAACTTCCATAACCGATTTTAACCGCTTTTAACTCCCCAAAACCGTCGCCCCCTATGCCTATAAAAGGGAGAGTCATTTGCACTTGATTTCACATTCGTTTTTGCAACAATAAAGCTTTTAGTTCCATTGTATTAACATTGGATATGCCTTCTTATAAGCTTGTTTGCAAAACTCGAAAGACCAGTATAGTTCCTTTGTATTGACAAAGGATAGGCATCCATCTTAGTTTGGTTTTGTATTGACAAAACCTAGGAATACCCTTTCTACAAAGTAAGACAAGTAAGTCTCTTACTTAGTCTTTGTAACGTGTAACGTTTTATCCCACTAAGGTATTTGGATATTCCCGGTGTAGAGGAGAATAGAGTTAGAAGGAAAATTCATTTATGAATCACTCATTACATTATCCAAGTCAATGATTTTAACATATAACAACCGGTTTATAAGACGTGCAATTGAACTAAACTTCTATTAGAGTTTTGTCTACTCCTTTTCGGAGATTACAAACTCTTGGTTGAGTTTTGTCTACTCCTTTGGAGACTACAAACTCTTGATTGGGTTTTGTCTACTCCTTTGCGGAGATTACAAACTCTTGGTTGACTTTTGTCTACTCCTTTGGAAACTACAAACTCTTGATTGGGTTTTGTCTACTCCTTTGTGGAGATTACAAACTCTTGGTTGGGTTTTGTCTACTCCTTTGTGGAGATTACAAACCCTTGCTTAATAACCTATTTTTAGTTCAAGATAATTATATTTATTTGTTTGGCAATTGGGAGAACCTCACATAAGTGAGACTACGGCCCTTTAGTCTAAAACAGGACACCGAAACTCCAACAAGGGGTAAAATGGTCATTTTACCTTAGGAGGGCATTTTTAGAAATTTCTCTTGGTTGTGTTTGTACTATCTTTATTCTACTTATGTTTAGATTGTTAGCTAACGGTTATCCGTGTTGTAGATTTCGTAGAGATAAATAGTTTCATAGAGTTCCGGGACGGATGGTAAGCCGGGTTCACGTACTCATTAGATGGGGACGGGGGGTCTTCCTTTCGGCATGCATGTTATATACATATATATATATATATAGGGTTTGGTTCCCATGAGAACACCCCTAACGTAAGAACATGAGAACAATCGTACGCCGTTGGATGTGAGTATTAAGGGTTGAGATTTAGAGTAGATATCAAAAATAATAATAACTACGAATAATAATAATTAGGAATCCAACAATAACTACGAATAATCCACTCAACCAACAATAACTACGAATAATACAATAAACGATATGGCACATTCGTAACAAAACTAATAATAATTACGAATCTGTTCTCATGTTCTCACGTTAGGGGGTGTTCTCATAGAATCTATACTATATATATATATGTTTTGTAAGGTTGTCACATGTGTACATTCATAAATAGAATATTATGTTTTGAAATTGTTTTAAATAAATTTGTGTCTTGTTGTAAGATCCTAGTAAAGTTGTTGTTAAACCAAGGTCGGGACCCATTGTGAGGTCCTAACAAGTAGCTCCCCGAGTTATGAGATTTGGGGTGTTACACTTATTACTCGAGAGTTGTTTTCTTTAGCATCCAACATTTTTTCTTCCAATGTCGATCAAAACGCACAATGCGAAGTCCAAAAAATTAAAGACGTTTTAGTATAAAATATTATGAATTGTTTAGATTCTTTATGTTACCCATAAAAATGTAACACGTTTAATTTTAAATTTTCACTTTGTATTGCACGGTTTTATCGTGTTTTAAGGGCTTTCAAAAATTAAGATTCTTTAAACCTATTTTCTGTAAAAGATTTTGGATTGTATTTGTTTCAAATTCCAAGTATACCCTCACATTTATTTTATAGATCTGAAGTAAATAACAATTTTTGAAAAACCCAAACCAAAGTGATATAAAACCGTTTCTTGGCAATAACATCTCTGATAAAATTTAAATTTAAATTTGTTTATTTTACTTCCACTGGAAAATAGTGAGATGTATGCAAAAGTTGCAATTTCTCACAACCAAAACTTCTTCATAGATCAACAATTGACAAATCACTTGTGAGCAATAATTGATTGACAATTGAACAACAATTTTTGTTGCCAAAATCACTTGTGAGCAATGTAGCTTTAAATCCGCTTCACAATCCTTACATTGACAAATGAAACTAGAACCGATGTCGTGAACTAAAATTGTTGGAATAAGATGTCATTGTCCTTCCAATGGTGTTGTGTTTACCGGAACACACAAGCCATAAAATTGGCCCTAATGAGGTTCACAAATGGCGTTGTGTTTGTCGGAACACACAAGCCATAAAATTGGCTCTAATGAGGTTCACAAATTGCGGCTGCAATGAAAACTAGAAATTGCTTTCTCACTAGTTTGATTGAACTAGAGGCACATAATACCCACATTTGAGGACATGTATGTCTTTTTTATATAATAAAAGCGCGTATATATATGCCGGAGGATAAAAACTTGCTACAATGTTTATTTCAAACTCGAATCTTAAAAGTCTAATCCAAAACCCAAACCTAATCACCCCAATTGGAACCTAATCACAATTTTGCTAAACACGTCATAAGTTCAAAGGCTAGGGGTCGTTCGGCAAAAGCTTTGATTACGATAAGATATCACATTTTAAAAATAGTTTTGATAAGACGAATAAAAACAATACCCACAATGAATTCTTTGTTGGGTTGGCATTGTTGGATTGAGTTATACAAGTGCAACAATTGTAAGTTATTCCACAACAAAATGTACAAGCAGTTACGGGATTATCCTTGGATCAATGTGTAAAAGCACCAGATTTGCCATTAAACACTCACGTTTGTAGCTCTGCCAATTTTCCATAGTTCACATTTTATATAACTACACCTCAGAATACCTTGCTATGATTTCTGCAAGTGATTGCATGACATAGTGTTCATCAATACAATTAATTCATCATTTGACATGTACAAAATGAAACTTCATTCTAGATTCGACGAGAATTGTTATAAAAGTTTTTCATTTGCTTCTCTTTGATGTAAATTTAACTATTCACTACTTTCAAGGCCCGTTTGCCTTGTGAAAAAAGGCCCAATGGAATGGATTGATTCCGGTCAAGCCCATAAATGTTGTTTGTTTAGTGGGTTGAATGAAATGATTCCATTATGGACCTCAAATAGATACCCTAATCTGATTCCCTTCTTTATGTTACTCATTTCATCCAAGGGAAAAAATCGTACACATAAGCATTTCTCTCTTCCTGATGTCTTCTCACCCTCATCAAATTACATCCTTTATGAGAGTGAAATTCAAGGCTTAGAGCAGCAATAATTTCTGATCGCTTGACAACGGTGAGTCATCCTCGCCGTTGCTTAACATTTCTGGCGCGTTTAGGTACTCTTTGTATATCTTTTTTGGCTCTTAGTTCTCAATTCTGGTTCGATAGTGATGTTTCTTCTACTATTTTCTTCAATTTTAGGTCAAATTGGTACATTGTACTAGGTTTTTATCTTACAAAACTTTACAATTCATCATTGTCTAGGTTGGATTTGGTGAAATGATTGAAGTCTTCTTTGTAGGGTTTGGTTGATTAGCCTCGTAATTAGTTATAAGTCATGGATCGGATTTGCATTGTTTCTATATGCTCTTAGACATTATAGCAGGTTATTGTATTCCATTGCTTCTTATTGCATCGTTCATGGCAAATGAATGTCCATTTTAGTAGGACTTGTTTGGGTTACGACTCATTGACCAAGGTGGATGGACTTGTTTGGGTTGTTCCTTGCTAAAAGTTCAAAAGTGGTGATAGATAAAGTGCTCAATTGTATTTGAACTTTCATGTTTACATCAGGTTATTGTTTCTATTTATTCGTATTTGAACTTCCATGTTTACATCAATTTGGTGTTCCTTTATATACATACTTATCTGTTCAGTAAGATGCAATTTGCAACTTCTAATTTTTGGATGCATACAAAGAAGTTGAAAGTAAGATTGGTGCAAGTTTGTATGTGCTTGGGTCTATAGTAAATTGATGAACAAAGTACTTTAGATGCTCATCTTTCTGTATGAGATTGCTTGTGAACAAACTTTGTTTGAATTATTCTGTGTTTCATGGATCAAGGATCTTGGCAACTCAAATCTATTTGGTCATTTGGTGTCCGATCTTGGAAAACTTGAACATCTCCAATATTTGTAAGTATACTATCATTTTTTTCTTTGACAGTACAAAAAATTGAGAACCATATTGTTTTGACAGTACAAAAAATGACTTTAGTGTATGCTATTATGTGATTGGAAATAGGTATATAAAAGGTGGTTTGTATTTGATGTGATTATAAATTTGTGTATTTTTCTCTTTAATTTTTGATAATTATGGTCAGAAATGGATCGTCTCGCTCATTTATTGACAAAGATGAGAAGGATAAGAGAACTCCATGTGTTTATGTGATATTTAGGGTAACGATGATGTTGCATTTGATGTGATACATGATTCGATTACTAGGAGTATACAAATGAGGGAGGGGAAAAGTCAACAAAAAGGTATAAGCTTGTTATATTGAATAGGTTGTCAAGAGAAAGCGATCTTTTTTGTCGAAACGAACTTCGTATGGATAGACACGTGTTTAATGTGTTGTGTGAGTCTGTGAGATGCTTCGAGATATAGGGGGGCTAAGTAGGACAAAAAAATATGTCAGTTTAGGAGACAATGGCTATATTTTTATATACCTTAGCTCACCACAAGAAAAACAGGACGATTGCACAATATTTCATTCGAAGTGGAGAAAGTGTAAGTCGACACTTCAATAGGTGTTTGATGGTTGTCCTAAAATTGCACGAACATTTATTGAAAACACCTACACCTATTTCTGAGGATTGCGAAGATGAATGGTGGAATTGCTTTAAGGTATTTAACTCAAAATTTTGCTTTAAAAGAATAGGGCTAATACCACCATTTTTTTAGTTATAATCAGATTACTACTTAGGAGCCTTAGATGTTACATATATTGGTGTATCTCCGCCATCGGAAGAAAAACCGAAGTACTGTACAAGGAAAAACATCATCACCATGAATGTCTTAGGTGCTTGCACGCCTAACATGAAATTCACGTACGTTTTAGCGGGATAGAAAGGGTCGGCACATGATGGTCGTGTTCTTCGAAATGTTGTTAGTAGGCTGGATCGGTTAAGAGTTCCTAGAGATATTTGCAATTAGAAGTAATTTTGTTGTAGACTTGTTTTTAGCTTACAATTTACCCTTAATTCCATTTTTAGAAAATGAAGGCTGCTATTATTTGGTGGACGGGAGATTATGCCAATTCCGAAAGATTACTTACACCCTATAGGGGACAACGATATCATCTTAAGACATGGGGCAACCGTCAACCTTCTAGTGCCGAGGAGTATTTGAACATGAAATATACTAGAGCTAGAAATGTGATTGAAAGACTATTTGGTGTGCTCAAAGGGAGATGGTCCACACTTATAAGCCCTTCGAACTCAAGGTCGTATCGTATTAGCTTGTTGCTTGTTGCACAACCTAATTAAACAACACATGTCTAATGATGAAGTTGAAGAGGAGGAAGATTTTGCTTCTGGGTTTGATTCTAATGATGATTCTGACAACAACGGCGGCGACGACGATAACGACGAGGGCGATGACGAGGACGATAAAGAGGAGGAGGAGAAGGACGACGACGACGAAGAAGAAGAAGAAGAAGAAGAAGAAGAAGAAGAAGAAGAAGAAGAAGAAGAAGAAGAAGACGAGTGGAATATAGCACAAATACTGAACCTTTAAATCATTAAACTGATTTTAGAAACAAACTAGCACAAAAGATGTTTAATGGTTGGAGATCTAGAACTAGAGATACTTAGGTTATTCAAAACAATGTTATTTATGTTGCATCTTTACAGTATTGCAAATTGCTGTTCAAAACTGTGTTATTTATATTGCATCTTTATTGTTCAAAACAGTGTTGTTTATGTTGCATATTTACTGTTCAAAACAGTGTTAATTCTGATTGTTGTTCAAAACAGCGTTATTCTTGTTAATCTTTATTGTGTTGCAGATTGTTGTTCAAATCAGTGTTATTTTTGTAGTTCAAAACCTCTGATTTGTATTATTCCTAACTGTCTATCTCAATGCCTACTTTGTCATCTTTTCATTTCTTTTTTTCAAATTTTATAACATGGATTATCCTATTTGTGGAAGAGGTAAAAATAAGATGTTTTAGACTGCACAAGAGGATCAAACTCTACTTCAATCCTTATTGGAATTGTCTCATGATCCGAAGTGAAAAGGTGATAATGAATTTAAGTCTGGGTACATGAACAGATTAGAGGATATGATATCAACAAAGCACCAAGATTCCGGGTTGAAGGCCGAGCCACACATTGAGTCAAGGTTAAAACATTGGTCCGAGAAGTATTGTGCAATGGCTGAGATGCTTGACATTTTTAGATTTAGTTGGGATGATGAGACAAAGTTATTGCAAGTGGAAAGAAGTGTCTATTAAGATTGGATTAAGGTAGCTTCTATTTTTTTTCCTGATTTTATATGTCCATACCTCATAATAGTAGCTTATTTTCAAGTACTATTGTAAATAAATAATAAACAAGAACTATGATTATGTGATGAATAGTTTCCCTACTTATATTTTTGCTAGTCAAACTTTCTGTTTATTTTCCATGTGAGTTGTATCATAAATGGATTTATGATGTACTTTATACTTACTGGTGATGTTGCTAAAATAACTTGAATTGAATAAAAAGAGAAGATGAGATATGCCTTGATAGTCATAAGTCCTAACCTGAATATTGTATTATGTATCTGCATTAATAATCCACAACAGCGGGATTTTCTTATATGGAATGTAAAATTAAATTAGAGCATTCAAGTGGGTTTGTCCACTATTAGAACAAAGTTGAAGTGCATGGACACGGTTTATCAGATCATGAAAATGATTATACACTAATGTTTCTTATATTGTCTTTGTTAGACTCGCAAGAAGGCTAAAGGGCTATATGAAATGCTATTTTCATGTTATGACATGCTTGTTGAAATCTATGACAAGAATAAAGCGACGGGACAAGCAAGTGAGTCATTTGTGCAAGCGGCTCATAACATAGAGATCGATTTGACACGACAAGGATCCACTACAGTAGATAGCGAGGACGACATCGATATTGAAGAGGAGTTTGAAGTCGAGTCCTTGCAATCCGGAAGTAGTTCAAGGAAAAGAAAGAGATGAATTAGATTAATTTAGATGTTTGGAGGATGATTGATTGGGTTTGAGTTTTGAATTGTGTTTAATGATTTGTTTAGGAAATGGACAAATTTGTTATTCGGACGAAAAAATGACCTTTGTCGAGTATTGATTCGGCCTCCATTCCTCAAGAACCTCGAAATGTTGATAATGTAAATGTGAAAGATGTTGATGATGTTGCTAGAGATTGTTAGAAGTGATGTTGGCAATACTAGAGATGAGGTTGTTAGAAGTGTTCATAGAGATAAAGTTGATATGATTTTGCTAGTGTTATCAGAATATGTCAACTCGCAAGATGAGTTTGCACCCTTTATTGTTAAATTGAGAGTTTATTTGTAGCATCGACTATTTGTTTTTGGTACTTGTAGTCAAAATTGCTTAAGTAGATGATATATTGATTTTGTTATTATCTCTATTTTGATTTTATAGATATTTTTATCGATAATTTATTTTTACCCCTAGAAATCATGCAGCCGTCACGAGATTGTTTTTAGGAGATTCTTTCTCAAATATAATCCTCATATATAATACAATCCCTAAACCAACAAATGCCCAAACATAATCCAAGCAATCCCTACCTAAACAATATAAATGAATGTGCCACAATCTAATACCAAACAACCCCTAATACCACATAGCATAATATCACTACCAAATGCATAATGAGGTTAGTTCAACTGCAAGTTCAAGTCCAACAAACACACAAAGTATCATTATTATTAAGTACTAGTAAGACTACCAGTACCAAATCTCCCAATCTGAGAAAAGGCAATCCAATTTTTGTACAGTTACAACATCAAAATCCTTCTTGCATACTAAATTTTTTCAAAATTGATCGGTCATCGAGGATTGACAGAAAGCCAACTTGGAGTAGTGAATCCTAAGTAGATTTAACATCTGCATCTTTGGCTGAAGCTTCGTCCTGAAGCTTTTTGCCCCAATAGTCATCAAGTGGAGGACCAAATATTGCCTTGCCAGAAACTACGCCTATCCTACAAAACAAAACCATATCCATCGATTTGAATGTAAAGTTCACTTGCAAATTGCAACAGGACAAATGAAAAGTTCCACAGAATAAGAAAAAGACTGATTCAACTCCTTCCATGGATTATGATAATCATTCACAGGTTAGCGCAATAACCATTAACAGACTACTAAACCAACTTGGCAATTGGCATCACTAGTTAACCGTTTTCAGCTAATTCAAAGTATATGACGAACAAGATAAGCTATTCGGTTAATGGAATGCACAAGGAAAGATAGGGAGTTCTCATATCAATCAAAGCGGACAAATTGAAGACACGATTGATCGATTAAGAGAGAGAAGAAAGCGTACAGGACAGCGCCGATAACCAAGGGAAACGATAGAAACCTTCCCCGGTGAAACATCGATTTGAAAATTCGGCTAATCTCCCCAACTTAGCCGTTTGATTGAAGCCCTAGCCTTGACTACTCTGCGTTCTGCGAAAAAGACTTCCGAGCCTCACTGTGGACGATCGCCATTATTAGGTTTCTATTTGGGGACGAAGAAAGCAGACAATTTGGGGTCATTCTGAATGGGCTGGCCCGTTACCATTTCCCGGAACAAGAAAAATCGACCCAGTTCGCTTTGATTATTTTTTATTTCTTTCTCTATTTATTAACTAGTTTAATTTCTGTATCTTGTACTGATTGATAAAATTTAAAAAAAATTATATTACTTTTAAAAAGTTTTGTAATTAAAGTTCGTGTATTTTGTAAATACTCATATGTGTATTAAATATATACATAATATCTAATTTAAATATATATTGTAGCTACAACGGAATTAAAATGTAATTTAATTTAATAGAGATTGTTTTATTTTATTTTATTTTTTAATAAATAAATTAGATCACAATAGAAGTAAAATATAATTCAAATATAAAGTTGTTACCAAAATGGAAGAAAGATATATCTTAAATAAAAGTTATCTAATTTAAATTGAAATTACTATATTTTATTTTATTTTAATGTAATAGAAGAAAAATATAATCTCATTTTATTATAAAAATTTTTTTTGATGACCTTAATCCTCAACGCGACACGTATGCGAAACGAACATGAGCGCAATATGTAAGCTATATTACCTTTGCTTTAATGTAGTACTAGTGTTAATGATTGTGTCCTGCGCGGATTAGACGGTATTTGTGTTCATAAAAAATGTTTGATAATTTATTATGTTGAGAATTGTTTTACTTGTTATATTATGTTTGTTGTAAAGTTGAATTTTGTTATATTATGAATAGAGATCAATCAGGAATCCAAGTCTTGCATTAACAATCGTGAGATAGGAATCGAGACAATTTTCCATGAGCTTCATGGATGTCAAAGTTAATATCGATCCAAGTAAATATTGTGATTTATTATATTAAGGATTGTATTACATATTATATGATGTTTGGTGTAAGGAAAAATTCCTTACAATATGTATGGACAAAAATTAATCCAGAAGGTTGCAAACGATTTGAGCATTGTAACCTTCTAACAATAATCGTGTGTATGTAGCAAATTAGTATTGATCCAAGAGAGCATTAGGGTTGATAATATTAAATATTATATTACATACTGTGTGATGTTTGGTGTAAGGGCAAATTTCTCATGATATGAATGGACGAAAATTAAACCAAAAGGTTGATGACAAATTCCTTATAATAGTCGCTTAATTATTAATTTTTGTAAAATAAATATTTATACAAAATTAAATACAAGATACATCAACTAATTTATGGAATAAAATAAGAATTTTAGAAAAAAAATATTTATTTTAAATTTTAATAATTAAGTATAATAAAGGTCTTCTAGACAATATGATGAAATGCTTGTTAGAAATTTACTTGAAAACAATATATATGTTTCAAAGAGAGAAATAAAAGTATGATTGAGAGAGGGGGAGGAAGAAACTTTGAATAGGTCACTAAGACTACCCACAATGGGAGTCTTTAAACATTAAAAAATATTAAATCTTTTAGCAATAGTATGAATTGGGTTTAAAACTTGTTCTGACGGATGGAAGTAAGATACAAGCTTAAAAACGATGAGAGATAAATACAATAAGGGAGTGTTTGTTTCAGTTATCATTTTTCTCATCAATTTTGGGCACAAAAAAGTGAAATTGAGATGTTCATCAAACATATCCTTGTACACATGGCAAAAGCAAAAAGAGTTTCAATCACAAACCATTGAAATTGAGATGGGATCAATGGTCCAGGATTTTTTATTGTACAAATAGTTTATTTGTCATCAATCTAAATTTACATTAAAATAATTATATTTTGATAAATTTTGTTTTTTTAAAGTTTATAATTTATTTTTCTCTATTTATAGAGACTAATATTATATATATTTAGACAAATAATTATTTAGTGAACTGTGAAGATATTGTCCTTTTTTTTTATTATATTAGAAGATATTTTTACAAATAAAGTTTAATATATTATAATACATTATACATAAAATTATATATATTAAATTACGTAATTATAAGAACATAATTCAAAATTCAAAATTTCAGAGAATCCTAACATGACTATTTTTCTATATTTATATTCTCATATTTAAGACTTTGTAATTAGTATTTTAATGTTTTTGTATGTTTAAAATTTTTAATGAAACGTTTATTGAAATCTTTTTTTTTTGTTAATTATTTTTATATTTATTATATCATTTTTATAATAAATATAACTACAAATAAAATTAATAGTATTAAAGTTTTAAAAGTATATAAATATATTGGGTAAATATATATAGAGTTAAGGGCTCGTTTGGTATGACTGTAGGAATGAGTTTGGAATCAGGAATCGGAATGGAGTAAGGAATTGGAATAAATCATTCTTGATACTTGGTGTTTGGTATGATGTTGGAATGAAAGATATTTTAGACATATTTTTTATTTTATATGAGTTATGAAATAAGAAATCGTATTATTTAATGATATACGTGTGAAAGTTTATAATGTAAATATATGTTATTTTTTAAAATACATTTAAGAAAAATGAAGACTAGCTAGTAACTTAAAGAATAAACACTACTCAATCGTCAACCCAAATAAATAGGTATATAACTTCTTCTATCAAATATATATATTTTTTAATTGAACCAATTATATTGTTTTCGAGCATCGGTTAGATTAAATCTTGAATGTAATATGTGTATTATAGTTATAAAATTATTTTGTCAAAATTATGTTTTTCTACAAAATAATAATATAATTCAAACTAATTGATGGACAATAAATTTTTTTATAAAAAATATTATTTTTTATTGTGAAACTGAATAAGCAAGTATATATATATATAAGAAAATATATAAATGTAGTTTTAAATTTAAAATGAATTTACGTTGGAATGAGTGATACCCACCTTTAAATTATAGAATCAACTCCTTCTCTAAAGTTGGAATGAGCCATTCCATGGAATCATTCTCATTCCGATTCCAAGCTTTACCAAACACGAGGTATTGATATGGCTCATTCCGATTCTGATTCCTGATTCCATGGGAATCGTACCAAACGAGCCATAAGAGATGTGAGTTAAGAAACAATGAATATAGAGAAAAAAATATAGTAGGTTTTGTAAGCTGACGTGGCGGAGAGAGATTGCTAAGAAATGAGGTATAAAATTCACCATTGTACATGGTCTAATAAACTTAGTGGCATCACTCCCAATAAAACTCTAAAGGCGCTGAAAAAAGAGGGAAGGAAGATCATGAGTACATGGCAGTTTAGTCGGATGCATATCAAAGAGAGCAACGCGAATTTCCTCCTCCAAGCATGCTCTAAGAAGCTCATCATTATCCTCATTGGACACCTGAGCCCAGGACGGGAGTTCATTCGAAGCAGCCGGACGAACATCAGAGGCAAAGAGGGACCGAAAGTAGTCTACCAATAGGAATAGACCAGTACTATCCGTTACATACGGGTATGGGTTGCAAGAGAATAATCTAGTCTCCTGTAGAACTAGACAAGTGGTAACCGCCCGGTTATAATACACTTGGGCCAGTTAAGGGTAATAAGGGGTGAATCCTATTCCGATTATCCGTTATAAACAATAATAACCACACAAACAAGTCAATATAATCCAACTAATACGCGGAATGAAGCTAAGTAAGTCCAAGAGACTTACCACACTCGAAGATAACTCAAAGATCAACGAACAACTCAGAGAACACTTAGTTTCCCTCAAGAAAGGAGCAAGGAAAGCCTGTTCACACAAGTATCACGAATCAGGAACGAAACGGTTGCTAGAAGTCTATAACTTCTAGTCTCAATGATCTCTAAGAGATCTCCACAAGCTAAGGGCTCAACTTTAGTCTAACAACACACCCAGGAAACAAGGAACATCCATAAGGATCAAGGAAAGGAACGAGGAAAGCAAGGAAGGAAGAAACTCACAAGAACGGGAGTTACTATAGAGGAAACCGCAGGGACGGCTGGACAAGGCGCAGGGGTGGCTTGCCGCGGGGCGGGATGTATAGCCGTGGGGGCGGTGCACTGATAGAAGGCGCTGTCGGGGTTCCTCTTCAACAGAACTCACATCAAGGGCAACCAAAGCTCGAACCTTTGACTCACACACGTCAAGACTCAACTCCAAAGAGCCTGAGAACAACGATACATCAACAACGAGAAGCCAACAAGAATCAAGGTTTAAACTTGATTCTTGGAGAAGAAGAAAAGAAGAGAAAGAAGGAGAAAACGAAAAGGAAGGAGGAAGCATGCTGTAGTACAAGAACATAAGGAAGAACAAAGAATGATGAACTTACACGTGCAGCAAGATCACAGGGGAGCAAGGGAAGCTGCAACTCTTAGGGTTGAAGACGAATGCAAGAAATAGGAAAAAGGAGGAAAAGACGGGAATATATAGAGACGGGCTGGAAAGATAGAAGGAAGAACATTTAGGGTTAGAAAGAAGACAAGAAAATCGGCCCATAAGATAGAATATCGGATATTCTATCTATTGAAGGAAGATAAAACGAATGAAAGAAAGATTGGGGGTGATCTGTCATCAGCCGCAGGAGCGGCTGACCCTTCCGCAGGGGCGGCACTCTTCACCGCAAGGGCGGTGAAGGCAAAATACTGGGATCTTACAACAGATCCCCCTAAAAAGAAGTTTTGTCCCGAAACTTGCAAAAGCCCAACGATCACTACAACACACAGAAACAAAAGTGAACTCATATATTCCCACTCGGGGCACGTAACTCAATACGTCACAAAAAGCGTACGCAACGCAACAAAGGGAAAACTGAAATAAAACGACTATGCTAAAGGTGCATCTAACCCAGCGTAAAACTCTGGATAGTTCCTTTGGATACTACCCTTTGTCTCCCAAGTTGCCTCATCAGCTCCTCGCATTGACCACTGAATCTTCATCATTGGTATGTTCTTCGAACGCAAGCATCTCGTACTACGCTCCAAGACAACCATCGGGTGCTCTACGAACGTGTGGTCTGGCTCGATCACTAGATCCTCGTGATTGGCGATGTGTCTCGGGTCTGGTATGTACTCCCGTAGCTGAGACACATGGAAGACTGGGTGAACACCCTCGAGTCTCGGTGGCAAAGCAAATTTGTATACTGCCTCTCCAACTCGCTCAAGAATCTCAAACGGTCCAACATATCTAGGGCTCAGCTTCCCTTTTACACCGAAACGTCTGACGCCTCGTGTAAGAGATACTCTCAACCAAACTTGAGCTCCAACTCTGAACTCCAGAGGTCCGCGCCTCTTATTTGCATAAGACTTCTGTCGACTCTATGCTGCTAACATCCGCTCTCCGATCACTGCTACTCGATCCATGTCATCCTGAATTTGCTCAGGTGCTACTCCGCTAGCACTACTCGGCTCGTCCCAACACAACGGTGTACAACATCTCTGTCAGTATAAAGCCTCATAAGGAGCCATCTTGATCGATGTGTGCCAACTGTTGTTATACGAAAACTCCACTAAGGGAAGGTGATTTGGTCACACCTGTCCCTAGTCTAACACGCAGGCTTTCAACATGTCCTCTTAGGTTTGGATGGTCCTCTCGGACTGACCATCGGTCTGAGGATGATAAGCAGTCGTGAACTGCAGACTCGTACCTAGGGCGGCATATATGCACTTGCTGCCAGAACCTCGAACTGAACCGTCCGTCTCTGTCAGAGACTATAGTCGTAGGTACTCTATAAAGTCTCACTATCTGCCTCGTTTACTCCTTGATCGGGATGAAACGTGCGGTCTTCGTCAATTGATCTACTATGACTCAGATAGCAAAAAAGCCTCGACTCGGTCTCAAACTGGTAACGGAATCTATAGAGATGTCTACCCACTTCCACTTAGGAACAGGAAGTGGGTGTAGCTCACCTCCTGGTCGATGATGCTCGATCTGACCTGCTAAAAGGTCGCACACTGAGCTACATATCTCGTCACGTTTTCAGACCTCCCCACCAGAAAGAGCGTCTGATATCCTGATACATCTTACTCGTACCGGGATAAACTGAGTAAGGTGAAGAGTGAGCCTCCTGAAGGATCCTCTATCTCAACTCTCGATCTGAAGGCACACAAACACGCTCTTGGCATCTCAAAACTCCATCAGCACCAACTACAAACTGTGGTGCCTCTCCTCGAGACATCCGGTCTCGGATCTGCGTCAAAGCTGGACAACTCTCCTGCTTTTGTCGGATTTCGGCCAACAAATCAGGTACTATCTCCAAGGTGGACAACTGACTGTCGGAATCCAGGAAATGGATTTCCATCTCTAGCCATGCTAAATCTCATTGTAACTGTGGCTCACTTGTCAGCCTAGCGATCGTCATCTCCCGGGGAGTCTTCCTACTGAGGGCATTGGCTACCACGTTAGCCTTCCCCGGGTGGTATAAGATCTCCAAATCAAAATCCTTGATCAACTCCAACCATCTGCGCTGACGGTTATTCAACTCTTGCTGAGTGAATTTGTACTTCAAACTCTTGTGGTTTGTGAATATCCGACACGTAGCTTCGTACATATAATGTCTCCAAATCTTCAAAGCATGAACCACAGCAGCTAACTCAAGTTCATGGGTAGGTTAATTCTCCTCGTACGTCTTCAGTTGTCTAGAGGCGTAAGCAATCACCTTACCCCTCTGCATCAAAACACATCCCAAGCTCAGCTTGGATGCGTAGTTGTAAACCACAAAATCCTCAATGCCCTTTGGCTGAGCTTGGATAGGAGCAGAGGTCAACCTCTTCTTCAGCTCCTCGAAGCTCTACAGGCACAGCTCGGACCATACAAACCTCGTAGACTTCCGCAACAAGGAAGTGAGCGGTCGGGCGATAACTGAAAAGCCCTCAACAAAACTCCGGTAGTAGCCCGCCAATCCTAAGAAGTTGCGTACCTCCTTGACGTTCTTACGAGGCCGCCAAGAAGCTACTGATTGAATCTTCGCTGGATCTACCTTGATCCCTTCACCTAAAACGATGTGACCAAGGAATGCTACCTCATACATCCAAAACTCGCACTTATAGAGCTTGACGTAGAGCTCTCTATCATGTAAGACTAGAAGAACGATCCTCAAGTGTCCTACATGCTCCTCTATACTGCGAGAGTAAACCAAAATGTCGTCTATGAAGACAACTACAAACTGGTCTAGGAAGTCAATGAAGATGTTGTTCATCAACTCCATGAAGACTGCGGGCACATTCGTTAGCCCGAATGGCATCACTATAAACTCGTAGTGTCCATATTTGGTCCGAAATGACATCTTGGCTATGTCCTGCTCTCTCACCCTTAGCTGGTGATATCCAGACCTCAGATCGATCCTCGAAAACACTGAAGCTCCATGTAGTTGATCCAAAAGATCGTTGATACGGGGCAATAGGTACTTGTTTTTGATCGTCACCTTGTTCAGCTCTCGGTAGTCGATACATAACTTCATTGACCTGTCTTTCTTCCTGACGAAGAGAACTGGTGCGCCCCAAGGAGATACACTAGGGCGGATGAAGCCCTTCTCTACTAACTCCTCGAGGTGCTTCTTCAACTCAAGCATCTCGATAGGCGCCATACAATAAGGAGCCTTAGAGATCGGTCTTGTACCGGGCTCTAGCTCAATGCCAAAGTCTACACTCCTTTGTGGAGGTAAACCTGATGACTCTCCAAAGACATCAGCAAACTCGCAAGCTACTGAAATCACCTCCAAAGCCGGACTCGTACTATCCTTCATGGCGTAGCACCAAAAAGTCTCGCAACCCTGACTGATAAGTCTTGCAGCTCGTACTGCGCTGATGATTGTACTAGTCTTCCCGAGATGTCATCCTCGGAAGATCTCAACATGGTTTGCATCTGTAGTTACTATCACTGTCCTCTTGCCGATGTCCAGAACTACTCGATGTCGATCCATCCAATCCATACCCAGAATAACTTCTTCATGTACTAAGTACATGATGAAGAAGTCAGCTGGCCAATTAAGACCTCCCAATCTAATAGGGCAATCGCGAACCTCTCGGGTACCTCAAATCTTACCCACATCGGGTAATCCTATAAAGAAGGTTCTACCTTCTACAGTAACTAAGGCCAATTTATCTACACATGCATCAGATATAAAAGAATGAGTAGCACCGATATCAAAGAGAACTCTAAAAGGAAAATCATTAATATAAATGATACTTATGGCTGCTGGCGTTGTCGGCTCTACAACACTCCTCTACTCATACACTTTGGCTGATGCATCTATAGTGTCTGCAGATCCACCAACACGTCCTCTACCTCTCCTCTGTCCCGGAGTGAACCCTAAGGAGCGGTAGAACCAGAAACCCTCTATTGTTGCTGCTAAAACTTAGATCTTAGTCCTCCTCCAACAGTAGTGGCAGGTGAAGAACCCTGCTGAGATAGCGCCTTGCCCTGACGACAAAACGCAGCTCGGTGTCCGGGCTTGCCACAAGAAAAGCAAGTGACTGCTGGCTTCTTGCAATCAGCTCGGATAAGTCCTACACCTCCGTAGTTATGACACTGCGGTCCTCTGTCAGAACTCTACTGGAAACCAGAACGTCACGGCGTCTGACTACACCCAAAACCAGGTGCTCCAGCTTCATCATTGGCTGATCCAGTCT
Source organism: Fagopyrum esculentum (assembly GCA_033239045.1). Classification (NCBI taxonomy): domain Eukaryota; kingdom Viridiplantae; phylum Streptophyta; class Magnoliopsida; order Caryophyllales; family Polygonaceae; genus Fagopyrum; species Fagopyrum esculentum. The sequence goes on along the minus strand of BSUD01000002.1, from coordinate 36,338,853 downwards.
TCTGTCTCTTCTCAGGACCTTCTGTTTAAGAAGCTCTCCTCTAACCCGGTCGGTCTCTCTCATAAGTAGAAGCTCTATCCTGATAGTCCGTCAAAGAATCACAACGGAAACCAGCAAGATAAGAGCGTGTCGACTCCCTCAACCTCGGAGAGAAAAGGTAAACATGTTGATCCTCTGGTGGTGCAGACAGACCCATCAAAGACAACTCCTCCTGAAACTTGCTGATGATCTCAACAATAGGCAAATCCACGAATCCAGCTTCAAGGAAATCCTGAAGACGGTCTCTCCTCATAGCTGCAGGACAGTAGCAATCTCTGATCACCGTATTCATCTGCTCATAAATGGTGACCTTACTACGAATGGTCCTCCACCAAGAATGAGCCTGATCCTTCAGTAGCGTCTGTGCTATGTTGACTCTACGTCCCTCTAGGCAACTGATAGCCTCCATAGCTGTATACAGCTGTCCTAGCCACTGCTCCACCTCCAATCCAGTCTTTCCCATGAAATTAGGAACCTTCAACTGGTCGAAAGTCTTCAACCAACTGTCGGGCTTTGGCTCCTTTGCCTCATCCGGCGCTTTGACAACCTCAACAACTCCAGCAAGTAGAGCAACAACCAGTGTAACTCTCTGCGAAACCTCAGTTAATCTCGCAAGAACCGGCAGCACTGGTGTTGGTCCTCCAGTCCTAATAGTCTCCTCATCTCTCTGAACATAGTCGCGATATGTAGAAACTCCTATGGACACTCGTGCGGACTTTGTCGATGGCGCTCTCTGTGCTCCGGACCTAGCAGCGGTCCCGTTCCCAGCCTCATGAACAACACTCTCAGCAACTTATTCAGCAAACGCCTCAGCGATAGGCAGATAAGCAACTTGGGCTTGTCCTCAACCTCTAGCTAGTGGAGGTCTCCCTCCACGTCCTCGTCCACGGACGGCAGGTGGAAGTGGTGGTCGACCCCTTCCTTGCCCTTTAGCAGCGGTAGCTCTAGTGCGTGACATCTACTATAAGGATAGATATGTAAGACTACATATATATAAGGCTACACTACAGCTAAAGCACAAATCCAAGAAAAGCACATATAAAGGCTAACATATAAGAAACTACACTGTTGAGATCCATTGAGGTAGTGGTGGTCGCCCGTACATCTATCCCAAACCGAGAAGTTAAAAACAAAACCCCCTTCTGAAAACGTTAGACCCTTTGCGGGTTCTATTTATTTATCCATCCGACCTTTAGAAGATTTCGAGTGCCATTGTTGCCAACCTAGACCTCTAATACCATTTTGTAACACCCCAAGTTCTAGGAATTCGAAGCGCTACGGCCTAGAACTGCACAATGGGTCCCGACCCTCAGAGTAGCAACAGCAAACGGATCTTACAACAAGGCATAGACGAATGAAAACCAAAACTCAATATAAAGACCAAAGGTTAAACAAAGAGAAAGCGAAAAAGACTCACAACCGAGTTCAAAACAAAAGGGAAATAACAAAAGAAATATAAACCCGATCCCGTCCTATAATGTACGGGAACCCCGGCTGACCACACCATCCGGATCACTCAGCAGCATCCTGAACCTGCGGAACATCTACAACGACGGTATAAACCGTTAGCTAACATTCTAGATAGTAGCAAGAGCGTAAAGGTAGAAACACATATAAGGTAAAGAAAACACATAGCATGCTTGCACACAACCGGTTATTATCTTCATTAAGATTATCCATTACTAATTCAACTTCTTTTGTCACACGAGAATCTCCCAAAACTCGCCTCCGCTTCCGTCTACCAATAGGAATAGATCAGTACTATCCGTTACCTACGGGCTTGGGTTGCAAGAGCACATTCTAGTCTCCTGTAGAACTAGACAAGTGGTCACCGCCCGGTTATAATACTCTTGGTCCAGTTAAGGGTAATAAGGGGTGAATCTTATTCCGGTTATCCGTTATAAACAATAATAACAACACAAATAAGCCAATACAATCCAACTAATACGCGGAATAAAGTTAAGTAATTCCAAGAGACTTACCTCACTTGAAGGTAACTCAAAGATCAACGAACAACTCAAAGAACACCCAGTTTCCCTCAGGAAAGGAGCAAGGAAAGCCTGTTCACACAAGCATCACGAATCAGGAACGGAACATTGCTAGAAGTCTATAACTTCTAGTCTCAATGATCTCTAAGAAAACTCCAAAAGCTAAGGGCTCAACCTTAGTCTAACAGCATACCCAGGAAACAAGGAACATCCATAAAGATCAAGGAAAGGAACGAGGAAAGCAAGGAAGGAAGCAACTCACAAGAACGGGAGTTACTATAGAGGAAACCGCAGGAGCGGCTGGACAAGGCTCAGGGGCCGCTTGCCACGGGGGCGGGATATGCAGCCGCGGGGGCAGTGCATTGACAAAAAGCGCTGTCGGGGTTCCTCTTCGACAGAACTCACAGCAAGGGCAACCAAAGCTCGAACCTTTGGCTCATACACGTCAAGACTCAATTCCAAAGAGCCTAAGAACAACGATACATCAACAACGAGAATCCAACAAGAATCAAGGTTCAAGCTTGATTCTTGGAGAAAAAGAAAAGAAGAGAAAGAAGGAGAAAACGAAAAGGAAGGAGGAAGCATGTTGCAGTACAAGAACGTAAGGAAGAATAGAGAATGATGAACTTACTCGTTCAGCAAGATCACAGGGGAGCAAGGGAACGGCTACAACTCTTAGGGTTGAAGACGAATGCAAGAAACGGGAAAAAGGAGGAAAAGGCGGGAATATATAGAGACGGGCTGGAAAGATAGAAGGAAGGAAATTTAGGGTTAGAAAGAAGATAAGGAAATCGGATCATAAGATAGAATATCGGATATTCTATCTATGGAAGGAAGATAAAACGAATAAAAGAAATATCGGGCGCGATTTGCCGTCAGCCGCAGGGGCAGCTGACCCTACGCAGGGGTGGCACTCTTCACCGCGGGGCGGTGAAGGCAAAAGACCGGGGTCTTACAATGTGCTTATGTGCTTTGATATATTTATTTTTGTGCTAGCTATGATATGATATATTGATCTTATTAGATCTTGATGTGCTAGCGTGATTTATGATTATAGCTGGAGATGGTTCTTTCCTCCATGCTATCTGAGTGTGATTAGCATTTAGCTAGAGATGGTTCTTTTCTCCACGCTACCTTGATGGACATAGTTTCGTTGGAGATGTTCTTCCTCCATGCTTTATGGATGAGTATTATCTGGCTAGAGATGTGCTTCCTCTAAGCCCTGTGATAAGATTATGGCAAGAGATGTGTTTCCTCTATTCCTTGTGATGAGATTATATGTTGGCTAGAGATGGTTTTCCTCTATACCTTTCGATAGTGTTATGATCTTGTTGCTGGAGTTGGTGATTCCTTCATGCTATGTTTTGAGGTTATAGAGTGTTATAGGTTGATACCTTTAAACGGAGATGTGATACCTCCGATAGAGACAGTGTTTATACCTCGGCGTATAGGTCCGAGAGGATTTGGGAATTGTTCAAGTTTCGGGATGAAACTTTTTTTAAGGGGTGTGTGATGTAATAGCTAGGATTTCCGAATTCTAATTAATGTCGATTAACTTAATCATTGATAGTAATTGACATATATCTCGCGAAGATTGTGCAAGTGATGAGTATGAGTCCCACCAATATGTTCCTAGCGTAATTTTGGACGTATGGGAAAATTTTCACTTTTTCCCCCGTTAATTATTTTTACCCCCGGTGTTATTTCGAGCATTTGGGAACTCCAATTAATAAAAATGCAGTTGAGAGAAATGATTAGGACATCGGATATGTCCTAGATATGAAATAACATGGAGAGACAAAACGGCCAAAAGAGTCGCTATTTCTTTCTTAGCGGCTAAGAAAGACGGCTTAGGAATACACGTTTTTCGAGACAGTTGTGAAATAATTATCCCTACAATATTCCAAATTTATTATTCCAATCTCGACAAGTTTGGAGAAGGAGGTTCGACCCGCCTTTGGATCGGTTAAAGAATAAATATCGACTTCGCTAAAGGATCATTATCGACTTTGCTAAAGAATAATTATCGTCTTCACTATAAATAGCGGATAATCCTTTACTAATTCTTTTCCTTTCACGTTTCCTCATAAAAGCTCTGATTTCTCTCAACATTCAAACTCATATCTACTCTCCGTTTCTAATCCAATTTCAATTCTGTTTGAGTTTCTGGATCCCTCTCTTCATTCTCTTCATATCGGTACCGAGTTTTTGCATTTCCGAGTATATAGAGATCTGGTCGAGCATATATGTCACCAGGACGGTTCCATCGCTCAGATTCCGGTGAATTTGATGATGTCCATGTGTAGCCTGCGTCGTTGTGATTCCGAATCTTCTTTTAGATCGTCAATCGGGTTAGTAATGAATAAGTTATGAATTTATTCGTTTTTCGTACTGCGATTTAGCCTAAACTGACTTTAGGCTTGTCAAAATGGACAATTAGGAATTCCATTATGGTCTTTATATTATTCTGGTGATTATGGGTTGTTTGTTTGATGAAATTTGATGACGGGTGGGTTTAGAAATTGTCTGCGGGCAAAACTTTATTTTGGCGAAATTTAATTAATTAATTAAAGGTTAATTAATTAAATTAGGATTAGAATTGAGATTGAGGAATGTTGATTAGATACTACCTTGAGATTTGAGGAATTGTGAGTTATGTTGAGATATTGAGGTTTAGTTGGTTGTGAGGATTATAGATTGAGTATGATCCTTATGGATCCCTTAAGTCCAGGTATGACCTTTTTGATTGATAGGAGTATTTATATCTCTTTATGCCTTGTTATTAGGCAGTGTCCCTCTCAGTATTGGAGGTTGATCGTGGTTGTGATTGTACGAGGTTGACGTATGTCCGTAGGACTTACTTAGCTACCATCCTTTTATTGGGTGTTTCCATGAGTGGTGTGTGTTATATACTTGATATGATAGCATGTGATGTCGATTATTACCGACATATGTTTTATTTATTGCCCCGTATTTGTGGTTGTGATAACCTTTCCCTTTCATCCCGTCGTGAAGTTTGGGAGGTTCTTTGACGTCAGGCCAGACTGGCTTTACAGGAAGGGCGCAATCCACTCCCATAGGGTACACGGGTTGTGTTATCTATACTACTACAGCTGGCTAGTAGACCCAGAGATGAGGATGATACGTTCCTCGTGTCACATAGTTTCATATATCTATATATATACGATTTGAGTGAATGACTATTATATAAAGATAATCAAATCGGTAAATGTATGACAGCATGATTATGTGTTTATCTTTCATGATTTGTGCTTGTGCTTATGCATTACCTTATATACGTATGGTTAGCTAATGGTTTCATACCATGTTGTAGATGTCTTGCATGATAGACGAGCTGCCGAGTGATCTAGCAGGGTGACAAGCCGAGGACTCTCGTACATTAGGGGGTTATGGTTTTGGGGATGTTTATGCTTTCCCCCTGCGTGAGGATGATGTTTTGTATACCTCCTGTGTGAGGGTGTTGCTTTATACTAGGCTATGATCTTGTATATGTATTTGTTTTATGTATTTGTTTTATATCTGTCAGTGTCATGTTGTCAGGTCCAGTGAACTTCTTGTCAAGCTAGGGTCAGAATCCATTGTGAGATCCTAGCCCAATGTGGCACTCCGAGTCCCGCGGATTCGGGGTGTTACACAAACTCCACATCCAACACACTTTGTGGCAATGTTCTCTTCAACCCGTATGCCCCCTATGATTGGAGAATTAATAATTTGCATTGGTTCCCTGGATAATCTCTTCCATTTTTTTTAAAGGATTCCACACCAGGGTTTTATCGACTTGGGGACTGCAACCTCAACTGATGCGGGGGTGATACCGTAGTTTTCCGGTGTAGATTGAAGTCCACGAAAGCTCGACTGAAAAAAATAGCGGTGCAAATCTCGGGCGAGATTCTTTAATGGTAAGGCAAAGATTTATGAAAACCCAAAGAACGAGAACGTGAATGGTAAGGATGATATTGGTAAGATTATAGAAGATGATAATGGACTAAAATTGATGGAAATCTAGGAAGATAGAACCAAGATATAAACTTGCAAAGAACCTTGACCAATTAGATCAAAACCCTCAACAAAGATTTACATTAACCCTTCCCTCTTCAACCTTACACAAGCCTTCAATTTGAGACAAGCACAATGAGGGACTAGTTTGACTAGTAGCACTAATCTGTAAGAAGATTAACACAGACAAGAACACCTAGCAAGGACTTACAACGATTCAATCAAAGGCTATCTCTTTGATTGAATAAGAATGAATATAATGAAAACTTAATAAGCGAAGTATCGAGTATCTTACAATATATGTGGAACGAAATCAATCAAATCAAATCTAACTAATAATCTTGGCCTCTAGATGTTTATATAGGCGAGATTCTAAGAAAAATCAAAAGGATAAAATAATCCAAAAAAATAGGATCAAATTCAAAAGATACCTTTAGAATGTTTAGAGATTTGAAGGTATTAAAAAAATAACTAATAAATAAATAGTCAAATCTCGACTAGATACTCGAAATTCTCGGTTAGGTGGGGCCGAGATCTCAACTAACTCTCCCTTGCTTCCTTGATCATCTTCATTATTGTATGGATCCTTCACAATAGACATCAATATGACTAAAGAGGATTTAAACACAAATAAAGTCTCCTTAGATGATGATTATGCCAATAAGCTAGCAACCTCTTCTTGGATGGATCTTGATCTTGATCTAGTGATAGATTCTTCCATATTAGAGCTTGTGGATTATGTGGACTGCTTCTCCTTCAATGCTCTTGATCTAGTGATAGGTTAATGTATAGGAGGTGTTGTGGATGGTCCCCCATCATCAACATTTTTCTTCCCCTTCGAAAGGGAGGCCTCAGTTTCCGTCTTGGATCGTTCTTGTGGGCCAATCGAAATTCCCTCAATGATTGTCATTATTGTGTCTTTTTCCACTTGTGGAAGTCCAACCTCCTCGCCATTATTATCCAATAAAACCTCAGCCAGAAGTAAACCAAGACTCGCACCAAGACATGAGGTGAAAGAAACACTTCTCGAATATTTCTATAGTGGATTGAATGACACCACAAGGAATTTAGTGGATACCGCCAATTCCCATGGATTCAATAGAATGAATGGAGATAAAGCTTGGGACTACCTTGCAACTGATGTTGAACATACAAAGAAGTACGCCAAGACTCGCACCAAGACACAAGGTGTCTACAATATAAAGGATGATGCCCGAATTGACAAGCTATCCGAGAATGTTCAAGCCTTGATGAAGCTTGTTGATGATAACTTCACCCCCTCAATTTCTAATGTGGATATTAACTATCAATTTTACAAAAGTGTACTACATGAGATAGATGGATTGCTCCAACTTCAATTAACACATGAATTACTATGAGGCATTGGAACAAATCAACTATCTAGGAAATCAAAGGATATACCAAAGGGATAGTGCTTACACAAGACATCATTTTCCTCAAGGGAACTTTCCCTAATTTGTTAGAAGAAATTTCCCACCTAGAGATCCCATCCTTGATCAAGCTTCTCTCGACACTACTACGCATGACAAGCTATTAAAGAGGTTCGTTAAGTGACAACAAGCACTCACAGGTTCCATCGATGACATTAGGAATTTAATCCTGAGCATGGAAGAGAAATTTAGCCGCATGAAGACTATTGTTGAGGTTCTAAGGAAGAGTCACAAGATGCGGGAGACTCAAGTTGTACAATTGAGTCAACATTTTGAGAAAGCTCAAGGTAAACTCGTTGCCACTACTGAAGCTTCCTAAAGGAGTTTGTGTTATCATCTTGAGGAGTGGGGGAAATTGTTGGTCTCGTAGTCCTTGAGAAGACCACAAAGAAGATTGTTGAGAGAAGGTACTCCCGAAGAGGCAATCATTTCTACAACTCCTAAACTCTATAGACCTCATCTCCCTTTCTTTCAAGCTCATAACAAGAAGAAATTGGATGAAGATTTTGGCAAGTTCTTTGGAGAAGATGAACAAGGTATACTTGAAGATACCACTAGTTGAGGCATTGGAACAAATTCCTAAGCACTCAAAGTTCATGAAGGAAATCCTCTCCAATAGGAAGCTCCAAAATTTTGAAGGATCCATTGAAGTAACTAAAGAGTGTAGTGCCCTGTTTAGTAAGAAAATACCACCAAAGAAGGAAGATCCAAGAAGCTTCTTAATCCCTTTGACATTCGGTGGACGGAAACACTCTTGCCTTTGTGATCTTGGAGCTAGTGTGAGTTGGATTTCACTCAAGTTGTGCAAAAAATTGGATCTAGGTGGACCACTACTAGTGAAGTTCACTCTCACTTTAGTTGATAAATTTGTCATTAAACTTGTTGGAATACTTGAAATATTGTTGTGTAGGTTGACAAGAATGATTTGCTTGTAGATTTTGTGATTGTTGATGTACGTGCTAATGTCCCTATAATCGTTGGACGACCATTCCTTGCTACTGCCGGTGCTCTCATTATGTTCGTGAGGGATCCGTCATTTTTTAATTTGTAGAAGAAACGGTGAAGTTTACTCTTCATAATCTCCCTAAATGTTCTATGCTTGATAATGTCATATGTGCTATAAATGATTCTATTACTAATGATGATTGCATAACCATTGAGGATGTTCCCTCTTTAGATTTCTTCGCTTTGTAAGAAACTCCAACCTTTCGGAATCACTCTTACAGGAGGTTCTAAAAGGCCAAACGGAGATGAAAAACACAAGTCATAAGCTTAATGCCACAATGAAGAATCTTGTGGATAATAACTTCAAGCACACTAAAGAACTCGACGTCCTCCGTGATCTACATGAATTCATGGAACATCGAGTGGAAGCATTGGAATCTGAGTGTCACGAGATTATTACTCACATCCATAAAATTGATATCATGTTGGAAGATAATCAAGCAACATTGGACGCTCTAGCCTTTGAAGGCGAGAAGTTTGAGATTGGACTTACACTCCAATAATTCAGGAGAATCAAAAGCAACAAGTAGAGAGTGCAAACGGCCACCACACGGTCGTCACATGCCCATCTCATCCACAAAAAGCTTTGATTTCAATAGTTCAAAGTCCGACATCTAGGAAACATGCACCACTTGGTCAAGTTGCTTGTCTAACAACCATAGAACACCTTTCTTACTACCCATTTCAAGCCTCAAGTAGCCTCTAGTGGAAATTCCATACATGACTATACAATCCAATAATGAAAGTAAGATCCCCTCCAACCCTACCTCACATTCACCCTCTCCTCCTTACCATTCGGACTCGTACAATCATATAAGAACTTCAAACACCACACAACCCTCCAACTCCCGCCCTTCATCACCTCAAAATGCCAACCTTCTTCCACACCTTTCATACATTTTAAGCCACCATCACCTCCTACCCCCATCACACCAACCTCAACCCCTACAACCATCATTCCCTACCATCTCCTAAGTAAACTACACCACCCTCACCTTCCCTCTCCCACAAACACCCTATTTAACCCTCACCACATCTTCATCGTTTTATCCGCCCTTGACGATACAAGAAACTCTTGTATGTCCCTGCCCACTACCCACGTTCTACTAATGCACACCTGACATACACCTCCATTAATGGTTATGAAGGATTTCTTCTCCGGAGTGATACATGGGAGGCAACCCATGATTTTGATTTTTCGTTTTTCCATTTTGTCATTTGCTTTTTTCATTTGTTTATGTTATTTCCCCTTTCTAGAAATGAATGTTGGTTATGTCTTATGTAGGGATGTTCGAAGAGCCTAAGGTCGCACAACGTGCACTCATAAAGCCTCCACATCATTCAACCTTTCTAACATATTTCCCCTATACCACAATATGCATGTGACTTTTTCCACCTTTATATGTTTCCCTTCAATTAGCCACTTCTTGCCTTTTATTATCCTTTCTTTGGTGCTCCTCAAAAATCTTCACGGTTTAGTCTCATTTAACCTTATCCAAAGTTGTGAAGAAAGAAGAGAATGAAGAAATTAAGTATGGGGTATCCCTGAAATGTGAAAGTAAATTCAAGAAGTGTAACACCCCGAATTCTCAGAACTCGGAACTTTACTGGTTGGGACCTCACAATGGGTCCCGACCCTCAGTTTGACAACAACTTTACTAAGATCTTGCAACAAGACACAAATAAGAAAAAACCGAAATTCAGGAAAAAGTATTTTTAAATGAATGAATGCAACAAGGTCTAGCAGCCTATAGTACTAAATCAAAGGAAAAACGGTCAACTGTCTTAACAAAAAGGAAGAACGACAAACAACAACCCAACCCCCACTCTAAGGAGTACGGAGACCCGGCTGACCACTACTTCCGGATCACTCAGCTGTTGATCTAACCTGCGGTGAATCTAAAAACACAACAAAAGAAACCATTAGCTAGTTATCTAAACATTAGGAGAATAATAATAGTACACACACACATAAAATAATAAACACCCATCATGCTTTCAAACAAGTCCATTTATTATCTTCAGTTAAGTTATTCACTCTTACTAATGATACTTATTTTGTGACACGAGGGATTCCCAAACCTCGCCTCCGCCCCCGTGTAACCATCAGGAACGAATCCGATGCATCTCACCTTGTACCTGCCTGGTCTGGGTATAGAGAACCTCTTAGTCTCCTATCAGAGCTGGGTAGTGATGTCACGGCCCGTTATACATACACTTGGGCCTTAAACATAATAACAACAGTCGTCCTAACAAGTTGTTATTATTATAATCACACACATCGCACACACACAACCATTATCACTCAACTAATATCCAGAAACTGGCTAAGTAAGTCGCAAGGACTTACCTGAATCAAATCCCAATTCTCTTAAGTCTCAACTCGGTTCGTACTCATGAGGAGACCTTACGGAAAAAAAAGGTCCTCATAGGGTGAAAAGGCTATTTTGCCTCTGATCCCGAAATCCAAGAATAATCTATAACTAAATTCCGAAACCCCGTTTGAAGCTTAATTTCATAACTAGTTTTTTTCCCTAAGATGGTCAGTCAAAGATTTATAGTGGTTAATCAAACCTCTAGATTTTTCCTAAGAGTCGCTAACTCGTGATCTCTAAGATATGCCTGCTCCACTTAGGGCAAAGATTTCCGAATTTAACTTTCATCACTACACTAAAACAAAAGGGTAAGGAGGCTTGTTAGGGTTGTTTGTGCTAACGTGCCAACCCGAAAAGCATTCGAAATAAGTACACCACTCGCATATACTCAACCACATATCTAAGTTCATAAAACGATTTAGGGTCTAAACCACACTAGATTTACTTTGATCTTTAGTCACTTCCCACAAGTATATCGAACAAAACCCGTGACCCTCATCTAGTTGTGCCCACTATTGCGCCAAATATCAACCAACCGAGACTCCTCTTTTTTACTACAGCTTGCAAGAGTTCCTACCCATGCCACTCCATCCCTCCCGTACTCTCACTAAACCGCTACTCTATATCTACCCACCCTCCTACTTCACTGTCTACCTCGTCAACCATCTCAGCAAACTCAACCAGCCAAAACAACACACTACTTAACGTTTGCAGTACGTATACTATTGTAAAAGGAAATAAAGAGAGACTCACTAGTAATGAAAGCTGGCTACAGTTCCGATCGGTATCACGCTCAGGGGAGGTACGGCGACTCGTGCACCCTTCGACCGGACTCGCACCGTCCTGCTAGGACAAATCGAAGGCTGCGGAAGGCGGCGGTGCTCCGGCTGGTGGAAGGTACAACAAGTCGAAGTCATGCTGCCGGAGGTCGCGAGAAGCAGCATTGCATAGATCGATCCGTTAGTTAAGCGTAGGAGGTAGAAGACGAGGTTAACGAGGGGAGAGTTCGTAAGGCTTACCGAAGCTCCTATTACGGCCGGCTGGGAAGAGCCTTGGTGGCGTCTCCGGCGGGCGGTGGTGGTGTCAGTTTCCAGGCGTGCGGCGTTGTGTCTCCTCTCCCAGGTGTGCGGCGTGGTGTCTTCATTATCGAACGTGCAGCGTATGAAGGTAAGGGATGGATTAGGCGGTTTAGATTAGGGTAAAAATAAGGTTAGGTTTGATTAGGTTTTTTATTAAAAGGTTAAAGGTTGATTGGGCCAGCAAAAGACTTACCGAAATGGGCCTGCTCTTTCATTAATAAACAAGCTGAAGCGAAAACCCGTTACTTGTACGGAATCATTTTTCGTTTTACAAGAATTATTTCCGGTTACATAAACTATCATTTTATGTGAATCAAGCTCACATAAAATGATAAAAATTAAATATCATTTTATTTTATCTAAGGGGGGATCCGGATTTAAACTGAGTTTAAAAAATTTCGGTTATTACATCAGTGCCCTCTTAAAAGAAGTTTCGTCCCGAAACTTAGAATGATATACCTAATCAGACGACTTTCTTTGTATATTCAAGTTTCATAAAATTTTCGTTTTCTACCATGCAACTACTCAATCATCATCATCAGACATGCATTACATAAAACATAATCACCTAATCCAATATAAAAACATGAATGGTCAAACAACACAACATCCGAGTACTAACTCGTCGATACAGAAGTAACCTCTAACCCCGCAAAGAACCCGGGATAGTTACGTCTAATACTCTTCTCGGTCTCCCAAGTGGCCTCATCAACTCCTCGTCTAGACCACTGGATCCTCAACATAGGTATCTCCTTGGACCGCAGACGTCTAGTACTGCGCTCCAGGACAGCTACTGGGTACTCTACAAAAGTATAGTCAGGCTCAACTATCAAATCCTCATGGCTAATGACGTGTCTCGGATCTGGGATGTACTCTCTCAACTGAGATACATGGAAGACCGGATGAACACCCTCTAGTCTCGGCGGTAGTGCTAATCTGTAAGCCACCTCTCCAACTCTCTCTAAGATCTCAAATGGCCCGACATATTGGGGACTCAGCTTCCCCTTAATGCCGAAACGCCTGACTCCTCTCGCAGGTGACACTCTCAACCACACCTGAGCACCCACCCTAAACTCCAAGGGTCGACGCCTCTTGTCGGCGTAGGACTTCTGACGACTCTAAGCTTCTAACATCCGCTCCCGGACCAGGGCAATCCGGGCGATGTCATCCTGTATCTGATCTGGAGCTACTCCATCAGCTCTGCTAGGCTCATCCCAACATAATGGCGTGCGACATCTTCGCCTGTACAAAGCTGTTAGCATGAAATATTGTGATATTTTAGGTACGTTTTCTAATCGAATTTGATTCTTATCGATAGTCTTAGATTGAACTTTGTGCATATGTGAGCTAGTATTGCCTATATTGTCGATATGGATGTCTACACTAGTTCTATGTTGATTTTAGGTGATTTGGAGCTATTTCCGAACGGAATCGAGCAAAGGAGAGTTGAGTTGATATGTCCATAGATTGAGGACATTCTTTGGAAGCAAATTTGAGTTTCAGCTTGAGGAATGCACGAGGCTAGGGAAGAATCACGTTCTTACCCTAAACCACGCCCTAAAATACGGCCGGAATCCAAACCACGTTCAGAATTACGGCCGTGGATTTATAGTCAGAAATTGATGTTCATTCCAGAGGATATTACGGTCGTGGAACATATGGTGCAAACCGTATTTGTTTCCACGCTCTAAATTACGGTCGTGGAACACTTCCACGACCGTGATCTTGGCGAATCTTTTCGCCACACTTTGAAGCCACGATCTTTTAAAGATTGGGCCGGGCCGACAATTTGCCCTGCACTATAAAAAGACGGACGAAGCAAGAATCCGTCATCCCCGCTTACCCCCGTTGATGATCGCTTAGGCTCGCTTACACACATCGCTTATCACCGCTTAAGCATTGACATCTCGTTGGAGATCGAAGCTCGTTTTTTGGAGTTGCCCTAATCTCGCACTTTTGGTGGAGATTGCTGTTGAGATCTCCGGATTGGCGGAAGATCGAAGTTTTCGGAAGATTTTGCAAGAAGACTTCTCTTCTTGTTTAGGTTTGATTTGGAAAACGGATTGACATCCCGTTTTCTCTTCTCTCCTAAGGTTGTGATTGTTTGTTTTACTTTGAATCCTTTGACAATATTTGTTCTCTTTGTGACTTTGAGATTAGTTTGGAGATTATTGAAAGTTCTTGAAAGTTTTCATCTTTCTATCTTCTAATTCTTGAATTAATATCAACATGACTGTTATTGGCTAAAAACCCTTAACAATTCTAAGGTGAAAGGTTGATAGTTGTGGCTTAGATGATGATAGATCGATCGCAAACAAATTAGACCCTGAGAGTTAGAGAGAATCGCCGACAACTCTAAATTACGGTCTGTTCTTGAGTCCACGGCCGTGGAACCTCAAGAACTAACCGTGATTTCCCTTAAGTCTACGAACTTGCTTTTACTTTAATCCAAAGTTAAAGATTTGCTTTAGCTTAGTTTAGACTTGTCTTTTCTAGGTGGTAGTGAAGCCTCAACAACCTCTACCTCGATTGTGAGTGTCACAACCTCAATCGGTTAAGTTAGTCTTGATCCTTGGGTTATAAGTTTGGGTATTTGACACTAATTCTCATCTTTAGAATCTTTCTATATTGAGCCTCAACAACCTGTATAGAGAGTGTCTTGTAGGTGAGTTATATAAGGTTTTTGGAACTTCACCGTACGATTACCTTACATTAGTATACCTTTGCATATCTCAACTCTGTCTTTACATCATTAAGTATATCTTGAATCGATTGCCACAGCTGGATACCTGGATCTTTAGGATTGTTGTTTTCCCAATATTTGCAAAACTCTCATATTTACTTGCTTGATAACCTGCAATCGAGTTCGTTCCCACCCAAATCCCTGTGTTCGATACTCTGGAATTCTTGCTTAGCTACGTCGATCCGTACACTGCGGGTTCGCTGATTGATTCTAGGTTTATAAATTTAAAGCTTATTTGCACACACCTTTAGGGGCGAACAAGTTTTTGGCGCCGTTGCCGGGGATTTGGTTTCGGCCGAATCCGGTAGCCGGTTGTCGAGCTTGGGAGCTTGCTCTCGTTGTTTGATTTTGCTTTGAGTGCATGCGCATGTCTAGGAACACCGAAGATCTCTTACCTCTTGATCAAGAGCTAGAGAAAACCTTGAGGCAAAAGCGCAAGGAAAAGAAGATGGCTGAAGAACACGAACGTAATCTTCAAACAGAGTTGGCGGAGAAGGAAGCTCAACTCCGATGGAATGAGACTCTCTGCCAAGATGAGATGGATCGTCATCAATCTCAAGTTAACAGTCTACAAGACATGATCTTCCAAATGAGGGAAGAGATGAGCGACCTTAAGAATAAGGGAAGCAAGAAATCCTCAAGAAGGAGATCAAGGTCTAGAAGAAAAAGTCACTCATCCGCTGATGATAGTGACTCTTCCATGCCACCGTTAGAGGAGATTGATCCCACGATCAATATGAATCCTTTCCATCCACAAGGAGCTGCTAATCGCCGCATTCCACCTAGGAATGCAAGGATCGAACGTGTGGATAATGAGCCAAGAACTCTTGGCCAGCGAATGGATCCAACACAACAACCACGCCGTTTGGGTGTGAATTTTGATGCTGAAGATGTGCAAGGGTTTAGCTTTAACCCTCAAGTTATCACTCTTGTTCGCCAAAGCCAATTTGGCGGTACAAGTGCTGAATCTCCACACCAACACTTGCAAAACTTTGAGTGTATGATGGAGATGATGAGACCGAAGAACGCTACTACCAACAGCTATAAGCTCAAGCCTTTCTTTTTCTCTTTGAAAGGGAAAGCGTTATCTTGGTACCAAGCTCTTCCTAATGGGAAACTAGACACGTGGGAAGACCTTTCCGCGGAGTTTCTCACCAAATTCTTTCCGCCTTCCAAAACGGCGGAACTTAGAGGTAAGATTAATGTTTTTTCTATGAGACCTAACGAAAGTTTGTTTCAATCTTGGGAAAGGTTTCAGGATTTGCTCTTGGATTGCCCTCATCATGGCATATCCAAGCTTGCCTTGCTGGAGATTTACTACAAGGGGCTGGATGCGGGAACGCAATTCAACCTCCAATCCCTGTCATGTGGAACGTTCATGGACATGAGAGAAGATGACGCTTGGGACTTCATCGAGAAGCAAGCAAGAGTCATAGAAAAGTATTCCCACCGGAAAGTGGAGGGAAATCGTGTGGAGCAAGGAGCGAAGCTCACACATGAAGCTCAAAATCAGATTTTCTCCCTCAACAATGAGATCAAAGAGTTGAAGGAGACTATCAAGACCAACTTCCCAAAGCAACAAGAAAGGGATGTTGGCTATTTGGGCAACAACAATGGCGGTGATAACACCAACCGCAACAACAATAACCGGAACAATAACCGGAACAACAACTGGAATGGAAACAACAACCGGAACAACAATTGGAACAACAATAGGGGTTCAAACAACAACAATTGGCGCTCCAATCAACAAAATTCCGGTAACTCCTATCCTTCCAATTCTAATTCACTAACTCCACCTTCCTCTTCCTCTACTCCTTTGAAAAGCAAGGGGCAATCATCTAATGGAGGAAACAATACGGGAAAGGAGAAGCCCGATCCCATGTTGGAAACGATCTTGGGAAAGCTTCAAGGGTTGGAGAACCGCCTCATAAAGGTTGATGATCAAGTTTCTAAGGTTGACAAAGCTCAAAAAGTTTTGGAAAACCAAATGTTCAACCATGCGGAGGAAGTTCCTAGAAATCAAGGGAAACTTCCAGGAAAGACTGAGGACAACCCTAAGGGAAGGGTGATGGTGATTACAACTAGGAGCGGAGTGACTACTACCGACCCGCAGCCTACGTTCGTTGAAGTCCCCGTAGAGAAGGACAAAGAAAAGGGGAAGGAGAAGGAAGATGTCTATGTTCCTCCTCCAGCTTACAAACCTCCCCTACCATTCCCTCAATCTAGAGCGCGAGCGCGCCTAGACAAACAATTCGGTAAGTTCATAGAACTCATGAGTAAGCTGCATATTAATATACCATTTATTGATGCCATTGTAGGTATGCCGGCTTACGGCAAGTTCTTGAAGGAGCTCCTCTCCAATAAGAGGAAGCTAGAGGATTTTGGTGAGGTCAAGATGAGTTCGGATTCTTCGGATCTCATCAAGACCATGAAGGAGAAAATGCCCCCAAAGTTGAAGGATCCGGGGTCATTTTGCATTACCATTGGAGTGGGAGATGTCACATATGACGCTTTATGTGACTTAGGAGCAAGTGTGAGCATCATACCACTTGCACTATGTAGGAAGATCGGTTTAGGCGATCCTAAACCGGTAAAGATGACGTTATACATGGCGGATCGATCCATCACTCGCCCCGTCGGTATTGTAGAAGACGTCCCAGTCAAGCTAGGTAAATTCTTTGTTCCCATTGATTTTGTCGTGCTTGACATTCCTGCAGATAGTCCGGTCCCGATCATACTCGGAAGACCGTTTCTTGCAACTTCCGGCTGCATGGTCGATTGCAAGAATGGAAGACTCGCTTTTGATATTGGAGAAGAGAAAGTAGAGTTCGTTCTTTCCACTCTAGTGAAGGAGCCAATCTTTGACGAGGATATTTACGATATCCAAGACGAAGAAGGTTTGTCTAGAGAGGAGGTAAGTGCGATTCTCTTTAACGATCCTTTACAAAAGGTTATCACTATGAGTCTAACCAATGTAGGGGAAGAAGAAGAGTGCAAGGAGGAAATTGAAGCCTTAAAAGCACAAGAAGAGATGTATGAATTGGAATTTGAGAAACTCCACGATGAGGCTGAGAATGTAAGAATCCACGGTCACACCCTGTATTCCACGACCGTGGATTTCACAACCAAAATCGACCTCCATTCCAGGGGATTACACGGCCGTGGAACACATGGAGAGGCCGTAATTCTGACCGTGGAAGAGGGTGATCGGCATACTTCTTCGACTTCTTTTGATTCTTCTCCAAACCACTCAACACCCTTAGAAACTTCTAAGGAAACGTCGGATGCTCCTCAAGGATCATTGGAAGCTCCGAAAGTGATGGAACTTAAACCACTTCCTACTCATCTAAGGTACGCTTTTCTTGGATCTAATTCTACCTTTCCGGTTATTGTTAGCTCCGAATTAAGCATAGATGAACATGAACAGCTCATGATTGTCCTTAGGAAACATAGAAAAGCCATAGGCTACACTATTGAGGACTTAGTAGGAATTAAACCCTCCCTATGTATGCATCAGATACTAATGGAGGAAGACTTTAGAACTTCAAGACAACCTCAAAGGCGGTTGAATCCGACCATGAAGGAGGTTGTCAAGAAGGAGATTCTTAAACTTCTTGATGCAGGTATCATCTATCCTATCTCCGATAGCAAGTGGGTGAGTCCAGTTCAAGTAGTTCCGAAGAAGGGAGGAATGACGGTCATCACCAACAAGAACAACGAACTCATTCCTACCCGAACCGTGACTGGATGGCGAATGTGCATAGACTACCGCAAGCTCAACAACGCAACGCGGAAGGATCACTTTCCATTGCCATTCATCGATCAAATGCTTGAAAGGTTAGCACAACATTCACATTTTTGCTACCTTGACGGTTATAGTGGTTTCTTTCAGATTCCGATACATCCGGATGATCAAGAGAAGACCACATTCACGTGCCCTTGGGGTACGTACGCCTATAGAAGAATGCCGTTCGGGCTTTGCAACGCCCCAGCCACCTTTCAACGGTGCATGATGGCCATCTTCTCCGAATACGTAGAGGAAATCATGGAAGTCTTCATGGACGACTTCTCCGTATACGGTTCCTCTTTTAACGATTGCCTTTGTAACCTTTCTCTTGTTTTACAACGTTGTGAAGACACTAACCTAGTTCTTAATTGGGAGAAGTGTCAGTTCATGGTTAAGGAAGGAATCGTATTAGGTCACTTAGTCTCTAATAGAGGGATAGAGGTAGACAAGGCTAAGATAGAGACCATAGAGAAACTTCCTCCCCCAATTTCGGTGAGAGGGATAAGAAGTTTCCTAGGACATGCTGGATTTTATAGACGTTTCATTAAGGACTTTTCTAAGATATCAAAACCCCTCACTAATCTATTGATGAAGGATGCGGTTTTTGAGTTTTCGCAGGAATGTTTGGATGCGTTTAATACCATCCGGCAAGCTCTAATTTCAGCACCTATTATCCAACCTCCGGATTGGACTCTCCCCTTCGAGATTATGTGCGATGCTAGTGACGTAGCTATTGGAGCTGTTCTTGGACAACGAAAGGAAGGGCGAACCCATGCCATATACTATGCTAGCAAGACGCTAGACGAAGCGCAGCTCAACTACGCCACTACAGAGAAAGAGTTTTTAGCCATTGTCTATGCTATTGACAAGTTTCGCTCTTATCTTGTAGGTGCAAAGGTGATTGTCTACACGGATCATGCTGCGATTCGGTACCTCTTTGCGAAGAAAGACGCGAAACCAAGGCTGATTAGATGGATTCTTCTCCTACAAGAATTCGATCTTGAGATCCGCGACAAGAAAGGTTCAGAAAATTCTGTTGCGGATCATTTGAGTCGTCTAACACGTCTAGAGGACGACCACCT
The DNA here is from genome assembly GCA_033239045.1 of Fagopyrum esculentum. NCBI lineage: Eukaryota > Viridiplantae > Streptophyta > Magnoliopsida > Caryophyllales > Polygonaceae > Fagopyrum > Fagopyrum esculentum. Next base: position 36,319,284 of record BSUD01000002.1, on the reverse strand, counting down.
ACCCATTGATGACTCCTTTCCGGACGAACACCTACACATCATAGAGGAGTGCATCAACGTGATCTCCAAAGGTAATGAACCATGGTTTGCTGATTTTGTTAACTATTTGGTTTGCCAGAAGACACCGCCCGGACTATCCTACGCACAAAGGAAGAAGTTCTATAAGGACGTCCGGGAATACTATTGGAACGAGCCTCTCCTCTTCAAGAGAGGTCCGGATGGCATCATTCGGCGATGCGTGCCGGAAGATGAGATGCAAAGTGTCATCCGCCATTGTCATTCACTACCTTGTGGAGGACACGCTAGTTCAAACAACACTAGCGCAAAGGTATTGCAATCTGGATTCTATTGGCCTACTTTATTTAGAGATGTGCAATCCTTTGTTTCTTGCTGCGATGCTTGTCAAAGAACAGGCAATATTTCTAGAAGGAACGAGATGCCCCTCAACAACATCCAAGAGGTGGAGATTTTCGACGTTTGGGGAGTTGATTTCATGGGACCATTCCCATCATCTTGTGGAAACCAATACATACTATTGGCGGTAGATTACGTTTCTAGATGGGTGGAAGCAATTGCCTCTCCCACAAATGATGCCATGGTGGTGGTTAAGTTCTTCAACAAGACCATCTTTCCGCGATTTGGGACACCAAGGACGATCATTAGTGATGGAGGTTCTCACTTCATAGCCCGTCGCTTTGAAGCTCTTCTAGCTAAGTATGGGGTTACTCACAAGATCGCTACCCCTTACCATCCACAAACAAGTGGACAAGTTGAGATCTCAAATAGGGAGATCAAAAGAATTCTAGAGAAGACGGTTTCAAGGACTAGAAAGGATTGGTCCTTGAAGCTAGATGATGCATTATGGGCGTACCGGACTGCGTACAAGACTCCCATAGGAACCACACCATACAACCTTGTGTATGGGAAGTCTTGTCATTTGCCGGTAGAGCTGGAGCACAAAGCGTTTTGGGCTATCAAGTGGCTGAATTTCGGCATGAAGGAAGCGGGAGAGAAGCGTCTCCTAGACATCAACAAGCTGGATGAACTTTGCTTGAACGCCTATGAAAACGCCAAGATCTACAAGGAAAGGGCAAAGCGTTGGCATGATAAGCATATCATTCCAAAGGACTTCAAAAAGGAGATCAAATTCTCCTCTTCAATTCAAGACTTCACCTCTTTCCAGGTAAGCTTAAATCCCGTTGGACCGGACCTTTTCTAATTAAGCGTATTTTCCCCCATGGTGCAGTTGAAGTATGGGGTGAAGCTAGCGGAAGTTTTAAGGTGAACGGCCAACGACTCAAGAAGTATACGCCGGAACTCCAAGCTGAGGAGTTTGCGCCTACCGCACTCGAATAAGTGCGAGATTGGTCTAGCTACGGACCTTAAACAAAGCGCTTTTTGGGAGGCAACCCAAAGTATTGCATTTTCGTTTTTGTTTTCGATTCATAGTTTAGTTTAGAATAGACGTTTTCGCTTTATTTTGCCTCGATTTCTTCCGGTATGTTCGTGTTTTTGGTTGTAGGATCAATGGAAAAGGAAAAAGGGAGAATAATGACGAAGAAGAGTGACGAGATTTGGACTTTGAAGCTTTACAGAAGGTTCCACGGTCTAAATTACGGTCGTCATAGCTACAGTGGCCGTAATTCTCAAAAGCCTTTGAAAAATCACCAAAACCACGGTTCCGTACACTTCCACGGCCGTGGAACACCCCGACAGACCGTGATTTTCAAAATTTTTCCTGCGACTATATAAGCCACATTCTTCACAAAATTGCCCCAAAAATTCCCTTTCCACGACCTAAACGCCGAAACCCCACGACCTCCTCAAATTCTTCGTTTCCTAATCGTTTTCGACGATTCTTCATCCTAAACTGCAGCAAATCCAACCACGAACAAGATCCAAGCGACAAACCGAGCGGAAATCCATCAACGAACGCGCATTTCGGGTTTTTCAATCCGAAAAAGAGGTTTATTCTTTCTTCTTGATTTTCGCGGATTTGGTTCGTTTTTGCTATAGATTTTTAGGAAGAACTGACAAAGACTGGAAGGAATTAGATTAGGACTGCTTGTTGTGGTGATTGTTGGTGAATTTGCTGAGATTCGCGAGATTCTGAGACGAATCACGGTCTCTGGGTAAACCACGGCCGTGGAACCTGAAGAACAGACCGTAATTTTGGTGAAAAAATGGATTTCGTAAGGAGAGTGTCGGGAAGGATAAAAGAGAAGAAGGGAGAGCAAAATAAGAAAAGGAAAGGCAATCCCTCCACCTCTAGGGCACCACCACCCTCATCTCCCTCACTACCGTCCTCACCTTCACCTCCATCCTCACCTCCTCACCCTAGCATCCCGACCATACATGAGAACCACCTTGCTGCACTTGAGAGGATCATGAAAAGGACAGTGATTGGTCCTAGGTATTTGTTGTTGGAGGATCTACATCCTCTCAACATAGTTGATGACCTTACATGGCTCTTGGATAGAGCCGGATTGCTTGTCTTCACGAACATTCGTGAAGACGCCTATGAGGAGATCACCCGGGAGGTTGTGACGTCTTTCGAGCACAGCCACGTAGATAGGACCGTCTCTTTCCGTCTCATGGAAAAAGACTACCATTTGAGCATAGTTGAGTTCGGGACTATCTTTGGGTTTCATGAGACCTATAACGGTCGATTTCCGAGTGGAGTTTACCCCAAGAACTTTTGGGAGGAAGTAGCTATGATATACGCCGACGAGGACCGTTGGCAACCCGCCGATACCAAGGCTAGATTGATGTACCATCTAGCCTTGAAGATAGCTCACCGCGTTCTTTCGGAGTGTCTCTTTCCTAGGACGGAGACGCCCCAAAAGATCAAGACGGATGAGCTATTCTTGCTCTATTGCATGCTCTATGGACGCCGTGCAGATTGTGCTACTCTCTTGGCTGCTACGATGAGCAAGCTCAAGAATAAGAAGAAGGGGAACATTGGATATGGTGGGATAGTTACCCACATTGCTAGGACATTTGGTGTAGATTTTTCTGCTTGCACCCGTATACCGGCGGTTCCTTTAGGGCTACACGCTTTCATGGTTAGGGGTCTCATTTTCCCTACACATAGAGGTCCGCCTTATGCGGGCATGCCTTGGGAGAGTAGGACAGGCAGGGGTATAGAGTGGCTGCCGGAGTATTCCATTGTGGCGGGACGCCACAATTGGAAGGAGACGTTCGCTGCGATGCATGCGAACAGGCTAGTAGCTCCCCCTTACGTTCCACCACCGGTTGTGGAGGAGGAGGACATGGGAGATCAGTACGAGAGTGGTGGAGGAGCGGAGCAGAAGTTTGGCACGTTTCCGGACCAGCCGGAGGCGGCCCCAGATGTACCTAGATGCTCTCCACGCCCAGCTAGAGCCTCAGGCTCGTCATCTCGCCGCGCTAGCGTGAGTGAGAGGCCCACGTGGATGACTACACCTCCCACTTGGTATGACACCCCCCTCCTTGGTCCACGGCGCAGCCAGCAGCACATCCACCACCACCAGCACCATCCGATGCTCCATCATGGTACAGTCAGGCTCCAGGATGGTACGAGCAGATGCCGGATTGGGCTACCGGACTTTCGGAGAGAGTTGGAGCGTTGGAGATCCGGGCCGACGCTAGAGACGGACGCTTAGACGACCTTGACCACATGATGAGGGACGTCTACCGCCAGCAGTTTGGGCGGTTTTATGATCCGAGTTTCTCTCCATTCCCACCTCCGCCGGCGCCGTAGTGATTGATGCATGATCGTTCGTTTTAGACATTCCCGCCACCACTTTGTGAGTTTCTTTTTCTTTTCTTCTTTTCTTCATTTCTTTTGAACATTAGGGACAATGTTCGTCCTAAGTATGGGGTGCGATGTACTAAAAGTTTGTAATAACTCTACTCTATATGTTTGCTTTCATTCGAGACTATCATTGCATGTTCATTATGTGTTGCACGTTTCCTTATTGCATTGCATGAAAAGTGACTTGAAAAACCCATAAAAATTGAAAATTTTGGAAATTTTGTGCTTCTAATGAATTGAGATGATTTCCATGATAATCACTACTTGTGAATTGAGTTTGATGACAATTGCATGCTTAAAAGGATTGTGAATTGAGAAGAATTTGAATGAATGAATTTTACCTCTTTTGCAAGTTTTATAATGTGAAAATGTTACCTAAATCATGCTAGGAAATTGAAGTTGAAATCACATTATAAGTTCCTATACTTCTTGTTGAAATGATTAAGGCAATTCAATTCTTTCTTCCTTCTTTCTTTGACCATCTAGCTCCTCATTGAAATATTAGCCTCCTTTACCTATCCGGGAATTTGGAGAAGTGAATGAGAAAAAGGCATGTTTGATGTGGGAGGGACATGAGAGCAATTTTTTGCAATCAATTGAATAGAAAGAAATTATAGGTTTGGGGAAGTCAATCATGACGATGAGTAACTCGGCACCATTCACATAGCCGGGTGTTTGTGTCTTGCCAAAGTCGGATTGAGCGATATTCCTAGCGGATTATGGTATGTGCGCTAAGGGTTTGAGGCATCTCTTGAAAAATTGAGAAACGCCGATCTCCTAGGCTTCGGTTTTTGTGCACCTCTGTCCATAACTCCAAAAGTAAAGTCGAAAAATGAAAGGAAGAGAGCGAAGCTCTAAGTTGAAGTGTTGCGGGAACCGCATAAGAAGAAGAAGGTAGTTGTCCACTTTCCCGGATCTATGCACCACTTTCCCTTAAAGTTTTCTCTCCCCTTCCGTATTCTAGACCTTTTCTTTGAAAGTCCTTAAGATCAAAAGAATGTTATATGGCTTGGTGATCTAAATTGAAGTTTCTTGTGATTGATTTTGATAATGTTTGAAGGTTATAATGCTTGTTTAGAAGTTAAGTTGGTTCATGAATTTTCTTTGCTTTTTACTCTTTGATTGAGTGTGTGAAAGTTTGAAGAACGATTGAAGCAAGGTTTGAGAATGATCTATTCTTTAGAAGTCACATTCACCCAAAAGAAGGTACACATATTTCATCCTAACTCTTGTTTAAAGCTTTTTGAAAGACCTTGCTTAGGGACAAGCAAGTGTTAAGTATGGGGTTATTTCTTAGCATGAAATATTGTGATATTTTAGGTACGTTTTATAATCGAATTTGATTCTTATCGATAGTCTTAGATTGAACTTTGTGCATATGTGAGCTAGTATTGCCTATATTGTCGATATGGATGTCTACACTAGTTCTATGTTGATTTTAGGTGATTTGGAGCTATTTCCGAACGGAATCGAGCAAAGGAGAGTTGAGTTGATATGTCCATAGATTGAGGACATTCTTTGGAAGCAAATTTGAGTTTCAGCTTGAGGAATGCACGAGGCTAGGGAAGAATCACGTTCTTACCCTAAACCACGCCCTAAAATACGGCCGGAATCCAAACCAAGTTCAGAATTACGGCCGTGGATTTATAGTCAGAAATTGATGTTCATTCCAGAGGATATTACGGCCGTGGAACATATGGTGCAAACCGTATTTGTTTCCACGCTCTAAATTACGGTCGTGGAACACTTCCACGACCGTGATCTTGGCGAATCTTTTCGCCACACTCTGAAGCCACGATCTTTTAAAGATTGGGCCGGGCCGACACTTTGCCCTGCACTATAAAAAGACGGACGAAGCAAGAATCCGTCATCCCCGCTTACCCCCGTTGATGATCGCTTAGGCTCGCTTACACACATCGCTTATCACCGCTTAAGCATTGACATCTCGTTGGAGATCGAAGCTCGTTTTTGGGAGTTGCCCTAATCTCGCACTTTTGGTGGAGATTGCTGTTGAGATCTCCGGATTGGCGGAAGATCGAAGTTTTCGGAAGATTTTGCAAGAAGACTTCTCTTCTTGTTTAGGTTTGATTTGGAAAACGGATTGACATCCCGTTTTCCCTTCTCTCCTAAGGTTGTGATTGTTTGTTTTACTTTGAATCCTTTGACAATATTTGTTCTCTTTGTGACTTTGAGATTAGTTTGGAGATTATTGAAAGTTCTTGAAAGTTTTCATCTTTCTATCTTCTAATTCTTGAATTAATATCAACATGACTGTTATTGGCTAAAAACCCTTAACAATTCTAAGGTGAAAGGTTGATACTTGTGGCTTAGATGATGATAGATCGATCGCAAACAGATTAGACCCTGAGAGTTAGAGAGAATCGCCGACAACTCTAAATTACGGTCTGTTCTTGAGTCCACGGCCGTGGAACCTCAAGAACTAACCGTGATTTCCCTTAAGTCTACGAACTTGCTTTTACTTTAATCCAAAGTTAAAGATTTGCTTTAGCTTAGTTTAGACTTGTCTTTTCTAGGTGGTAGTGAAGCCTCAACAACCTCTACCTCGATTGTGAGTGTCACAACCTCAATCGGTTAAGTTAGTCTTGATCCTTGGGTTATAAGTTTGGGTATTTGACACTAATTCTCATCTTTAGAATCTTTCTATATTGAGCCTCAACAACCTGTATAGAGAGTGCCTTGTAGGTGAGTTATATAAGGTTTTTGGAACTTCACCGTATGATTACCTTACATTAGTATACCTTTGCATATCTCAACTCTGTCTTTACATCATTAAGTATATCTTGAATCGATTGCCACAGCTGGATACCTGGATCTTTAGGATTGTTGTTTTCCCAATATTTGCAAAACTCTCATATTTACTTGCTTGATAACCTGCAATCGAGTTCGTTCCCACCCAAATCCCTGTGTTCGATACTCAGGAATTCTTGCTTAGCTACGTCGATCCGTACACTACGGGTTCGCTGCTTGATTCTAGTTTTATAAATTTAAAGCTTATTTGCACACACCTTTAGGGGCGAACAAGTTTGTTCAGAATTACGGCCGTGGATTTATAGTCAGAAATTGATGTTCATTCCAGAGGATATTACGGCCGTGGAACATATGGTGCAAACCGTATTTGTTTCCACGCTCTAAATTACGGTCGTGGAACACTTCCACGACCGTGATCTTGGCGAATCTTTTCGCCACACTTTGAAGCCACGATCTTTTAAAGATTGGGCCGGGCCGACACTTTGCCCTGCACTATAAAAAGACGGACGAAGCAAGAATCCGTCACCCCCGCTTACCCCCGTTGATGATCGCTTAGGCTCGTTTACACACATCGCTTATCACCGCTTAAGCATCGACATCCTTTTGGAGATCGAAGTTCGTGTTTGAGAATTGCCCTAATCTCGCACTTTTGGTGGAGATTGCTGTTGAGATCTCCGGATTGGCGGGAGATCAAAGTTTTCGGAAGATTTTGCAAGAAGATCTCTCTTCTTGTTTAGGTTTGAATTGGAAAACGGATTGACATCCCGTTTTCCCTTTTTTCCTAAGGTTGTGATTGTTTGCATTACTTTGAATCCTTTGACAATACTTGTTCTCTTTGTGACTTTGAGATTAGTTTGGAGATTATTGAAAGTTCTTGAAAGTTTTCATCTTTTTATCTTTTAATTCTTGAATTGATATCAACATGACTGTTATTGGCTAAAAACCCTTAACAATTCTAAGGTGAAGGGTTGATAGTTGTGGCTTAGATAATGATAGATCAATCGCAAACAGATTAGACCCTGAGAGTTAGAGAGAATCGCCGACAACCCTAAATTACGGCCTGTTCTTGAGTCCACGGCCGTGGAACCTCAAGAACTAACCGTGATTTCCCTTAAGTCTACGAACTTGATTTTACTTTAATCTAAAGTTAAAGATTTGCTTTAGCTTAGTTTAGACTTGTCTTTTCTAGGTGGTAGTGAAGCCTCAACAACCTCTACCTCGATTGTGAGTGTCACAACCTCGATCGGTTAAGTTAGTCTTGATCCTTGAGTTACAAGTTTGGGTATTTGACACTAATTCTCATCTTTAGAATCTTTCTATATTGAGCCTCAATAACCTGTATAGAGAGTGCCTTGTAGGTGAGTTATATAAGGTTTTTGGAACTTCACCGTACGATTACCTTACATTAGTATACCTTTGCATATCTCAACTCTGTCTTTATATCATTAGTATATCTTGAATCGATTGCCACAGCTGGATACCTGGATCTTTAGGATTGTTGTTTTCCCAATATTTGCAAAACTCTCATATTTAGTTGCTTGATAACCTGCAATCGAGTTCGTTCCCACCCAAATCCCTGTGTTCGATACTCTGGAATTCTTGCTTAGCTACGTCGATCCGTACACTGCGGGTTCGCTGCTTGATTCTAGTTTTATAAATTTAAAGCTTATTTGCACACACCTTTAGGGGCGAACAAAAGCCTCATAAGGGGTCATCCCAATAGATGCATGCCAACTGTTGTTATACGAAAACTCTACCAGTGGGAAATGATCTGGCCATACATGTCCCCAATCTAGTACACACGCCCGCAACATGTCCTCTAAGGTCTGAATGGTCTTCTCAGACTGACCGTCTGTCTGTGGGTGATAGGCAGTGGTAAAGTGGAGACTCGTTCCCAAAGCAGTATGTACCTGCTGCCAAAATCTCGAGGTAAAACGTCCATCTCTGTCAGAGACGATAGTCCTCGGTACTCCGTGGAGTCTAACAATGTGTCTGGTGAACTCCTCAGCTAGACAACTTACCGGCCACGTTTCCTTAATCGGAATGAAACGTGCGGTCTTCGTCAGATGGTGTACCACTACCCAAATAGCATCAAAACCTCTGCTGAGCCTCAATTCTGTAACAAAATCCATAGATATATCCTCCCACTTCCACTGTGGTATTGGAAGTGGGTGGAGCTCTCCTCCGGATCTACGATGCTCAATCTTGACCTGCTGGCAGGTCGCACACTAAGCTACATACCGAGCCACATCGGGCTTCAAACCACCCCACCAAAAGGATCGTCCCACATCCTTGTACATCTTACTCGCTCCAGGATGTACTGAGTATGGGGTAGCATGAGCCTCACCTAGTATCCTCTGTCTCAACTCACTGTGTGACGGCACACAAACGCGGTCCTGACGTCTCATCACTCCATCCGCACCAATAGTGAACTGTGGGGCCTCATCTCGAGACATCCTGTCTCGGATCCTGGTCAAAGTCAGGCAAGTGTCCTGCTTCTTTCGGATCTCATCCAACAGATCAGGAAGTAACTCCAAAGTAGCCAACTGACTATCAGTATCGGAAAACTGAATCTCTATCTCTAACCAAGCCAAGTCCCTCTGCAATTGTGGTTGTACTATCAACCGGGCTATCGCCTTCTCCCTAGGCGTCTTCCGGCTCAAAGCGTCAGCTACCACATTCGCCTTCCTGGGGTGGTAAAGAATCTCAAGGTCGAAGTCCTTGATCAACTCTAACCACCACCTCTGGCGGTTATTCAACTCCTGCCGAGTGAATATATACTTCAGGCTCTTATGGTCTGTGAAGATTTGACATGTCACCCCATAAAGATAGTGACGCCAGATCTTAAGAGCATGGACTACTGCAGCCAACTCTAGATCATGTGCGGGGTAGTTCTCCTCATACGTCTTCAACTGTCGAGACGCATATGCTATAACTTTACCCCTCTACATCAAAACACACCCCAAGCCTAGCTTGGATGCGTCACTGTATACCACAAAGTCATCTGTACCCTCAGGTTGTGCTAAAATCGGAGCAGACGTAAATCTCCTCTTCAACTCCTTAAAACTCTACTGACACGGCTCAGACCAGACAAACCGAGTAGTCTTCCTCAATAGACAAGTAAGTGGTCGGGCAATCAAGGAGAACCCTTCCACGAACCGGCGGTAATAACCTGCCAAACCTAGAAAGCTGCGAACCTCCTTAACATTCTTAGGAGGTTGCCAAGAAGATACTGACTCGATCTTCGCCGGATCGACTTTAATACCCTCAGCAGCCACCACGTGGCCTAGGAAAGCCACCTTTGACATCCAAAACTCACACTTGGATAGCTTAGCATACAGCTGGCTATCCTGCAGAATCTGCAATACCGTCCTCAAGTGTCCAGCATGCTCCTCTCGACTCCTAGAGTAACCTAGGATGTCTTCAATGAAGACCACTATAAACCGGTCTAAGAAGTCAATGAATATCCCATTCATCAAATCCATGAACACCGCTGGTGCATTAGTGAGCCCAAATGGCATCACTATGAACTCATAATGACCATACCAGTCCGGAATGCCGTCTTAGGTATTCCCTGATCTCTCACCCTCAACTGGTGGTAACCTGACCTCAAGTCTATCCTCGAGAACACGGATGCTCCATGCAACTGGTCCAACAGATCATCTATGTGCGGCAGTGGATACTTGTTCTTGATGGTGACTTTATTCAGTTCTTTGTAGTCTATGCATAACCGCATCATCCGTCCTTCTTCCTCACAAATAATACTGGCGCGCCCCAAGGAGACACACTAGGGCGTATGAAGAGCCCTTCTCTGCTAACTCCTCCAACTGCTTCTTCAACTCAAGCAGCTCTACCGGTGTCATACAGTATGGGGCCTTCGAGATCGGTCTCGTGCCCGGCTCTAACTCAATACTGAAGTCAACGCTCCTTTGTGGGGGTAGTCTTGGCAGGTCATCACTGATTACCTCTGCAAACTCGCATGCAACGGGTATCTCTTCTATGGTCAGGCTCTTGCTTTCCTTCATGGCATAACACCAGAAGGTCTCGCAACCTTGTGTTATCAGTCTCGCTGCTCTCACTGCACTGATAACTATACCGGACTTTCCGAGGTCCCAACCTCGAAATATCACTCTGTGACCCTCCTCGGTGGCAACAATCACTGTCCTCCTACCAATGTCTAAGACTGCTCCGTGTTTCTTCATCCAATATATCCCTAAAATCACATCCTCATGAGCTAAGGGCATGACTAGAAAATTTACTAGCTAGTCTCGATCTCCCATGCGAACAGGACATCCATAGATCTCTCTAGTCCCTCTTACCTTACTCCCATCGGGTAAGCCTATCATAAAAGGTATCCCCTCTACAGTAGCTAAGGACAACCTATCTACGCATGCATCAGATATGAAGGAGTGTGTAGCACCCGTATCAAATAAAACTCGTACGGGTAAGTCATGGATCTGGATCGTACCTTTGGCAGTCGGTGCCTCTGGCTGATCAGCACTCCTCAGCTCAAACACCCATGTCTGAGCTCCTCTGGTATCAGCTACACTGCCACGTCCTCTACCCCGGCCTGATCCCTGCATAGAGCTCTGTGAAGATGTGTGTTCTGGAGCCCTGTAAGACTGCTGCTGATCTGGGGCTCGGTACTGCTACTGTTGACTCGGAGCTCGGTATTGTGGCTGCCTCTGTACACTCCATGATAGACCTGCAGGGGAAGAACCCTGCTGAGATGGAGCCTTGCCCTGGCGGCAGAATACAGCCCTATGTCCAACCTTGCCGCACTGGAAGTAGGTTACTGACGGCTTCGTGCAGTTCGATCGGATGTGTCCATAGCCACTGTAGTTGTGGCACTGTAAGCCACCAGCTGAAGTTTGACCAGTAGCGGTATGGCTATGTCGCCCCTGAATCTGTCCCCGTCCGAAAACAGCTACTCTTGTACTACCACTAGCATATCCTGTCCTCTGCCGCTTATCCGGCCTGTCTGACTGAGCAGCTCTCCTCTGGACTAGTCTATCTCTCTCATATGCAGACGCCCTATCCTGATAGTCTGACAGAGTCTCACAGCGAAATCCTGCCAGATAGGAACGAGTGCTCTCTCTCAATCTCCGCGAAAAGAGATACACATGCTGCTCCTCAGGAGGTGCAGCTGGTCCAAGTAGAGTCAGTTCCTTCTGGAACTTCTTGATGGCAGCAGCAATCGAAATATCCTCAAATCCTGCCTCAATGAAGTTTTGAAACCTCTCTCTCCTCAACGAGACAGGGCAGTATCTGTCTCTAACAATGCTCCTCATCTGCTCCCAACTGGTGACTCGACTACGTATGGTCCGCCACCAGGAATAAGCATCCTCAGTGAAACATGTCTGCACCAAATCCACCTATCAATCCTTTGGGCAACGTATCACCTCTAGTGCAGTCTCTACCTGTCCAATCCAGTGCTCCACCTTTAACCCTATCTCTCCACTGAATGAAGGGACTTTCTGAGAGTTGAAAGCCTTCAACCACTCATCCGGCCTCAGTGCCCTAGACCCAGTAGGAGCTCTATCAGCCACAGCTCTCCTCTCAGGTACAGCCGGCACTTGAGGCACTCCCTGTGTCACCTGAACGGACCTAGCCGGTACTGGAGGTACCTGGGTAAGTCTCTCTGTTCTAACAGCCTCCGCCATATGCTCGACGTATGCTCGGTACTCTCTGTACTCAGATGCTCCAATAGAAACACGTCATGACTCCGTCGAACGTGCTCTATGTGCTCCAGACCTAGCAACGGTATCATCCCTGACCTCGGGACCTACACTCTCAGCCACCTCCTCCACTCCAGCATCTGGCATGATCACTGCTGGTGGATCATCTCGAGGAGCTCGACCTCGACCTCGTGCTAACGGAGGTCTACCTCCACGGCCGCGTCCTCTAACTACAGGGGTCCTATCTCCTCTATCTGGTCCAGTTGGAGGAAGAGATGGACGACCTCTACCTCGACCAGTAGCTAGCGTAGCTCTAGTACGTGCCATCTACGCGAGGAATAACAACTATAATTATAAACTAGCTAATAAGTCCAACTACAGTAAAAACCTAAAGTCCCTACTAAGCATACTGAGATCCGCGGTAGTAGTGGTGATCAGCCGTACTTTTCTATTCCCAATCAGACTATGCATGCATTTGAAAACCAAAAGTTCCCTTTTTAAAACTCAGATCCCTTTCGGGTTCTGCTTAATACTTATTCGGTCTTTCAGAAGATTTCAAGTGCCATTGTTGCCAACCTAGAGCTCTGATACCATGTTGTAACACCCCGAATTCTCAAAACTCGGAACGTTACTGGTTGGGACCTCACAATGGCTCCCGACCTCAGTTTGACAACAACTTTACTAAGATCTTGCAACAAGACACAAATAAGAAAAAACCGAAATTCAGGAAAAAGTATTTTTAAAGGAATGAATGCAACAAGGTCTAGCAGCCTATAGTACTTAATCAAAGGGAAAACGGTCAACTGTCTTAACAAAAGGAAGAACTACAAACAACAACCCAACCCCCACTCTAAGGAGTACGGAGACCCGGCTGACCACTACTTTCGGATCACTCAGCTGCTGATCTAACTTGCGGTGAATCTAAAAACACAATAAAAGAAACCATTAGCTAGTTATCTAAACATTAGGAGAATAATAATAGCACACACACACATAAAATAATAAACACCCATCATGCTTTCAAACAAGTCCATTTATTATCTTCAGTTAAGTTATTCACTCTTACTAATGATACTTATTTTGTGACACGAGGGATTTCCAAACCTCGCCTCCGCCCCCATGTAACCATTAGGAATGGATCCGATGCATCTCACCTTGTACCTGCCTCGTCTGGGTATAGAGAACTTCCCAGTCTCCTGTCAGAGCTGGGCATTGATGTCACGGCCTGTTATACATACACTTGGGCCTTAAACATAATAACAACAGTCGTCCTAACAAGTTGTTATTATTATAATCACACACATCGCACACACACAACCATTATCACTCAACTAAAATCCAGAAACTGGCTAAGTAAGTCGCAAGGACTTACTTGAATCAAATCTCAATTCTCTTAAGTCTCAACTCGGTTCGTACTCGTGGTAACTCAAACGCCTGTCAACAAGGCAGATGTATCAAAACACATTCCCAAACTCTTAGAATTTATAAACTTCTAAGTTGTTCAAACTCATGAGGAGACCTTACGAAAAAAAAAGGTCCTCATAGGGTGAAAAGGCTATTTTGCCTCTGATCCCGAAATCCAAGGATAATCTATAACTAAATTCCGAAACCCCGTTTGAAGCTTAGTTTCATAACTAGTTTTTTCCCTAAGATGGTCAGTCAAAGATTTATAGTGGTTAATCAAACCTCTAGATTTTTCCTAAGAGTCGCTAACTCGTGATCTCTAAGATATGCCTGCTCCACTTAGGGCAAAGATTTCCGAATTTAACTTTCATCACTATACTAAAACAAAAGGGTAAGGAGGCTTGTTAGGGTTGTTTGTGCTAACGTGCCAACCCGAAAAGCATTCGAAATAAGTACACCACTCGCATATACTCAACCACATATCTAAGTTCATAAAACGATTTAGGGTCTAAACCACACTAGATTTACTTTGATCTTTAGTCACTTCCCACAAGTATATCGAACAGAACCCGTGACCCTCATCTAGTTGTGCCCAATGTTGCGCCACATATCAACCAACCGAGACTCCCCTTTTTGACTACAGCTTGCAAGAGTTCCTACCCATGCCACTCCATCCCTCCCGTACTCTCACTAAACCGCTACTCTATATCTACCCACCCTCCTACTTCACCGTCTACCTCGTCAACCATCTCAGCAAACTCAACCAGCCAAAACAACACACTACTCAACGTCTGTAGTACGTATACTATTGTAAAAGGAAAGAAAGAGAGACTCACTCGTAATGAAAGCTGGCTACAGTTCCGATCGGTATCACGCTCAGGGGAGGTACGGCGACTCGGTGCACCCTTCGACCGGACTCGCACCGTCCTGCAAGGACAAATCGAAGGTTGCGGAAGGCGGCGGCGCTCCGACTGGTGGAAGGTACAGCAAGTCGAAGTCACGCTGCCGGAGGTCGCGAGAAGCAGCGTTGCATAGATCGATCCGTTAGTTAAGCATAGGAGGTAGAAGACGAGGTTAACGAGGGGAGAGTTCGTAAGGCTTACCGAAGCTCCTATTACGGCCGGATGGGCAGAGCCTTGGTGGCGTCTCCGGTGGGCGGTGGTGGTGTCAGTTTCCAGGCTTGCGGTGTGGTGTCTCCTCTCCCAGGCGTGCGGCGTGGTGTCTTCACTATCGAACGTGCAGCATATGAAGGTAAGGGATGGATTAGGCGGTTTAGATTAGGGTAAAAATAAGGTTAGGTTTAATTAGGTTTTTAGTTAAAAGATTAAAGGTTGATTGGGCCGGCAGAAGACTTACCGAAATGGGCCTACTCTTTCATTAAGAAACAAGCTGAAGCAAAAACCCGTTACTCGTACGGAATCATTTTTCGTTTTATATGAATTATTTCCGGTTACATAAACTATCATTTTATGTGATTCAAGCTCACATAAAATGATAGAAATTAAATATCATTTTATTATATCTAAGGGAGGATCCGGATTTAAACTGAGTTTAAAAAATTTCGGTTATTACAAGAAGTAAATGCGCAAGTATGGATATATATTGTCTAGACTTAGGTCCGGTTTAGGGCAAATCGCCGAACCGGCGGTTTTCAAACTGGCCCAAACCGCCAGTTTGGTCAAACCGGCGTCTTAGGTTTGCTGGTTTGACTAAACCGCCGGTCAGTGGTTTAGGTTTGGCCGAACCGGCGGTTTGGCCTTTTTTTTACTTAATCGGCGGTTAACCGCCGGTTTAGCAAAAAAAAAAAAAGAGCTGGTGGGGCCCACACATATTCCAACGGCTCAAAAAGCCGTTGGATGTGTTTTTTTTTTTAATTTAACAAAAGTAAAATGTAAATTGTTTAAAAATAAAAATAAAAATTTCTACCCTCAATTCTTATAAATACCCAATCATTCTTCCATTTTATCTCACACCAACATTCTCATCTTGTCTCCTACTACTATTCTCAATCTCGTATTCTCGAATATCGAATTCTCGAATCTCAATTCTCGATTTTTCCATCTATTCTAATGGAAAACCCGAGCGACAACACTCCCACTTTCTTTTCTAGCACCCAAGAAAGCGAGACCCAAGTTCCCGATATGACACAAAATCAAGGTGAAGGGGCTTTCTAACAAGTCTCACCACCAAAAATGCTTACATCCGACATCTTTACAAAGCATCACAAGAAGGGTGAGGTGATGAACGAGTATTGTCAAGTCTCGTGCAACTATTGTTTGAAGGTGTACAAGTGAAGGACGAAGGACGGCTACGGGACTTTGCAAACCCATGCCACATGCAAAAGGTCCATTCCGAGAAGCTCGGAATATCACAAGGACAATCTCAATTGTCCCACGGGTTTGCATCTTCTTCCACTCAATCTCCTTTATTTATGGATAGCCATAGTGAAGAAAGTTTAGGATTAGCCAAACTTATATGTTCTCATGCATTTCCATTTTCTTATGAATTTTTTCCTGGAGTACGATTTTTTAAAAGGTATTTAGCAAACTAGGTGTACTGTAAAAATTATTCCCGAAACACACAAATTCAATCCAAAGCCGTGGTTTAAAATCACGGCTTTCTTTTTTTTTTAAATATTAAATGGAAAATAAAAAAAATGAAAGCCACGGTTTCAAACCGAAGCTTTGATTGAGATTCCCTAAACCCTTGATTTTAGCCCACGGCTTGTTATTTCAAAAAAATTACAATTTGATGGCTTGTAATTTCAAAAAAATTCATAAACATCCGGTAAAAAAATTGTTTAGAGGATTTTTATAAACTTTTTTGAAGCAAACCAAAGCTGTGGGTTGAAACCAAGGGTTTAGGAAATCTCAAACCGAGGCTTTCATTTTTTTATTTCGCATTCAAGATTAATAAAAAAAAAGAAGAAGAATAAGAAAGATGTAATAGATAGGATTTTCGAATTATAATTAATGTTGATTAACTTAATCGTTGATAGTAATTGACATAGAACTCGCGAAGATTTCGCAAGTGATGAGTATGAGTCCCACCATTATGTTCCTGGCGTAATTTTGGACGTTTGGG
The DNA here is from genome assembly GCA_033239045.1 of Fagopyrum esculentum. NCBI lineage: Eukaryota > Viridiplantae > Streptophyta > Magnoliopsida > Caryophyllales > Polygonaceae > Fagopyrum > Fagopyrum esculentum. The sequence continues at coordinate 36,302,553 of BSUD01000002.1, read as the reverse complement.
GAAATTTTTACTTTTTCCCCCGGGTAATTATTTTTACCCTCCACTGTTATTTGGAGCATTTGGGAGCTCCAATTAATAAAAATCCAATTGAGAGAAATGATCTAGACATCGAATATGTCCTAGATATGAAATAACATGGAGAGGCAAAACGGCCAAAAGAGTCACTATTTCGTTTCTTAACGGCTAAGAAAGACGGCTTAGGAATACACGTTTTCCGAGGCAGTTGTTGAATAATTATTCCTACAATATTCAAGATATATTATTCCAATCTCGAGAAGTTTGGAGAAGGAGGTTCAACCCGCCTTTGGATCGATTAAAGGATAATTATCGACTTCGGTAAAGGATAACTATCGTCTTCACTAAAAATAGCGAAAAATCCTTTATTAATTCATTTCCTTTCACGTTTCCTCGTAAAAGCTTTGATTTCTCTCAACCTTCAAACTCAGGTCTACTCTCCGTTTCTAATCCGATTTCAATTCCGTTGGAGTTTCTGGATGCCTTTCTTCATTCTCTTCATATCAGTACCGAGTTTCTGCATTTCCGAGCAAATGAAGAGCTGGTTGAGCATATATGTCACTAGGCAGGTTCCGCCGCTCAGATTCCGGTGAATTTGATGATGTCCATGTGTAGCCTACGTCGTTGTGATTCCGAATCTTCTTTCAGATCGTCAATCGGGTTAGTAACGAATAAGTTATGAATTTATTCGTTTTCCGTACTGCGATTTGGCCTAAATTGACTTTAGGCTTGTCAAAATGGATAATTATAAATTCCATTATGGTCGTTATATTATTCTGGTGATTATGGGTAGTTTGTTTGATGAAATCTGATGACAGGTGGGCTTAGAAATTGCCTGCGGGCAAAATGCTATTTTGACGAAATTTAATTAATTAAAGGTTAATTAATTAAATTAGGATTAGAATTGAGATTGATGAATGTTGATTAGATACTATCTTGATATTTGAGGAATCGTGAATTATGTTGAGATATTGAGGTTTAGTTGGTTGCGAGGCTTATAGATTGAGTATGATCCTTATGGATCCCATGGGTCTAGGTGTGACCTTTTTGATTGATAGGAGTATTGATATCTCTTTATGCCTTGTTATTAGGCAGTGTCCCTCGCAGGATTGGAGGTTGATCGTGGTTGTGATTGTACGAGGTTGAGGTAAGTCCGTAGGACTTACTTCGCTGTCATCCTTATATTGGGTGTTTGCATGAGTGGTGTGTGCTTTATATGTTTGCTATGATAGCATGAGATATCGTTTATACTGACCTATGTTTTATTGACTGCCCCGTTGCGTGGTTGTGATAACCTTTCCCTTTCATTCTGCCATGGAGTCTGGGAGGTTCTCTGACGTCAGGCCAGACTGGTTTACAGGAAGGGTGCAATCCACTCCCATAGGGTACACGGATTGTGTGACCGATACTCGTACAGCTGGATATAGCACTCAGAGGCGGGGATGATACGGTCCTCGTGTCACATATTTTCATCTATCTATATATACGCAATTTGAGTGAATGACTATTATATAAAGATAATAAATGGGTAAATGTGTGATAGCATGCTGATGTGTTTATCTTTCATGATTGTGCTTGTGCTTATGCATTACCTCATATATGTATGGTTAGCTAACGGTTTCATACCGTGTTGTAGATGTTTGTAGGTTAGGCGTTGTTGGGTGATCTGACAGGGTGACAGGCCGAGGACTCTCGTACATTAGATGGTTGGTTTGGGGTTGTTATGTTTCTCTCCTGCGTGAGGATGACCTTTTGTACCTCCTGTGTGAGGATGTTGTTTTATATACTCGGGCTATGATGTTGTTTACCTTTGGTTGTACAGTTTATACAGTTTTATGTATTTGTTTTATATATGTCAGTGTCATGTTATAAGGTCCAGTGAACTTGTTGTCAGGCTAGGGTCAGGATCCACTGTGAGATCCTAGCCCAATGTGGCATCCCGAGCCCCGCGGATTCGGGGTGTTACTGCGTATTTCGAGAATAACTTTTATTGTACTCCTAGTTTGGTAAATACTTTAAAAAAAACGTACTCCAAGAAAAAACTCTTTTCTTATGCAGAATATCAAAATGTATGAGAATATAATACTACTTATCTTCAACCTTCTTTTAATCAACTTCTCGTAAAACTGTTTCCAAATTAATTTCTAAATCTTATGAACAAAAGAAACAAAAAATTCTGACGATTTTACAATCAATTTTGCATCAAGTTTCAATTTATAGTGATATTTGGAGTATATTATCACAAAGACATTTTTACATAGGCATTATTTTACATTTTATTGATAACGATATGTTTTTGCATAAATTTGTTATTGTATTTCGCCAATTTAACGAAAGACATAATGACACAAACATTGCAAATTTGATATAAACGGTTTTACAAAAATTTTATTTACAAAATTGAGTTTTTTCAAACTCTTTTGATAATGCATCCGCTAACACCGGCGGCGTAAACGATTAGGTGGAGGATGTAGGGCAATATATACGAACTCATTTTACTCACCAAAAATGTGCTTGTAATATTTTAAACTTATGTGTTCAAGATGGACTTAAAATTTTATGTGCTATGTCAACCCCCATCTCCAACGTAATTGAGCATATTTGGCATTCAACCGATTTAAGAAAAAAATGAAGAACAACGTGATTAGAAAATAATGTTCATCCTATTGCATTTTCAAAAGACGTTGAAACTCGTTGGAACTCAACTTACAAACTGCTTAGTCAAGCTCTTCGTTACAAAGATTTTTTACAATCATTTTCCGCACAATACATTTTGTGGTCTATGTTATATGATGAAACTATTTGGAAAACTTGTTATGATATTTGTAATATTTTAAAAGTTTTAGTGATTCAACTAATATGATGAGTTATGTTTACTGATGACATGAATTATGACCTATATTTGGGCATGCATTTATGTAGATTTTCCCTTTATTTTATACGCATAGACATATATTCATATCAATTATGTTGCTGTTCACCTATTTTGCGAGAATAGAGGTCTACACCACGTTTGATTGTAATTGTAGGGAATATGACACATTTTGGATCAAAAGGGAGCATGAAAGTGCAAGGAGTCGAAAGGATAGCAATAGGACTACATTGGAGCATAACAAGGATCAAAGAAAGTCAGTAACGCGCACCCAGAGTGAACTCTGAATCCACGGAGCGAATTCTGATACCGCTCCAAAGTAATCTCTGATGCCACATTTCGGCCGAGATGAACCAAGGTCAACCGAGATAGACATAATAGGGAGTCACCTCGTTCCACATCTCGACCGAGATATTTGCGTTGGGCTCTGATACCGCCAGAGTGGGCTCTGATACCAACGGGCTCAACATTCTTTTTCGGCCCAAAGTTTTAGGGTTTATCTTTAAGCAAGGGTTTATCTTTGAGATGCGATCTATCTTTATGGCTCAAGGCTTGTAAAACCCTAGATTTATATCCCTATAAATATCTCTTAGCCTTCAACATTGAGACGGACTCCCCACCGACGTGGATTGACGCTCCACGGAAGGAGGCTTGTTCTTAGATAGATCGGAAGGACGGCTAGGAAGACATCTATTGAAGGAATTGGAGGAAGGATTGCTTAAGGTTCAAGGAAGCTTAGATTGTGAGATATCTTTGGGAAGTATTTGTGAGTTTGTTATTATTCTCTTTTGGAACACATTATTGGAAACCATTGAGTTGTTGTTTGCTTTGATAATTGAGACATCTTTGTTGGTTGATTATTCACATTTTTTTGATATTCTTAATATATTTGATATTGTATTGATAATGATGATTGTTGGCTAAACACCCTTGCGATTCTAGGGTGATTAGTTGAAAGTTGTGGTGTAGACGATGAAAAAATGAACCTTATTCTGAGTGGACCCTGAAAGCTTGAGTTAACCCTAATTTCAAACCCGTCTCGGGCTGTTCGTTGAATGTCTCGACCGAGATCGATATAGAACAACACGAGATCGCCCACTGTTGTGCCTATCTTGAGTTTAGGTTATAGTTTGTCAAATCCTATCATTGTAACACATTTTCTGGTTTATACGCAAGCTTAGGATGAGACTTACCCGGTAATTCCTTTGCTTGTATACCGATGATGATGAGTGTTAGGTAATAAATGTTTATCCTTTATTAGAGTTTGAGTGTGTCTTCATCCTACTCTTGAGAGTTAACCTGAGACTTACCCGGTGATGATTGATTTTGTACCCTTAGGTGAGTGATATTGGTTTGAGTACTCGTACCTTTCCTTAGTTCCTTGAGACTAACCCGGTGATAGGAGCTTTGGTTTGAGAAAGTGGATAGTGAGACTTACCCGGTGATCTATCCCATTGTTGAAACACCTTTCCCTCAACAAACCTCAGCTTTGTCCACATTACATTTAGAAATCTTGAGTCGAAACCACAACTGGATACTATGATCTTTAGAATCTGCATTTTCCCTTCTTGTTATACATCTTGTCTTTTGCTTTTGATCAATATTATTGCATGCTTTTGAAGTTAGATTGCTCTATTGTGATTATTCTCACTGATTCCCTGAAATCAACTCTGGAATATAAGTCCTTACTACGATTGATCCATACACTGCGGGTTCGCTTATCGTTAGGTTTATTATTCGGTATATAAATTTAAAGCTTTGTCTGCACACACCTATTGGAGCGAACATTTACACTCCCACTTCTTGCAGTTTTTTTAGAAATAGTCGTAAATGTTGTTGAGGCTTTACAAACCAGTTTTACTTATCCAACACTTGTAAATGCTATAACCAAAATGAAAATAAAATGGCTTAAATATTACACCGATAATCCCTTAGTTTATCTTATTTCCGTTGTTTTGATCTTAGGATTAAAATTGATGTTGTTACCGAATTGTTAGGTGTTTATTATGAATGTTTAGGTTTAACTTCTCCTAGAAACACTTCTACTATTATTCATGAAGTTCGTGATGAAATTAATTAACTTTTTCTTTCCTTTGAAACAAGTGCTAATTCTTCCGCCAAACCGACTCCTTCACCCTCTTCTTCTTTTTCATCTTCTATTCTATCAAAAGCTAAACAAATTTTAGCTAAAAGAACAAAAACGCCAAGGCATTTATCCGCAAATGCGGGATTTCAAGATTATCTAAACAACTTGTTTTAGTTTTGATAGTGAAACTTTTGAAATTTTGGATTGGTGGAAGATGTTAGCCCCGAAGTATCCAACATTGATCAAGATTATGCAACAAATCATGGCCGTGCCCTCATCAACGGTGGTCGTGGAGCAAGCTTTTAGCCAAAGACTTTTATCCAAAGAGGGAACATGCTAAGTTACAAGAGAAGTCAATTGAAGCCCGAGAAGTTGGAGGCACAAGTATGCGTTCAAGATTGATAAGGGCGGAGAAGCGGAAACAATGGAATACCTCGGTTTATGACTCAAGATCGGATTCAACTCCGATGATCCGAGCACCACTTCCGAGTTCGAGGTGGAAAGGTAAGGGGGTAACGAAAACAACTCGAAAGTCCGAAAAAAGGTAAGCAAAGGTAAGATAACTACGTGATTTTTGATTCCTCTTAACCCCGAGAGGATACGTAAGCAACTGGAAAACCGGTTCAAGCTCGTTCCTTTTTTTATTCAATCACTATTATAAAATAAAAAAATCGAGAGCAAACTTGTTTTTTTTTAAATTAAATTACTAATTTAAAAAACGAGATCAAACTCGGTTATAAGTTCCAAAATCTCGTACGAGATTTTGAAAATTATGACCGAGTTTACTCTCTTTTTTTTTCAATTAAATTACTAATGTAGAAAAAACCGATACAAAACTCGGTCAAAATTTTCAAAAAACTAGATCTTGATTTATATATATTATTTATTTTTTTGAGTAATCGGTTTATACTTTAATATATATATATATATATATATATATATATATATATGACGGTTTAGGTTTGTGACTCAAGTCTAATTTTATCATTATTAAAGATTATTTTATGTTTGGTGGAGATGACAAAAAGTTTTCATTAAATATGTAGCAACAAATAAATAGTGATTGATTCTAAAAGTGAAGCAAAAACTTATTCTTGAAAGAGATATCAAGTACTACAAAGTTCAAAGTGTTATGGTTCAGAAAGAAATATAAATTATGAAGAAAAATGTGGAGTGACAGTGTCTTGTATGAGTTTCAAGTTACAAAGATTCGATGTCCAAATATAATGTCCAATTACACCTTTAACAAAGTCTTTCCGATACACCTTTAACAAAGCTCTTATAATATTTATTTTGCATATCTATGTTTGGAAATTCAAGAGACTTTCAAATCCATCTATGTTCGAATGTGTTTGAAAATTCAAGAGACTTTCAAATCTTTCGATTGGATTAGTAATCATCTATATGATTTAAGAGGTTTAGTTACATTGTTGACAATATTTTCAAGCATTTTTATAACTTTGAGAAATTTAAGAGTAAAATCATAATTTATCTTGAAGTTTGGGTTGTTCTTGCAAATAAATTTTGAATAGTCCTAGTACTTAAGCATGTCCACGGGTCACCCGTGACCCGGCAGGTTCTGACCCGGCGGGTACGGGTTCACCCCGGGTCGCGGGTACGAGTAAGGGTCATGGGATCCTTACCCGTCGACCCTCCGGGTCAACCCGGGTAACGGTCAAATTTTTTTTAAAAAAAAATCCCAACGGCTATATAGCCGTTGGGTTAGCCGTTGTAACGGCTATCTTATAAAAAAAACAATAAACTATAATATATCTAATCCAAAAACATTTCTATAAATACCCCAAACCCAATTCATTTCAACTGACACCAATTTTCTTTCAATCATCTATTCACTTTCTTTCAATCTCTCCATAATTTCCAACTCTTACATTCAATTACTCTCCTAACTCATTCTCTTATTTTGTTATTAATTATTCATTTTACCACTCTTACTACTACATTCAATTATCCAAAAAAAAATGGCTAGCCGAGGAAGGCGTTCCGTTAGCGGTCCCTCATCCGGCGGAGGTGTTAGTCGAGGACGTCGTTCCGTTAGCGGTCCTCCAACCGGTTCGGATATAAGGCGGGGCTTAAGTGGAGATCACGAGATCCATGAGGGGAAGGATATCAACATGGAATCTCATCCTTTCCTCAACACTCAAGAATCCGAGAACCAATTCCCGGATTTCCTGAGCCGGAGGAGCCGTTGAACAACACTCAACGAACGACGGCTGTCTTCCGATTTTGGTTCACAAAAGGTGCTCCCAATGCCAACGAGGTTTACTATGCCAAATGCAATTTTTGTTCGGCACAATACCAGCACAAAAAAGGAGAAGGGTACGGGAACTACAAGAGGCATATTCGGAACAAGCATCCCGAAAAAATGGGATTGGCACGAGGACAAACACACTAACCGGGTACGCATCTACATCTAACCACCCTCCTTCTTTATTTATATACGATCATGCTTCGTCTATGGATGCATTTTCGAAAATATTAGCCGTAGATTCTTTGGCATTAGTTTTGCACAAAATGTTGGTTTTAATGATTTGATGCAAAATCATGCTTAACCCGCATATAAACCGATTTTTCGTCAAACCGCTAAAAGAAAAATGATGCATAAATATAAAATGCGTAAAGAAGAATTGATTAAATATTTTATGGAAAACGGTGATATTTAAGTTTCTATTTGTAGTGATATTTGGACCGACGGTTTAAAAAAATCATATATGGGTATTACTTGTCATTTTGTTGATAAATTTTGGATTTTAAACAAAAGAGTTTTAACATTACGAGTTTTCAACGAACAACACACCGCCCAAAACATTGCCCGTTTGATTGCAAATGTTTTGAAAGAATATAGAATACTTTCACGAGTTTTTTCAATCGGTTTTGACAACGCCTCCGCTAACACGGCTTTCATTAGAAATTTAACCAGCTTTAGCATATGTTGGAAATTTAGTACAACCTGTTCGAAAAATTCTTAATGAACTTTGGTCTAAAAAGGTATACGTATTAAATGGTATGCTTATTGTAAACAAAAGATGTTTGTACAAGATGGAACTCTACTTACAAAATGATTTCTGAATAACTGAATAACAGACTAATCAGTTCCCATTCGGAACTCGACGAATATCTAACCATTTTTTTGAATTTGTCAATGATGAAGAGGATTTCAACATATTAGAATGGTGGAGCCGACCGAAGATAATGAGGTTCTCTAAGGTAAGGGTCAATCGAAAATATAAACAAAGGTAAGAAAACTACGTTGCTTTGATTCCTCCTTCCCGAGAGGATATGTAGCCCAATTCTTCCCTTTCTTTTTTTTTAAATTTAAGCCCAATTCTCCTTTTTTATTTTTTATTTTTCTAATTCAAGCCCCCAACCCGCCTCACCAGTGACCCAACGGGTCGCCAAACCGGCGAGTCCGTTTATACGGGTCCGGGTCACCCTCACATACTCCTGACCCAGCGGGTTCGACCCACGTAAATGCTTACTAGTACTCGCAATCGCATACTATAGTGTTGGGAAAAAGTTAGGCGCAAAATGGCCCAAACCAAAACCTCAAATAACAGACTAATCAGTTCGGAAAAATCAATTTTGGAAAAAGAGTTGAAATCATTTATACTGTTATACTGCTGGGAAAAGGCACCGATGTTTGGTTCACGTCAAGGATCAACAAAAATAACAATAAAAAAAAGTCGTAAAAGCACTCCATTGATTGTAGAGTCAATAAGCAATGAAGCAGCTGCCATCAGATTCACTGTCATAAATGGGTTTTTTCATTCTCCCCTGAAGGAATTCAAAGCCCTTGCGCAAAAGAGTTGAAATCATCACATGGCAGCCAGCCATCAAGTAAAACACCACAATTCTGAAGTTACACTTGCATAAAATGTAATATCTCGGGTTGATTGTTTCAGTCCAGCTGCAGAACGATCTCCAGCATACAAGACACTTAAAAAGTGCAATGACACAAAAAAGGAAACCAAAAATTAATCATCGATGCTTCAAAATCAAAACAGAAAAAGAGAATTGGAGAAGAGGCTCAGACACGCACAAATACTGTCATCACAGGGAATACATACACATGTATATGCTCCCATTTGGATCCTGTCCTTCAGAATCGAGAAATTTTTGTCATCACCGCCTCAAACGAAGTTTCGATAGGAACGGCGACCGACCTATTCGCTCAAGCATTGCCATGAACATGAAACCCTAGTCCTATTAGGCGTTTTCAATGTCAAAACTGCTTTGCAGTAATTTATACCCAAACTAGGATACAACTGAACTTGGGCTTTGGCCCGTGGGCCCATCCGCCGATCAATTCCAAATCTACCTCTATCAACTTACTAACAAATGTCTCACCCAATTTTTATTGAATCATCTCGTACTTTATATGGATTGATTTAATATGAATAATTTTTTTTTTACTATTATTTTTGTGCATTTTAATTTTATAAGTATCCGACATGCTTAAAATATAGACGTAATATCTTAAAATATAATGTAATTTAACATAAGTTGTTTTAATTTTTTTAAATATATCACAATAAAAGTAAAACAATTAAAATATAAGTTGTGAACAAAATGGTAGCAAAATATTTCTTAAATAAAAGCTGTTTATTTATAAAAAAATTGTATCTAATTTAAATAGAAGTTATTTTATTTTATTTTAATGGTATTGAAAGTAAAATATAATTTTAATATTTTTTAATTTAAAAAAAAATAAATCTAGTGGCTTTAATCATCAGCACGACAAGTAGGCGAAATAAACTTGGATGTAACAAATAGGTTTTATTACCTCTTTTTAGTATAATATATAAATTCGGTACGTCGGGAATATATATATATATATACACACACACGATGGGTGACAACCATGTCTAGGGTAATGAATAGAACCCTACTTTATATCATAGTGTATGGCTTAAATGGAGAATTAGTTACTTTAATAATCTAGTAAGCTCCTTATGCATTTTGTGGTTGGGCCAGCGTAGGTCCATTATACTTGCTTCATTTATAAAGGTCGGGTCGGTTAATAGAGAGATGAAGGCTAAGCAATCGAATTCTCAATGAGTGTCATATCATGGAATGTTCAGGGGTTTCACCAACCCCGTATACAAAAATGGTGCGCGGGATCTCACGACGGAATATGATGCTTGCATTTGTGGTGTGCTTGAGACCCGATGTTATACCTGACTTGCTGACATTGTCATGATGCAAACTCAATTCTTGGATTGGAGTTACGTCATCAATTTCGATGTTGATGAGAGGTGTGGTATTCTGGTCATGTGGGATAGTAATCGCATTAATATGGAAGTTGGGGAGCATTTTGTGATCGGTCTTATCACTTGTAAAGTGATTGGGGTCAAGTACGGTGTATGATTTATCTATGACGTGCGTGGTATTGTTTCCCATCATCAGGATTGGTACACCGTTAGAGCATGGTTTAGCATGTGCCCTATGACATGACTTATTTTGGGTGACTTAAGAAAAGCCATGTACTTGGATGAACGAGTTAATGGTGCCTTAGCACACATGTATGTGTGTAAGGGAATGCTAGATGCTTGTCAGTAGCTAGGCTTCTCGAACGTTCCATTCACAAGTGATAGCAAGTTCACTTGGACAAATGGTACTATTTGGGCTAAGATTGTCATATTCATGGTTAACCATGATTGGCTTGAGCAAGGGGTGTACAATTGCGCGAGTTTTCCGAATAGGTGGTTGTATTCGGATCACAAGCCTACAATCACTCATATCCTACACCGCAGAGGTCTGCAAGGTCGCGTTTTAAGTTCTTTAACATGTGGGTTTCTCATGACCAATTACATGATATTATGAGGTAGAATTGGAGTTGCAAACTTTGGGGATACTACCATTGCCACTTGTGCTCCCTCATTCGTGGCCTTAAAGGGCCATTAAGAGGTCTAAACACGCGGAACTTTTCACATATCTTAAAGAAGGTGAAGGTAGAAAATGAGGAGTTGGCTACTTGTTTGGAGAACTTTAGACTAGATCCCGAGTTTGAGTCCCTCATGACCGATTTAATTGAGCTTAGGTCTAAAGCTGAAGGATTAATGCTATAGAGAGGAGCTTCTAAGCACAACAGACGAAGACCATGCATGTTCTTCAAAATGATAGATGTACTTCATATTTTTATAGTATTATGAAGGCTAATGGGCAGAAGAATTTTATTCCTTTGCTCGATCTGACCGATGGCCTGGCCACAACCTCCTTGGAGGGAGTGACCGGGGAGTTTGTTTCCTTATTTTAGGGGCTTTTTAAGATGGAACGGGAGGTGGAAGATGCAGCGAGGGACTGATTTTCGGTGGGACAAAGAGTTGCAGATGGAGACCAATAGAGGCTAGTTGGACCAGTGTCCAATGTAGAGATTAAGGAGGCTATTTGGTCTATTTGCGATATGAAGGCCTTGGGTCAAATGGATTCTCCTCTAAGTTCTTCAAGTCCACTTGGAAAACGACTGGGAGTGAAGTTTGTACCGCGGTTCGGTAGTTCTTTGTCAACAGGAAGCTACTAAGGCATGTGAACCATAATATGGTCTCACTTATTGCCAAAGTAGAGGCACCTTCTTGTGTGGAGAAGTTCATGCCGATATCTTGTTGTAATGTGGTCTATAAAATCATCACCAAGTTGATGGCGAACATATTGGGTTTGTGTCTTGTACCTCATTGACCCCGACACAATTTGCCTTCGTCTTAGGGAGGCTGACGTCAGATAATTTATTCCTAGTCCATCAGCTTTTGAGGAGATATAATGTACGATAGAACAACAAACAATATTCCATGAAGATCAACCTTGCCAAGACATATGACAAGATCTCTTGGAAGTTTCTACGCTTTCTAATGTTGGAGTTGTAGTTCCCGACTAAGTTCATTGACTGGGTGATACAGTGTGTCACTACGTCGTCTTACTCGATCCGGGTTAACAAGACTTCATATCGGTTCTCCAAGGTCGTCAGGGGTTGAGGAAGGGTTGCCCGCTTTCACCTTTCATGTTTGTTATATACATGGATTTCCTTTCGAGGGTGATTCGGGTGGAGACTTCTAGGCCAGGATTCTGGTTCCATAAGCATTGTGAGGAGTTAAGGATTTCTAATCTAATGTTCGCTAATGTTGTGGTGCATTTATGTTATGGTTTTTCGCGCTTCGATTTTCGAATCGATGGGTGATAGATGCCTATTGAAACTTTGTTGGAGTGTCTACGTAGGTTTGAGAGGATTTCAGGATTGGATGTTAGCCTAACCAAGTCCTCTATCTTCTTAACATATATGTCGGAGGATGAGGTGTCTAAGCTGGCCCAACCTCGGGATCTTTGGTAGGAGAGTTTCTCTTCAAATACTTGGGGGTACCCATTTCACCTACCATTCTTAGAGTTAGGGATTACTCTCCTCTCATTGATAAGATTGGGAGACACCTTTCATTTTGATACAAAAGACACATGTCGTTTACTAGCCGTCTAGAGTTTATCAAGGTAGTGTTATAGGGTATTGAGAGCATCTGGCTATCGCTTCTTCCAATCTCAGCTTTGGTTCTTGATAAACTTACTAGCCTTTGTAGATAGTTCCTATGGAGTTGGCCATGTGTTGCATGGTCTAGAGTTTGCTTGCCAAAGACGGAGGGAGGTGTAAGGTTGATAGACTTCAAGTCTTGGCACACAACATTTATGAGTAAGTACTATTGACACATTCATGCTCAACGAGATAGCCTCTAGGTCATTTGGATCCACCACACGTACATGCACACCACTGAGCCGAAGTAGTGGATTTTCACTCCTTCGGACTCATATTAAGTGAAGGAAATCCTTAGCACCAGGGATGAGATGGCTGCCTTTACCGATCAAACGAAACCACCAAGGGAGATTATTGAGTCTTGCTTCCAAGGGAGATATTTCGAGTGGCCGAGACTTATGAGATGCTTAGAACATATGAAAAGGAGGTGGAATGGTTCAGAGTAGTTTAGGATCCGGGCAATACTCCCAAGAACTGCTTCATCATATGGATGGCGATCATTAGGTGGTTATCTACCCGAGATAAGATAGATTTCATTGGTATTGATCATACTTGTAGCTGGTGCACGAGCGAGAGTTAGTCTCATGACCACTTAATATTTGGATGCACATATACACGTGAGGTTTGGAAGCAGGTTGGTGCGGATTTCTGGGTTCTTGAAGATATCACCACCAGATCAGAGGTATTGGATTAGTTGACTCACATTGTACATGACACGAGTTGAACGAGCAGATCTAGAATATTCGCCTTTTCTGTTACGATCTACTACCTTTGGTATTCTAGAAATGCCTTGGTATTTGTCCAAAGAGTTCCGATAGGATCCTCATGAGATTGATTAGGACCCACGTCTATAATTTGCTACAAGAGGCATTCCCAACGAGGGCTAGAGAGAGGATTACATCTTAATGTTTGGCTTCTACCGGACTTGTATCCTACTTCATACTTTGATATTTTTGTTTGATATATGTGTATCGGGCTTGGTTCTAGTCTACTGATGGCTTTGCCAAAGGGGAACTAACCATTGTCTCGAGGTTTGGGCACTTGTTTGTCATGTGGGTGTCTTTGTCTAATGATGGATTTGCCGAAGGTGGAAGAGTCACATGAGTTGTGCCGATTTTAGATGTATTTTCATATTCATTAGTTTCATGATAGTAGGTATGTTCAGAGGATTACACGTCTCTTTGTAGTACTTTGTGTGTGATGTTTTAGGTCATAGACCGCATGTCATCCGCATGTACATATACTCTATTCATTTAGTATAATTGAGCCTCAAAACACAAAGATGAGCAAGAGTACAACCACCGTCCAAAATCGTAAGGCACACGCGGATTCGATTGATCACCAACTCCGAGAATTTCTCGCAAACATACCTAAAACTAAAGCTCATCCTAAAAACAACAGCATATAAGACCATTAGCTAACATCCCAAAGTAAGAGCCGGAACTCAAGAATCGGATCAAGCTTATACGCATCATTTGAGGAATGTCAAAACAAAATACTAATAATATACAGATACAGTCAAGGACACCTCATATGAATATCTCAATTAATCTTAAACTAAACAAGGAAAGCATAGGTCATAGTTCATCAAGTCCAACTATATAGCTTTCTAACATTAGCATACTATGATATAACCACCGAAAACACCAACAAATAGTCTAAGCATAATAAACGATAGAAAGAGTAGGTACACAAAACCGTTGAACGTGTAAACGCGTTAACTATATAGAGGTAGTGAAGCAATAGTATAAGTACTTGGAACATATAAGTAAAACTATAATGGTAATCATGTATCACATAAATGTACAAATAGTAAAAAACGATGATTATGCTCATGATAATAATTATCATGATCTACAAATAATACAATGCAATGAATGTACAATCTCTCGGCAATTCAAGGTAACACAGTGTTCTCTCAAGTCCACATGTGTCCCTCCGGTGTACTAATGGTTACGAAGATCTGTAATCCCGTCTCCCATTTTTAACATCCACATTCTTTCCCCGGATTGATCTCTACTAGAGCACATCCAAAACACGTATGCAAGGTTTTATATATGGAAGGGGTTTCATCACATCACACAATCATACTTGGGACATCACTCCCTTATCGAGGTCATCATGCCCATAACCATACCGGTGGTTGTAATTGTAAAAATAATTTATAACCATATAATATTAATATATGTATAGAAGTCCATACAAGATTCTAAAACAATAAATTCCGACTATGAATTCTCATAACATACCTAATCACTTCTTATCGTCCAAGAACACATATATACACGAAGATCCCATAAGGATATATTACTCAACACTAAACCACCATGTTCAATCCTTAGTTACTCATACTCTCCTAGAGTTCATCTACAACATTCCTTACCTAGGGTACCACTACTATCAATACCTAACAAAAATGCATAATGATCACGTGCTTAACTCCTTTTATTCCCACTCACTAACATGACAACTACTCAATCACATAAACTATCACAATCCTCATCAAATCATGCCGCCTTCCATGACATGCAACCATCCACGATTATTCTCATTCATGATTAACAAGAATACAACCATCCAAACTATCACATATGTGACTCATTAATATCAACACAACAATATCATACATATACGTCAGCATATATCGTCCTCCTCAATCGTCAACCTCTCATGTCATCCATATATACCTCAATACGTGTCATCATCCATACTATACACTTCATCACATCTAGATACTCCTTATGATCACATCTCATACTTTTCATCGGTACTGTAAAACTTTTCCTAATCACTTTCCATAAATCCTTAATCCCTTTCCTAGGCAATACCATCATACTATCAACATCTTCGAAACACTCAAGATAAAACAATTAACACAATTTAATTATGATCCTTTAAAACATAACTAATACAAGTATAAGGTAACGCCCCAAAAATGCGCGTCACGCGTCACAACGCTAGGGAACCCGGACGAGGGTCCCCCAAAGGATTTTGAAGAGATAAATAAAAACGATAAAGAAATAAGTGAATGAATAACAACCCAACAAGCGGCCTTGACTTACCAAAACAACAATAACTTGAAAACCAAAATGCGCTCCATGAAGTCACTCGCAAAGAGTTCCAAAACCCCAAAGCACAACAATCAAAATGGTGAACTACAACCCGGACGCATAAACAAAACCGCCACAAGAATTATAAAACAAAGTTAGGAACGAGTCCTTAACGGATAGGACTGCCCAAAACCCAACTCACTCTAGGGTTCATGACCTTCATGTTCTTGAACTGGCCCTGTACCTGATTATATTTAAAAACAAACATAACCAGCCCCACCGTGGTTGGGTTAGTCTTCCACATAAACTAAGGAATTACATAAGCAAGATAATTTACATGAACATAACCATGAATAAGCATATATGATATTTTATGATCCTTTAAATAATTACTCATGGTCAAAGAATTTAAAAAGGCCAATATGCATTTGAAATCATCAAATATCTTTTAAACTCATTATAACATATTTGGAAACTCGAATACTCAAAGTCAAAACTATACTCATGATCAAGTCCAAAGTTTTCATAATCAATACCTCATAACAGTTCAATATACATTATCAAAACCGAATATTCATAAAATTTCAAAGGAAGCTAAACCCAATATAATCTCAATTAATAAATCATAGATCACAATCCAAATACCTTAAAGACATAAACCATATCTAAATATCCAAGCCCGAAAACAATGTTACATAGGTCCAAGTGAAATAAATCATAATTCAATACCAAGTTCATAAATCCATCTCAACATACTTATAAATCTAAAACTATTTTTTTTAATCCGTAGTAATACTCATAAGTCCAAGATGACATCATTTAAGTCTCAAATATTTCATAAGTAAACTCAATAGTTCATAAACCGAAACCATACTTCATAATCCAACGATAGCTCATAATCCAAAATCATACCCCAAATCCAGTTAGCAACTCAAACTCAATAACTCGTATCACTCATGAAGTAAATTTATCACTCACATTCCAAATAACCAGTATAACACATACATGGTCAATTGACCGAAATGGGGCACCAAAGTATAACCTTGCCCTTTCCACAAATCCACACAAGAACCAAACAAATCACAATATCAAAACATGCTCGAGCATTTCTAGTTTATAAAACGTTCTTAAAACTCAAAAACGTATTTTTAGTTTAAAACATGTCCACCTCCAGCGTTGGACACGAAGATACCTTCTTACCCCGAGCCCTCGCTATCACTTAAAGGTCAGGCACATCCCCGGCCCGCACAAACTTGGCACCATTGGTAACCGTGGCCCGCCTCAACTGGATAGTGAAAAATCATGGAAAAAGAACTCATCCATTGGACGCGTTGTCCACTAAGGGGGGAGCATAACCGACCCGCACAAACCCGGTACCATAGGTAACGGTGCCCACCTTAACCGGGTAGCTTAAAATCATGAAAATGAATATATGGTCATAGACCGATACATATCATCATATCAAAAATAGGGCAATTACCAGCCATAGCCATAAACCAAAATTATCACAATGTATCCACATCCATAAACCGGTTCCGCCATAAAACTTCATTAAATTACGTAAGGAATCATAACTCAATAAGAAACACGTCACATCAACAACACAATTTACACTCTAAGTCTCATAAGTCCAAATACTTCAAACATATCAAATACTCAAATCAAAGATAATACAAACACAACTTCTTCAAAGTCTTAGTAACACTTACCTTAGAATTTCACAATATATAAATATGTACTTACTTGTATAAAATCATAAGTATCAATCCAACATATTTAAAAAAAGACTTTCGTCATCGGAAATTTATAACAAGGGAAACATCCATGTACATAAAAATAATATAGGTATCATGTTATCATAATTTAAAATATCAAAACATGCATGTAATAACATATTAACTCAAATCATGATATGCTCATATAAAAAACGCTCGTAAGTACTTGCCTCGATAACGAAGTAGTAGTTCCTAACGACTTTAAGCCAAAAACGTCAACATCCATAAAAACCGTCAAACAATCCTAAACACGTAAAACACATAATCAACACACACACCCACCCACCCCCACGCACACACGCACGCACGCACGCGCGCACGCGCACACACATATGTATATAACTACATGTCACAACCCCGTTTAATAGGCGCAAGCGTGACTTACCTAGTCCCGACTTCAGTTCAGGTTTTTATTTTTCTTAGGGTATGTCAAAACCCATATTCCAATCCGAGTATGAATAAAAAATTCCATATCATGGATATTACGTTCAATTCCAACTCATACTTTATTTGATATGCATTAACCATGTCCAAGGTTTGAGAATACTTAAGTAGCGTCAAAAAGACGTAAGTCGATCGACGGATGCCGAACTCCGACTCGTTAGACCATTATATTTTCGGGGACGTTCCGAACTTAATATTAAAACTAAACAAATTTAACTTTATACGCTAAATTTGGACATACTATATAATATATAAAAATATAAGATAAAACTCGTAAATAAAAATCCAAGTTTAAAATCGTAAAATACATTTTCAGGGCAATTTATACAATTCTAGAAACTTGGATCATTTTTCGCAAATAAAATTTTGGGACAAATCTGTAATTTCACATGCAGAGGGTAAATTTTCTATTTTCTGAAAGTTGGGTCATAAACGCAATATCAAATATTAATAAAAATATGTAAAAATATTTAAAGAAAATATATGAAAATAGGAAAATCAAATGAATATGATATAACTCGATCAAAATTAATTGGAACGGGGTTTCTAGATTGAAAAATTATTCCGAATTATTCCAAATAAAAAAATAATTTAAAGAAAATATATATACTCGTTAAAGTATTCTCTACGACCCAAAAATACTCGTAAAAATATTTAAACTATTAAAATATTAATAAAAATATGTAAAAATATTTATAGGAAATACGCATAATATTTTAGGGCGTTTCATATAATCTCAAAAAAAATGTTCTACTCCCAATAAAAAAATAAATATAATCTGAAATATGACGGCAACTAAGGCAAGTTAGTATGACTTACCTCAAGTTTTAAAATTCAGATCAAATAGATCATCCGAATATTCACGAATAATTATCCAATCCAAAAAAGTGCAACAAATCCGGTTCAATGCGGATACAAATTTTTCTAAAACTTTATTTTTGATATTCAAGTATTTGGTTCAGAACGACTTTGATTAATATTTGGGTGAGGTTTTTGTATAATAATGGAGATTTAAAATTTTAATTAACCTAATAAATTTCAAATGTTTTTTAGATTAAAATCAGTAATAATAAGACTAATAAAATAAATACAATATGCATGTTTATTAACTTTAAAATTCTAAATGGTAGTATTGTTTATTTTATAATTTTATAATATTTTCAAAGAATATTGAAAATTAAATAGGCAATTTTAGTAACTAGGTCTTTTTTAAAAACTATAGTAGTAACTAGGCTTTTTAATGTTTTAATTAAATAAATATATCCCAACCTTTTGTATTTATTCTCAAACTCTACACACTCTTCTCTCAAGCGGTACATTTACTAAATACAAAAGTAGAAAAAGTCTATAGTAAACCAAATTGTTTTAAATTAATTTAAATGAAGGATGAGGGTAAAATTGATGGTGGCCATGCGTAGCACAACCCATTGACGGTCTCACTTTATAAGTCTTCAAGAAAAAAGTTAAATTCAATATCATTCACTCGTATAATGCACAATTTAAAATTATGATTGGCGTATGTAGGTAGGGCCGACATGAAGAAGTTAAGAAAAAGGTGCAATTGTTCATAATTCACACGTACGATGACCATCGGACAAAATCCATATACATTCATACACATATATATTTATTGGATCGATGAGATCACCGGAGGGCAAATAGATCCCCCAGAGCTCCTCGTCTTCTCACCCTATAAACCCTAACTATAATCGTACTACATCATATCGATCCTTACAAAACTAACGCCCATAGTTATAGTTTATATTCAGTACGTAGCTTGAATAGTTATATATCCACGTTCATCTTTTTTACCCATATATGTATATTTATATATTATTGGACGTAGTTGTAGCTTTGCTGGAGCTCCTGAAAATGCAAAAATTGGGCAATTTCAGTGAGTCTATTATAGAGAACAATGGATTCGACTCTGAGCCGATCGTTATCCATCCGAGCCATTTGCAAGTTGTGGTTCACGAAACTCAATTGGTTTCCCCGGTGACGGTTTTCTAATTTCAGCCGGTTCGCCTCGGTTCTTAGGTTTTCTAGCTCGTTCCGTTTCCGCATCCTCGACCGCCTAGCCGACTCCCGGTTCGACAACTTCCTCTTCCTCCTCCGTTCCTCCATGATCGAGAAGGGTTCGTTCGGCTCACTATCCGGGTTACGCTTAGGTTCGTCCGAAGCAGACCCGAAATTCGAACCGGACATGGTTTTGACATAATCCTGGTTGGGGCCGTCACGGGGAGTATCCAAACCGGCATGGTAACAGGTTAGATCTGAACCGGAGGAGGAATCAACAGGGCTGGGTAGAAAATGAAGAGGTTTAACTAAACCGGGTTCAGATATTGGGCCGGATTCAAAATAAGATGAATATTCATCCCATGGACCGAACCCGGTTTCGAACTCAGGTAAAGGAGATCCCACATGAAGCATGACCGGGTTGTAGATAGAGAGAGTAGAAGGTGAGGGAAAAGGGGAGATAGGAAATGTTAGGGCGTGGTATTTAAGGAGAAACCAAAGGCTTATGAGTGGGGCCCGTTTTAATCAACTTGGTGGGTAATAAAACCTTACTTTGTACGCAATTGATGGATTCTTGAAAGAAGTAAAAGAGGTGGCTTCTAATTGTTATTTACCATTTTCTGCTGCAATAATGCACAAAAGCAAATACTTCAACTTCACTTTCATGGAGGTACTACGTGTCAACCTCTCTTTTTTTTTATATAATTTATAATTATATTTCTTTTGTAGTGGTCCCGGTGGCGGTGGAAAATATGGAACGACCTTTAGACTCAAGTGGCACTTTAAAGGTGGGCGGTGGGTCCTACTTCAACTTTCGTGATTTTTATTAGGTAATTTCATTTCTGTTTGTACTTTGTATAAGTTTTAGTTGTTCAAACAACGCCAAAGCTGACAATGTTTTAATAATATAAAATAATGTATGTAAAGCAGTTAAAATATAATTTACGTCTATTTGTGGGTGATTAAACAAAAAAGAGTGTCCTTTTATGTTATTAGTGAAGGTTTTTTTCCTGTATTAAATCAAAGCTTATTCATTAAGCAAGATAATAGTATGGGTTAAAATTAGTGAGTGTGGGCCCACTCAACATAACACGTGTCGATGTTGTATGGGCGAATGGTAGAGTGGCCTATGAGTGAAAAGGGCGCGCCAGTGTTATAAAGTTTGACGCTCCTGTCGACATTTTGAAAACTTAAACTCACAATCGTACATTAATCATTTGTAGGAGCCTCATAATTTTTAACCAAGGGTTAGTAAGATTTCAAAGATTTTACCAGGGGGAAAAAAAAAGATAGAGGAAGAATTCAAATATTTTACCAGGGAAAAAAAAGATAGAGGAAGATTTCAAATATGTATACTATTCACTACACAATGAAAACGTGTTTGCGACAAAACATGATAATAATTGACTTTTACACTAACCTCACTCAGGGGCGGATGAACAAACACATGTTATTGAATTGACACAAAACTAATTCGTTCATGGGAATAAATTTTAACAAAACAAGCAGTTTATTACTATTTATGCCTAAATTGAAGTGCAAAGTTAATGATAATATGAGAATCTATGTTAAGGTAAATTCTAAAAATATTGGATTAATGAAAGAAGAATTAAAATATGATCATAAATATTCCTATGATAGGAATATTGAATAAAACAAATATTCGTAGATTAATAAATAAGACAACTAAATAATATAATTGTGGATGTTATGAACAAAATTAATTGTTAAATTCATGATTCCATGACTTGTTATTTCAAACTTGTATCGTGCTTTTATGAACAATGTAATAAAATAAATTGATGTGCCTTTTTTAAAAATTAAATAGACTCAACTAGTCAAGTTATTAATAAAAAAATAAATGTGATTTTGATATTATGTTCATCCATACAAGGTAAGTGTATATTAAACATTTAAAATAGTATAAGGAGACTCATTGAAAACTATTAATCATATCATACGGTTTTATCCAAGACACTAGCTACATCACAATGGTACTTCAAATCGATCAGACCAAAATCTACGGTTGTTCGCTTCAAACGGTGTGTGCAAGCTTTGAATTTATAACCCTAGACGTAAGCTTAAAACAAGGATGTGAACCCGCAGTGTACGGGTCAATCGTAGTAAAAAATAAGGAATTCCAGGGGTCTATCACAGGGACTTAGTGAAACAAAGTCCAATCACGGTATGCTTATGTAAATACTAACCACAAGAGATGATCAAAACAATCAAAGATGAATAAGAAGTCAATAAAGGAAACATGCAATTCTAGGGATTAAAGCATCTAGTTGTGGTTCCAACTCAACATCTAAAGATAAGCGGACAAAGCTGAGGTTTTTGCATGGGGAAGGTGTTACTAAAGTGGAATAGATCACCGGGTAAGTCTCACTACTCACTAATCCTAAACCGTAACTCCTATTACCGGGTAAGTCTCAAGGAATTAAGATAAAGAACTATAACCTCAAACTAACACACCATCTAAGGGAATAGAATCAACCTTTACCGGGTAAGTCTCAGGCTAACTCACAAAGATGGGACGAAAGCACACTCAAACCCTAATAAAGGATAAACCTTTATTACCTACACTTATGATCGTTGGTACACAAACTAAGGAATTACCATGTAAGTCTCATCCTAAGCTTGCATTGAACCAGGAAAGGTGTAATAAGAATATGATTTGGCAAACTCTAACACTTAACTCTCAGTTTAGGATCAGATAAGTCACCTCGGTCAGATGAATTTCACCCCGGCCGAGATGTTCATCGACTGAGCGAGATGCTTAGGGTTAAGGTTAAAGACTCGAACTTTCAGGGTCCTACTGGAATCTAAGATTATTCTATCATTGTTTTTCCCACAACCTTCAGCCAATCACCCTAGAATCACACAAGGAAATTAGCCACTCATCATCATGAAAGTATTAATCAAGTATATGGGAAGAAGGTGAATATTTGAACAAGAAGAATTTAATGAAAAGACTTCAATAACTGAATCAAATATCACAACAAAAGCGTTCCTTGGATATAAATCCAACAAGCAAGACAACAAGGAAGGGAATCTAAGATAATCTTACAAAAACCCTTCAAAAGCTATAAAAACTATAGACTTCAATCTTCCTTCAACCTTCAAAAAGGTTCTTCAAATCTCCCAACTGGAGTATGGCTGCAGCGGTGTATAAACCCTGATCGATGGTATAGCATGATGTTGGATTTGTGGAAATCCAACCCTTTTTATAGGAAAATAACCCTCCAAAGATAAGATATCTTAGAAAGATTTCTTCCCATAAAAAATAGGTAAAATATATGATCTAGTATATCTTCTTCCTTCCAGGAGCCAAGCCCAAAAAATATAAGATCTCTTTCCAAAGATAAAAGATCTCAGCTAAGAATAAAATATTCTCGCCGCGTCCTAGGTATTCGCCTCGGTCGAGTCGACTTCCCTGGATCACCTCGGTCGAGGTGAATCTGTGGTCAACCGAGGTGAGTCACAACTGAATGTGAAATCTCTCAAATCTGGTCCAAAGTGAATCTTTAATCCATGACCATGCTTCCTGGATGGTTCCTTATGTTCCTGGATGTAGCTCCAATGACTCCATAGCTCCTTTTGCTCCTTTTTGATGCAAAACGTGTCACTTTACCTATGATTACAACAAAACTAGGTGTAGACCTCGATTCCCGCAAAGGTAGATGAAATGGTAATATAATCACATAATATACATACAAACATGCAGATTATGAAAGATAAAACGTCCAAACAAACCCCAAAATATAGACTATAATTCATGCTATCAACGGTGATCGGCGCCACCCACTACCGGCTGCATGTGCACCACCGTCCACCGAAGCCACGCCCTCCATTGTCACTGATCTTACAAAACACATTATCTACTTCATATTCGACCCAATTCCGATATTTGAAACTCTTATCGGAAGATCAAACTATGAGTAGTAACTCAACTTACGCTAACGAGATTAGTAATTACCGATCCAATGTAATAGTTGCAAAATGTGATAATATGCCAACGACAATTAGTTACAATGCTACATGATGTTTATTCTACTATACATATTAAATTACAAGATTTAAAATTTATTTGCTTTGGATCTTTCTTATTAAAAGTGTTTAATTTAAATTTAATATAAGATACAATCATATATTATGTGCGGTTGGATTTAAGTATATTTTTTTCTTGTCAGTAAAATGTATTACATGGAGAACCCTGAAATCTTACCCGTTTCATTTGCTTCATCTGTTGGATGCAAGTAAATTGGATGAGGATACGTGAGATTCTTGACGGGTGGTTGGTTGGGTAGAGTGGGTGATTTTGGGTGACATGTCAAGTGACGGTCATGGTCATCCACCTATCGCCCGATCCATTTTCACCGCTAATCAAAAGTGTGAAAAATTGAACGAAATTTAGTGCATAATTTTTGAACTACAGTACACATTGTATCAAATATATAATACCCAAATTTTGAGCTAATATTTATCAAATTTCATATTTTTATAGTTATGTTATTATAATATTTGTTAGATCAAAATACTTATACTATTATTTTAAATTAAGTGTTCTATTAATTTAAATATTTTATATTATTAGTACATACATTATCTTGAATTATGAAAATAAGTTATAGAAATGTAATAACTATATTATTACAATACAATATGAACTAACATAACAAAAAAACTAAACGAAAAAATACCCGTTAGAAAACGGAAGAAGAGAAAAAAAAAACCTCAAATTTTGTACACTATTAGTTAAAAAATGTGTGAATCTTTAGTATAATATAATTTGTAGAAAATGTGATTGTTGAAAAACAAAAGAAAAAATAATGCTCTTTGAGCGCTTTGTAAAGCCGTACTAGTAAATGAACTCCGCACCCGAACAAAAAGGCTTTATGTATAATTTATTAAAGATAATTCAAAATATACACTTTAGATATATTTTTATACTTTAATGTTAATATGGTTCAAAATTATAATAGGATTAAATGTAATTAAATTTGGTAAAAAAATGATAAGAAAATTTTAAAATATAGACATAGGTTTAAGTTTCGTAAAGACATTATCTATTATAATGGGATAGAACCTTTTGTGAAGCACCAGCTGATAACGATCCCATTGATTGAAGGAGATTTTGTTGTAGTGATCTTGATTGTACATGATTTTATCTACTCTCAATAAAATAATCAATAGATGCTTTATCTATTTGTCATGTTATTACGAAAAAGCAAACACATTCATACCTTATATCTTCATGTATGATCGCTGATTGAAAAATGTATGAGTGCCGATACTATTGGATTGAAGAAGCATGTTGCATTCTATTCTATACATTTACTTGTTTGCAATATTCATGGGAGAAACCCTAAAATGAGGGAACCATTTGGATTAAGAGCCAAAGAAGAAGAATGAAGGTGAGATTGCATAAGAGTGTCGTTCTGTTCATAAAGGAAGTTCAATCGCCATTCTCATAGGTGCTAAAGAAGGATTCATTGATATACTTTGTCAACAATGGCTTACGACATGCACCTTCCATCGATTACAAATTTAAGATCACAAATTCAAAGCACTCTCGACTTACCCAAATTTAGACTTTTTTCGTCAATCAATTCAATGAAAAATTGAAGTACGACTAAGTTTAATTACTTTACCAGTCACCCACCCTCGTATTAGAAGATCATCTTACCCTGTGGTCGACATTCTATTCTTCTTAGTCGTAGGTGCTCGTTCTATTTTGATTTGAATGGGCCGAGTCTCCCGAGGTACATATGGCCGGCCCTTCGCTCGATGATACAAACAAAGAAAAGACGAATTCCAATCACATCTCCTATACTATAAAAAAACCCAATCCTTATCAAAGGAGGAAATCAAATCGAACAGCCTAGCTGCCTTCTTTTTTCTTTTCCTTCCTGTTGTACTCATTTCATGATGTATGATTCACATAAATTAATGGTATTACTACTTCTAAGTTAAAACTCAAGGATTTTTTCGTAAGAGTATCATTCATTTGTGTTGGGAAAACCTCCCACTTTCGTGTTGGTAGAATGAGAATATGGACTAATTAAGTCAATGACTTAATTGATACAAACTCACTTATATTTATGCGGGGAAGGAATTCTACAAGATTTTGTGTGGGCACTCTTACAACTTGCTTAGCTTGCTTGAGCTCTCAAATTTGTGGATGATGGAAATTTACAACTTCTAAAGAAAACGCCTCGTAACAAAGCCGTTCTAGTTCAACGGTTGGTGAAGATGGAGTACAAGGATGGCCAAAACATGATCGAGCACTTGAATAATTTCAAGGGGCTCGTAAATCAGCTAAGTAAAGCTGGAATGAAACTCGAAGATGAGTTGCAAGCCCTTCTATTCCTTAGTTCCCTTCCAGAGAGTTGGGACACTCTCGTAGTTACTCTAAGTAACTCAGCCCCGGAAGGGAAGCTCACCATGGACGCCGTTAGTGATAGCCTCCTTGGTGAAGAAGTTAGAAGGAGGGAACGAGGCACGTCTACCCAGTCTGAGGCGAACATTTTAGACAACCGGAGTAGAAGCGATACACGTGGGCGCAATATGAACCGAAGCCGGGACCAATCTCGAGGTCGGTCTAAGTCACGCTCTAGGCCAACTTGTTATTACTGTGGAAAAATAGGCCATAAGAAATCAGAATGTCGATTTCTTAAGAAAGATCAAAAGGCCGGCAACGTCAAGCCAGACCAAATTAACCCAACAAAGAGGCGAGAGGAAGACAAGGGTACAACCGCCATGGCAGATGAAGGTGATGATCTATATCTCTTCGGAGAAGACAACTTCCTGAATATCGCCTCTGACGATAGCTCCTGGATTGTCGATTCCGGTGCATCATTCCACGTCACACCCCATGAAAGTTTCTTCTCAACCTACCAAAGTGGTGAATTTGGTAATGTTTAGATGGGGATTCAAAATAGGAGCAAGATTGTTGGTATAAGAGACATCATCCTGATATCAAATACGGGATGCAAGCTTACCCTTAAGGATGTGAGGCATGTCCCGGATATGCGCCTCAACCTCATATCAGCTGGAAAGCTTGACGATCTTGGCCTAGTAAATCACTTTGGCGGAGGCAAGTGGAAACTCATCCAAGGAAGCATGATAATGGCTCGAGGAAAGAAGGAAGGGTCATTGTACGTCACACAAGCAAAGTTGTGCAAAGGAGAAGCCAATGTCGCAGGATAAGACATGGAACTATGGCATCGAAGGCTCGGACACATGAGCGAGAAGGGTCTTCACACACTAGTGCGAAGACAACTCCTCCCAAAGGTGCAAGGCAACTCTCTTGACCCTTGTGCCGATTGTTTAGCTGGTAAACAACATAGAGTTTCCTTCCAAACGTCTTCTCAACCTAGAAGAAGAAAGAATATTCTAGATCTTGTGCACACCGATGTTTGCTCCATGTCCGAGAAATCCCTTGGTGGTGCGTCCTATTTTGTCACCTTCATAGATGACCACTCAAGGAAGGTATGGGTTTATCTCTTAAAGACCAAAGACCAAGTTCTTGATGCATTCAAGGAGTTTGTTGCTCGGGTGGAACGAGAGATAGGACAAAAGCTCAAGAGTGTTCGATCTGACAATGGAGGAGAATATCGAGGTCTGTTTGAGGCATACTGTAGATCTCATGGAATCAGGATGGAGAAGACACCACCTAAGACACCACAACTGAACGGGCTTGCAGAGAGAATGAACCGAACAATTACATAAAGAGTTCGGTGTATGCTATCTCACGCAAAATTGTCCAAGTCGTTTTGGGGAGAAGTTGTGAAGACTGTCGCCGACATTCTCAACCTTACGCCGTCCGTTCCCCTGAATGGAGACACCCCGGAGGAAGTTTGGTCAGGAAAGAAGGTTTCGTATGACCATCTAAAGGTGTTCGGGTGCAGGGCATTCGTTCACATACCTAGGGACGAACGTGCCAAGCTTGATGCCAAGACCAAAGAATGTATCTACCTTGGCTCACCCAAAGATGAACTCGGATACCGGCTATGGGATCCGGCCACCAACAAGATCGTTAGAAGCCGAGATGTGGTATTCTTCGAAGATCAAACAATTGAAGATATTCAACGATCAGAGAAGCCAAGGACAAGAGTCAAAAGGAGCACACCAAACCCCGACCCTTCTCCGATACAACAAGACACTTCAAATGAAGCTACGCCAAGAAATGAAGATGTTGAAGAGAGTGATACTACTCTAGAGCATGGTAATGAAGAAATCCACCAAGCGCCAGAAGGACAATCGAGCACTCCACCAGAATCTCAACTGAGAAGGTCTTCTAGAGACAAAAGACCATCTACACGATACACACCCGATGAATATGTGACCCTCACAGATGAGGGGGAGCCTCAAAGCTACAAGGAGGCCATGGACGACACTCACAAAAGTGAATGGGTAAGAGCCATGCAAGATGAAATGGAATCCTTGCATGAAAACCACACATATGAGTTGGTGGAGCAACCAAAAGGGAGGCGAGCTTTGAAGAAAAGATGGGTATACCGAATAAAATCGGAGGATGAAAACTCAAAGCCTCGGTACAAGGCTCGATTGGTCGTAAAAGGATTCCAACAGAAGAAAGGCGACGACTTTGAAGAGATATTCTCTCCAGTAGTAAAGATGTCATCAATCAGAGTTGTTCTTGGTATAGCAGCTGCTCTGGACTTGGAGATCGAACAACTCGACGTCAAGACCGCCTTTCTCCACGGAGATCTTGAAGAGGAGATATACATGGAGCAGCCTGAAGGATTCAAAGAACCAGGCAAGGAGAATCTAGTCTGCCGACTAACGAAGAGTCTCTATGGGCTAAAACACGCACCAAGGCAATGGTACAAAAAGTTTGAATCTTTCATGGCCGGTCATGACTTCAAGAAGAATCCATGTGACCCATGTGTCTTCATGAAGAGGTACGCTAGTGGCGACTTTCTCATACTCTTACTTTATGTCGATGACATGTTAATAGTAGGTCATGATCGTAACAAGATAGATGCTCTTAAGAAAGATTTGAGCAAGAGCTTTGCCATGAAAGACTTAGGACCGGCAAAGCAAATTCTTGGGATGAAGATCACTCGTGATCGATCACAGAATATGTTGTGGCTATCCCAAGAAAGATACATCGAAAAGGTGCTAGAGAGATTCAATATGCACCAAGCTAAGCCGGTAAGCACACCACTTGCTGGGCACTTTAAGTTAAGTTCAAAGCAATGCCCAACTAGTGAGCAAGAGAAGCGGGATATGGAGAAGATCCCATATGCCTTGGCAGTAGGCAGCCTCATGTACGTCATGGTGTGCACTAGGCCCGACATTGCATATGCAGTTGGAGTAGTGAGTCGCTTCCTAGCAAATCCAGGAAAGGAACATTGGGCTGCAGTGAAATGAATCCTCCGATATCTACGAGGCACTACTAATAGGTGCTTATGCTTCGGAAAAGAGAAGCCTATACTACAAGGATACACAGATGCCGACTGGGCCGGTGATAATGATTCCAGGAAATCAACGTCAGGATATGTGATTACATTCACAGGGGGAGTTGTTTCCTGGCAATCAAAGTTACAAAAGAGTGTTGCCTTATCCACCACTGAAGCAGAATATATTACAGCTACTGAGGCTTGCAAGGAGATGTTATGGATGAAGAACTTCTTGATGGAGATGGAAGTAGAGCAAGATCGATATATCTTGCAATGTGATAATCAAAGCACAATTCACTTGGCAAAGAATTCAACTCTTCACTCCCGCTCGAAGCACATCGATATACGACATCATTGGATCCGAGATGTTCTTGAAGAAAAGCTTCTGCAGCTTGGAAAGGTGCACACAGATGAGAACTGGTCAGATATTATGACCAAGGTAATACCGACCAAGAAGTTTGAAGATTGTTGTCAAGGTACCGGCCTCGTATCACATGATTAAGTCGTGAGGGGGAGAATTGTTGGTCCCTCCTTAATCAAGCCCATTTAATAAATGGGTTATCCAACTAATTGGATATGAGTCCAATGGGCTATGATCCAATTATGAAGAGTCCATTGTGAAGAATAATCTAGAGAAGAGAAGATAAGATAGGAATAATCTAGATAAGATTAGTCTAAACTAATCTAGAATTCTCCTCTAAAATATCTTCTAGGATTTTGTGTAATTCTAGAACTTTCTTCTTAAATATCTTTCTAGATTAGTGTGTAGGGAATGTGATCTCCTCCCACTATAAATAGGTGGAGAATATCACATTCCCTACACACTAATCTAGGAAGATATTTGAGAAGAAAGTTCTAGAATTACACAAAATCCTAGAAGATATTTTAGAGAAGAATTCTAGATTAGTTTAGACTAATCTTATCTAGATTATTCCTATCTTATCTTCTCTTCTCTAGATTATTCTTCACAATGGACTCTTCATAATTGGATCATAGCCCATTGGACTCATATCCAATTAGTTGGATAACCCATTTATTAAATGGGCTTGATTAAGGAGGGACCAACAATTTGTTTATTTTTGCTTATTTTTCTATTCGGATGTTTCATCTTTATAGTTTGTAATTGTCGTCACAAGTACATATTTGATTTAAATTAGTATATTAAAGGGTGAAATGTACTTCTGGGGTACTATTACTTACATGAGTATTATCTGGACTCATTTATTTTATTTTTTGATACAAGTGTAAGCGAAAAGGGAGGGGGTCAACCTCTCGAGACTGAACGCCTATAACATCCTTTCGGATAAGGTTTTCAACATCAAGTGATATAGGGTCAACACCTACATCCAAGTTGTGTCCAAGAAGCGCTAACTGGTCGGCAACTGTGTCGATTTTCCTAAAAATGCGTCGAACCGAACACTGAGTGAAGCCATAAATCATTAAAGATATGTCTGAGATGATCATGTAGCTTTCCATGGTGGCTTCTATATGTGGTTGAGCGAGTTAATGAGCACCAAGTTGTCACCCTCAATCTCAATCGATGAAATCCCCAAGACTAACGGCATTTTTGGAGGCTCTCCCGAAGAGTAAACGTTTCTGCTTCTAGGACATAGTTTGCATGACATCTTCCTTTTTCTACAACAAGTGTCCTTGCTAGGTTATTCTTGATGATGAATCCAAAAGCAAATTGATCACAAGAACTTTTTGAAGCGTCAAAATCGATTTTAACAGAAGTTCCGATTGGTTTTTGCCATCTTTTTTTTTGTTTTCCTTCTCCGATTCAAAGGTTTTTTTTAATTATTACTAAGTAATTTAGCAGTGGCCTTATCCCATTCTATGATTTGGTTTTGTACTAGATGCTTTAGGTCATGGGGTGCCTATTGTGTGGTAAAAACAATGTGGTTCATGGGTAACCAAATTTGCCACCAAGTGACCACTAGGTGCCGTAATTCTGTTGGGGAAATAATTCCTTTTAGTTTCATAATGATGTTGATAATTTTCCAATTTGTAATGTCATTGTTCTGGATATATGTTGAAATTTGTCATTGTCAATCGATTGAAGATAGTATAGGCACTTAAAGAAGTGATGTTTCACACTTTTTGAATGATGGTTGCAAAGTTCAAAGTGCATTGGTACCATTATTTTTTGTTTGTCTA
This sequence comes from Fagopyrum esculentum, assembly GCA_033239045.1. Taxonomy (NCBI): domain Eukaryota; kingdom Viridiplantae; phylum Streptophyta; class Magnoliopsida; order Caryophyllales; family Polygonaceae; genus Fagopyrum; species Fagopyrum esculentum. The sequence goes on along the minus strand of BSUD01000002.1, from coordinate 36,271,182 downwards.
AGTTTTCTTTTGTGGGGATCCCATCTAGTGCTAATTTCCATAAGAAAATTTTGACTATAGGCATTACGTTTATGTCCCAAATCCATATTTTGTCATGGGTTACCCCTGTTTTCCGGAGCTGGATCATTTCCAATGCAGATTTGGAAGAGAACCATCCTTTCTCATCTGCATCCCAATATATTCCGTCTTGTATTGCATTTCTTGGCAGTTTATAGTTCTTAATTTAGACATTAATGTTATCTACTAAGGTAGCATGAAGTCCGTTCAGGATTATATTGTTCCATTTATTATCTGTGATGTAATTAGCAACCAAAAAAGACTCATCTATCGAATTTTTAATGATTGCTAAGTCCTGTAGTGGTTGTTCTATAATTCATCGACCTTATTGGAATCTTATTGTTTTTCCGTCCCCACACGCCATCTAATATCAAATTCTTCTTTTAGTCTCATTAGTTTCTTCCACTACCACGAAGTAGATTTACCACATGAATATTTCCAAAGGCAAGAGCCTTTTAGATATTTTTCATTAATGACTTTAACCCAAATATTTTCAGGTTCTGCCATTATTTTCCATAATAATTTTATTTGGAGAGCCTTATTGATATCTTCTGCTCTCCTAATTCTGGTTCCCCTTAATGATCTAGATTTGCATATCTTATCCCAACTAGTTTATGGGTGGAAGTATGGTCCTTTATTCCAAAAGAAATTCCTATTAGTTTGATCCAATTCTTTGTGGACACTTGTTGGTAGCATAAACACTTGCATTAGATAGCTTGATTTTGCGTTAAGGTTTGCTTTTATTAAGGTCGTTCTTCCTTCTTGAGATAGAGAGGATGCTTTCCATTTTGTGAGATATTGTTTTGATTTTTAAATAACAGAGTTAAAGATTTCCTTGCTTGTTTTTCCGTTGATTATTCGGCATTCGAGGTATTGTTCTAGATTTGTTGATGTCATTATACCTAATTGTGATTGAATTCTTCTTTTGTTGGTAGGGTCGACATTTTCAGTAGTTTGAAAAGCCGATTTGTGTTAGTTGATTACCTGACCTGAAACTGCACAATATTTTGTTAGGGTTGAGAGTAATTTGCTCCATGCATCTGTCGAGGTCTTTGTGAATATGATGACATCATCTACAAATGATAGAAATGGGATAATTGTTCCACTTCTCGTAATCGAAAAGTCCAATGGAACTTGGATTTTCATTGCTGGTTTTTTGTATATTCCTTGTTAGGACTTCCGCTCCCAAATTATACAATAGTGGTGATAATGGATCTCCTTGGCGCATACCTCTTTCTGGGGAGAGTAATGGTGTTGGAGAATCATTGATCAAAATTGAATATGAAACTGTGGAGATGCATTCTTTGATCCATAGTAAAATCTTTCTCTGGATCCAAAATTTTCAAGAACTTTCTTAAGGAAGAGACTTTTGCTTTGTCATACACCTTTTCCATGTCAAGTTTGATTGTCATGAATCCCTTTTTCCTTTTTTTTAGTTCTAAGTCCATGAAAGATGATAGCATGAATTATAGTCTATATTTTGGGACATGTTTAGACGTTTTATCCTTAATAATCTGCATGTTTGAATGTATATTATGTGATTATATTGTCGTTTCATCTACCTTTGCGGGAATCGAGGTCTACACCAAGTTTCGTTGTAATCGTAGGTAAAATGGCACATTTTGCATCAAAATGGAGCTAAGGAGTCATTGGAGCTACATTCAGGAGCTTAAAGAAGGATCCTGGAAGCATGGAATTGGATTAAAGATTTACTTTGGACCAGATTTGAGAGATTTCACATTCAGTTTAGAGCCACCTCGGTCAGCTACAGTACCATCTCGATCGAGGTGATCCAGAGGAGCGTCCCGACCGAGGCGAACACCTTGGACGCGGCGAGATATATTTTATTCTTGGCTGAGATCTTTTATTTTTGGAAAGAGGATCTTATATTTTTAGGTTGGATTTTTGGAAGGAAGAAGATAATTCAGCTTATATATTTTACCTATTTTATGGGAAAATATTTTTCTAAGATCTTTTTTCTTTGGGAGGTAATTTTCCTATAAAAAGGGTTGGATTTTCCACAAAACGAGGGGAGTGCTTACGGCTGGAAAACATCCGCTACAGCTGGGAGATTTGAAGAACCTTTTTGAAGGTTGAAGGAAGGTTGAAGGAAGGAAGTTGATAGCTTTTTATAGCTTTTGTGAAGGGTTTTGTAAGACTTTCTTAGATTCCCTTCTTGTTTGTTTATCCAAGATCATAAGTGTAGGTAATAAAGGTTTAACCTTTATTGGGGTTTGAGTGTGCTTTCATTCCATCTTTGTGAGTTAGCCTGAGACTTACCCGGTAAAGGTTGATTCTATCCCCTTAGTTGGAGTGTTGGTTTGAGGTTATAGTTCTTTTCTTTAATTCCTTGAGACTTACCCGGTAATAGGAGTTACGGTTTGGGATTAGTGAGTAGTGAGACTTACCCGGTGATCTATTCCACTTTAGAAACACCTTCCCTTTGCAAAATCTCAGCTTTGTCCGCTTACCTTGAGATCTTGAGTTGGAACCACAACTGGATGCTTTAATCCCTAGAATTGCATATTCTTTAATTGACTTTTTTTTATCATCTTTGATTGCTTTAATTGCTTTTTGTGGTTAGTAATTGCATTGACAACCTATACCTGCTTTGTTTCACCAAATCCCTGAGATCGACACCCCGGAATTTCTTACTTTTACTACGATTGACCCGTACACTGCGGGTTCGCATCCTTGTTTTTAGCAAACGTCTTGGGTTATAAATTTAAAGCTTGCACACACCATTTGGAGCGAACAAAAGACTTCATGGGAGATTTTAACATTGTCACGCATTGATATGTTCTGGGTGAACGCACCTTGTAGAGGGTGAATTTGTTTTGGGAGAATCGCGCTAAGCCTCTTCGCTAGTATTTTAGCAATGATTTTATACACAATCGAACATAGACTGATAGATCTATAATGAGTAGTGGCGGTTGGATTATCCGTATTTGGTAGAAGAGCTATAGAAGTGTGATTAATTTGTCTAAGGATTTTTCCAGTTCTATAAAAACTCTTGACTGAACTAAATAATATGTAAGTACCTTTAGCAGAATCCGGTTGCCTTGTCATCCGGGTCTGGTGACTTATCACACTCAATATCAAAGATGACGTTTTTTTTATTTCTCTAGTAGGGAAATGTTTGGTTAATTCATAGTTTTCGTAATCCATTATTAATGATTGGATTATTTCTAGTTGTTTCTGAAGGTTGTGTTTATCTATTTCAGACTTTTAAAACAACATTGAAATCAATTAAAAATTCAGCATTAATGTCGTCTTCTTTTGATAAAATTGTGCCATTAGTTTTAGTAATTGTGGCTATAGTTTTTCTATTTCTTCTTCTCGTAGCTTTTCCACGGTGAAACTTTATATTTTTGTCACCAAATCTAAATTATTGGGTTTAGCTTGTTGCAACCAATATATGTGTTGATAGTATAGTAGGCATTCTTGTTTCTTAATAAGCCTATTAGTCTTATCATTTTGTAATTGGTTAAAGGTCTAAAAAGTGAGTTTCTGTCGTGATTCAATCTCTTCATCAACTATTTTTAGCTGTTTATTTATATCACCAAATTTATCTCGACTTCATTGTTTTAACTTTTGTTTGAGCAGACAAGTCTTTTTCGTCAAATTGAACATATGAGTTTCGGTTATTGAGTTCTCCATGTCTGTTTTATGAGATTTTCACAGTCTTTGTGTTGCATCCACATTGATTCAAATCTAAATGGTTTGTTCTTGAATTTATTAGGTTTATTTTGTAACACCCCAAGTTCTGGGAACTCAAAGTGTCACGGGCTAGGACCTCACAATGGGTCCCGACCCTCAGAGTAACAACAATAACATCGGATCTTGCAACAAGGCACAAATAAATGAAAACCAAAACTTATATAAAAACCATAAGGTATGACAACGGAAACGCAAAGGACTCGCAACCGAGTTCAAAACAAAAGGGAAAGACAACAATAAAAATATAAAGTCCAATCCCGTCCTATAATGTACGGGAACCCCGACTGATCACACCATCCGGATCACTCGGCAGTATCTCTAACCTACAGGGTATCTATAACATCGGTATAAACAGTTAGCTAACATTCAAGATATCAGAAAGACAGTAAAGGCACAAACATATATATGAACATAAACACATAGCATGCTCGCACCCAACCGGTTATTATCTTTCATTAAGTTATCCATTACTAATTCAACTTCTTTTGTCACACGAGAATCTCCCGAAACTCGCCTTCGCTTCCGTCTTCCAACAGGAATAGATCAGTCTATCCGTTACCTGTGGGCATGAGTCTCAAGAGCACCTCCCAGTCTCCTGTAGAACTGGACAAGTGATCACCGCCCGGTTATCATATTATATAAGGTCGTCCTAGTCCGGTTTTCCGTTATAACAATAAAGCAACAAGCACCACCGTTACGGTCAAACCAATACACGGAATGTAGTTAAGTAAGTCCAAGGGACTTACCCACTCAAAGGTAAACCCAGAAATCCGCTACTACTCAACTTCCCGAAGGAAAGAAAGAATGTCTGCTCTGACAAGGCATTGCGAATCAGAAACTGAACGAATGCTAAAAGTCTACATACTTCTAGTCTCAATGATCTCTAATAGATCTACTTGAGCGTGATAAAAAAATCTCTACTTCTAGCCTCGATGATCGCTAACTGATCTCAACGTGTTAGGATAAGGAATCCTAGTCTCAAGGTTCGCAAGGGACATCAACAACAACATAATTCAAGGCATAACCAACTCAAAGGGATAAAAAATCCACTAACTAGCATTCACACTAATCATCTAGGTCCACCCTAGCAGTATCTAGTATAAGGAAAGAGCCAAGGAAGCAAAGAAGGAAGCAACTCACCAAAGACGGGAGTCATTGCAGAAGAACCGCGGGGGCAGTCAGACAGAGGCGCGGGGCGGCAGAAGGTTGCAGCCGCGGGGGCAGGACAGACCAGGAGCGGGGGCGGTTTCTGCATAAAAGTTGCGTCTTCACCTTTGACAGTAGGAACTCAACAAGGGTCCAAAGCTTGGTTCTTTCAATCCACACACACGTCAACACTTAACCGAAGAGCCTAGAAACACAACTCGTCATCAACGAAGGATAACCAAGAATCAAGACTCAGTCTTGATTCATGTGAAGAAGAAGAATAAGAATGAGAAAGAGGAAGACGTAAAGAAGAAGAAGAAGAAAGCATGTTGCAGGTTCATGAACGTGTAGAAGGATCAAAGGGAGAATACTTACACGTTTTGTAGAAGATCACAAGGAAAAGGCCGCAACTTTGCTCAAGGTTGAAGAAAAGCATAAGCAAGAAACGGAAAAAGGAGGAGAAGGCGGGAATATATAGAGAACAGTTGAAAAAGATAAGGGAAGGTCGATTTTAGGGTTAGAGGATCAAATGAAAGCCGACCCATAACTTAGAAGATCGGATCTTCTAAGATAAGAAAAAAATAAAAACGGGATAAAAACATATCAGCGCGATCTGGGGTCAGCCGCACCCGTGGCTCGACCCTTCCGCGACCGCGGATGGCCTCAGGGGCGCCCCCCTTCACCGCGGGGGGCAGTGAAGGCAAAAATACGGTTATTACATCAGATCCCCCTAAAAAGAAGTTTCGTCCGGAAACTTGCAACAAACCACAAGATCACACAACAACAAAGTAGAATCGCTGAACTCATCACATATATTCCCTCTCGGGCACATAACTCAAAACGTCACACAAGCGTATACACAACTAAAAAAAAGAAACTGAAAGTCAAACGTCTATGCTATGGGTACATCCAACTCAACATAAAACTCCCAATACTTCCTCCTGATACTATCATCTGTCTCCCAAGTCACCTCATCAACTCCTCGCATCGACCACTGAATCTTCATCATCGGTATGTCCTTCGATCACAAGTGTCTCGTACTACGCTCTAAGATAGCTACTAGGTGCTCTACGAACGTATGGTCTTGCTCGACCACTAAATCATCAGGGCTAACGATGTGTCTCGGGTCTGGTACGTACTCTCGTAATTGAGACACGTGGAAGAATGGGTGAACACCCTCTAGTCTCGGTGGTAGAGCAAGTTTGTAAATTGCCACTCCAACTTGCTCAACAATCTCGGAAGGTCCGACATATTTGGGACTGAGCTTCCCCTTGACGCCAAAATGTCTAACACCTCGTGTCGGGGATACTCTCATCCATACATGAGCTCCAACTCTGAATTATAGGTTTTTGCCTCTTATCTACGTAAGACTTCTAGCGAATCTGTGCTGCTAGCATCCTTTTTCGGATCATCACTACTCGAGTTGTATCATCTTGTATCTGCTCAGGTGCTACTCCTCTACAACTACTCGGCTCGTCCCAACATAGCGGGGTACGACATCTTTGTCCGTATAAAGCCTCATAAGGAGCCATCCCAATCGATGTGTGCCAACTGCTGTTATACGAAAACTTCACTAAGGGAAGGTGATCTGGCCACACCTGTCCCCAGTCAAACTATTTGTCAAGTGAGCTCCTTTGCCAATCGACATACCGGCCACGTTTCCTTGATAGGAATGAAATGTATGGTCCTTGTCAGTCGATCCACTATAACCAAGATGGCATCAAAGCCTCTACTCGGTCTCAAACCGGTAACAAAGTCCATCGAGATATCTTCCCACTTCCACTAGGGAACGGGAAGTTGGTGTAGTTCTCCTCCTAGTCGATGATGTTCGATCTTGACCTGCTGACAGGTCGCACACTGAGCTACATATCTCATCACATCTGGCTTCATACCTCCCCACTAGAAGGAGCGTCTAATGTCCTGATACATCTTACTCGCACCGGGATGCACTGAGTAAGGTGTAGTGTGAGCCTCTTATAAGATCCGCTGTCTCAGCTCTCGATCGAAGGGAACACATACGCGCTCCTAGCATCTCAAAACTCCATCGGCACTGCCAGCAAACTGTGGCATCTCCCCTCGAGACATCCTGTCTCGGATCCGTGTCAAATCTAGGCAACTATCCTGTTTTTGTCGGATCTCTACCAACAGATCAAGTAACATCTCCAAGGTGGACAGATGGTTGTCGGAATCCGGTTAGTGAATATCCATCTCCTACCATGCTAAATCTCGTTGTAATTGTGGTTGAGCTGTCAGCTGAGCGATCGCCATCTCCCGGGGAGTCTTCCTACTGAGGACATCAGCTACCACATTTGCCTTCCCCGGGTGGTATAAGATTTCAAGATCGAAGTCCTTGATCAACTCCAACAATCTCCTCTAGCGGTTATTCAACTCCCACTGAGTGAATATGTACTTCAGACTTTTGTGGTTTGTGAATATTTGACACGTAGCTCCGTACAGAAAATGGCTCCATATCTTTAAAGCGTGAACAACAACAGCTAACTCGAGATCGTCGGTAGGGTAATTCTCCTCATACGTCTTCTGATGTCTAGACGCGTATGCTATAACCTTACCCCTCTACATCAGTGCACATCCCAACCCGAGCTTGCCCTCTGGCTGATCTAAGATAAGAGTGAAGCTCAACCTCCTTTTCAGCTCCTCGAAACTCTACAGGCACGGCTCGGACAACATGAGTCTCGTAGACTTCCTCATCAAGGAAGTGAGTGGTCGGGCGATCATTGAAAAATCCTCCACAAAACGGCAGTAGTAGCCAGCCAAGCCTAGGAAGTTGCGTACCTCCTTGACGTTCCTAGGAGGCGGCCAAGATGCTACAGACTCGATCATCGCCGGATCTACCTTGTTCCCTTCGGTGGAAACAATGTGATCAAGGAAGGCCACCTCAAATATCCAAAACTCGCACTTAGAGAGCTTAACGTAAATCTCTCTATCCTGTAGGACTTGGATTACGATCCCTAAGTGTCATGCGTGCTCCTCTATCCTATGAGAGTATACTAGAATATCGTCGATGAAGACAACCACGAACTGGTCTAGGAAGTCGATGAAGATGTTGTTCATCAACTCCATGAACACGGTGGGTGCATTTTGTGAGTCCGAAAGGCATCACTACAAACTTGTAGTGGCCGTATCTGATCCGAAATGTCATCTTCGCTATGTCCTGCTCTCTCACTCTCAACTGGTGATATCAGGATCTCATATGGATCCGTGAAAACACTAAAGCTCCGTACAACTGGTCCAAAAGATTGTCGATACGAGGCAATGAGTACTTATTCTTGATTGTCACCTTGTTAAGCTCTCGGTAATCAATATATACCTCATCGACCCGTCATTCTTCTTGACGAAGAGTACTGGCGCGCCCCAAGGAGATACACTAGGGCGGATGAATCCCTTCTCAGCTAACTCCTCGAGTTGCTTCTTAAGCTCAAGCATCTCAATAGGCGCCATGTGGTAAGGAGCCTTCGAGATCGGTCTCGTCCCGGGCTCTAACTCAATGCCAAAGTCTACACTCCTCTGTGGAGACAAGCCTGATGGCTCTCCAAAAACGTCAGTACACTCGCATGCTACCGGAATCTCTTCCGATGCTGGACTCGTACTATACTTCATGGCATAGCATCAGAAAGCCTCACAACCCTGACCGATCAGTCTCGCAGCTCAGACTGTACTGATGATTGTACCGGTCTTTCCGAGATCCCATCCTCGGAAAATCTCTACATGGCCTGACTCCGTAGTAACCATCACTGTTTTCTTGCCAATGTCAAGAACTGCCTGATGTCGATCCATCCAATCCATGCCTAAGATAACCTATTCATGTACTAAGTACATGACGAAGAAGTCAGTTGGCCAATTGCGACCTCCCGATCCAATAGGGCAATCACGAATCTCCCGTGTACCCTGATCTTATCCCCATCGGGCAACCCTATAAAGAAAGGTCTCCGCTCTACGGTAACTAAGGCCAATCTATCTACACATGCACCAAACATAAAAGAATGTGTAGCACCGGTATCGAAAAGAACTCTGACAGAAAACCATTAATATGAATGATACTTGTGGTCACTAGAGTTGTTGGCTCTACTATACTCCTCAGCTCATACATCCTTAGCTCATGTGGAAATAGTCCATCTCTAAGTTTTGACCCATCGCACGGAGGTCAAAAGAGCTCAGTTTTGCAAACATTCAACTCGAGGCCTAAACCGTGACCAAACTCTCAAATGATATCAAGTTCTCTAGCCACCTCCTTAGACAGAAAAATAATTGTACCATCATAGATACCAAGCATGTAGAAGAGACTTGCAATTGTCCCTGATCCTATGAAGAAGCGGTTGCAAGACAGGGGAAAAGAAGAGTGGCCCCAAAGGGTCCCCTTGCTACACACTAGTAGCCGACCAAATAAATCTATCTCCAATGTACAAACGGGTGTCCAAGCCATGCAAGAAATCAACCCATAAGGAGATAGACGGACATCTCTCTCTAACCTCCCTAAGCAAAATAGTCATGTCAATTAGGTTGAAGGCATTGAAAAAATCCATTGTCAGCATATACAGAATAGCCTCTAAATCACCTCAAATACCATCTCCAAACTAGAGATCTCCCATATATCTTTTTCCATATCCTTACACACTCCCTTCATGGCAAATTTAGACATCAATCGTCTCTATATGGTACCACTACAATGGGTCAGACCCCATTGTCAGGCTTCGATAGCGGCGTTAAAGGAGCCGAGGCCTCAAACTCAATGGACATGTGCTTCCCAACTATAGATTAACCACTGAGGTAATCTCTCTCAAAAGACCAGTGCCAACCGAAGAACCCTCACCACACATAGCGTCTAAGATGTGGTGTGCGCTCAAGCCATCTCTACCGCAAGAAGTACCTTTGGGAAAGAACTTAATGCATTTAAATACCAAATTGATATCAACACCAATGGGTGGTTCATGAAAGATAGTGCAAGGCTTGGAAGGGGAGATTTGTAGGGATGTTTAATAGCACCTTCAAAGTCTCCTCACTATAAGGAGCAACTTTAAAAGAACACAAAACCTTAACAACGGCCGTAAAATGTTCATCTAAAACCTTGCGGAGACATTGCTTGATATTAGGGTTTCTCTCTAAACCATATCTATCGCCCAAGCCACCTCAACAATACCAAAAGGCCTATGCTCCGAAGTAGGGCTGTTCATTCCCGGATATCCGATCCGTTCGGATATCCGAGAAAATTTTAAGGCAAAACTGGTATCCGGATCCGATCCGAAATTGCCGGATATCCGGTCCGAAACTGTGAAACGGATTCGGATATCCGGTATCGGATATCCGAAATATCCGATTACACTAAAACTGTGATATTTATAAATTTTGGGTTTGTTTTAGAAAAAAAAACAGGTATTGTTTTTAAATTGAAAATTCATACAAAATAAAACAATAATAAAATAACTCAACTTAAACTTAACATTTAGGCTGTGTTTGGCATTTCTTACGAAACACTAGTGTTTGTAAACACTAGTGTTTTTTGGGACGGTTTTCATCAAACACAGTGTTTAGTGTTTTTAAACATTAACGAGTGTTTGGCACAAACACTAGTGTTCAGTCAAATTTCCAACAACACGAGCATCACACAACAACCAACCCCTGCTTTGGCACCACAACGAGAGGCGGCATTGTTGGACCAAGAAGCAACAACGACCTGCGGAACACCAATGTTGCTACAGTTATGATGAGCTTTGATGCTCAGTTGTCTCACATAATTGGGTGGAAAATGAAGGATTAGAGAAGAAAATCCGCCGCCGGAAAAGGAAGAAGATTCGTCCGAGCGATTCAATCGGCAGGAGAAGCGGCTGCTACGACCGCCAGAGAATTCAGATTTGGATTGAGAAGAGAAATCGGGATCGGATCTGCACTCGAAAGAGGAGAAAACCCTAGGGCAGCTAGAGACGGCCATTTCTCTTTTTATAGCTGGTTTTGGTTGCAATTATGGATAAAAAGGAAGGGCAACAAAGTCATTTTAAGCAAAGAAACACTAGGGTAAATGAGAAACCCTTGGCCGAATAAGGGTTTCATAAACACTTCCGAAAACACTAATCACTAGTGTTTTTTGGAAGGCCAAACACTCGTTAAAAACGTAAACACTTGGAAACACTCGTTTACACTAGTGTTTTTATGTTGCCAAGCACAACCTTATGTTCAACATAAGTTGAAAGTTTACAAATGACAACAAACAACACAAGTTAAAAGCCTCAAAATACACCAAAGTATTTACATCAAACTATGTTGCAACTTTACTATTACATAATCGAGACTTTTCATAACGCTGATGGAGTGATGGCTTGATGAGTTTGGTTGCTAGTTGAGTACTCCACTCTTTCATCACATGTCTTGTTCATCCCTTTTAAACAAATAAACAACATCAAGTTGTTGTACAAATGAACTAAACACAACCTTTACAATCTCTTTTAGAATTGAGATGGTGTAAACTACTTTTTACCCAAACTCAAAACCTACAGTAATCATGATTGAATGAATAACACTGCAAACTCATATACAAACTTGATACAACGACCCAAAATCAATGTTTCTCATGCCTTAGGGAAGAAATCAAGCAAAGGAAAGAATGGAGGCTGATGAACAAACAACTCATCAGCAACAAGTAAGAAAAGAACTATTTTTAGATCATACAAAATAAAAATCACTGTAGATGGATCCATGAACAAACTAACAATTAGAAATTAATCTGTAAACAAGTAAACTACATCACTTTGGCTCGGATCTCCCTTCCTTTGTAAACTAACCATTGAAGAAGATGAAGGGTTGTTTGTTGTAGATGTGGACGAATGACAAAAACGAAGGGATATCCGAGCCGAGCGATAGTGCCGGGATGCCAAGAGAAGACAAAGAGATCGAGATGCGACAATAATTTTGCCGGGGGCGACAAAGGAAGGGAGATCCGAGCCAAACTGCATGGACGCCGAGAGAAGACGGGCATATTGAGATTCGAGAAGAGAAAGAGTCTCGCCGGCAACACCACTCACCTGTAGTTGAGTAATCGGAGTGCTCTCACCGACTTGCTAGTCTCGTAGTCTTTGGTCTGGAGAAGAAGAAAACTCTGAGAATGAGAGTGTTTACTTGTTTGGAAATGAGAATTGAGAAGCGAGAAGCGGCTGAAGTGAGAATTAATTGAGAAGCAAGAAGCGGCTGAAGTGGATTTAGGGTTTTATTTTCCAAAAAAAAAAATTCAATTCTTTTGAGTGATTAGAGATTCGAACCCAAAAGCATAGAAGTGTAAGGTGTTAAAAGTAGTCAAACTCACACCAACTCAGCTACTACAATATTTTTGTAACTTTAGGAAACATATAATATATATTCGGATATCGGATATCCGGGGGTAAAAAACACTGATCCGTATCCGATCCGCAAATCCGAAAGTTTTAGGCGGATCGGAGCGGATTCGGATATATTTCCGTCGGATCAATAAAAAGTCGGATATGCACAAGTCGGATTGTCGGATTTTTGGCGGATCGGATATTTTTTGAACACCCCTACTCCGAAGTGTCTAACAAGGTCTGCACAAGACTCGAAACGCCCTCAAACTCTTCCCATGTAGACAAGACCTGCAAAATCCGTTGATGTTGTATCGAATTTCTACTTCATGATCTTCTATCTCGCCTGCTCATAGGTCTGAACACCTACAAAGTGCAACAAGGAAGTAAAAACAACATAACCCAAGCAGGTACACACCTGGGATCAACAACTACCTCCACGAGAGCACCCAACAACGCTGAGGAGAAGTTAAGACGACAACTATGAAGGATGCTTTTCATAGTAGTAATAGGAGCACACATAACCCTCTCCAACAAATCTGCATCAAACACCATACTCTCATTTCCAACCACAACCTATTCTTCTACAATCGGCCTAGAGATACCTACAACCGGCCTCGAGATAACCACAATGAATCCACCATCCTCACCAAAAGAAGAAACAAAGGCATCAAGGCGACGACATTCACAACTCAGAGCATGAAGACTCATACATCGGCCACACAACCACATCTTGAGAACAACTAACACTTCCACAAACGCCACGAAAACATCAAAACCACACTCAAGGATGCCACAAACCTCATTCTTGCGTTCAACCGCAAAGAGATATTGCCTTTTCAAATGACTTATCAAGCAAGAGAAACATATGCTTCCCTCCCTACCATCACCAAGCCCATGAAAAGATCTAAGCAAACTATGAAGGAAGTCATTGCCTTCCGTCGTCATAAGAAACTTCAGCTCAACAAAGAAAAAAATTATTTGGGACATATTTACAAACATTTGATAGACATCCTTCCCTATATACCAAATTTGAAATTCCCACACTCAAAAATCAAAAACAAATCTCCTACAATTGTTCCTAAATCATTGATCAAATCTCCAAAAGAAGCATGAAGGAGAGAAGCTTCGAAATAGCAGCAGTAGCCCTAGTCTCAAGCAGCAGCACTCCCGGAAAGTTCTGTAATTATCCGTAAAAAAACAGCGGGTGGTTTTGTAACTTACCCTTTGCTACTTGCAAATTTTGTAATTGTTTTTCTGGGTCAATTGGTGAATGTTCACGCCTCTTTCTCCGGGCCGTAGTCACTAAACCCTAAACTCACGAAATCAGCAGCCATGTCAGTAGCGAGCTTCGATTGCGAGGATCATTCACACCAGAAGCTCACGCCTCTTTCGGGGTCGATTGGTGAATGCTCACACCTCTTTCTGTTTTGCACATATTTGTTCACATATTTTTAATTTAAACAAATTTTATTATTAAAAAAATTATCTTCTTCCATTTTTCAGGTGATGTTGCCATGAATGAAAAAAAAAGTGCATAGCACATGTTATTTTCTCATGTTAGTTCACCTTATATTTTTGTCATGATGCACAGTCATGAGGTGCACCGGTGGTTCATGATCCTGCAACCTTTTACAAAAGCAAAGCACGCGATTGTGCATGAATGGTGCACATCGTACTACTTAAAACCCCGTGCGGACAAGTGAAATAAAAATCGTTGTTTTTTTAGATCGCACGTCTAATAAAAGTTCTCATTCCTTACCATAAAAGAGATTCTCATTGTATCATATTCTTATATAGTTTCATTCAAAAAATTAACGACGTGAAAAGTTAAATTGCTTAATAGGTTTGAAGCTCTTTGTATAACCCATAAAGACATGACATCATATAGAGATATGTCTAAGTAAATATCGGACAAAAGGGAATAATAAGTCATGTTTTCACTAATTAAATGGTAGGATCGAAAGTCGAATTGTTAGGTCGTTTTAAACCATAATAGTTTACACTAATTAATAATTTCGGTGCTATAAGTACACACATGAAGTGAAAATTTAGTTGGGTTGTAAAACCCGATGGGAGGTATTCGGGTGTTGATTTCAACGGGCTTTCGTTTGATAGTCTCCAAACGTAGTTACAAATTTATGACTAACTAGATAATTAATTCTTTTTTTTCTCTATTTTAATTGTATTTTAATATTAATTTATCTGTCATCCAAGATTCAATCCTAAAATTAGTATAATAAAAATAAATCTAACGATTACACGTTAAATTTAATTTGCTTTATGATCGGTACATATGAGATATTTTGAATATCAGCTCAAACGTTTGCGATATGTTAATTCTTATAATTATGTTCATCTGTATGAGCCATTTTCTTGTGAGATGCCCTTTTCTAAAATTAGCAGGCACTCGCTTACTACCCACACTTTGTCTTGCTTGCTGGTCATTGGTATCAATGGTATATACAAATGGATTGTGAATATTGATTGTTTGATCAACTTTCGTAAAACATGCTATACTCCTCACCGTTTAACACGAATTTGCTATAACCTAGCATTGTCTCGTTTGAGTTAGAATGATCCTGGCTCCCTTGATTACGCTCTCAAAAATGATTTTTGGAGTTTTCTGAGTGTTCGGACTATTCCGAACCTTTTGAACAAATTGTCCCGTGGTCTCCGATTGAACAATAATATCCATTTTACACCATGTTTTAATTTTCACCTAAAGTTTACTTGGGTTTTGGAACTTAGAACTTTAATGATAAACTCATGCTCATACAAGCTTTACAAAGCTTTATACAGAATCGAACAATTCAGTTGCAAACGATTTATTGAACAAACTAAGGTGCTTGTATTTGTCCAGCAATGGATACAATCTATATTACTTGTGAGCCAAGTCCATAAACCAAGTAGGGCGGTTGACTCCTACACGAGTCAAATCATTGGGCTACAACCCTTATCGCTCGTCTTAACCAATATGCCTTATATTGGGTTATACATCCTTGACTACTGCAAAACTTGGTTGTTAATCCCGTCGGATTTGTTTTTATCCCATGTTCTTTACCCGGATGAATGTCTTCGCTTTGACAAGATGATTAAAATTTACAAAAACACTTCCAGGATCTTGACTTACAACCGTCTTTTTTTTGAACCGGTGATGTCTTACCAATCTTACAATCTCTTTATCTCTCGAAAGGTCGACTTTAAGGAATGTATCACCCAATCAACAACCAATTATCAAGTTACTTAAGCCACCAGGCGATACCAGCTTTCGCAAAAGAACAAAAATCATTTCCTTAATGATTATTAGTTTTTGGAATATTAGAGGAATGGGCCGGAGTAACCTCTGGACAAACCTCGAAGCAGTTTGTAAGATCCATAAGATCAATGTCATTGCCCTTGCAGAAACAAAATCGGAAAAACCACCGGATGACCGCCTCTGGAAATCAGCCGGTTTCGACAATATGATCTACTGTCCGGCTACCGGAAGGGAAGGAGGTTTATGCCTTCTATGGAAAGAATATAAACTTAGAAACCAAGTTATAACTCCCAAATTTAAAAATGATAGATTTATTTGTATTGAATTCAACTGTAAAAGCACAGATCATAAAATGAACGTCATTTTTGCTTATGCTCCTCCACAAGAAACCTTGAAAAACCTTTTTTGGGATTCAATATCCACCTTCATACGTGACTCTAACGTTCCATGTATTATCCTCGGAGACCTAAACGAGATTCAACAACACTCAGATAAACAAGGCGGAGCTCCGATCAATACAAATAGATTCAATAGACTACTTAACTATAAAAACAACTATAACTTGGAGGATTTGAAAACCACTGGCAACGAGTTCACATGGAGGAAAAAGTGTAACGGACCTAATAATATCCTAGAGAAACTTGACCGTGTCTTGGTCCATAACCAAGTTCTTCAATGGTACCCAAATTTAACAGCAAAAAATCACGCATTCACACTATCAGACCATTGTCAAATTTCACTCGATATTTCCACTACAAAAACTTTCACCCCATAACATTTAAGTTTGAAACGATGTGGACTAAACGAAAATCTTTCGAAAATATAGTTCGACAAACGTGGCGGGCTTACTTCATTGGAAATGAAATGTATAAACTAACAAAGAAAACCCAACTAATCAAAACAAAAGCAAAAGAGTGGAGTAAAACAAACTTTGGCAACATCTTTAAGCAACTCAAAGACATTGAAATAAAACTTGAAGAAATTCAGGGAATCAACCAATCAAACCCAAACCAAAGAAATGACCTCTTGCAAAAAAAATTCCTAATAAAACAAAACCGTCTACTCTCTTTTCACCAGAGATATTGGAGACAAAGAACCAAAAATAAACATCTAAAAAATATTGATACAAATTCTAAATATTTTAACCGCATTGCTCGGGTAGAAGAAATCGCAAACACATTAAAGAATTGACATCTACAAATGGAACTCTGCTTTCATATGAAAATGAAATCCGTTCATAAATCAGGACGGATTTTATGAAAAAAAAAATTCAAAAATACAATTGGACAAACCTCTACTTGAAGAAAAACTCCAACTTATTAAAAATAAAGTTAGTAATGATGATAATTTAAACCTAACAAAGACCCCTACAAATGCCGAAATCAAAAATGTTATGTTCGACATTGGGTGTGATAAATCCCCGGGTCCTGATGGCATGCCAGCTGGTTTTTATCAAAAATATTGGCACATTGTCGGCAACGACGTTACAAAAGCAGTTAAAGACTTTTTTAGGAGTGGTAAAATGCTCAAACAAATCAACCACACTTTTATAACCCTTATCCCGAAAGTGGATAATCCAACAACAACGAACCACTTTAGACCAATTAGTTTGTGTTCAACTATATATAAAATCATAGCAAAAATAATAACAAATAGAATGGAATCAATCATACCAAAACTAATCCATCCGTTGCAAGGTGCTTTTGTCTCAAACCGATCAATTCATGACAATATTCCTATTGCACACGAGATTTTTCACTCATTTAGATTAAAAAAAGACAAGGAATGGTGGGTGGCCATCAAACTTGATATGGAAAAAGCTTATGACCAAGTTGATTGGAATTTTATCTTCGAAATTTTGAAAAAATTTGGATTCTGCAACAAATTTGTCGGATGGATTAAGGAGTGTGTAACCACGGTTTCCTTCTCCGTCCTTGTTAACAATGGACCAACTGAGCAATTTTTCCCAGAAAAAGGACTTAGATAAGGTGACCCCTTATCACCTTACCTATTTATTCTTGGGGCTGATATTCTAACACAAATGTTACAAGATGATAGTAATAATTATGATAACCATATTGGATTTTCTGTCTGTAGACAAGGAACCCCAATTCCTTTGCTAGCCTTTGCTGATGACATGATCATCTTTGCTAAACCAAACATGGATTCATGCCAAAGAACAAAACAGATCTTGGAAATGTACTGCTCCATATCAAGACAAAAAATCAACTACCAAAAATCTGCTTTCCAAACAACAAAAAATACTAATAAAAACAATATCACCCAACTAAAAAACATCTTGGCTATGGACCATACCAAGTCTCTTGACAAATATCTTGGTTGTCCAATTATAAATGGTAGAGTGAAAAAAGAAACTTTTGGGGATATCAATCATAAAACTAAACAACAACTCTCAAAATGGAAAGCAAATTCCTTATCGCAAGAAGGTAGAAAGACCCTCATCAAACATAATCTTGTGACCAAACCAACTTTTGCCATGTAAAGGTTTATGTTACCAGCTTATAATCTTAAAGAACTAGATAAAACCTACAAAAAATTCTTCTGGAACAAAGGAGATCAACACAGGTCAATCATAAGCTGGGATGTAATATGTAAATCCAAAGAAAATAGTGGTCTTGGACTAAGGAAAGCTCATATTACAAACAAAGCACTACAAATGAAACTCTTGTGGAAAATCCTTGATGAGCCAAATAACATATGGGTAAAGGTCATAAATGAAAAGTACCTTAAAAATATAAATATTCTAAATTACCAAAAGAAAGGCGCGACATCTTGGCAGTGGAATAACCTCATGAAACTCAAAACCGAGTTCAAGAACGGACTTATATGGCAGGTTGGTAATGGTAATACTATAAATGTTTGGCATGGCAATTGGATAATTCCTTCTCCGCTTATAAAAATTGCACAAAATACCAATTTCATTGACACAACCATAACAGTCAACCACTTCTTTAATAACATCAGACAATGGGATGTCATAAAAATTGAAAATGAATTGAAAAACATCTTAAACCAAGATATTAGGGGAAAAATAACGGAAACAATAATCCTAAACAACAATATTCAGGATATACTTTACTGGAAACGTAGCAATAATGGGTGGTTTTCTACAAAATCTGCTGCTCATATGATTGAAACACAATCATGCTTTAATCAGACAAATGCTTGTGAATGGATCTGAAAACTTGATACCCAACCCAAAATCAAAATTTTTCTCTGGAAATTTTCACAAAATGGTATCCCAACTAAAGCAAAGTTGGACGAAAGAAGAATAGAAGTTACAAGACATTGCGAACTATGCAACCACCATTGCGAGGATTTGATCCATTTGTTCCTCGAATGCGCTAGCAAACAAGTTATTGAAAAAATTGACAAAACAATGTTATTCGAAATAAACAAAATTAACTATAACAACAAAAAACCCATGAAATTCTAATTAATCTTAAAAATAAACTTGGACTAAACAAACTTGCTTGCATCGCAACCATTTGGTGGAGTATTTGGTACTTTAGAAATAAAATCGTCTTTGGTAATGAACCCATTGGGTCATGTAACAAGGTCACCGGCTTCATCAAAGACCAAATTCATAGGTGGAAAGTCAACACGCTCGATAAAGATGACTATGACTTTAAACAACTAAAGAATGTAAATCATATAACAAGGAAAAAACATAATATCAAATGGGATAAACCAAAACCGGGCTTTCATAAACTAAACTTTGACGGATCGAAATTAGATTCCGGAATTACTTTTATTGGCTACGTGATTCGGGACCAAAATGGAAAAGTAGTAAGCCTTGATGCCAAAAAAAAATAACTTCAACTCGGTTTTAAAAGGTGAAGCTTTTGCCCTAAAATCTGGCCTTCACAAGCCAATTAGACTACAAATCAAAAAAATTGAAATTGAAGGGGACAACCTCTGTGTTATTAAGACACTCCAAGGATGTTGGAGTTGTCATTGGGAGGTCGAGACGATTATTTCCAACTCCAAACTGGACCTCCGGTTTTTTTACGAAGTCCAGATTAGGCATGTATTCAGAGAAGTAAACTGTGTTGCAGACCGACTAACCCATTTGGGAATTTCGACACCCAACACCAACTTTTCTGATGATCTTAAACTTTGTGTTCTCATCTGTAAGGATGCTTTAGGATGAACTACCTCTAGAAGATAGTCCACCCTAACCGCTTTCCATTATTAAAAAAAAAAAGAGAGAGATTTTAGAAAACACTAAGTTCTCTATCATATTTCTTTTTGAATTCTTTTATTATTTACTCATGTAGAAGCATGACATATTTTATAATCATCCATACTTTAAAGTGACCTCATGATCGGCAATAGCCTAATTTCTCATCTTATTCCCCATATTTTAGGTTAGGGTCCCCTCACAATGTGGGGAATAAGAAATCACATTAATGTTTTGTCTTGTTTTTCATTTTTTATGTTTTCTTAAAACTATAAAATAGGTTAGAAATCTTCTTTAAATAAAATATTAAAAAAAATCATAATGAATGAATTTAAAAGTAGTTGCTGGTTTACTCGATGTTTAACGTATATGACTAATTTAATACCCGTGTCTTGCACATAATTTATAGAAAAATATCTTGATGTCAATAAAAATATAATTTTAAATTATTTGTAATATAAAATAAAGAATAAATACATCTAAAACTGAGAATTTAGAATAAAATCATAGCATGACTATATATAAAAAGAAGAAAAACTTAACGGTATCGCACCGTTTACCATTTATATAAAGTATTGTGAAAACAATGTTAAGTTATGAAACATTAAAAATAATAAATGTGAATTGTGAAATGAAAAACATATAATTCAAGAATATTATAAAGTATAATTTATGATATGGACATGATGTATTCGAAATTAGCTGCAATAGTTTATTATTGGTCGTGATATATAATAAAGATTTGAATGAAGATAAAAATATTATGGGCTGTAATTAAAGAGTATGCAATTCAAATTTGAATTTTTTTTTGGAGATTTAAAATATTCAAATATATGATTTAACGTGAGAATGACATATGAAATAAATTTGACGTATGTAGTTTAATACGATATCCCCAAGTGACAAAATTTGAGGTGACTTAATGTGAGAAAGACACGTGACCTTAATCTCTTATGTTTAAGTATTATACAATTGATGATTCAAATCTTTTAGACTACCGGTATTGATTTTATTATTATTTACTCTATCTCTTAACAAAATACCTTAGATTTTAAATTTATATTGAGACATTATTATTTAGTTTTTTTTATATAAAACTTATATACCAAACAAGTATTAAAGTAAAGTTTTTAATGTTTTGTTGAAAGAGAGTCGACCACTCCACGCTATAACGTTTTATTGAAAAAAAACACAAAAATTTAAAGTCATCCGTGTGAAACAGCCGCCGCCCCACAACTCCACCAAATGGTGGATCATAATATTAAATGAAAAGGCAAAACTAACAAGCGAGCCCGCCGCCCTGTTACTTTCCAACAAGTATGACCGAGACTAGCAATCAAATCTCAGATAAAGAAGCCTTGACAACGAATCACCGGGATAAAAAGAGGATAAGACGGTATTACCCTTTCTTGATGAGATTAAGCATCATAAGGGAGTCCAACTCTATTTAAACCAGGCAAAAAACCACATTCCCATGCAAGATCCAAACCGTGGATCACACCCCACCACTTCACTGCGGGAGCAAAAACACATTCAACGTTCACCGAAACACCATGCACCCACCCATTATCATTTTTAATGTGTATATTAAAATATAGGTAAAAAAAAAGCATATATTTTACATCTTAATCTCAATTGGCTAATTCAAATTTTTACTTATTTTATATTCAGGACAAATACTTGATTATATAGGTTGAATTCTTCAACAATATTGTTTACATCGTAGTGTGTTTAATCACATCAAAACATGCATTTAAAATTTTAACATCCTGAGAAAAACTTGTAAGGCAAAGCAATCTAGTTTGATCATAGACTAAAACGTAGTCAATAATTTTTGTTATTCAATTTATGATTACTTAGGACATTATAAAAAATTAATCAACATTTGGTAAACGACAATCTTGAGTTAGGTATTGTCTTCATATAAATATAATGAAGCAAGAGAACAAATCAGCAAGTGTAAAAATATCTCCTATGAAATCTTCTACGCATAAGCAACTTATTAAAATATTCGCTAATTTTCAACTCAGTAAATATCATTTTTTTTTTAAAAAGTCAGTAAATAACAATTTTTTTTGAAAATATGTAATAATAACCTCAAATACTTTCTCCCTTTCAAAATCAAATACAATGGCCTGTTAGGTCTTCTTGCGGATATTATAACATTCCCACGTAATTTTGAATAATTCGTTAATTCAACTTGAAATAGATATAAAATGGAGAACATAGTCTAATAGTAACCTTTTTTTTATCTGTTATATAAATTAGACCCTTACTTAATATTAATAATTTTTATTTAATTTTCATTAATGAAAGAGACAAAAATATGATTTAGGGACAATAACAATTTTTAATTAATTTTCAGAAGGTAGAAATTGACGGACAAAGGAGAGAGAAGGAAGACAACCTTGAGAAATAAAGACATGCGATACAATGGTGTCTTTGAAAGCTTGAAGAAACTAAACAAGATTTTGGGTTAGTACTTAACGCTGATGACTAATTTCACAATTCAAATCAATTTGCATATAAAACCAAAACAGAAACACAAAATTTGTGAATATCGTACCGAAATGGAGCACTGTATAGAGTGAAAGAAAGAAGGCTGAATTTGCAATGTAGGCCTTTTACAATGTAGAGTTTGAATTTTGGGCCTCTCATAATTTCATTTAGAACATGGGCTCCTATTATAGAAAAAATCAAAAAAGTAAGGGACATAGGTATCTAGACTGCTGATTTGATGGGTGACATGTAGAAAAAAATCAGAAAATAGACCAATCAATTCAGCCAGCCCATCTTCTTTCCTCCATTGTCCCTTCTTCTTCCCTCCTTTCAAACGTAAATTTATATCTGGGTATTCATATGCAGCTCTTTTCTTCTTCCAATTGAAACGCAGGAATATGGACTGGTTGTTGAGCTTCTATCTTTGGGTAAGCAGTGTTTGTTCCTATTTCTGGGTAATCTCAAACTTCCTGGGTAATGTATTTGTGGGTAATCTGAAACTTCTCATCTTTTGTTTTTGTGAATCTAAAACACTGAAACTTCCTGTTCTATTTGTGGGTAAGCAGTGCTTGTTGACATTTTCTATTTGTGGGTAAGCAGTGTTTGTTTGTATCCATGGATAATCTCCAACTTGTCATCTTCCTGGGTAATGTATTTCGGGGTAAGCTGAAAGCCTGAAAATTTTCATCTTCCTGGGTAATGTATTTCGGGGTAATCTAAACTAGTCAAACTTCTTTAGTAATCTATTTCTAGGTAATCTCAAAATTCCTGGGTAATGTATTTCGGGATAATCTGAAACTTCACATCTTCCTGGATAATGTCAAACTTCTTGGGTATCCATATACTCCAACACTAATATACACATATCTATATAATCTAAATAACTGAACTTGGGTAAACATACAATTGGGTAAGCATACAATTGGGTAAGCACATATCCATATACTCCAACACTAATATACACATATCCATATCCATATAATCTAAATAATTGGAATTGGGTAAGCATTTTTTGGGTAAGCACGTATCATATACTCCAACAGATATATATATATATATATATATATATAATCTAAATAAGTGAACATTATCATACCCAAAAAGTAACTACGTATGCATACAATTGGATAACCCTAGTATCAGCGGAAACCCTAGCTTCATCCGCCATCGAAGTCTCGCCGGCCATCCTACGCTCCTCTGCTTCAATAACAGCCTGCGTAAACCCTACACTGTAAGAGGGCGCCGGAATCTGAGCAGAAAAGGAAGGGAGATCCGCCACTAAAACAACGTTCCCAAGCGGTTTCAAGGGAGGAAGAAGAGGGCAAAGAAAGGAGAAGTGGGCGCGGTTTGGGTTTGGGTAAGGTTGAAGAATAGGGCGCAAATGAAGGGAAAGTGGGCGCCGCCTTTAGCGGACGAAGAAGGAGTGCGCTGGCTTCAGAAGAAGTGCGCCGGCTTCACCGGAGGGAGAGGGTAAAGAAAGGAGAAGTGGGCGTCGGCTTTGTGGTACCAGTGGCGTAGCCCCTCCTCGTGTCAACCTTGACGGCAAAACCCTAGATCTCTCGCTTGCTCTTCTCCCGCTCGAAGAAAACCCTAGATCTCTCGCTCACCCTTCGGTGTCGGCTTGGTGGCCAAATGTCCTGGCGGCGAAACAGTGCTCCCTGTCGTTGACGGCGAAACAGTGCTCCCTGTCGTTGAAACTCCGGCGGATCTCCGTTTCATCCTCTATTTCTCCTTCTTCTCTTTCGTTCCTTTCTAGATCTGTTTTCTCTCTCTTTACAAAGAGAATGAATTTTTCTCTTTCTTCTCTGCAAATAATAACAACAGTCATTTAATATTCAATTTTTTTGACAGCCCATCCATCCATCCATCTTTTCTTGGGAGGCCCACAAATACAACTATTAATTTTTTTGCAGGCCTAAATTATACTAGGAGCCCACTTTGCAAAAGTAAAATTTTTGGAGCCCTATTTCCCTCATTTTTTCAAGAAAGAACAACATACCCAAAGCTCTAGGGTTTGCCGTCCCACGACTACGTTCACCGAAAATAAGATAAGCGTTGTTGTTGTGAACGCATTTAAACAAATCCGCCAAAAACGATATAAAGCACCGCTTCATGTGACATGCACTGGAGTGAAGGAAGAGTAAGCACGCAAACACCACGTGTTGACTCCCAATCGCAACTCCGGTCTCCAAGATAAAGATGACGGTGACTAGGACTGCACATAATTGGACCAGAAATTACAGTCCGGTCTAGTCTTGAGCCGTAATTGTAAAAATACGGTCCGGTCCGGTCCAAAATAATACGGTTTGGTCCGGTCCTAGACCGTAATCTTCTGGTCGGTCCGGTCTAGACCGGATTTTTACACTTAAATAATTTTGAACTGAAAAGCATCCGGTCCGGTCCAAATCCGGACCAAACCGGATTTAATCCATACAAAAATTATATTTTTATTTTAAAAAAATAAAATTAAAACGGTCCGGACCGGACCGTTACAGTCCGGTCCGTAAGTTTCCGGTCCTGTCCGATCCGGACAGTATAAACACCCTTACCGGTGACAGGATTAGGATAGCAGAAAAGACGCGTGAGGCAGAAGTAGTGATGAAGCCTTCACATTTGGGCTGACGTAAATTAACCATTTAGTTCGCATTGTATAAATAGCTTGTGAAATATTATCAATTAAAAGACCTTGTTGAAGTGCAAATGTAATATTAATTGCTGCATAACAAAATATGTTTGAAGTTGGTGTATAAACATAACTAAAAGTTTTAGTAGCATCATAAAAATATATAAAAACCTCCATTACATCTCTTTCTAAAACACAAGATTCACCGAAAACAAAATCACCGTCAATATGTTGTGCGGCAAAACCACTTACAAGATCTCGATATTCATATAATTCGGAAATCATTTTGTAAGTAGAATTCCATCTTGTACAAACATCTTTTGGAAATTTTGTAGGATAAACGTCATTTTGTTTACAATATGCATACCATTTAGTACGTATACTTTTTTTAGACCAAAGTTCATTAAGAATTTTTCGAATAGGTTGTACTAAATCTCCAACATATGCTAAACCTTCTTGAACACACAAGTTTAAAATATGAGCGGCAGACCTAATGTGAAAAAATTTACCTCCAATCGTCGGCTTACAATAGTTGGTTAAATCTCTAATGGAAGTCGTGTTAGCGGAGGCATTGTCAAAACCGATTGAAAAAACTCGTGAAACTAATCTATATTCTTCCAAAACATTTCCAATCAAACGGGCAATGTTTTGGACGGTGTGTTGTTCGTTGAAAACTCGTAATGCTAAAACTCTTTTGTTTAAAATCCAAAATTTATCAACAAAATGACAAGTAATACCCATATATGAATTTTTTTGAAAACCGTCGGTCCAAATATCACTACAAATAGAAACTTGAATATCACCATTTTCCATAAAATATTTAATCAATTCTTCTTTACAAATTCTATATTTATGCATCATTTTTCTTTTAGCGGTTCGGTGAGAAATCGGTTTATATGCGGGTTGAGCATGATTTGCATCCAATCATTAAAACCAACATTTTGTGCAAAACTAAATGCCAAAAACTCTACGGCTAACATTTCCGAAAATGCATCCATAGAAGAAGAATGATCATATGTAAATAAAGAAGGAGGTTGGTTAGAGGTAGATGCGTACCCGGTAAGTTGTGTTTGCCCTCGTGTCAATCCCATTTTTTCGGGATGCTTGTTCCGAATATGCCTCTTGTAGTTCCCGTATCCTTCTCCCTTTTTGTGCTTGTATTGTGCCGAACAAAAATTGCATTTGACATAGTAAACTCCGTTGGCATCGGGAGCACCTTTTGTAAACCAAAATCGGAAGACCGCCGCCGTTAGTTGAGTGTTGTTCAACGGCGGCTCCTCCTCCGGCTCCTCCGGGAATTGGGTCTCGGATTCTTGGGTGTTGGGTAAAGGGGGTGATTCCATGTTGATATCCTCCTCCTCGAGGATCTCGTGATCTCCACTTAATAAGTTCCGCCTTAAATCCGAACCGGTTGGAGGACCGCTAACGGAATGACGTCCTCGGCTAAAACCTCCGCCGGATGAAGGACCGGCACCGCTAACGGAACGTATTCCTCGGCTAGACATTTTTTTTTTTTTGAATAATAGAATGTAGTAGTAAGAGTAACAAAATAAGAGAATGAGAATATGAGATTAGGAGAGTAATTGAATGTAAGAGTTGGAAATTATGGAGAGATTGAGAGAGTGAATAGATGATTGAATGAGAATTGGTGTGAGATGAAATGAATTGGGTTTGGGGTATTTATAGAAATGTTTTTGGGTTAGATTTATTATAATTTATTGTTTTTTATATTATTTTTTTTTATAAACTAGCCGTTGGGATTTTTTTTTTTTTAAATATGACCGTTACCCGGGTCGACGGGAAATGATCTCATGACCCTTACCCGTACCCGCAATCCGGGGAAACCCGTTACTAAAGCAGCACAAAATCCCAGTGGCTTGGTGGCAGGGCCGAAAAGTCCGTGACTGTAGCTTTTCAGGAACTTAATCTTATATTGTATAAGGCTGCAATGGGCCTTTAATGGGCTTGCTGGGGTCCAAAAGGCATCATTTGGGCCTTTAATGGGCTTTATTGTATAGATGCGGCCCATAGTTTATCTTGACCAGTTGAGTATTATAATGAGAGTATTATCATTGTTTTTGAACAAAATTATTAGGTTAGGTTAGATCATACCAAAAAAAAAAAAAATTATTAGGTTAGTTGTAAGTTGTAAACATGGATGTCCTACTCTCTTTGACACTTTCATATTTCTTAATTGAAATATTTGAATTTAGTTTTAGTTGAGAAGTTAAACTAACTACAAATCTAAACTGAATTTTCCTCTTATTTGTTCAACTACATACCATCAAATTAACACATTAGGATCCTATAAATATCCAACCTAGTATTTCCTTCACATCAACCTCAAAAACCAACATTCTTCTTCTTCTAAGACTTGATTCACTTAACCTACAAATACAATGGCTTCACCAAAGCTCTACCTCGTTGCTTGCCTTATAGTGGCACTCTCCTTGCTCGACTCGAGCTCCGCTGCTCGCCATCTCCTGCAGACAACACCCACACTACCTTCACTCCCCAAGCCAACTGCCCTACCGCCTTTGCCGGCTATTCCAACCCTACCCACCACCAGCGCCGCCTTGCCGAAGCTGCCCGCACTTCCACCAATGCCGACGGTTCCAAAAGTTGCTCTTCCGCCACTACCCGCGAACCCAATCGGGTCAGGGGCGATCCCCAATTTACCATCCCTTCCGACCAACATCCCCTCCATTGGCTCTATCCTTTCATTTCTTGCACCGCCACCTTCAAAGTAGATCTTGTAATCTTTTGTCTTATGAGGCATATTTATATTGTATGTGTTACATTTCATACGTACGTACATGTTTTGCATCTTCGTTTTGAGTTGAGAGTTTGATCATGTTGGTTTGGTGATGAAGTTCATGTATCATGTATTGATATTGTTGTTTTTGTCTTATAATTGATTTATTTCTCTACTATAAATATTCCTAGGTTGGGTTTGATATCATATTTTAGTTTACTTTAGAGGGTATTATTTTTACTAACTGTTTGGTATTAGATGGAAATTACATATTGAATTATTAAAAATGATTTACATGAGTAGAAAATATTACCTCTTATCCAAGATTATTGGGAATTAATCTATTATACATGATATCCATCTAGATTAATCAAAAACCCTAAATTTGCTACGAAACACATCCAAAGTTTCGAAATCAAGTATGAAATCAATCAAATGGGTTAAACATATATCAAGCGACCACAATATTCTTTTCTTTTATGATGAAAAGCGGTTTGAAACACTACACGACACGGTGTCTAATCGAAAAACCGAAAAAAGATCGGATTAAACCATCACATTTTTGTTCAATTATACACTAGATATTATAAGTCGGAGGATAATATAAGTTCTTTAATCAAAATTGAGGACAATTCGAGCCTAGTATGTAAGGCCGGTGAAATATTCGTCCCATTGTCAATTGGTTTTAGGATGGTGTGTCGTGCTTGAACCTAACGTGCATGTGTGCTTGTATGCACATGATCTCGCTCTACGGTTCATCTATGTCGAACTTCGACATAAGGCTATCTTTATGATATATAAAGATCACACATAATATATGGTTGTGACTCGATTTTACGATGACATACGAATAAACATATACATGAAAGTAAATCTTTAGGACTTATAACTTACAAATGATAATTGGACATTTAAAATAAATATTATACTAGGGACGTTAATTTTCTCACATATAAGTTCTTTTAGAATGATAAGATATTTCATACGTCAAACCTTGAATATAAAAATTTTCTCACATATAAGCTTTTTTTTTTTTTTTTTTTTTT
>BSUD01000002.1:36191845-36242211 GCA_033239045.1 Fagopyrum esculentum | reverse complement strand
TTTTTTTTTTTAAGAATCAAAGGTAGGTGGATTTTTTTACCATAGAATTTTAGTTGTTCAATTGACTATGCATAAAAGAGGCGAAAATTAGAACGTTAATGACACAAGAAGTGTTCTACTTATCTCTATCTTCGTTATCGTTATGTCTTCATTATGTTTTCGGACATGTTTTGGAAATTCAAATTTACCCTCTCTGTATTATAGAGTTCTCATTTTCACGGTTGGAGATTGGTGCAACGACCATCACCCCGTCCCATCCCCTATAATGATCCCCATCCCTGTGATGCGGGTTTATCGGGTTGTTAGGGATATTCACACACTCCGTTTGTAGTGGGATAAACTCAAATTTATAGTACAAACTCTTTTGTCGGTGGTGTGAATTTAGAATGGACAAATGTTGATCATCCCTTTCAACTTAATATAAAAAATGTCACATACAAGGGTTTAATACGAGCCGAACATTGGCATGCTCAAGCTCGGAACGTATATAAACGAGTTGAGCCTAAACTTTACATAAGCTTTAAAATGTGTTCTTATTTGATTCGTTTAGAAAGTGAACGAGCTCGACCCGAGCCCAAATATATTAGCTAAAATAATGCTCATATATTGTTATTTTATCCGAGCGAGCCGAGCATTGACATGCTCAAACTCAGCTTCTTTATAAACGATTTGGAGCCCGATCCATGCTTAAATTTTATACGAGCTTTAAAATGTGTTTATATTCGACTTGTTTAGAAAATGAACGAACTTGAGTCGAGAATTTAACAAGCAGAACGCGAGGGGAGCCTAAGTATCTTGCCTCATATTACAACCTAATCACATACGCAATAATCAAATTAATATATGAATTTGATGGTATGTTTTATGGTTTTCGACCGGCATTACATATGAAATCAAGTTAAATTTAATTGATGTCAGGTTTTAGCGCACATATATTCACCCGACTCTTAGATGGAAGTGTTCATCAATTAGTTTTTTTTTTTGGTGAAAATGTTCATCAATTAGTTATATAGTTTAAGGATTCACTTGGTTGTACATGTATAAAAAGGGAAGAAAACGAAACCAAATCAAATATAACCCGTGACTTTTTTATTTTATTTTGCAAGCCAAAAGTGAATCAAAATATAATTGATAAAACTTTGAAACTAAGGGCGTAAATGGGGTGGACATTACCCGAAATTCGCGGGTATTACCCGTCATGAGGACGGGATGAGGATTTTAAACGGGGACGGGAAGAGTAAAACTTCGATTCCCCACTGGGGATGAGGACGGAATGAAGATAGTGGTATCCGTCTCGCTGTCCGATTCGAACCCGAGCCCGATGGGGATCCCGGCGGGTAACCCGATAGGGATCCCCGACGGAGAATATGTCGGAGATATATATAAACAAATTGTATTTATATTACTTTCTTTGTAGTATCATATTTAATTCAAAAATTGTCGATGATTACTATAATTTCAAGCTATATAAACTTTTGTACTTTAAGATTACTCATTCCTACTTACAAAAAATGTATTTTAATTGATAATTATATGTGTAAATTATACTAATGCTAACCTATATTAATTTGGTTTTAGATCATATGAGGATAACACCTCATGAATTGTTGATTACGTCGTAAACGTCAAATCATGATGGTCAAATGCATATCCCGCTACATACTGTTTTTTTTGTGTGTGCCTTACTCTTTTAGATACGTGTTTTGATGTGCAATCTAAATCCTAAACCGTAAAATTAAAATGATAAAATAATATAACACTTTTTCTTAAGATCGTAATCTAAATGTTAGTAACATATAATTTATAACTCCACCTTTATTATGAATTGTCTATGTGGATGGTGGAAGACTTAACGTTTATTAGTGGTTTTATAAACTAACAAATATCGATCATATTTCTAGATTGCTTGTTTTGGTTTGTGTTTGTTAAATCTATGAAGGCATTGAAAAGCATATCAAAGGAAGATTACAGGCCTTGAAACAGATTACAAAGGACAAGCAAATTTGAAACAGATTTTAAAGGACAAACATGAAGCCTTGAAACGCGTTTCAAGGGATAAACACTGAAGCTTTGAAAAGTGATGCAAAGGAAGATTCGGCTGAAGGCTTTCTTAAACAAGATTCAAATCTCAACAACCAAATCAAGGATCTTTACCAAGGATAACAAGAAGATCTTCCAACAAGATTTTATGAGAAGATTTTGGTCAGCCAATAAAAAGATATTCAAAGAAGATCTTCCAACAAAATTTTAAGAGAAGATTTTGGCCACCCAACAAAAAGATCTTTAAAAGATAAAAAAGATTTTCCAACAAAATTTTAAGAGAAGATCTTGACCGGCCAACTAGAAGATATTCAAAAGATTTGTTTTGAAGATCTTGGCCCCAACAACAAGATCTCATAAAGATCTTAACAACCGAAGATAACAAGAAGATCTAGGATCTTCAACAAATAAAGATCTTCAACGGCTGATTTTCAAAGAGAAGATTACGGTGATGAAGATATTCAATGAGCGTCAAGAAGAAGAAGAAGAAGAAGAAGAAGAAGAAGAAGAAGAAGAAGAAGAAGAGGAAGAAGAGAGAAGATAGAAGATCTTACAACGGCTACTTCACCTCAACCAAGTAGCGTGTTTTATGGAGGAAATATGAACGTTACAACGGCTCTCTACAATGGCTACAAGTTCCTCCTAGAAGACTATAAATGAAGATGAAGATTGAGAAGAAAAGTAGAGAAGCTTACACGGAAATATCAAAAGTCTTCAAGAGATCTAAAAGCGTCTTCATTAGATCCGAGAAGTTTTTCTTTCTCTCTTTATACAAAAACTTTATTCTTTAGGGAGAGATCAACTCGAGAGCTCCATTGGCATATCTAAAGAGCGTTATACTCAAAGGTTTTGTTACTCTGCGAAGTAACTAGGCTATTATAGCAAGGTGAAGAGTTGGAGTTATTTCGTAGCATTGACTATAGTTAGAGAAGAAGGGGATTTATTCTAGTTTGTATCTAGGACTCTTTGAAGCTGATAATAGATAGCTAGATCCTATGGCTATACCCTGGGACGGTGAGTAGGCTATTTAGAGCTGAACTTCGTAAACATATCCTCGTGTCGATCTTTTCAATTCCGCACCATATCTACTTTATTGTGACTAACTTTGTTTTGCAGGTCTACGAAGTAAAGGCCCTTGAAACCAGTTTCAAAGCCCTTGAAATCAAGTTGTGTCACAAAGAGCTAAGATCGACATCAAGGCCTTTGAAATCAGTTTCAAAGCCTTGAGATAGGTTTTTGCGAAAAGTTTCCATACTCTATTCAACCTCCCTTCTAGAGTATCTTTTATCCTCTTTATTCACCTAACGATTCTTCAATTGGTATCAGAGCAAGGCTCACGTATATTTGATTTAAGTATTTAACCATCAGTGAGACTAATCATGAATTTTGTAGGTGATGGAGGATTCACACAAGAAAGATCCACCTTTCGACCACCCCTTTTCTGTGGTAATAATTTTTTACATTCGAAATCTCTTATGCAAATGTTTATCATTGATCAGGACCTGGAACTATGGAGCATCATCAAAACTAGTCCAAAAGTTCCAACTACGACCAATGCTACTGGAACTACTGTACCTAAAAAGGAAGATGATTTCAACCAAGCTAATTTGGAAAAGGTGGCTAAGAACTACAAAGCCATGAACTTACTCTATTGTGGATTGGATGCTAACGAGTTCAACCGTGTCTCATCATGCAAAAGAGAAAAAGAGATATGGGATAAATTGGTGGTAACATACGAAGGAACAAGTCAAGTAAAGCAAACCAAGATCAACCTATTTTTAAGGCAGTATGAGTTGTTCAAGATGACACCTGATGAGATGGTAAATGAAATGTTCACATGATTCACTCAAATTGTGAACAATCTAGATTCTCTCGGCAAAGTTTTCACAAATAAAGAAAAAGTCAAGAAAATATTGAGAAGTCTACCTAAGTTGAAATGGGGGTCAATGTGACTGCTATTGAGGAAGCACAAGATTTGAGGACTCTACCCTTGGATGATCTACTAGGAAAGCTTATCACTCACGAAATGGTTCTTAATGAAGAAGATGGAGAACTATCCTCAGAAGTGAAAAACTTGGCTCTGAAGTCCAAAAGGGAAGAAGATTCATCAGAAGATGAAGAAAGTGAGGATGAAGAAGAAGATCCTCTTACTTTGATTACAAGAGGACTTGCTCAAATTCTGAAGATGTTGAAACAACTCTCAAACAAAGAATATCATAGATCATCAAAGTATAAAGGTAAGTATTATAAATCCAGTAAGAAATCTAATGTTCTAATGTGTTTTGAATGTGGAAGAACAGATCATCTAGTGAATGAGTGTCCACAAAGGAAAAGAAATAACAATCGGAAGAATGATCGAAAGAAGAAACCAATGGTAGCCTCAAGAAGTGACTTGGATTCCTCTAGTGAGACTGAAAGTGATCAAGTAAATCTATGCTTGATGGATGATGAAGAAGAAAATCCCGAACGGCATCTTGATGGAGTTGTAAGAAATTTAATTTCTAGTCCCACTATTGTTCTTTTTGAAATTCTTGAAAATATGATCATTAGTGAAGAAGAACACATTCTTGAAAATAGATCCTTAAGGGAAAAGCTTAATAAACATGAGAAAAGAGTGAGTGAATTGTCTCTGAAAGTTGAAAATCTCAACACTTCAAAGTTAGACCTTGATGCCAATATCAAGGCCTTGGAATCGGAAAATGCGATTCTTAAGGAAAATCGCTCTTCTCTACATCAAGATTATATTAATCTAGAGAAAGAGAAGATTGATCTAATTGTGAAGTGTAGAGACCAGAAGACATCACTCGTTCAATTCACTCATTCTAAAGCTAATATCGAAAGGATGATGGGTGAACAACAATCCTCTCTTAAGAAGAGTGGTCTTGTTTACAACAAAGATTTTCCAAGAAAAACAGTGACCATTTTTGTTAAAGCTAAAGGAAGTTCACAAACACCCACATGTTTCTATTGTTGTAAAAAGGGACATGTTAAATCAACTTGTCTTTATAGGAGAAATGATCCCTACATCATACGAAATACTTATCCTCTATGTCTAAGAGAACAGGTTAAGCAAATTTGGGTTCCTAAAGGGACTAGACCACCAAACATGGTTCAACCTGAGTATGAATCAAAATTTGCCATTTGGTCTAGCCGGAAAGGTTGATGTTTGGTTGTTTTGCAGGATATCATCAAGATTAAAAAAGCATTATCATAGGGGGATCAATGTCTACTTTTTTGAAAATGCTTATCTGATTGCCCTCATTCATATTCGGTGGTATTCTATTTGATTTCAAGGTCTTGAACTTATATTGTTTTTTCTCCCTTGTTGAAAGACAAAGGGGGAGAAATTATATATGATGTTGATGCATATATCTAACATTGTATAGATGTACGATATTTGTATTGTCTTCCATCAAGGGGGAGATTGATAACTCCGCCTTTATTATGAATTGTCTATGTGGATGATAGAAGACTTGACGTTTATGAGTGGTTTTATAAACTAACAAATATCGATCATATTTCTATATTGCTTGTTTTGGTTTGTGTTTGTCAAATCTATGCAGACATTGAAAAGCATTTCAAAGGAAGAACGCAGGCCTTGAAACAAATTACAAAGGACAAGCAGATTTGAAACAGATTTCTAAGGACAAACAGGAAGCCTTGAAACGCGCTTTAAGGGATAAACACTGAAGCCTTGAAAAATGATGCAAAGGAAGATTCGGCTGAAGGCTTTCTTAAACAAGATTCAAATCTCAACAACCAAATCAAGGATCTTTACCAAGGATAACAAGAAGATCTTCCAACAAGATTTTAAGAGAAGATTTTGGCCAGCCAATAAAAAGATAGTCAAAGAAGATCTTCCAACAAAATTTTAAGAGAAGATTTTGGCCACTTAACAAAAAGATCTTTAAAAGATAAAAAGAAAATTTTTCAACAAAATTTTAAGAGAAGATCTTGACCAGCAAACTAGAAGATATTCAAAAGATTTGATTAGAGAATCTTGGCCCCAACAACAAGATCTCATAAAGATCTTAACAACCGAAGATAACAAGAAGAAATAGGATCTTCAACAAATAAAGATCTTCAACAGCTGATTTCCAAAGAGAAGATTACGGTGATGAAGATATTCAACGAGCGTAAAGAAGAAGAAGAAGAAGAAGAAGAAGAAGAAGAAGAAGAAGAAGAAGAAGAAGAGAAGATAGAAGATCTTACAATGACTACTTCACCTTAACCAAGTAGCGCGTTCTATGGAGGGAATATGAACGTTACAACGACTCTCTACAACGGCTACAAGTTCCTCCTAGAAGACTATAAATGAAGATGAAGATTGAAGAATAAAAATAGAGAAGCTTACACGGAAATATCCAAAGTCTTCAAGACATCTAAAAGCGTCTTCATTAGATTCAAGAAGTTTTTCTTTTTCTCTTTATACAAAAGCTTTATTCCTTAGAGAGAGATAAACTCGGGAGCTTCATTGACATATCTAACGAGCGTTATACTCAAAGGTTTTGTTACTATGCGAAGTAACTAGGCTATTACAACAAGGTGAAGAGTTGGAGCTAGATCGTAGCATTGACTACAGTGAGAGAAGAAGAGGATTTCTTCTAGTTTGTATCTAGGACTCTTTGAAGCGTATACTAGATAGTTAGATCATATGACTATACCTTGGGATGGAGAGTAGGCTATTTAGAGCCGAACTTCGTAAACATATCCTCGTGTCGATCTTTTCAATTCCGCACCATATCTGCTTTATTGTGACTAACTTTGTTTTGCAGGTCTACGAAGTCAAGCCCTTGAAATCAGTTTCAAAGCCCTTGAAATCAGTTTCAAAGCCCTTGAAATCAAGTTGTGTCACAAAGAGCTAAGATCGACATCAAGGCCTTTGAAATCAGTTTCAAAGCCTTGAGATAGGTTTTTGCGAAAAGTTTTCATACTCTATTCAACCTCCCTTCTAGAGTATCTTTTATCCTCTTTATTCACGTAACGGTTCTTCAATAAATAATTTAGTTTACACAATTTGTACTACGGGTCTCGATCCTACTTGAACGAACGAAACCTAATATATAGACGGTATAACTTTACTTTGCCAAATTTGTATTTTTTTTAAAAAAAATTTCTTCTCTTTTTTTTAATCGTGTTTTTTTTGTTATTTATATAGTTAAACAACATATTAATTTTGTATTTTATGGTCTGATTTCACATTTATTATCCGAGTCAATATTTTTTTGTCAAACTCCTAAAAGTTAAACGGGGATGGAGATTTTTACGGGAAAAACCCATAAAGTT
The DNA here is from genome assembly GCA_033239045.1 of Fagopyrum esculentum. Classification (NCBI taxonomy): domain Eukaryota; kingdom Viridiplantae; phylum Streptophyta; class Magnoliopsida; order Caryophyllales; family Polygonaceae; genus Fagopyrum; species Fagopyrum esculentum. The sequence goes on along the minus strand of BSUD01000002.1, from coordinate 36,234,885 downwards.
TAAAAATGGAGAAATTAAACGGGACGGGGATTCCCCGAGGGGGACGAATATCCGACGGGTATGGGGATGGGGACAATTCTCAATACCCAAACGGAGATGGGGATGGAGACGGGGGGCATTATATTAAACGGGTATGGGGATGAATAGGTACTCCCCAACCCATATCTGACCCATTGGCATCCCTATTTGAAACCATATAGGTATACAAGATATAATGGAAAAGCATCTACCCTCATGAATAATGACGTGAAAATGTGTTCCTATCCTACATGGTTGAGATTTTTCTTTTTTTTCAACGTTTGTTTGACTCCGACTTAAAAAGTTGTTCAAAAAATTAAAAAAATCTATAAATGTTAAATAATGAATCCCCTCTCGGTGGGGATTCAAAAATATCGCAAGTTGTCGTCCTTAGTGAGGCATGACGGCGTTGAACCGGTTTTTTTTAATCATTTATCTTTACTCCTGACGATGCAAGTTGTAAATGTTAACCCATTTACAACTTTTGCTCCAAACCTTGATTAACTTTGAGGTAGATGATAGAGTCATAAAACTTTAAATATCATTGATCAACTGATTTTAATATGATAATTGAATAATATTTTCTATATGCTACAATTAATTAAGAGTTTTACATGTTATCAACACATATCTAAGCCGGGCAATTTTTGGTAATCCACCACAAATAATAAAAATTACTTGTAATAAAAGTTTTTTGATTAAATCACTTCTCGTCTTATATGCAACTTAATAGTTTAGCTCATGTATGAGTATATAGTGTAAATCAAATGTGTCCGTAATGTTTTTCAAGCGTTATCTCTGATCGTGGAGGTTTTTTTGAATGTAACAACAACCTTTTTCGCAAGGATGCGTGATCTGATGTAGTATAGTCCGGTATCGAATCACAAAGACCGTGTCTGATTTGGATAATACTAATAATTATATATTTTAAGTGAAAAAAAGACATTAAGGTAGCAATTGTAACATGCGAAAGCAATAACAATTGTAAACAATATATGATGGGATATAAGGAAACATGAATCCCCACTATAATGAATCAAAATATTTATGCATATATATAAATCATGAACGTTGAACTCGCCTAGCTCTCTCAAGCCAGTGGTTTGGTAAATATAAGAAAACTCATTAAACACTTAGAAATCCGGAAAAGACCAAAAACAGTCTTCACTTTTGGCTCTTTAGTTAGAAAAAGTTACAAATACGGGAACTTTTTATGATTGTTAAAAATTCTGAAAGCTTCGATAAAGTAGAACTTTCAAAACCAAGTTTTTTTTCAATAAATCCAATAAAACGTCCTTCACTTATGGTTCTTTAATTATTTTATCTAAATTAGTTATAAACGTTACTTCTTTCGAAAATAAATAAAATATAGAAAATAAACTCTTTAAAAAAAACAATATTAAAATCTCAATTTATAAATATATATTCATAATTTATATTGACCAATTAGAGTATTATAATAGATAGTATTATCATTGCTTTTTGAACAAAATTATTAGGTTAGGTTAGATCACACCAAAAATAATTTTTATTAGGTTAGTTGTAAGTTGTAAAGGCGGACGTCCTACTCTCTATTACTTTTTCATATTGATTGCAATATTTGAATTTAGTTTCTAAAATCATAAAAAATAATTTAGTTGAGAAGTTAAACTAACTACAGAATTAAACTGAATTTTCCTCTTGTTTGTTTAACTATATACCATCAAACTAACACATTAAGATCCTATAAATATACCACATAATATTTTCCTTCACATCAACCTTAAAAACCAACATTCTTAGAAAAACATTCATTCATAGATTCACTTAACCTACAAATACAATGGCTTCACCAAAGCTCTACCTCGTTGCTTGCCTTATAGTGGCACTCTTCTTGCTCGACTCGAGCTCGGCTGCTCGACATCTCCTGCAGACAACACCCACACTACCTTCACTCCCCAAGCCAAATGCCCTACCGCCTTTGCCGGCTATTCCAACCCTACCCACCACCAGCGCCGCCTTGCCGAAGCTGCCCGCACTTCCACCAATGCCGGCGGTTCCAAAAGTTGCTCTTCCGCCACTACCCGCGAACCCAATCGGGTCAGGGACAATCCCCAACTTACCATCCCTTCCGACCAACATCCCCTCCATTGGCTTTCCTTTTCTTGCACCGCCACCTTCAAAGTAGACTTTGCAATCTTTTGCATTATGAGGCATAGTTGCATTGTATGTGTTACATTTCATTTGTACGTACGTACATGTTTTGTATTTTCGTTTTGAGTTGAGAGTCTGATCATGTTGGTTTGGTGATGAACGCCGGTCATGTATCATGCATTGATATTGTTGTTTTTGTCTTATAATTGATATATATTTCTTCTTTAAATATTATAAGGTTGTGTTTATATCATATTTTAGTTTACTTTTAGAGGGTATTATACTTTTTAAGTGTTTGATATTAGATGGATATCACAGAATTATTAAAATGATTTATATGAGTCAAAAGTAACACATCTCACTCAAGATTATTGTGAATTAATCTCTATGATCTCCATCCAGATTAATCCTTTAAAAATCCTACATTTGATACCAAACGCATCCAAAGTTTCGATATCAAGTATGAAATCAATCAAATTGGATCAACAAATCAAGCGAGCTCAATGTTTTTTTTATATAATAAAAAACAGTTTGAAACACTAGACGACACGTTGTCTAATGGATCGAAAAATCAAAAATAACGACAAAAGCTATCACATTCTTGTTAATATATATAAATTAGATATGGACGGTGGATATAGTAAGTTCCCATGTCAAGAGTGAGGACATTTTTGAAAGATTAATTTGACATTCCAAATATGTGATTATTAAAAAAAGGAAGATACATATAAAGTATACATTGAAAGCTAAAGGAAATTATGATATCTATTGTCCTACTAGGAAACACAAATCAAGAAAGCATAATATAACATTTTACATAAGGTAACTTAAATACCCACTCAAGTTGGAGCATGTTCCGAATGCCCAACTTGCGAAAGAGATAGTGAAATTGTTGATGTCCTAAGGCTTCGGTGAAGATTTCCGCTAGTTGGTTGACATAGCGGATGTGAGCGGTTTTTATATTTCTATTTTGGACTTGATTTAAATGATGTGACAACCGATCTCAATATGTTTGGTACGCTCATGAAAGATTTGATTAAATGCTATATGAAGCGCCACTTGATTATCGCACCAAAAAAGTATAGGTTGAGTGTGGGTGAAGTCGAGGGATCGTAGGAGGGACTTGAGTCAGATTAAATTCACAACTGGTGGATCCATGACTTGGTATTCGGCTTCGGTTGAAGATCTGAAGACGGTTCTCTGCTTCTTCGTTTTCCATGAGATGGGAGATTCACCGAGCATAATGAAAAAACAGTTAACAAACGACGGGTAAGTGTACATGAGGCATAATCTGAATCACAAAAAGCATTGAGTTGTAAATTGCTAGTTTAGGATAAGAAAATGCCATTTCTTGGTGATGATTTAAGATAGCAAAGTATATTTGACCCGCGTTCCAATGTGTTGTAGTCGGATGGTTGAGAAATTGAGCGAGGATATGGACGGAGTAGTATAACTCTGGTCGAGTGAGTGTTAGGTAGATGAGGTGACCAACAAGTCTGCAATAGCGTTCTGGATCGGCGTAGGATGGACTGTTGTCGAGGGCGAGACCGTGGTTGGACTCGATTGGAAAATTGACCAGTCTAGTGGCAATCTTTCCATATTATTAAGTGTATCAAGAGTGTATTTTCGTTGTGAAAGGAGAAGACCCGTAGGTGTTCTTGTGATCTCGATTCCAAGAAAGTAACGAAGAATACCTAGATATTTCATATGAAAACATTGGTTAGACAAAATTTAAATTTAAAGATGGAAAGCGAGCCATTACCGGATAAGATGATGTCGTCAACGTATATAATTAGATGGAGTACAATGACATTCGGTTTGAAAAAAAAAAAGAGAGTAGTCGACTTTTGATGGTTGGAAACCTACGTTGACGAGAGATGCAGAGAGCTTAGCAAATCAATTTCTGACCAGTAACTAACTCACCCTCTTTCTCCCTGAAGGCTTCTCAGTTTTGGGTTATTCAATTAGTATCGAAAAATAGTTGTTTAAAAAAGTCCCAAATAATTTTTTTCACTATCAGACTGGTCTTTTATGGTTTGCAATTTATTTTTATAGAGTTGACTGGCTTCGCTAATTTTACAAACCGTTTATTAAAACAGTTCTTCTATGGTCGGTTCAGTTCTAGTTCTGAGTTCTGACACTCACTTCCGAAGCGGCCTCTTATAGTAGGAAAATTGGAGGTGAGAGGTGTGATTCAGCCATGGCGGATGAAGAAGCACACGTCGAAGTTCAAGTCCGAACCCTCACGGGCGAATCTATCACCCTTTCAGTCTCACCAAGCAAAACCATACATGATCTCAAGCTCCTCCTGTTCCAGTCCTTCTCTCCCGCCATTACTTCTCCCTCTTTCCACCTCTTCCTCAGAGTAATCTTTCTCCACCTGTAATTTGATTTTGCTGGATTTACGTTTTCATTTCGTTAATTCGTCAGATTTCTCGAATTTGAGTTTGTTTTCTTCTGCAAAACATCGATTCCAGGGTGTGAAGTTAGCGCTGAAGAGCCAAATTGGAAGCCAACAAATGAACTCCAATGAATTTATCGTTCTTGTTCCTTTCACTAAGAAGTCCCCAAACCAAGGAAAAAGTGCAGAGCCTGATCAACCCACACCCAGTGACAGTTTGCAGGCTGCTCCAGCCCTAAACTTCGCACAATCAGTGTGGTCTGATATGATGAAAGACCTCTCGAGTTTAAACAACAAAGTTCTTGATGAAGAAGAAAATAGTGTGTTGGAGGCTGATCGTTTAGGTTCTGGTTTGAAAGAGTCTGATTGTGGAAATGACGACACGGATGAGCCTGTCGTGCGCAGAAAACGTAGGAGGCAGTCTAATGAGATTAAGGAGGGTTTGTTTGGCTCTGATAAGGTTATTTCCATAATATTGCAGTCAGTTACTAGGAACGTGACAGATGATGACTTCTGTCAGGGTTTTCATAGGGTTTTGGAGTCTGTGAACTGCTTTTCTGAGATGCAATCTGGCAAGTGTATGCTTTTGAGCAAGCCGAAATTGAAATTATTTGGTATTGAGAAATTGGTTTCATGTGCATGTGCGTGCCCACCATGGTTGAAGGTGTTGATGAAGGCGTTTGCTTTCTTGAACATCTTCTCAGGCTTTATGTTAGCTCAGCTGAAGAAAGTTACAGTTGATAATGTGAGGACTGCACTTGAAAAGCTCGGGAAATTGGGTTTTGGTGTCAATATGGAAGATTTGAACCATCTTTCAGTACTTTGTCCAGAGGTCTTCAATTACTTTCACCGAATCCCTTCCTGATTTTATTGCCATCATGCTATGTGCTGTGTTGCATACATAAATTGAACTCTAATTATTCCGATATGTTTCTGTTTCTTTACCCATTACTTGAAAGATCTATCACATCTCATCTAGCTTTTTTTTTACTGTTGCGTAATACGGTTTTCTCTTACAGAGACTAAGAATTTAGTTAAAGAGGAGTTGTCCTTGTATTATCAAAAGAAGAAAGCAATTTCTGACTTTCTGTGTCAAGTTATTTTAATATGCTGTCTTGCTGTGAGATGCCAAATCCAAATGAGAGGAAGTGATAGCAACTCATATACTATATCTTTTTAACAAACTCTTCAAGATTTTAGGCTGATTAGTGAAATCATTCTTAACAATCGAACTGATTTGTGGTTGAACTTAGATTAAGACTTGAGTTGTTAAGGTGGCTAGTTGATTATGTGGTCTGACGGAAACTTGCTATCTGGTGTGGGAACTTTATTTTATGGGCAGTGTTGACCTGATAACTGATATTATGATTGAATCTTGAATCCACACTTCCAAAAATCAAAACGGATGATGCTTATGGTATCTAAACAAATTATAAGGTGCAGGGTTCTGACCATGTTCTCAGTAAAGTTCTTGTTGATAAAATATTTGTCAGAAGAACTGCTGTTTGATGACTTCAGGGTTCTGATCCTTTCTGTAAGCATCATCAGTTTTGATGATGCTTAGAGAAAGGATTTATCATCGTTTGTTGGTTTAATTTCTTTTGATGTGATGTACACTCTGCTCCTTTTGTCTTTTTCTTGATGGAGTTTCCCGAGGGAATTATTTTGGCTTTTCAATATAAATATTGACTTCCTCTGTTTTGACATCTCAATTAGCGATCATAGAATTGTTTGATGGTAGGATTTCATGTCTGGAACTGGTGTTTCTATACAGGTGGTTTCTTTTTTCAATTATGAAGCAGAGAGTAACAAGCTACATAATATGCTTATTACCATTAACCTTCTAAAAGAACAGGATGGAAACACTGTAACAAGTATGTTATTTTGAGACTGCTTATTTCATTGATTATTACAATTCTATGAGGACTTATCTCATTTCTCTTTCTTGTTGTGTGAAGAGATTTTTTAATACGATTTCTCTATATTGCTTATAATCATATTGTGCAGCTGAGAAGCGGGCTCCTTTGCCGAGGATTATTACTACACTAAAGAAGAGGGAAGCATTCTTTGCAAAAAATCTGCAAGATGTGCTCGAATATCACATGGTGCTTGCAAATCCATTGCTCTTTCCTTTCTATTGCGTTGAAAACTCACCTGGCTTCTTCTTTTATGCAAATATTTGATGGTTTGTATATCGTGTTCTGTAACTATTCCGTTCATAGTGGAATATGACATTTAAGGCTGTACTTGCATGACTCTTTCACTATTTTTGATGTATTTGAATTACAAGACAAGTTACACAATAATTTCCACTCTTAATACTTGATGTACTGCCGGTCTCTTGACAATTTTGCAGGTCACGGTCTTTTGCAAGAAGTAATTTTTCAAGGCTTGGTAGTTTAAGTTTAATTATATCTAGTAAACAGTAGTGATACTAGTAATGCAATGTGGTGCAACAGACTCTATCCTGTTCTTCTTTTCCCTAAAAAAATAAAATAATTATCATTCTTGATTCAAGTATCATCAGTTGCTAAATAGTTGCGGTGCATTTGTTTTTGAAATGAATACTTCAACTTAAGTATTCATTATTCTCAATCTACACATACGTCATTTACTTTCCTATGTATATTTTCATTCTGTTTACTCATTGTTGATCAAGAGTTGAAATGTGCATATGCAGTACCGTGTGAAAGACGGATACAAGACATCAAATACTTTGGAAGACTTTATCACCTCAGTAAAGGAGGCTGGTTCCTCCAACCATCGAGACAAAGGAAAGCAGCCTAGAACAACGTCAACATCCTACCCAACTCAAAGGCAATGTCGTGTAAGCATTCTACTTACTATTTTCTGGCATACATGTGAATTTGTTGAAGGGGTATGCTCGCTTAGTAGGGAGGGGAGCAAAGAAAAATTGGCAAACTTGCTATGCCACTGCTCAACTGATTACACTAGCCTCTCCCTTATTTTCTTCGTTATCTTAGGTTTATCCTTTATCCGTCATCTCCCTTTCACATGATTCGAACTCAGTATTATTAATCAATTATCTAACTTTACATTGATAGTGTAAACTGGTTTACTCTAGCCTGTTATTATCTGAACCATTTATGCTTCCCTTTCCTTGCCTATTCATGTTAAAATAAATTATTGCCATCATACATGTCTACATCTGCATTAAACTTCTTTCTTCATATTCACTTTTGGGAAGGTGTTGGCATGTGTGTGAGTAGAGGCGCTCAGGTGTTGATTTAACATCCGTTTTGTTTGAATAAGCTCTTTCTTTATTATCATTTGTGTGTGTGGGAGGCTGGTTCTAGTTTATTATGTTATCCCATTATTATTTCTTTCTTGTTGCAATTTTAATATCCATTTTCAGATTCTCTTTAATATCCATTTCCTCAGCATGGACTCATTCAACTTATGTCTATTGATTTCATAGTATCTATTTTGTGTGCAGGAGACCCATCCACTTCTACCCTCACAAATAGTTGAACACCTGAGGAATGGAATTGGTGCTGAAGGGCAGGTATTGGCCTAAATTGTTGGAACGCTAAGTGCTTTTAGGGTAGACTAGGTCAACACGTTTTTTTTGTAGCAAACGAACTTTGGAATGTCGAGTAAGGACCTTTTAACGGTACACTGAGTAAGGATGTCTGCATGCTCTAGATAGTTCACGTGGAAGAAATCTGTGGCAGAGTTCCATCTTTCAGTGATATCCCTGATGTTCTCTCAGAAATAGCAAGGTCTTCGCTGCAATCTCTTGGGATATCGAAGCTATATAGCCATCAGGTTTGGATGGAACATGTGATGTGTTTAATGGAAGTTTATAGACAAATGCCTACTAAATTGCTGTCTAGCTTTGCAGGCTGATTCAGTAAGAGCTTCCCTAGCTGGGAAGAATGTTGTAGTGGCCACGAAGACATCTAGTGGCAAATCTCTTTGCTATAATCTACCAGTTTTAGAGGTGATGACAGAAGATGTGCTATCTTGTTCTCTCTATCTGTTCCCGACGAAGGTAAGTGAATGATTTGTCTTTGTTTCTTTTATGTATTTATTAGTTGTTATTGTTTATTCCCTAGAATAATTATTGAGTAAGTTCCTACATATAGCCACCCTATAAGATTTATTACTATGACCAAGCAAGAGTTCTTTTTGTAGTTATAAATAGAGGCTAATTGCCCTTAAATAAAATTACCACTTCTTCTCTATTCACTCTCAAGGTATCAGAGCCTCTCTAGAGAGTTGCTTAATCTGTTATGGCCGCCACCTTTCCGCCAATTCCTCACCACTATAGTATTCTACCATCTATGGTAGAAAACTGAAGAAACCGAGTTTACCACCACAAACTTCAATCTCTTCTTCCAATTCAGATTGCTTATCGGCTGAACGGAAAAATTACCGTATTTGGGCTGAAATTGTTAAGGCATCCCTCACCGGAAGTGACAAGGATGACCATCTTTTTCTGATGCTCCTGTGATGGCAGATCCCCCTTTAAGCTATGGACTCGTGAAGAATCAATCATCAAGTCATGGTTGTGGGTTTCCATGGATTCTAGTATTGGATCCAATTGTATATTTCTTCAAATGTTAAAGAATTTTAGAATTTTCTGAAGCGTTCTTATGGCAAGGCTCAAGATGAGGCTGCTCTTTTTGAGCTTTCAGTAAAGGTTTTCTCCACCAAATAAGGTTCCATGTCTGTTTCTGAATATGCTACTGTTTCTAAAATCTTTGGCAGAAAATTGATTTATCTCGATCTCGCGTTCTGAAAGATCCTGATGAGCAAGAATTGCTGCGTGTTTCCGTTAACTGCATTCGTTCGTACATATTCCTTGTTGGCTTGAATCCAGAATTTGATCAAGTGCGAATTCAAATTATGGGCAACAAACTTCTTCCATGCTAGGAAGAAAATGTTGCTATCATTCGGATGGAGGAAACCCGGTGAAGCATCATGCTTTATCCACCCCTGAAAATTCTGAAAATATGGCACTATTTATAAAAACATGAAAGAAAGACACCAATGATCTATGGTGCACCCATTGCAAGAAATCCATACACACAAAGGAGAGATGCTGGGATCTTATAGGAAAACCTCCCAACCGAGATTGGGGAAAGAAGAATTCTTCAAACTTCTCAGTTGAGCCCTCCAGTTCGCACCAGCCTCCCACTTTACTACAACCATCTCAACCAAAGGTCCATACTGCCTCTGCAACAACTTTGTCCTCTCCTACTGAAATGATTGCTGAGATAAAACACTTGCACAGCATGTTGAAGGCTATTCTCATAAATTGAAATGTGTTGTATTACATCACCTATTCTCTCATAAATTGAATTAGACGCTTTACTTCTCTCAAAACCTCGAAGTTTGTATATTTTAACAAAGTTATCATCTGTTCCGTGTATAATAACAACCTAGGTGATATCATAAAGTCCCTTTTTGTCATATGTTTATCTGCTATTTGAAGAGAATGTTCTGACAATTGTTGACATAGGCGTTAGCTCAAGATCAGCTAAGAGCATTGTCGACGATGACTGAAGGATTTGGTTCTAACTTAACCTTTGGAATATATGATGGTGATACTTCTCAAGCAGATAGGATTTGGTTACGGGATAATGCTAGACTGGTAATTCTTTCTCACACAGAGTAGTATTAGTTGTATTGTAGACAACATTTATAGTGAATGCAGAGCATCCAGATAATGCTGTATTATTGTCTGACAATTTGGATGTTTGTTTATTTGCTCACAGTTGATCACCAATCCTGATATGTTGCATATTTCAATCTTGCCATTTCACAGACAATTTGAGCGTATTCTTTCAAACCTTAGGTAATTACTGTTGGTGATAGTCTCTCTACTTTCTTAATCTCTTATGTTTGTGAGCGTTCTTATTTGGATGTTAATTCATACTGCTTATTGTAAATTCTAATATCTATAATCAGATTCGTAGTGATTGATGAAGCCCATACTTATAAGGGACCATTCGGATGTCATACTGCCCTTATATTGAGAAGGCTTCGTCGCATATGTTCTCATGGTGGGTTTTTTGTTCAAGAAAAATAATTTGAATGGATGAAGATGTGACACCTTGTGGTCTTACCTGATTTGGATCTCAATCCAACTGGTTTTACTTGTGCAGTCTATGGCTCTGATCCTTCCTTTGTGTTCTGCACTGCAACTTCCACTAATCCTTCTCAACATGCAATGGTAAGATTATGATGATTTCTTTCATTTATTTTTTTCCTATCATACTCTCTCCCTCCAAACTAAGCTGCTGCCGGTCCTTATATCCCGTATTAATTTGCTTGCTTGATTGTGAATCAAAAGATATTCTGCATTTTTTAGTGATATCTAAGCTTTGCATAACTTAAAGGACATTTTAGATTAAAACATGAAAATGATGTGGCATTATCTTATTTGAGTTGGAAAGAAAGAAGATTGTTTTTCACTTCTAGGTTAGTTTTTTTGTTGTGGTCGGAGGTCACTGCCAAATTACAGGCTGCAACAAACAGACACATATATATATGAACTGCAGTCTTTGACTGTTTTCTTGGTGGTTTCATCTGTTTCTCCTTGTGGGAGCATGGGAGTCTGGATGTCAAAAGAACTTGATGGAACAACGGTCTATATAGCTTGTCATGGATTACAGGCTGCAATACACACACATATTTATGAACTGCAGTCTTTGACTTTTACACCCTCCTTTTTCAGATGTTATCTTTGCCAAATAATCCTTAGTGAAGTATAGGCTTATTTGTTAGTTGGCAGTTACTTTGGTCTTTATTTGTAGGAAAGTAAAAAGAGTTGATTGAAGGCAAGATTTGGGGAGTTGTAATGGACTGACGGCTAACAGTTATGCTTGTAACATTTTGTCCTTTATCAAAGCCTGATTCAGATATGGAATTGGATTGTTTTTTTTATCAGCTATGGGTGAATGTGTGATTGTGTTTATAACTGTTCCCTAACTTATTTCTGAGGCATCATGCACGTGTTGGCATTGCAGTCTTATATGTACAACGAAGAACAGTTTTTTGTAATAAATCCTTTGGTTTTGAAAACAGCTAATATATAACATGTTCATATGTTCACAAATGTTCTAGAATCTTGCAAACCTATCAACATTAGAGTTGATTCAGAAGGATGGAAGTCCGTCTGGCCCAAAGCAGTTTGTTCTCTGGAATCCACCTTTACTTCCAATGCGGGTGGGTGCTTCATCTTATTGCTAACCTTTTGTTTTAAAAGTTACACCATCTGTAAGGTTTATTCACATTTTTCTGGCTGTTGGCGAGATTCTCTAGACTAGTGCGAAAAACTGTGGCAGCAAAAAGTCAAAGGAAGATACTTTTTTCTCAAGAAGGTCAAGGTAAGATATCCCATTTTTTAGTATCAGAACTTTGCAAGGTAGATCACTGATGGGTGAATGGTTGAAGGTGAGCAATCTTAACTGTGAATGGGTGAATGGTTGAAGGTGAGCAATCTTGACCATTTCATTGAAAACCAAAGGAAAAAATAAGTTTGATTAGAAACCTTTCTACACCAATTCACAGTTAAGATTGCTCACCTTCAACCATTCACCTATCAGTGATTTTTGCAGCAATTCAGCCGCTTTGATGTATTGCAGTAGACTTGTGCCTTGGCATTAGTGCTCTCAATAAGCAATAAGAACATGTATAAGCATGATAAGATCTTTTTACACAGTTTCTATCCTAAATAAGAACAGTTGTGATCCATAATAAAGACCACCGATGCATACATATTGATGCAATTCAGCTGCATGTTTTGCTGAGAGATTCAGCCTTGGACGTGGTGTACTGATGCATGCACATATTTGATCTAGTTCCATATACCAAGTTCCATTTATTTATTCCACAAAAGAAATCTCAACTTTGAACTCATCTTTGTTTGTCTATCTAGAATTGATTATGTTTTTTGCTTTTTGCAGCCCTATAATGGAGGTATCTCACCTGCTTGCGGAAATGGTACAACACGGACTTCGCTGCATTGCTTTCTGCAAAACTCGCAAACTTTGTGAACTTGTTTTGTCGTACAGGTACATCAATCACAATCCTTCAATATTTGTATCTTAAGTCCATATACTGAAAGAAAGAACCTGCAGTTCTTTCAGAGGATGTTGTGTGATGTGTATGAGGCAGGCTACCTGTATTATCTTTCTTCTCCAAATGTGTAGTCGATTGGATATGGTCTTCCTGGAGCTTAAGGAATTTTTTTGCTTCCTCAGACTTATGTTTTTAGCTTCCATTCTTTCATTATTTTACATCATAAGTGCTTATCTCCAGTGGTTACTGTATAATTCAAATTTTCTCATCCAATTTTGTTCATCTAATTGTTTTTGATAGTCGTGAGATCCTAAAGGATACAGCTCCCCATCTTATGGATTATGTTGGTTCTTATCGAAGTGGCTATGTTGCAAAGGTAAGTAATACATTGTTCTCACTTTATCACTTTCAACTTTTCAACTTCTGATAATCTTCAACGAATTCTTTTAGCTACTTCTCATATACGGATTTGCATTCCCAGTGCATATTAGGTACAATTATGTCAATCACATAAGTGTCTAGCAAAAAAGAATAATATTTATACCTCCAATCTATCCAAAATTTTTAGATGTTGAATTCCCCACATGGAGACATAGACAGTTGACGGTTGGTTGTAGGAGCATTTTTTCATATTGTTTTATGCTCCAATAGTACAATGCAATTAATACAGAGATGATTAATTTTAAACATATTTCTGAGTTTTAAACGGTAAAAACATTTGATTGAATTGGGTTTTTTCTCTATCTAGGACGCCAGATGTTTGATAAGTTTTATCTCTAAGATACATTCTATACACCTTTGAAACGCCTCTGAAATATTTGTGAAATGGGAACATATCTCATTGCCTTTTAAAAGTTATCATTCTTTTACAGAAATGTGAATGCATTTCGTTAGAATGAGAAGATAGAGGAAAAGAATAAGAATACAAAAGGGGGATCTAATTTTAAAGATTGATGACTGCAACATCAGAACTTACAAGTTTTGAGTCTTATATCTCCTCCAGCTCACTACAGTCTTGATTTTTGTATAACCCGTCCTTTGCCACCTTTTTTTTCCCTTAAAGTAAAAACCAGCCACCTTGAAAATAGTTGAAAGCTTTTGTTTTTTTTACTTTTTATACCATTTTTTAAGTATCTATATAGGAAATGGTTGAGGTGAGAATGGGCACTCCCATGAGAACAGAAATGCAACCAGTGTTTGAAGAAATGTGAACTCAATTCTCACGGGAGCTCCCATTATCACCTGAACTTCCCCTATGTATATGCTACATTATATATGTTACAGTTTCCTTGAAGAAGGTTAGTATCTTTAAATATGTAGGCATGCCACATATGGACATTTGTGTTTAAAGAAATGTACCATCTTTCTTCTTTCTTTTGTTGTTTAGTGTTGCTTTGGTTTTAATTCAAGTTACTTAGTTAAGTTAGTTTCTATATTTGAGGTTCATGGTATTTGAGCAGAAATGTGTGCTTAAAATGACGTCTTTGTGACCAAAGAGGAAGACAAAGGAATTATCATATGTTTCTTCAGTGAAGCCTCCATGGGAAACCTGTTTTTGGATAGTTGGTTGGTTGACCTACCTGGCTGAACTCAATCTTGAGATTATCCGTCATGGTTATTTAGTGGTTACTAGTCTCATGTTGTGGGTTTTTACTTTTAGCTCAGTTTGAATCCTGAGACAAGAAGTTAAATGAGCCTGCTTTTGACTTTGCAATGAAGCAGGATAGGAGAAGAATAGAAAGTGAATTCTTTGGTGGCAAGCTTTGTGGAATTGCTGCTACGAATGCTCTTGAGTTAGGAATTGATGTTGGACAAATTGATGTCACTCTGCATCTCGGTTTTCCAGGTAGTGTTGCAAGGTAAGATATACATCATATCTGGTGGTATGTAAATAACATGTAATTATGTTCGATTTTGTTCTTACACACATAAATATTTTCTGGTACTCCAGTCTTTGGCAACAGGCAGGTCGGTCTGGGAGAAGAGGAAGACCGTCAGTTGCAGTATATGTTGCATTTGAAGGGCCTCTGGATCAATACTTTATGAAATTTCCTGACAAATTGTTCAGGAGTCCAATTGAATGCTGTCATGTTGATGCTCAAAACCCACAGGTACACATTAATCCGATTGCAATATCGAAGAACCGATTTTATTTGTCTGAACTTCTGTTTCAAGTATGCAGTTGTGTTTTCACGAACTTATTAGTATGACTTTGTACTATGTTTATTGTAGATTCTTCAGCAACACTTGCTATGTTCTGCTTTTGAGCTTCCATTGAGTTTGATTCATGATGAAAAGTACTTTGGTTCTGATTTAGAGCGTTCCATTACGGCTCTTGCAAACACGGGAAACCTCGTTTCCAATCCATCATGCAATTCTTCAGCTACGGTGTGGAGTTACATTGGGCAAGAGGTAGGTCTCTAGATTTATTGACAGTTTCATCTGATAACTCTTAAGGAGAAAATGTAGTGGGTTTTATTTCTAGTTCAAGCAGCGCTCCCTTTGTGGACCAGTTATATTATTATGCTCATGGTTTCATGCTTCTTTAACATATCCTGCAATGAACTTCAATTTGGAAATCACGGCTAACTAGTGAAGTTATAATTAGATACCCAGTTTGGCAATGAATTTTAGCAATAGACTTCCATTTGGCTGGTATCTTAGGGGATCAATCGATTGCCGTCATTTACAACAAATGGGAAATTGTTGCCAGTTTTGAGGTTGAAAAACAAAGGTTTTCATTTTTCACATGTCTTAACTGAGATGTGATGTGAGGCATCATACAATTTTGGCCAAAGGTCTACATTTTAAACATGATATACATGGAGTGTTGTGGCTGCTTCGGTGTTTCCAGTGAGCTGATTGATTATGGAACTCTTTGAAATTTGTCTTCTTGTTTAATATCCTATTTGTGTTGGGATATCAATTTTTTTTGTTCCTCGCAGTGTAGCGCTGAAGATTGTTTGACCTCTTCTTTTCTTTTGCTTTTATGATTATTACTTCAGAAAGTGCCTTCACGTGCAATTAGTATCCGCTCAATGGAATCAGAGAGATACAAAGTGATTGACAAGAAAAGCAATGAAGTCCTTGAAGAGATTGAGGAAAGTCGTGCCTTCTTCCAGGTTGTACACTACTTCCTTCTCATAACTCATAAGCCTAAAAAGGAAAGAGGGATAGTGGAAGTAGAAACACATTTACTATGCGAACTTCTTAACATATAATCTGATTTGCCTCTAGTTCTTTCCTGACTTGTGTTCTTTGTACTACATTTATTGCTTGGAGATCCTTTTTCCTTAGTTATCAAGGTTGGCATGAAAAACATTTTTCTTTTGAACTCCAAGGAGTTGAAGATGGACTTCTTTATACAAATGGAAATAGTTCATTGTCAACATATGTAGTTGATCAATCATGAAACTTCAATGCATTATTATCCAAGGAAAGTATTTCTGAAAGTTTCACTCTATTTCAGGTTTATGAAGGTGCTGTATATATGAACCAAGGCAATACCTATCTGGTACAGGAGTTAAATTTGTCAAGCAAGATTGCTATTTGCCAAAGAGCAGATCTAAAGTACTATACAAAGACCCGTGATTACACAGATATTCACGTTATAGGAGGTGATATTGTAAGTAGCCTAAGTTGCTCCTTTATTTTGCTCACATTATTAAAGAATACACTGAATGGGATTGCATGTGCAGCGTTTATGTTCAACTACTGCAGGTTATTTTCTTGGTATTAATCCTGTAAACTTAATGTTGTGTGTTTAGAATTTTAAATATACAACCACATTTATTTTGAAATAAATTGGAATTATTAAAGGTCAGGAAGTTCATTAGAATCTAGACTAGTGGAATCAATGCTGATCAGAGGAACTAATCTCTCAGTACAAGTAAATTGTATAATATTGTAACCGGTAAGCTTATTGTCTATTAGATACTTGGAACTTAATTGAACTAAGAATTATATCAAACTGAGATATAGCTCCAGCAAATCTGAAGCAAGAGGAGGTTGCTAAAACAGCTTTTCTGGCCTGCCTTATTAGCCAGATTCTAATTATAGTTTATTTCACGGTAATAAATAATTCTATCATAAAACATAAATAGACCAAAACATGTAAAAATGTAGCTGCAGTGTAAGGTAGCTGTATCCTATTTACTTCAAAAAATAGCTGTATATGGTCACAAAAGTGAGTATGCAATGGTCTTGTTTCTCATGTCTGATTAGTTATTGCAATCACCTGATTGATGCTGCCTGGTATCCCTAATCCATAAGACCACTCCCCAGTAGTCCTGTTTTTTTTTTTCACTATCATTGATTTGTGTGCTAAAATGAACTCAGAATTACAATTCGAGACTTGGATTACCGTTGGTACGTCCCTTATGCACATTATAGTCATCTATAGTCATTTTTAGTGTCTTGGGCAGGACAAGGGTTCATAGGTTGTCATATAATCTCTGATTATATATGTTCGGATTTGAGCAAAATTTAACCATCCTGCCTTCCTTTTTTTTGTAGGCTTATCCAGCAAGGGCCTTGAACCTTGCTCATACAACAATTGCTCAAGCACATTTTTGCAAAGTAACTACAACATGGTTTGGGTTTTTCCGCATTTGGAAGAGAAGCAATGAAATATTTGACACGGTGGAGCTTTCACTCCCCAAATTTTCATACGAATCGCAGGTTCATGGAAAGAAAAACAGACAGGAGACATGAAATCGATTTCTTCCTTCCTGATTTTAATATTTTGGTGTTTCATACAAGTCAGTTATGTAATTTAATATCCTTGTGTGCAGGCCGTTTGGGTTCGGGTACCAGAATCAGTAAAAAATGAAGTTCTGAGAAAAAACCTCTCTTTTCATGCGGGTTTGCATGCTGCTTCTCATGCTGTTCTCAATGTTGTGCCATTGTAAGTCACCTTAAACCGATTTTATATTGCAGTTGGGTCGGTGATATATAACCATCAAGTTAAAAGAATGACAAAATGATTAATTAGAATGTTTACGGCTTTGGACTAAATGCACACACCTAAACTGGTGTATGTGCAGACTTCCGACTTACGCCGACAGTCTGACACATGTCACCTGTAATTATTTTTGTAGGAATACTAAATTACTAATTATGGTTCACAAACATCAAGTGTATTAGGAATATCATGTATATAATCTAGAATTAGTATTTGTCAAAGGAGAATATTTGATAAAATAAGGCATATTTCACATTGTACTAACTCAACTATATATGAATTTTCCTCATCACTTTAAATTCTTAGTTTGCAGTTAACATGCTAACTATTCGTATATGTATGTATTATCCATTCAAGGATTAAATATTCATATTTGGTATACCCAATATTCGGATATCATGTACTCCCTAATTCTCTATTCCTAATGTGATATTTGTAATTTACAATGTCAAATATTTGTATATAACATAAACGTTGTATACGTAATTACATATACTAGAGATTTGTGTTAAGATTTAGGTTTATCGTGTATAATATTGTAAGTATAAAGGATATTTGATGAAGTAGAACGAACATATTTCAATTTTTATCCATTTAAACACTATATATTCAAATTATCTATACCACATGTTGTATTTGACACATCAAACATTCTTATTTCATGCACTGTATATTCAAGTGTGGCATTCACAGTTTAACATGCTAAACATTCACGTGTGAATATTTTTTTATGTAAAACAGAGCCCGTTTCACATTGTATCCATTCAAAGACTATATATATCTGTATTCTTTAGTTTTCGCAATACGCCTTGACTTACATCATTTTTTTTTTTTGGTGGAAGCCTTGACTTACATCATACCAGAAACACAATTATATGTTATATATTTTTTGATAAACTTTTGTGACATATGAATACAGGTATGTAATTTGCAACTCATCTGATCTGGGTCCAGAGTGTGTAAATCCTAATGACACGCGTTATAAGCCAGAAAGAATCTTGCTGTATGACCAGCACCCTGGAGGAACCGGTCTTTCCCAACAGGTATGAAATAAAGTTTAGCATCACATCAGAATTCCCACCACTGTATTATTTCATATAGTTTCAGTAAAATATTTTCAAATAATAATTGTTATTTCTTATGGTAATCCAGTTTGCTTTCATTTAGATTATATGATGCTGTTAATGTTATGAGAATAGTTTGAACCTATATGTGTCCCATGTAAAAACTGTCCTTTTTTTATATTATTTGATCTCAATAAGTAGGTACACGATTTATCAATGAAGTATGGTCTGTTTTTTCCCAGATCACATACCAGAAGAAATGATCCTATAGTGGTCTGGCAAAACTACCCTTGTATATTCTGAACGATAAATTAATCGGATTTCTTTCCTGTTTGTATGGACTGTGCAAGTGAGATGCCCCGTTGATACTGATTCAGACATGTTTTTTTTTTTGTTCCAAAAGATTCAACCAGTTTTCTCACAAATGTTGAATAGCGCATTGGAACTTCTCACATCTTGTCATTGTACAGTGGACACTGGCTGTCCTAACTGTATACAGGTCCGTGAGATTGCGCCTTTCAGTTTCTATAATGCTCCATCTTTATAGCTCATTTCACCACTTCACTTGTCATTAGTTTGATTTTTCTTACTATGCAGAGCTTGGCTTGCCATGAGTATAATGAGGTTGTACACAAGGAAGCGGCCATTATGATCATCAAGGTTATTAATAAGCCTAATCAATTTGGTGTCTTTTGCTTTATTTCATGTGTTACTAAAATTACTGACTTGCTTTCCGTCGTAGGGAGTTATAGAATCTGAAAAATTGTGTTCCGGAGGATCCCAATCCGACAGACCTTCCGAAACTGCATAAGATTATGGATAGAAATAGCTACCAAGTGCAAAGCTTCCAGCATCAGAGAGTTATATAAGCTAATGCCTGTCCTAGAAGGGACTTTTGAAGCTAACAGTACATTCGCATCCTCTCAGTTTTCTTAAAATCACACTTTACATATTTATTATTGCACTTGAAGTTTTTCAAAGTACAACAATTTACGTATATTAATATGAACTTGAAATTTTTTTTTAAAAAGAAAGTACAACAATTTTTAAAAATTAAGGGTGCACTTTACGTACATTGATATTCCACTCTTGAAAATGGGGGGAGCATAAACCCCGGTTAATCCCGTCCCGATCCCGGCGGGACTAGAAAAAAAAAGTTGTGTATCCCCTCCCGTCCCGTGAAAAATTTGCGGAACGGGACGCATGACGAAAACTTCTCATCCCGTCTCAGCGCGCGCGCATATATATATATATATATATATATATATATATATATATATATATATATATATATATATATATATATATATATATATATATATATATATATAAATAATATTTTATATTTTTTAAAAAATAATATAGGTAAATTATATAAATTATAATTTTATATTAATAAGAATAATAAAAGTAATAAAATGCTAAAAGAGTAGTAAATACTAAATGACTTGTACGGTTATACACTTATACCCACGAACGTACAATCATTATAATCAATGCACAATTCTTGCGGGATTAGGCTCGTCTCTCACGTTGGATAGGGTCCCCTCGGGACGAAAAAATGCCCTAACTACTAATATAGGTCTCTTGAATCGGTAAATTGGTATAAGGGTTTTTTTTGATCATTTGTGTCTTTAAACGTGAGTTCATAATTCGTGTGGGATTTGGTCTGCCTCGTCCCGCGTGGGACAGGGCCTGCACGGGACGAAGAAAAAAGTTGTAAATCCCGTCTCGTCCCGCTTATTATTTTATTTGCGGGATGGGACGCGGGGCGAGTAGAATGTATACTTTTAGAAAAATAAAATAATGTGCATTTTTATAAATATTTTCATTTTTGAAGGTTTTTTATTGAAAAACAAAAATAACAATATTTAGGGAGGGTTCGGTACATTACCAACTTAATTTTACCCTTACCACCTACCAACCAACTATAATTGGTAATAAGAAATCTTGTACCATTAGCAACGACCTAAATTCATTTACCAACTCTTCGGTATACCAACTTTTTCGGTTGGCTCGGTTGGTAATGACATTTTACCAACTTATATGTTTGCTAAAATTAAATTTAAATAAGACAAGAACTTCATCAATTCAACAATCCGCAAATTCGAGTACAATATTTAAATAAGACAAGAACTTCATCAATTCAACAATCCGCAAATTCGAGTACAATATGTTTAACAAGTTCATAGAACTTCATACTTCATACAAACCAAACACAAATAATTACATATGCAATCATCCTCCAAAGTTATAGTCTAGGGAGTTCAATAGTCCAATCTCGACTTGTGCTCCACATGATTTCATATTTGAATTGAGTTAGAGTTTGTTGCATTCCATCCTACCTCATAGGCTTGATTAAAAGCATTCTCTATCAAAGAATGAAGAGTAGATGATAGAACAGGAGCTGTAACAGGTAAAAAAAATAATACAAAATAGATGTTGTTACGGCAACAAGCTAAAGTTTAGGTTTAGTATGTTGACTACAACAAAAACAGATGTTGTTATAGTACATACGTTATGACAGTAATAAGCTAAAATTAATACAAAAATAATACAAAATAGAACAACAGTAGTAACAATGACAGCTAACAAGATAAAATTAATACAAAACAGATTCGTTATTTAAGTTAAAAAAGCTAAAGTTTAGAGTTTAGTATATTACCCTTTTCGATTTCCTCTAACTCCTTGCACAACTCTAATTCCTCTTCTATTGGAGTATTATACAAGCAAAAGTTTGGCTTTTCAGGCCTTAACCAATCAGCATAGCAAACAAGAGCCTCGAACGAGCTTGTTGCTTCTCTTCTATGGTTCTAAACTTCTAACAGGTTGATTGATCTACAAAGAATCAAGAGTGAAGAGAATATATTATGTAAGAGAATCAAGAGAACAAGAGATGAAAATCAGGGGAAAACGATAAGTATTAGCCTATTAGGTTTCAGTTGCGACGGAACGCAAGAATAGTAGAGAGCTTGAAATTATGTTTCAATTTGGGATTTGGGAAGCCCTAAAGGAAGTAAAGTGTAAAGGTTGAATGACTAAATCAGTAAATTGAGAAAGCACTTCAATGGACGAGTGAGATTAAAATATTACTTGAATTTACATCTAATGGTACAAAAGAATTGCATATATAATTATATATGAAGTATTATATTAAGATTAGTATGTATATATTTTATTTTTAAAAAAAAACTCAGTTGGTACGGTATCCCGTGGTACGCGGATATTGTTACCACCTTTTGTAACACCCCGAATCCACGAGACTCGGGTGCTACGGGCGAGACCTCACAATGGGTCCCGATCCTTAACCTGACAACAATTTCACCGGACCTTTTCAACAAGGCACAAATAAAGGCAAAACTTCAAAACGTTTATAATGTATGCGAGAGAAAAGGAAGGTAACGGTACAACGTGGAAACTCAGTCGAGTCCTCAAAACAACATAACTTCAAAACAAACATACGTAAGTCTACAACATAACAACATAAATCCATCCCGGTCCTATAATGTACGGAGACCCCGGCTGTCCACTCCTCCACGTCACTCGGCGGCACCCCTAACCTGCATGGGCATCTACAACAATCGGTATAAAACCGTTAGCTCACATTCTAGGCATTATAACGATAGCAAGGGCACAAACACACATAAGTACACATAACACACATCATGCTCATATACATACAAACCGATTCTTATCTTCTTTATAAATTATTCCATTACTAGTTCCATTTGTTCCAAAGTGTGACACGAGAGTCTTATGACTCTCGCCTCTGTCCCCGTGGAGTGATGTGGAGCTCTCCCCGTATACCATGTGGAGTGGTGAAGAAGCCCACCCGTATGCCATGTAGTGACCTTGAACCTTAGGTGCTTGTGTATGGTTTATGAGCTTGTGGAGTTTTCGTTGCGATCTTAGGATGATCTTCAAGATTAGGGGTGGGACCTATCCTGCTTGTGTTATGACCTCGTATAGGTTTTGGAGACTAGAAGCCCAAGGGCTTCTAGCTTTTCGGATAGTTGTCGATAGTGTGCCTCGTTTGGCAGGAGTTGAGCGTTTTCTTGTGGAAAGTTGAGAGTAGTTTTATTCAAGTTACCTTGAGTGAGATAAGTCCTCGGACTTACTTAGCCGCTTTTATACATTATTTGGATGAGTGACGGTGGTGTGTTTTTTAGCTTGTTTATGATTATGAAAACCGGATTAGGATGACTTGTATATATATATATATATATATATATATATATATATATATATATATATATATATATATATATTGTTGACCCACTTGTTATTATTATCTGGCGGTGACATCACTGAATTGTAACACCCGAATCCGCGGGACTCAGGAAGCTACAGGCGGAGACCTCACAATGGGTCCCAACCCTTAACCTGACAACAATTTCACCGGATCTTGCAACAAGACACAAATAAAGGTCAAAACCGAAATACATTTAAATGCAATGATATGATTCCCGAATACTTAAAGAAAGAAAGACCTCAGCCGACTATACAACAACGTCAACAATACACAAATATCCAACAACCATACACGGACTCAAATTCCCCAAACTCGACTTATGATGTACGGAACCCCGACTGCCCACTCCTCCAGATCACTCGGCCACATCCTAACCTGCACATCAACTACAACAATCGGTATAAAACCGTTAGCTCACATTCTAGGCATTAAAAAGATAACAAGGACACAAACACACACATAAATACACATAACACACATCATGCTCATATAGATAAAATCCGATTCATATCTTCTCTTTTAAGTCATTCCATTACTAGTTCCATTCGTTCAAAGTGTGACACGAGAAGTCTTATAACTCCCGCCTCTGTCCCCGTGTAACCAACATGAGTGGTGTGGAGCTCTTCCCGTGTACCATGTGGAGTGGTGAAGAAGTCCGCCCGTATACTATGTGTGGCCTGGTCGCAGAGAACCTCTCAGTCTCCCTCTGGAGCTGGACAATGATGTCACCGCCCGATAATAATATACAAGTGGGCCAACAATATATATGTCCAAGTCATCCTAATCCGGTTTTCATGATCATAAACAAAGCAAAACGCACACCACCGTCACTCATCCAAATAATGTATAAAAGTGGCTAAGTAAGTCTGGGGACTTACATCGTCCCAAAGCTAGCCAAATAACCGATCTCACTTCCCATAGGAATACAACCAAGGCCTGTGTAAGACAAGGCACGATAATCAACAACCACTCACGCAAGCTAGAAGTCCTTAGACTTCTAGTCCTATCTACTCTTACTAGATCATACACTCTCATAAACTATGATAGCACTCCTAGTCCTCACAACTCACAAGATCACAACTAAAGCCCTATGTGCTAGGATACTCTCATCCTAAACTCCGCAATCTCAACCAACATATAAATACCACCTCAAGTCTCACAAGATCAACCACGAGGCTCACAACTGTACAACTCAAGATCAACACACCACATGTCATAGAGCATCAATAACCTCAAACACTCACCTAAGGTTCCAAGCGACTACTTGGCATTCACTCTAAGTTATGCTAGATCCAACCTAGCATGATTCTACCACTAAACATAACAAGATCGAGGAAGAAGGTACTCACACGAGGTCAAAGGCGGAAGACGATCCACGGATGTCGAGAATGGATTCGATGACCTTTATCGGGGCGCTTCCGGACCTAAAATCAAAGCTAAGCAAATTTAGCTTATATGCTAAATTTGGGCATAGTATATAATGTATATAAAATAAGAATAAACCCCGTACTAAAACCAAGTTAAAATCTCAAAAACACTTTCCGGCTAAATTATCCAATATATAAAATATGAGTCATAATCCACAATAGATATATTTTCCGGGCAAATCATGAAATTCTAAAAACTTGGGTTATATTTTGTAAATAAATTATTGGGCCAAATCTTGTAGTTAAACCAACAAAGAGCACAATTAATATTGCAAATTCTAGAAATTAGGGCTATAAACGCAAATTCAAAGTATAGGATACTTTGTTTAATTACAATAAAAACAAGGGGCCCCAATTTGGTATACAAAACAGGGTTTTGAACCCGACCGTGGAAGGCGAGAGGCTGCGCAGGGGCTCCTCTTCTCCGGCGGCTTCGCTGGTGGCTAGTGGCGAGGGAAGGCGTTGGCGGCTACGGAGACGGCGACATCAGCTTCGGCGACGACTGAGGTGGCCTTCCTCCTTGGCGGCAGTGACAACTCTTCGGCGGCAAAGGAGAATAGATAAGACGGGAGGAAAGAAGACGACAATTGGCTTCGGTGGCTTCGCCCAGCGGTTGCAGTCTTCCTTGGAGGCAGAGAGAGGCAATCCGACGGCTTCTTCGTCCGGCGACGGCAAGAAGGTGGTTTCCGGGTGGTCTTCCAGCATCAGAAGGTGGAGGTGAGTTGTTTTGTAGAGATGGAGGAAACAAAGGGGAGTTCGAGATTGAAAGAAGGGAGATGAGGGCGAGACATGAGGGTGCAGGGAAGAGAGGCGTGAGGGGGTTGTAGAGAGTTGGATGGTACACAGAAAGGGAAGGAGGAGTGGACGGATGGGAGTTGCAGATGAAGAAGGCTTGAGGAGAGGAGCTAAAGGTCGAGGCTGCTCTTGTGAGGGAGGAGAGATTTGCAACGAGTGAAACGAGGGGCCGGCTAGGGAGGAGGGTGCAGAGACATAGGTTGGGCGCCTAAGGCCTATGTTCAACAGTGCAATGCTGAATTGCTGGGGGGAAATTGGCTTCATCACGCAAGGAGACAGAGAAGAAAAGAAAAAAAAGGAAAAAGAAAAGAAAAACAAATAAATAAAATAATAAATAAGTAGGAAAAAAGGCAACGAAGTAAATTCGATAAAAGAAATGTTCGAAACGGGATTTTTGAATCGGAAAACTTTTCGAATTTTTTGAAAATAATAACACGGATGTACGTGAACGTATCAAAGATATAAATAAACTCGAAAAAGATATTTTACACCGTAAAATACATTAAAATAAATAATAAGAAAAAATATTTAATCTAGTAAAAATATCGATAAAAGTAGGAAAATAAATATTGAAAACGCGCCTAATAAAATGGGCGTTACAACCACCTACAACCAACTCTTTGTAGTTGGTTCGGTAGTACCGTACTAGTTAAATTGGTAATCAACGTGTTGGTAACCAATTTAATTGGTTCGATTGGCAAGCCACGGTTTGGTTTTGTTTGACTCATTTTACCCAACCCTAACAATATTGCAAAGTTAAGTTTACACTTTACATATATTATTATTGTACATGAATTCAATAAAAAAAGGTATAAAGTGCACTTTTAGAAAAATAAAAAATAATGTGCATTTTTAAATATGGTTATGTGCACTAAAGATATTATTAAAAAAACTATGAGATATAAATATAGTGTAATATCCGAAAATTTTAATTCCGTTTATTTCTGAGTCAAACCGATTTTCGATCCGTTGACCTTTCACACGATACCTAGTGTTATACACCACAACCAATTTTTGTCATTTTATATAAGATTAATATCACATAAAATTATGAAATGTTAATAAACCCTAAAATATATATCTATATATTGTGACAAGAACATGGCATGAATTGGACAGCATTTGACAAGACCCATGACAACCTTTGACAAGGCCATGACAAGGGTTTGACAAGCTCCTTGCCATGCCATGCCTTGCTTCCAACTTTGCTTCAACCCAGCAGCCCACATCGCAACTCCCTTGTGACAAGCCCTACCTAACAAAGAAGAGGGCCATCTGATGCAGCTCCTTGTAAACTAATTGACGTCCACATAGAGCTGAGCTGGATGAGAGTTACTTCCTTAAACGCCTCATGAATTCACGCCCACGATGCAGCTCCTCCCTTCCTACCAAAGACACGTCCAGATCCACTCCACACTATTATCTTCCTTCTGCAACCCTTGATTCATGTCAGCCAGAGATACCAAGATCTGCTGCCTTGCATCTCTCCCCGCTTCTGTCGAGCCAACACACAACAACACATCATCTTCAACCTTGGCGCTGCACGTCGTCGCTGACTCCTATTCTGCACACAACATCCGCCCTCTACATATGTGGAGATCTCCTTCCAAGAAAGCAATACCAGCCACCCTTCTACCTCGCTTCCTGTGACCGATCTTAGAAGACATAACCCTCCTCCACCTTGCTTCTGTCACGGGAAACAACCCAGCCTGTTGGAGTTGTTTTGTGCGCCTTGTGTCATCAACTTTCCCTCTTTCGAGTCTTGGAATCGATTAAGATTCGTACCCCTTACTTCCTTGCACTTCCCTCTATGAATTTCATGCCTAATGAGTGCCTTTTATGCCACCTAAACCTACTCAGAAGATCCAGAGAAGAGTAGTGAAGATCCACTCATTTTCGGAGTTTTCAACAGTGTTCACTCCAAACGGTGTGTGCAAGCTTTAAATTTATAACCCTAGATGTAAGCTTAAAACAAGGATGCGAACCCGCAGTGTACGGGTCAATCGTAGTAAAAAGCAAGGAATTCCAAGGGTCGATCACAGGGACTTAGTGAAACAAAGTCGGAATTGATAAGCTTTAGCAATTACTAACCACAAGCAATTAAAACAATCAAAGATGATAAAAGTCAATAAAGGAAATATGCAATTCTAGGGATTAAAGCATCTAGTTGTGGTTCCAACTCAAGATCTAAAGGTAAGCGGACAAAGCTGAGGTTTTTGCATAGGGAAGGTGTTACTAAAGTGGAATAGATTACCGGGTAAGTCTCACTACTCACTAATCCCGAACCGTAACTCCTATTACCGGGTAAGTCTCAAGGAATTAAGATAAAGAACTATAACCTCAAACTAACACACCATCTAAGGGAATAGAATCAACCTTTACCGGGTAAGTCTCAGGCTAACTCACAAAGATGGAATGAAAGCACACTCAAACCCCAATAAAGGATAAACCTTTATTACCTACACTTATGATCTTAGGTAAACAAACAAAGGAATCACCGGGTAAGTCTCATCCTAAGCTTGCATTGAACCAGGAAAGGTGTAATAAGAATAGGATTTGGCAAACTCTAACACTTAACTCTCAGTTTCGGATCAGATAAGTCACCTCGGTCAGCCAAATTCCACCCCGGCCGAGATGTTCATCGACTGAGCGAGATGCTTAGGGTTAAGGTTAAAGACTCGAACTTTCAGGGTCCTACTATGATTAAGATTATTCTATCATTGTTTGTCCCACAACCTTCAGCCAATCACCCTAGAATCACACAAAGAGATTAGCCACTCATCATCATGAAAGTATTAATCAAATATATGGGAAGAAAGAGAATAATTGAACAAGAAAACCTTAAGAGAAAGGTTTCAATAACTGAATCAATTATAAAACCAACAAGCGTTCCTTGGATAGGAATCCAACAAGACAACAATGAAGAAGGGAATCTAAGATGATCTTACAAAAACCCTTCAAAAGCTATAAAAGCTATAGAATTTCTTCCTTCAACCTTTAAAATAGGTTCTTCAAATCTCCCAACTGGAGTATGGCTGCAGCGGTGTATTCGGTGTAAGTGGGGTGATAGCGGATATATGCGGCGTCTAGCACCATCTGGATTTGTGGAAAATCCTACCCTTTTTATAGGAAAATTACTCTCCAAAGATAAGATATCTTAGAAAGATCTCTTTCCATAAAAATAGGTAAAATATATGGTCTATCTTATCTTCTTCCTTCCAGGAGCCAAGCCCAAAAATATAAGATCCTCTTTCCAAAGATAAAAGATCTCAGCCAAGAATAAAATATTCTCGCCGCGTCCCAGGTGTTCGCCTCGGTCGAGTCGACTTCTCTGGATCACCTCGGTCAAGGTGACTCTGTAGTCAACCGAGGTGAATCACAACTGAATGTGAAATCTCTCAAATCTGGTCCAAAGTGAATCTTTAATCCATGGCTATGTTTCCTGGATGTTTCCTTATGTTCCTGAATGTAGCTCCAATGACTCCATAGCCCTTTTGCTCATTTTTGATGCAAAACGTGCCATTTTACCTACGATTACAACAAAACTAGGTGTAGACCTCGATTCCCGCAAAGGTAGATGAAATGACAATATAATCACATAATATACATACAAACATACAGATTATTGAAGATAAAACGTCTAAACAAACCCCAAAATATAGACAATAATTTATGCTATCAAAATACCCCATACTTAGCCCTTGCTTGTCCCCAAGCAAGTCCCGCATATAAAAGGCAAGATAGAATGGATTATAAGTCATAAAGATCAATGAAGAAGTCCTTCAAAACATTTTGATGGTGTGTTACAATCATAGATAACTCTAAGAGAATACTTCATGGAATTTAAAATCAAAATATGATCAAAACATTTTATAAATATAAGAAAGTTGTTCATCTTTGCATAAAATCGTAGAATGCATAATAAATCATAATTATCGAAATTAATCATGCATAATCCAGTTTAAACCACTAAGTCAATCAACAAGCTCGAGGTCTCAAGGGCTTCCCAAAAGAAAGGTCAAGAAACGTGTAGGGTAGGGATGTATGTAAGGTAATGTGGTGCTAGAATCCGGGAAAAGGATATACTTCACTTTCACTTTGACTTTCAACATCTTCCACCAATAAACTTTGCTTATTTCACACTTTTCTTTTTTTTACTTTACTTTTTGGGATGCATGGACAGAGGTGCACAATAACCGAAGCCTAGGAAATCAGCAATCATCAATTTCTTGAGATGCATCAAACCCTTGATGCACATACCATGACCCGTTAGGATTATCGCTCAATCCGACTTTGGCAAGACACAAACACCCGGCTATGTGAATGGTGCCGAGTTACTCATCATCATGATTGACTTCCCCAAACCTAATTATTGCTTTCTAACACTTTCACTTCCAGCCAACTTCTCAACTTTTACTTCACTTGCTTTCACCACTTCGCTTGCTTCCAAATTCCCGGATAGGTAAAGGGAGGCAAAAATGTATATGAGGGGCTAAGCATGATCAAGAAGAAGAAGAGAGAAGAATTAATCGCCTTGGTCTTTCCAGGAAGAAAGTGAGAGAACTCATAATGTGGTGTCAACCTTCAAATTCAACATAATTTGGATAAAAACAAAGTATTAAACATGCCAAAAATTTCAAACAAAGCATTTAGGCAACTTAAACATATTATAAAACCTTTTAAGCATATAAAGATTTCAAAACCAGTCAGCAACAAGATCTTCACTGAGATCATATCCAGATAAGAAGCACAAAACTTTTTTCGAAAACTCTCAGTTAACCCACCTCGGTCGAGGTGTTCTTAGGTCAACCGAGGTGAAGTACCTCGTTCGGCCAGAGCTGCCCCGGTCGAGGGCAAATTTTTTTTTTTCTGTCCAGTTTTGACGTTTTTTTCAATCAAATAACCTGTATGCATGCATGTAATCTCAGATAAAATCATAGAAGCAAACTGAAGCATAAATATCCGATAATATAGAGTCATACATCACATAAGTCAATCAAATACATAAACACCCCATACTTGGGACACACTTTCCTAGTGGGTCAAAATAAGTCTAAAGAAATAAAATACTCACCGGACATAAAGCTGAGCTGCATAATAAATAAGAAAGAAAATCCTGCAAGCTCTCAATAATCCTGATCCGGTGGTGGTGGTGGTGGCATGTACAGATACTGGGATGGGTCAAACGGATAACCCATAGTCTGCTGAAACTCGATCTCCATCATCCGACGCTGATAATGCTGGCTCTCTAGCATCTGATGAGTCCAGCGGTCGATCTGTCGGTGTTGGGCGGCAAATCTCTCATCGATGTCCACAGTAAGGGCAGCATAAGAGTCTATCATCTGATCCGTCAGATCATCGATCCGACGGTGAGCCTCTAGGTCTCTCTGTCGGCGTACCCTACGCCTAGCAGGTTGGACTGGTGATGCAGCCGGCGCGGTCTCAGTATCGTCATCGTCTAAGTCAATGACCGGCGCACTCGTCCCAGCAGTATCAGTCCCTGTATCCATAGGAACTCCACCATCCTTGTCATCATCATCAGCAGTCTCCTCCTCTACCTCAACCTCCTCAGCTGGTGCAGCTGCTGCATCTCTAGCATCCTCCATCAATGGGATCCAAGCAGACTGCCAGTAGTGAGGATCATAAACTGAGAACTAGGGTGACCATCTGATCCCTTGTGGTGTAGTCGGCTCCCATGGCATGACTACATACGGTGTAGTGAGTCATCGGGGAACTAGAATCCGCCGAGTGATCATCTCCTGAAGTCCCAGCGGCTTGGCAGCCGCCACCATGGTACATGCTCTGAGATCCATATCCTGGTAACTCGCTATGTGAGTCACGAGGCCTCCGCAACAGATATCCCCCTTCGCCTTGGCCTTGATCTTGTGCAGATCCTTTGCCAACATCAAGCCAAAGTCTGGATCCCTCCAGTCACCATGCAGTAAAGGCTGAAAAGCTCCCCCTGTCTGACCTTCTGGGGCGTCTCAGTACGCGCCAGAAGAGTCTCACTGAAGATACGGTGAGCCAACCTAAAAGCTAGGTGAAATATGATACGCTCCCTGGAGTCTCCAGGACGCTATCTGTCTGCGTGCTCGACTACATGAACAATCTGACCCCAGAACTCCCTAGCTACAGCTCGGGAGGGAAAATCTACAATAGTCGGA
The DNA here is from genome assembly GCA_033239045.1 of Fagopyrum esculentum. Taxonomy (NCBI): domain Eukaryota; kingdom Viridiplantae; phylum Streptophyta; class Magnoliopsida; order Caryophyllales; family Polygonaceae; genus Fagopyrum; species Fagopyrum esculentum. Next base: position 36,203,616 of record BSUD01000002.1, on the reverse strand, counting down.
GCCGGGAAACCAAAAATGTCTCTCCAGTACTCTAAGGGAACTAAGAAGTTCCGGTTCATCAACCGGTACTTCACAGAACGCTCTGTGAGGAGGTAGGTGAAGGAGCTAATGAACTCCAAAGTAGGCTCTAAGTAGGCAGGTGCGCGGATCTCAGTAAACTGATCTAGCCCTACTATCGAGATCATCCGTCTCAAATCTCCATCCACATGGAGACAATCAAAAGCTGAAATGTCCAGGAAGCGTGGTGCAATCACTGAACGGGCTACAATACGGTCATAGTCGACCTGGTGTCTCTCGTGGATCACCGGTCTATAAGGTCTAGAGGAAGAAGAAGAAGGGGAAGGGGAGGATCTGTCCCTCAGGACAAGCTGTCTATCTGAAGTCATTACTCAAACACTCTGTCAGATCACCTCGGTCGGCCTGACACAACTCAAGAACACCTCGGCCGAGGCACAGGCCGACTGGACCGAGGCGAATAACTGCGCGAACGAATCTCTCAAAAATCCAGTTCTTTTCCCCCAAAATCACCACAACTGGTTCCTATGGGGTACTTAATCTGTTTCTCAGCAAATGCAAGGGCAACCAAAGCCCAATTCGAAGCAAAACAGCGAAGAGAACGAGATTAGGTTTTTTTTTTTTCCTGGTTTTACCTCTAATCGGTCGATTCGGTTCGTTTTTCTAGTAGATTGACGCTTGCACTGGGATCCTCTATCCTTTCTTTGCAATTTGGAAGCAAGAATCGTCGGAAACGAGTGAAGAACGGCGAATCGAGGCGAGGAGGCTGCCGCGGTCGAGGAGGAGGTAAAGGAAGAGAGAGAATTTCAACCCCCCTTTTATACCCTTTTCTGGAACTGTTGTCACCTCGGTCGAGGTGGTCTCGACTGGACCGAGGTGGTACGGACCGAGGTGGTTCTTCAGATCCCTAGTCGCCTCGGTTGCTCAAGAATCATCTCGGTCGAGGTGCTTTGACAGCAACCGAGATGTGCCTCAGTCAAACTCCGTCTTCTCAAATTCTCGAACTTCTGTCCTTCCAGTTATGCTCCTGGTATGTACTCCTTCCTTAGATGTCACCTGTTGTCTGTCTAGGACGCCAAAAACAAAGCAAAGCAAAGCAAAAGCAAACTATCTAAGCTAGACTAGAAAAAGGGAAAAGAAAGCAATACCTTGGGTTGCCTCCCAAGAAGCGCTTGATTTAAGGTCGCTAGCTGGACCATACGGCATCTCTATACTTGATGGGGGGTGCCCTCACCCCATACTTCACATCATGGGGTGAAGTAAGTAAGTCTATCAAACGCTCCAACAAGTGCAAGTGCTCATCGGGGAATGAATCGTCTATGGATGGGCTGTCCCTCTCGCGTGAAGATGCAGGTAGCCGGCTGAGGTTGTCCGCAACAGAATTTTAGGATCCCTTCTAATCGCGGATCAAAGTCAAACTCATGAAGCAAGAGAATCCATCGAATAAGGCGTGGCTTGGCATCTTTCTTAGCAAGCAAGTAACGGATGGCTGCATGGTCGTTGTAGACAATGACTTTCGCCCCTACTAAGTAAGAACGAAATTTCTCGAAAGCATATACAACCGCCAATAGCTCCTTCTTGGTGGTAGCGTAGTTGCGTTGTGCTACATCTAGCGTCTTGCTAGCATAGTAAATGGCGGTGGTCCGGCCATCCTTCTTTTGTCCAAGCACCGCTCCTACGGCTACATTACTAGCTTTACACATGATCTCAAAGGGCAAGGTCCAATCCGGAGGTTGGATAATGGGAGCGGAGATCAACGCTTCCTTAATCCTGTAAAATGCATCAAGACACTCCTGCGAAAACTCAAAAACAACATCCTTATTCAAAAGGTTAGTTAGAGGTTTAGAAATCTTAGAGAAGTCCTTGATGAATCTCCTGTATAAACCTGCATGCCCGAGAAAACTCCTCACACCTTTAACAGAACAAGGGGGAGGGAGTTTCTCAATAGTCTCGATCTTAGCGCGATCGACCTCAATGCCTCGATTAGAAACGAGGTGTCCTAGCACAATGCCTTCATTAACCATAAAATGACACTTTTCCCAATTCAAGACAATATTAGTGTCCTCACATCTTTGTAGCACTAGAAAGGTTAGATAGGCAATCATCAAAAGAGAAACCATATACTGAAAAATCATCCATAAATACCTCCATGATCTCCTCTATGTACTCGGAAAAGATAGCCATCATGCATCGCTGGAAGGTAGCGGGTGCATTGCATAATCCAAATGGCATCCTCCTATAAGCAAATGTCCCCCATGGACAAGTGAAAGTGGTCTTCTCCTGATCATCCGGATGGATAGGAATCTGGAAGAATCCACTATAGCCGTCTAAGTAGCAAAAGTGTGAATGCTGGGCTAACCGTTCGAGCATTTGATCAATGAAGGGAAGTGGTCCTTCCTAGTGGCCGTGTTCAGCTTCCTATAATCAATGCAAACCCTCCAGCCCGTGACGGTCCTGGTTGGGATTAACTCGTTGCTCTTATTCGTCACAACAGTCATCCCTCCTTTCTTCGGAACTACATGCACCGGGCTAACCCATTTGCTGTCCGAGATAGGATATATGATACCTGCATCCAACAACTTAAGAATTTCCTTCTTTACAACCTCTTTCATGATCAGATTTAACCGTCTTTGAGGTTCCCGTGAAGTCTTATGATCATCCTCCATTAGAATTCTATGCATGCAGAAAGAAGGCTTAATGCCAATAAGATCATCTATGGTATAACCCAAAGCCTTTTGATGCTTTCTCAGGACATGCATTAGTTTAGACAATTCAGATTCGGAGAGGGAAGCACTAACAATAACGGGATAAGTGGAATCCGGTCCAAGAAAGACATACCTCAAGTGATTTGGGAGTTGTTTAAGCTCCACAACTGGGGGTGCTTTCTGAGGGGGATCCTTGCTTCCTCCTTCCAGTGGAGTAGATCCAGAAACTGGACTTTCGGAAGTCTCAGTTGAAATCGTCTCGCCATCGACCTCGGTCGAGGCGCAGAGGCGTTGACCGAGATGTTCTTCAGTCGCCTCGCTCAGTCCAGAAAGTGCCTCGGTCGAGGTACTGTAACTGGAACCGAAACTGGAGATCCTCGTCTCCTGGATTAGCTTCTCAGTTTTAGCTCCTGGATCTTCTTCCAGTACTTTTAAACTCCGTATATCTGCATCACAAGAAGCATCTATACCTTCCTCCATTAAACTGAAACTAATAACTCTTTCAAGTGGATCGTTAGTAAGGATAGAGCTCACCAATTCTCTTGATTCTTCTTCATCATAGATGTTGAAGATATCATCTCCTAGCTGCTCTCCCTTCGTGGCCGCAAGTAATGCGAACTCCACTTCATCGCCACCAATATTGAATTTCAACTTGGCGTTCTTACAATCCACGTTGCAACCCGAAGTTGCTAGAAATGGCCTCCCGAGAATAATAGGAACAGGATAATCTGCGGGAATGTCAAGTACAACAAAGTCTATAGGTAAATAGAAGTTACCTAACTTGACCGGAACGTCTTCCAAAATTCCCACGGGATGGGTAATGGAGCGATCCGCCATGTATAATCGAATCTTAATCGGCTTGGGCTCTCCAAGTCCGATCTTCACACATAGTTCCAGCGGAATGATGCTCACGCTGGCTCCTAGATCACATAGGGCTTCACAAGTGACATCCCCAACTTGAATGGGAATGCAAAATGAGCCGGGATCTCTCAACTTAGGTGGCATCTTCTCCTTCATGATTTGTATGAGCTTCGAGGATTTAGATGTCATCCTTACTTCACCAAAGTCTTCCAGCTTCCTCTTCCTTGATAGTATCTCTTTTAAGAACTTCCCATAGGCGGGCATCCCTAGAATGGCATCAAGGAAAGGAATGTTAATGTGTAGTTTATTCATCAAGTCAAGGAACTTACCAAAGTGCTTGTCTAGATGTGCTCTGGCCCTTGACTGGGGAATGGAAGTGGTAGTTTATATGCAGGAGGTGGAACATAAACTTCAGTTTTCCCCTCCGCTTTCTGTGGCTCCACCTCGGTTGGCATCTCGGCCGAAGTGTTCTTCGTCTGCACCTGGACCGAGGTGGTCTTCGTCGGTACTGGCACCGACCGCGGCACTGGATCTGCAGTTTTCAGTCCACTCCTCGTCGTTATGGCCATAATATGGCCCTTAGGGTTGCTTTCCGTCGTTGCTGGAAGCTTCCCTGGATCTCTAGGCGTTTCATTCGCCCTACTTGCAAGTTGTTGTTCAAAGGCTTTTTGGGCCTTCGAAAATGAAGTCATAGAAGTCTCCATAGCACTAAGCTTGATCAAGATGGCCTCCAACACTGCGTCTTTCTTTTCTGGCTGGGACAAACTTGATCCTTGCCCCTGGCTCTTTAATGGAGTAGAAGAAGAAGAAGGGGAAGAGAGGAAAGGATTAGAGGAATCGTTAGAATTGGAGTTAGAATGATTGTTACCAGAATTTTGGTTGTTCGCCCGCCAATTATTGCTGTTGGATCCTCTATTGTTGTTGTAGTTGTTGTTCCGGGAACCGTTGTTGTTGTTACGGTATCCATTGTTGTTGTTCCTTTGTCCTTGATCTTCCTTCTTGGTTTGAGCAACCAAGAGTTCCTTCAATTGCTTCACGTCATTCTTCAAAGACGTGAGTTGATTGTTGTTTGGCTGAGTATCTTGGAAGTTAACTATTTTAACTCCACCTTCAACTCCTTGGTGGGTATATTTCTCCATATGCATAGTTTGCTTCTCGATAAAGTCCCAAGCTTCGTCAATCGCCATGTCCATAAATGTACCGGCGGAGAGTAGTTGGAGGTTGAACTGGGTGCTTCCGTCCAGTCCCTTGAAGTATATCTCTAACAATTCTATCTTTGGAATCCCATGATGTGGGCAATCCAAAAGAATGTCTTTAAACCTCTCCCATGACTTGGACAAGCTCTCCTTGTCCTTCATAATGAATGCATTAATCTTCCCTCTCATTTCGGCGGTCTTAGAGGGGGGAAAGAATTTAGTCAAGAATTCCGTAGTCACCTCCTCCCAAGTGCTGATTTTTCCTGGAGGAAGAGATTGATACCAAGTAAGAGCTCTATATTTTAAAGAAAAGTAAAAAGGTCTTAGCTTGTAGTTGTTGTTTTCAATTCTTGAAGGTCTCAAGGTCTCCATCAAGATCTCGTAGTTTTGCAGATGTTGATGCGGAGATTCCTTCTCTAGCCCTCCGAACTGGCATTGGCGAATCATGGAAAGAACTTGCGGTCAAAGTTCGTAGTCATGGTCCGCCGGATCTCCTAGGTTAACTCCTGGACGCCTCAGTTGTTGATTGGGGTCCATCCTTTGACCTAGGGTTTGCGGGATTCCTGCAAAAAGAGCGCCTCGGACTGGCATCCGAGGTGGAAGTACCTCGGCCGGGGCGTCAGGTACTGGGACCTGCCTCGGTCGAGGATCTGCGACTGGGACCTGCATCGGTCCAGAATCGGGAACTGGATCTTCCCTCGGTCGAAGTAGATACTGGTCTCGTAAGGCTGCCATATCTGCTTCGATCGCTTCAGTCCTGGTGCGAGTTTCTTCTTTCTCTTGCCTCAGTTCTTCCCTTCTGAGGCGTAGTTGTTCTAACGCCTCTTTCAACTCGGCCTCAAGATCGCGATTGTCTTGGTTGTCCATCTTCGCTTCTCTCAAGCGTCGTTTGTATGTCTTTTCTGGTTCGGGATCGTAAGGAACGATTTCCTTCCCAGTGCGGGTTCTTCGCATAAACCTAAGAAAGAACCTGCAAAAGTCACTCAAGTAGAGTGGTTAGTAGACGCGGGGGCAAGTGCCCCAAAAGCAAACCGTAACCGGCTCGGTCTAGATCAAGTCCCCGGCAACGGCGCCAAAAACTTGTTCGCTCCAAACGGTGTGTGCAAGCTTTAAATTTATAACCCTAGATGTAAGCTTAAAACAAGGATGCGAACCCGTAGTGTACGGGTCAATCGTAGTAAAAAGCAAGGAATTCCAGGGGTCGATCACAGGGACTTAGTGAAACAAAGTCGGAATTGGTAAGCTTTAGCAATTACTAACCACAAGCAATTAAAACAATCAAAGATGATAAAAGTCAATAAAGGAAATATGCAATTCTAGGGATTAAAGCATCTAGTTGTGGTTCCAACTCAAGATCTAAAGGTAAGCGGACAAAGTTGAGGTTTTTGCATAGGGAAGGTGTTACTAAAGTGAAATAGATTACCGGGTAAGTCTCACTACTCACTAATCCCAAACCGTAACTCCTATTACCGGGTAAGTCTCAAGGAATTAAGATAAAGAACTATAACCTCAAACTAACACACCATCTAAGGGAATAGAATCAACCTTTACCGGGTAAGTCTCAGGCTAACTCACAAAGATGGAATGAAAGCACACTCAAACCCCAATAAAGGATAAACCTTTATTACCTACACTTATGATCTTAGGTAAACAAACAAAGGAATCACCGGGTAAGTCTCATCCTAAGCTTGCATTGAACCAGGAAAGGTGTAATAAGAATAGGATTTGGCAAACTCCAACACTTAACTCTCAGTTTCGGATCAGATAAGTCACCTCGGTCAGCCAAATTCCACCCCGGCCGAGATGTTCATCGACTGAGCGAGATGCTTAGGGTTAAGGTTAAAGACTCGAACTTTCAGGGTCCTACTGTGATTAAGATTATTCTATCATTGTTTTTCCCACAACCTTTAGTCAATCACCCTAGAATCACACAAAGAGATTAGCCACTCATCATCATGAAAGTATTAATCAAATATATGGGAAGAAAGAGAATAATTGAACAAGAAAACCTTAAGAGAAAGGCTTCAATAACTGAATCAATTATAAAACCAACAAGCGTTCCTTGAATAGGAATCCAACAAGACAATAATGAACAAGGGAATCTAAGATGATCTTACAAAAACCCTTCAAAAGCTATAAAAACTATAGAATTTCTTCCTTCAACCTTTAAAAAGGTAAATCTCCCAACTGGAGTATGGCTGCAGCGGTGTATTCGGTGTAAGTGGGGTGATAGTGGATATATGCGGCGTCTAGCACCATCTGGATTTGTGGAAAATCCTACCCTTTTTATAGGAAAATTACTCTCCAAAGATAAGATATCTTAGAAAGATCTCTTCCCATAAAAATAGGTAAAATATATGGTCTATCTTATCTTCTTCCTTCCAGGAGCCAAGCCCAAAAATATAAGATCCTCTTTCCAAAGATAAAAGATCTCAGCCAAAAATAAAATATTCTCGCCGCGTCCCAGGTGTTCGCCTCGGTCGAGTCGACTTCTCTGGATCACCTCGGTCGAGGTGACTCTGTAGTCAACCGAGGTGAATCACAACTGAATGTGAAATCTCTCAAATCTGGTCCAAAGTGAATCTTTAATCCATGGCTATGTTTCCTGGATGTTTCCTTATGTTCCTGAATGTAGCTCCAATGACCCCATAGCCCTTTTGCTCCTTTTTTATGCAAAACGTGCCATTTTACCTACGATTACAACAAAACTAGGTGTAGACCTCGATTCCCGCAAAGGTAGATGAAATGACAATATAATCACATAATATACATACAAACATGCAGATTATTGAAGATAAAACGTCTAAACAAACCCCAAAATATAGACAATAATTCATGCTATCAAACAGTGACAAAAATCCAACTTTGGGGCCAAATTTGGGTAATAAATACTCATCCTTTTTTGCTCCAATTTTGATATGATATAGTAGGCATATTTTGTAGAACATATCAAAATTTGAGAGTAATCAAGCTAGTGCTTTAAGAGTTATGATTTTTCAAAGTTGAGACAGTAAGTAGTTTTTCTGTTTTTGGTGAAATATTCTAAGTATGGAAAAAATTGTGTTGAAGCATAGAATGGGTTAGATCTATCTGATAGACATGAAATTTTGATGGAACATAGAGTGAGATGCGTGCTGCGAAGTATTAAAACTTGTGGTCGATCCAACGATCGAATCTAGACTTATAAGGTTCCAAAGTAGGCTAGATGTGCAGTTTGGTAAAATACAGATTTTTGGCTAAGTATGGAAGAATTTGTGTTGAGGAGTCAACTTGGGATTTTTGTGTAGGATTAGTTATTGATCCTTTCTGAGTTTTGTTTCTTCTGGTGAGTAGAGTGCATTGCATAAAAATGATAGATATTTTATTTGGGATTTTTAGATTTTTTTCATGAGCGTTTTAAGTTAGGTCAAAGTGAGATCTTGAGTGAATTTTTCATGGAAGTTAAGAAGTTGGAAAATCTTCCAGCTTAGCTAGATCTGTCTCGTGAGTGTTCGATCGTGGTTTTGGGCTTTATAACAAGTTTTAGAAATATTCTAAGAATATTTCTAGGGTTTTGAGACCCAGGGGTTAAATAGTCTTTCTACTCTTATGAGGGTATTTTGGTAATTTCTTTATGATCGATTGAACATCTTAGAAGTTGGAGACTTCTAAGGAAGTGAGATACATATTTGATCCACTTTCCTTTTATATCAGGCGATTGAGTTCTTACGTTACGAATCGGGTTTTGAGATAGCGAGAGTTGTGACTCGATTCAGGTAAGCCCTTTGGGCTTACTTAGCTAACTTCTAAATATGAGTGTGAATAATGATAGTGGTGTTTGAATGATATGTGTATAAGTATACTTATTATTATTTACCTACGACCGACCTACATTTTGGCCTAAGAGTAACTGACGGTGGCATTCTATTCTGCCTAGTAAGCCCGAGGGCGACTGGGGGTTTCTTTAGGGACTAGTCCATACTTGGTTTGCGGGGACGCTATCGGAGGAGGTGTGCCAAGCCATCACCAGTTGGATAAGGAACGGAGGTGAGAAATCTTAGATTTCTCATGCCCCAACTTTAAATACGGAATAAAGTGAATCACCTAAATTATCAGATAATAGCCGGTTTGTGTGCCAACATGATGATTGTTTTATTATGCATGAATTGTGTTTGTGTGCTATTCTTATTCTACTTATATTTGGATTGTTAGCTAACGATTTATCTGTGTTGTAGATTTTGTAGAGATACACAGTTGTAGAGAGATCCGAGACGGATGGTCAGCTGGGTCCACGTCCTCATTAGATGGGGACGGGGGAGTCTTCCGTTCAGCATGCATGTTATTAATATATTTATGTTTTGTAAGGATGTCATGGGTTGTTCATTCATACAAATACCATTTGATATTTTCAAAGAGTTTAAATACATTTGTGCCTTGTTGTAAGATCCTAGTAAAGTTGTTGTTAAACCAAAGTCGGGACCCATTGTGAGGTTCTAACCAGTAGCTCCCCGAGTTTCAAAATTTTGGGGTGTTACATATAGTAAATTACATAAATAATGATAAATGTGTAATAAGTGTGGGAATAGGAGATGAGTTGAGTTGATCATCTCCGGGGCAGTTCGTTTGGTCTGGCCGTTTGGAAAAACCGGCAGGTATAAACATAGAAGGAAGCCCTACCCGCATGCATGTTTGGGCCGGATCCATGCACCACTCCAGGCACGGAGAGACGGGTACGGACACCACTCTATGCCTATCAACGGGGCTCAGACGAACGTGGGTCTAGATAAACGGGCAAATTTTTATAAAGTCCGGTCCGAATTCAGTCCGAATTTGAACCAGTCTAGAAAGGAGGCGAAGGGTCAAATAGAGTATCTGATGTGCCCTTGATCCCTATGTCCCAATATGAGGAAGACGAGGCATTCCGGGTTTGCTCCGATGGACCGCTCACCCGTTCCCGTGCTAAGGCAATCGCCCAAGCTACCGGCTCCATCATTGCCCGCACCGTTGCTTGTCACGGGCCCATTGGTTGCAAACCGTGCCTCTACGCCACCATGACATGAAGCTTGTCAAGCCGGCACCGTTCCTGCGCATTTTCCGCATTTTAGCGTTTTGTAATAATAAGTCTTTTTATTTTCGGAATATTAATTTCCGGGACTTTATTTCCGGGTATTAATTTTCCGAATTTAAGATTAGACTTTTGGTTTCGGAATTTAATTCGGAAACTTAATTCCGAACTTAAATTCCTAAACTTTCATATTTTTAGGCTTTTCATTTTTCGGAACTTTAATTCCGACTTTATTACCGTCATTTAAGTTCCGTCTCTTTGTATGGCCTTCATCCACTATATAAGGGGATGCTTGACTCATTTGTAAGGCATGTTCTATTTGATTAAGTATATGAGAAGTATTTTCCTCCAACTTACTACAAGCATGAGTGACGTTTTCTATTGGCGCCTATAGTGATAAGGTCCTTTGTGATGTTATCAAAATGGACGCCACACATGTATTGTTGGGACGACCATGTCAATTTGACCGTAAAACTTTTCATGATGGTTATCTCAACCGGTACATGTTCCAATATAATGGAAAACGGATCACACTTTTGCCTATAACTCCGCAAGAAATTTTAGTTGACTATGCAGAACGAAAGAGGCAACAAGTTATCGATGACACAACTAAAGCGCCGGCAAGATCGGACCCTCCTCAACTCTCTCCCGATGTTGTGGATGCCCATAATTCCGGATCCTGTAATTCCGGCCCTAAGGTTCATGGTACCGAAGCAAGAGGTAGTAAGAGTATTGTCCTTACAAATGCACCTCCGGCTCCTACCATTCAAGGGCGATGTGAGCCATGAATCCTGTTGGCTCGACGACATGATTTGAAACCAGTCATGGAAGGTAAGTTTCCTTGTTTCTTACTTGTCCCTTTTTGTTTATCTATTTCTCATGACCCATGTAACGTGCCACACGAGGTGTCCTTGTTGTTGTCCGAATTTCAAGACATTTTGACCGACAAACTACCACCCGGCTTGCCACCAATCCGTGGAATTGAGCACCAAATCGACTTGGTGCCCGGCGCGTCTTTGCCCAACCGTGCCGCATACCGTGCAAGTCTGGAAGAGACCAAGGAGCTACAACGCCAAGTCCAAGAGCTCCTAGAACGGGGATATGTCCATGAGTCCTTGTCTCCATGTGCCGTGCCGGTCATACTTGTGCCGAAGAAAGACGGATCTTGGCGGATGTGCGTAGATTGCCGAGCCATCAATCAAATCATCGTCAAGTACCGTCATCTGATCCCGCGCCTCGATGATATGTTGGACGAGCTCCATGGTGCCACCATCTTCACAAAGATCGATCTCCGGAGCGGATACCATCAAATCCGCATGACCTAAGATGATGAATGGAAGACGGCTTTCAAGACAAAGCATGACCTCTACGAGTGGCTTGTCATGCCATTTGGGCTCTCAAACGCCCCATCCACATTCATGCGTCTCAAGAACCATGTCTTGCGCCGATTTTTGGGTATTTTCGTAGTAGTTTACTTTGATGATATCCTTGTTTTTAGTAAGTCTTTGGATGAACACATCGGGCACCTTCGCCAAGTGCTCGAGTGCCTTAGACTAGAGCAATTGTATGTCAATTTGGAGAAATGTGTCTTTTTCTCGGACACCACAGTTTTTCTTGGCTATGTCGTGTCTAAGGACGGACTACGAGTGGACGAATCAAAAGTTTGCGCCATTCGGGAGTGGCCTACTCCTACTACGGCCACCATGGTTCGAGTCTTTCTCGGCTTAGCGGGCTTCTATCAACACTTTGTCAAGGACTTTAGCTCGATAGAGGCACAATTACATGAGCTTACTAATAAAGGTGTCACATTTGAGTGGCGTGACACCCATGCTCGAGCGTTTGAGTCTTTCAAAGACCGTATTTGTAATGCCACTACTTCAACTCCCAAACTTTTCGAAAACCTTCGAGGTGGAGTGTGACGCATCTAATGTGGGCATTGGGGGGGGGGGG
>BSUD01000002.1:36176574-36191536 GCA_033239045.1 Fagopyrum esculentum | reverse complement strand
GGGGGGGGGGACAGTTCTCCTTCAAGAGAATTGGCCCATTGCTTACTTTAGCGAAAAACTTTTCGGTCCCTCACTCAACTATCCAACTTATGACAAGGAACTATATGCTCTAGTTCGTTGTCTAAAAACATGGCAACATTACTTGTGGCCGAAGGAGTTCGTGATTCATTCGGATCATGTGGCTCATTCATATCTCAAGGGTCAAACTACTTTGAGTCGGCGTCATGCAAGTTGGGTAGAATTTCTTGAGACCTTTCCTTATGCCATTCGACATAAGAAAGGTAAAGAGAATGGGGTAGCCGACGCCCTTTCTCGACGATATATCCTTTTTGTGCATATGGACGCCAAGATCCATTGATTTGCTCTTATCAAAGAGTTATATGCCACGGATCTTGACTTGAAGGATATATTTGCTCAATGCCTTGACCTCCGAGAGCATGAGTCTTTCTTTATTAACGATGGTTACTTATTCCATGCGGGCAAACTTTGTATCCCGCGCTCGAGTATTCGTCATTTGTTGATAAAGGAGGTCCATGAGGGTCGTGGTCACTTCGGTGCTACCAAGACTCTCGCCGCTCTACAAGAACACTTCTTTTGGCCCCGAATCCGCAAGCATGTGACACGGTTTTGCACAAGTTGCATCACATGTCACCATGCAAAATCGCGCCAAGGTCCAGATGGATTGTATTCTCCTTTGCCTATACCAATGGGACCTTGGGAGGATCTTTCTATTGACTTTGTGGTTGACTTACCAATGTTAAAACGAGGCAAAGACTCCATTTTCATGGTAATCGAACCGTTTCTCAAAATTGGCCCATTTTATCGCATGCAAGAGCACACAAAATGCTAGCGAAGTTGCTACACTTTTCTTTTGACAACGTTGTGTGCTTACATGGGATACCACGTTCCATCATTAGTGATCGGGACGTGAAGTTTGTGAGTCATTTTTGGTAAACTTTGTGGGGGAAACTTGGAACCAACTTGTTGTTTTCAAATAGCTATCATCCTCAAACCGATGGTAAAACGGAGGTAACCAATCGGACTCTCGGCGCTCTACTTAGAGCGACCCTTAGGAACAACCCACGCAAGTGGGAGGACGTACTTTCTATCCTGAATTTTTCTTATAATGGGTCTCGACACTCGGCAACAAAGCTTTCACCTCTTGAAGTTGTCTACGGCCTTAATCTACACACCCCGATGAACTTCATTCCACGCCCACTCAAAGACGGAGAACACATCACCGGAGCAAGTCGTGCAGCTCACATCATTGAGCTTCATGAGCGGACTAGGACCCAACTCCAAAGGCGTACCGATCAACTTGCCTCACAACGCAACAAAGGCCGACGTCCAATCTCATTCGAGCCCGGTGATCTTATTTGGCTCCACTTAAGGAAGAATAGTTTCCCATCTCGCCGCAAAGGCAAGCTCTCGGACCGCGGTAATGAACCATTCCGCTTCTTAGCCCGCCATGGCCCGAATGCCTACAAGTTGGAGCTTCCGGACGACTATGGCGTGCACCCGACGTTCAATGTCAAGGATCTTGCACCATACATTGAGCCCCCATTTGACGAAGGTGAAACGGGGATGTTTCACATCCAAGATGGGGGGACTGATGCGCCCTTGACCCCTATGTCCCAACATGAGGAAGACGAGGCATTCTGGGTTCGCTCCGATGGACCGCTCACCCCCCGTGCTAAGGCAATCACCCAAGTTACCGGCTCCATCATTGCTCGCACCCTTGCTTGTCACGGGCCCATTGGTTGCAAACCGTGCCTCTACGCCACCATGGCATGAAATTTGTCAAGCCGGCACCTTTCCGGCGCATTTTCCGTATTTTAGCGTTTTGTAATAATAAGTCTTTTTATTTTCGGAATATTAATTTCCGGGACTTTATTTCCAGGTATTAATTTTCCGAATTTAAGATTAGACTTTTGGTTTCGGAATTTAATTCGGAAACTTAATTCCAAACTTAAATTCCAAACCTTTCATATTTTTAGGCTTTTCATTTTTCGAGCTTTAATTCCGACTTTATTACCGCCATTTAAGTTATGTCTCTTAGTATGACCTTCATCCACTATATAAGGGGATGCTTGGCTCATTTGTAAGGCATGTTCAATTTGATTAAGTACATGAGAAGTATTTTCCTCCTACTTACTTGAGCATCAATCTCTCTTCCATCCTCTCAAAGTTCTTCTTTTGGATCTTCGATCCAAACTCATCCATCTTCGAGCATTCTTCAAGAATCACCCAACCGACCCACTTCAAGGCTTGATCGATCAATCTATCTCGACTCAACCATTAAACTTCCGCCTCCATCTCTAAACTTCCGCAACCCACCTTCAATCGCATCCACACTTCAACTAAGGAGTAGTTGAGCTTCAGCTTGATCTAGATCTGAAATCTTTCATTGACGTGTCCAAGGACGCATCAGTATCTTAATCATATAAGATTTTGAGTTTTTAACCATTTAAAATTTAAAAATAACATATATCAAAATGGATTTTTAATTCATTGAATTTTTTCTCCTTGTGCTCGATCTTGACCATTTACTATAATTGAGTATCGTAATTATTTGTTACACTTGAGGCTCATGTTTCAACCATCATCGACCAAGTTGGGAATTGTATGCCTATAAAAGTAGTCGAATGTGATTCTAAGTAAAAGACGGGATACAAAAAACTAATGAGCGGATGACCGTACTTATAGGGTTGAGGTTAATACTACTAATCATATCTCCAAAGGAAAAACAATCTAATAAGTCTAACCTATCTTTCAACTAACATTATCTTTATGAGATAATATGGGAAAGAGAGAAAGATAAATATTCCTCTTTTGACGAAATCACCACAATTGGCTCGATCATACGCATAACTTAGACTAGACCAAGTGCAAAGCCCAATGCATGGAAGGGATGTTCAAGTTCTCGCTACATAGGTGTTAGTCAAATCAATTGAGGGTGTCGATTGACTCGACCGATGATAGATATTGAGGATTTCTTCAGCTTCGACTCTCAATCAATTTAGTTTTAACTAAAACTTCCTTGACCTTACGGAAAAAAACTTAGTTAACAACATTTAATGTGATCAGGGATCCGATGCAAACGGTTGTACTTCTATATATCAATCTTAAGTTTGTATTCCGAAGTCCGTTTATGGCAATTAAAGATATGTTAGAAATATGAATTTAAGATCTATAACTATTGTGTGAAGTGTTTGGTCTGATGAAAACTTAAGCGTGCCCAAAATCGAAGTTGTTCAACACATATGACCCAAAATTCTCTCCATACGACCCTTCAATATTGTGGGCATAACTAAGACTAAATTTATCCAATGAAGATCCATAAATACTTGTTGGAAATTTGATTCAAAGGACTACAACATTCATGAAGACAACTAGAGTTGATTCGTCCAATAGATGGCTCATAAATGCCGTTCTTCCATAGTCAGATATTTTTGGCCCAAATGTGAATAGTCCAAAATCAATGCCTCATTATGGTCTTTAAAGCCGGTTATTCGAAGTGAATTTTGACCTACTTTTGATGTTTCATCTAGCCTTATTTTCTCTATTTAAAGGCTTGTATGATCATAGTAAAATAAGCGAGGATGGACAATGTTTGGGGAAAAAAGTCTAGTTCATTGGTTTTTGGTGAGATCCCGACACCTTCTCCTTGGTGAGATGCCGGGTGGATTGTTGTTGTTAGAAGCTTGAAATTCTAGCAATACATATCTTGTACTTTAATTTCCATTATAATAAAAATTCAATAAAACACGTGTATGTTTGTTTTAGTTTGTGTTTATCTTGCATCGTTGGGTCGTTAGGTTGGGGTGTATCAATAATAGAAATTTCTCCGAAAATAACTTCATATACGTTCAAGAGATGTATACGACTAAGAGTGGAAAATAAGATAACTTCAAAGATAATAATGTTGGGTAAGGAGAGCGGCAATGCATCCAAAGCAGATAATCTCCATCTCTAAATTACCGAACCTCAAGAACTTTGTTTACGAGATTGTAACCAAGATCAATTTGTTCTCGTAGGTCATCTAAAATAAATAAATGTAAGTTCCCATAGTGGACCTTGATGGCATGGGCGATCTCGCTAGCAAGTTAAGGCTGATCAGAAAAACCTTATTGGTCCAGACATGCACTATATTTCAAAAGCTATAACTCGGAAAAATACATAGAGAAACGATGTCCGTATCATTAGTTTGTGAATGCATCAAAATGTTAGGATGAAATGGTATTAAATGATAAAAAAACGCATTTGCAATTACTTCGTGAAAATTAAGATACTCGTTCAATTCCTTTGAAAATGGATCTCATATTAATTAGGATAATAGTAATTACATCGAGGTAGATGATAGGCGGGCAACAAATTGTGCCGCCAAGCCCTTTTGAATAGCAAACCTGATCCTCCTAAAAACTACGTTTGAAGGCCTAGGCGACACAAAATTACGATGCAAGGCCCATTGCACCCTCTTGAGAATCTTGACGGCATCTGGCACAAGAGAACCAAACGTGTCAAAAGCAAACGGAAGAAACACATGTTGGTTTTCGATGCAAGCTCTTTTATGCTTAGCCACCTGCGTAGAGGGCCACCTTACCCATCACAAAAGGCCCGCTACCTAAACAAAACATATGAGAGACCCTGTCAAATCAATACAAACATGTTTGCCACCCACTCATCCAAACATTAACACATCCGTCGGCCTCAATGTAGACCTTCCTTCACGTGGATCAGTCAAGAAGGTCACAAGAGACTCCTTCTTAGCCGAAATCCCTATTCTCCTAAACACGTCAAATAAAACATCACGAACCAGATCATGCCTATATTTGAAGCTAGGGAGTTCTTTACAATGAACCACATGCTCCCTAAAAGCATAAATACCCTCCAATAATTGGGCATAAGATAAATTGCATCAATTGGGAACAAAGGAATCGTAAGGCGATACCTAAGGATCATGCAAAACTCAACAAGAGACTTACAATGTCCAAGTCCATCAATGGGTATGGTAAGAAGGACGTCTTGGCTATGCGCTGAGTGTAAACACTTAAAAATTGCTTCTTGTGTAAGGGTCAAATCAAAAGTCTCTTCCATCGTTTGCACTGTATTATCTGAAAGAGCACTCACCAAAGCATGTTGGACTTTAGGGGGATGGTGTTTTGGAAAGTAAAACCATAAAGATCGAAACTAGAAATATAACCTTGAAGTTTGGCCAACACTCTAGATCGCTCTAAATAATTCGAAGCTCATATCAACTACTCCACTGTCCCGCAATATGTGGTCTTGAAGGGTCCAAGATTAGGCCTTGGAGGCCACAAAAAAAAAAGAAGAGGTCTTCATACATGAGTATAAACCAAGACCCCAAACTAAATAGGCAAAGAAGCAAACCGCCACTAAAGATCCCAAAAAAGGATCCCACGAACCACAACATCCTCGACCGATCCACGAAGTCCAAATCAAAATAATTTGTTGCACACTTCCCATGCTCAAGTAGCCAAGTCCTCAAGTTAAAATACATCTTAGCAACATCCATACAAGAACGAAGCAAAAAAGCTCACTTGCAGGTCCCTCAATCGTGTAGAAAGTGCATCAACTCAACCTCCCTAACAACTCTCTTCATGACTAGCTCTCTAACAAACCCGTCGTCATTACCCACTGCCCCATCCAACAACTTAACACCTAACGCCTACCTCGTAATGACATGAGAAAATAGTCCAACTCTAAGCCTCGATCCATCGCACGAAGGCCAAAAGAGCTCAGCCTTGCAAACATTCAACTCGAGACCAAAACTCGGGGCAACCTCTCAAATGATATCAAACACTCTAACCACTTCTTCTGACCTACCAATAATAGTACTATCATCAAGATATCAAGTATGTAGAAGAGGCGTGCAACTGCGTCAGATTAAGGGGAAAAAGAAGCGGCCCAAAGGTCTCCTTGTTGCACACCGGTAGCCGACCAAATAAACCCATCACCAGTACAGTCGGATAGCCTGACCATACAAGAAATCAATCCATAAAGAGGTAGACAGACATATTTCCCTTAGTTCCCTAAGCAAAACAATTCTATCAACTAGATTGAAGACATTTGAAAAATCCACTATCAACATAGCCAAAAAACCATCAGCATGACGCTCACTCAAAACCTTGTTAACACTATGTAGTATAACCTCTACGCCACCTGAGACACCGACTTCAATCTGAAAACCTCTAAAATAATCTCTCATAACTTTATTCACTCATTTATGAAAACTTTGAACATCAACCGCCTCCATACAAGGGCCATTGCAATGGCTCGAAGTCTCGAACCCCATTATCAGTTTCAGCAGCGACGTAACAAACTCAGCTAAATTTAGCGAACATATACCTCTCAACTACAAATTAACAACCCATTTTCATTGCTCGCAAAAGACCCGCAAAAAGCATTGTTGCAGGGAAATAAGCCGGGCTCCTACATGGCCCATTGGCTTCCGGGTATGAGGCCCAGATAGGACCCCAGGCTGAAGAATTACAGGAAAAAAGAAAAGAAAAATTCAAAGAGCAAATAGGAACCTTCTGCTTCACTTCGGTAGCAAAGAAATGCCCGATGATGATTAACCGTGTTACAATTCTCAAATCAAACGCCCTCTGCCTTCCCCGGTGGCATCTCCCTCTTCTCCGGTCACCGTTTTCGACTACTTCGCCCTTCATCGGCACACCTACGTTGCTCAAGAGACATGAAGAGTCTAACGGCGACGTAATCGAAAACGATTCACCTAAACTCTTTGTCGTACAGCCTCGTCTGCGTCCCGAAAAGCTTTTGCACTCGAGCCTCAGTGAAGCACTGAACCTTGCCAACTCTCTTGATGAACAGCGAGATGGCTTTTTCTGCACCGATTTGGCACTTAAACCCTCCCCTCCCTATGTTGTGGTTCAGAACCCTCTCGCCTCTTCGTCCAAGTCTAAAGCAGGTTTGAATTTAATCTCCTAAATTTATATTTCTCTAGTATCAGACTATCAGTGTCGAGGCACTTTCATCGCCATTCAAGTTTTAACTGAGATTGGATCTTAAACTTATGCTGCTAGGTGATATTGATTTTTGTACGATTTCTCTTTCTACTTAATTCTTGTGCAGCTACGTATTTTGGACTTGGGACAATTAAAACTATCCGCTCTCATATACTTGCTACGGAATCAGAGGTAAGCAATGTTAGTGAGGTAGGGGTTATTTACACTTTTGTTTCATACAATTTCTGATTGCTAATTATTTAATGATGGCAGGGCGATCTGGATGCCGTCTTTGTAAATGCAATATTGAGTGGAACCCAACAGAGAAATCTTGAGGCAGAGCTATAACCTCTATTTTTAATTTGAGGATGCGATTTCTTTAATTAATTTTGCCTGCTTCTTACTTGAGTCGCATATGGCTTTGTTGTCAGCAGAAAGCTTGGGAAAAACCTGTTTTGGATCGCATGGCACTGATAATTGAGATTTTTCATGCTCATGCCTATACAAAGGAAGCAAAGCTGCAGGTCCTCTTAAATTGTAATTTTGTTTGCACTTGCTTTTCTTCCGAATCTTGTGTTGGTGAAGTTAGTCCAAGTTTGTTTTGGTTCTATGGTCTTTTTCAGGCTGAGTTGGCAGCTTTGATGTATAAAAAGTCGCGCCTTGTTCGGGAGCGTGGCCTTGACGGTCGTGGGACTTTTGGAGCTAGAGGTGATGTTGGAAGTGAAGTTGTTAGTGCTAGAGGGTAAATCTTGCACCTTACGTATTTTGAGGAGATTATTTTGCTCCATGCTAAAGTTTTCTTATTAAATGGCAACAAAGACGTGCATTCTAGTTTATATAGTGAAAAGGTAACATCTTCACAACTTCCGTGTGCAGCTTGGGGAGATTAACATTGCCTATCATTTTGCGGGTTTCTATCTGTTGCCAACTCTTTGTGTTCTTGGAATTGGTTTCTGATATGCGTGAATATAAATCGCAGGAGAGGTAGTGGTGGCGGCCGTGGTTTTATCAGTGGAGCTGGAGAAACTGAGCTTGAACTTCAACGTCGAAGGTTTTACTTTTGAAAATTTTAATTTTCTTGTGTGTAGCACTTACTTGATCGGTAGTAGATTTCTGCACAAGGTGGTGTCAATTTATTAATGTCTCGCACAAGAGGATAAAACAAATTGTATTTATTATGTCGGTGATATAACATAGGTAAAATGGCTTCTCTGGTTTTTGATGTCTTAAAAGAAAATTTGGTACAGATCAATGATGTGGCTAAAAGCTTTGCACCATTGTCTGAGTTGTTTTCCTGTTGTTACATAACATAAAACATGCATTAGTCACTTTTTGGATCTAGCTTGTTGTTTTGTTTGCTAAGATTGTCCGTCCACACTTCAATTAAATCAATTTCATTTACAGGATTTCAGAAAGACGAATTCGTCTTCTAACTGAAATTGAAGAAGTTCGGCGTACACGTGCCTTGCAGCGCGCATCTAGGAAAAGACGAGGTGGATCAGGTGGCGAAGGGCTTGCCACTATTGCTGTTGTTGGATATACAAATGCTGTAAGTGAGGAGAATGGAATACGCGCTTTTGGTTAATAAGTAAAGGAAATGATTAAGAATAATATATTTTTGTCCAAAAATCTATATGTAGTTCAACGTTAATCTCTCAAAAACTTGCCTAGTCCTTTCAATTTACTCAATTCTTATATGAAACAGCCTCTCATTCTCTTTTAAGATTGAGTTTGAGAAATTCAGCTTTTGATGGAATGTATTTTGGTCTTCAACAGGGGAAATCCACATTGGTCAGTGCACTTTCTAATAGTGATCTGTATAGTGATGACAGGTGTGTTTATTTTATCCAATGTGCCATTGTCTCGGAAGCTACATTCACACGGCTCCCCCCTCTGTCGACCATGCGTCTCTATATATGCTTGTCTGACTTTTATCTTCCTTGCATATCTCCTCTTCGCGCAGACTGTTTGCAACTGTTGACCCTAGATTAAGAGGCATGACACTTCCTTCAGGGTAATTATTTGAGTGCTGTATCTTCCTCTAGAATTTGAAAGATCTTGACCAAATTTGATCGCATTGATTATTATCATCACTTCATTATAAGTTTTAATTCTTCACTCTTTATCACTTATCAATGACCAGGAGGAGAGTACTTCTAAGTGATACTGTGGGATTCATATCACATCTGCCTGTGCAGGTAAGAGTGTTTAGTATGAGATTTTTGGGATTTGGGGTTGTGGTTTTTGGGATTTCAAAACAACAATTCTAATATCTCCTCCCACAAGATATGAGATTATTTTTTAGGAAAAATAACGCAAAATAATACTAACTATTAACATTGAACCGAAAATAATACGAACTTTGAAAATTATTAGGAGCGATACAAACTGTCAATGTATTTACCAAAAATAATACGTCATATATTTTCCGGCAAAAACCCTAGCTCCGGCGATGACATGGCAACCGGAATGTTACATGTCATCAAATAAATAGATTAAATGTGTGTTGTGGACTTTATTTTTAAAAATTATTATTTTTAAAATTTTAAATAATAATTTTTTTTAAAAAATTTGTACAAATTTATTTTCGGATTTTCGTATAAAATGAAGTTTTAATTCTAAAAAAAATAATTTGTAAAAAAAATATTCGATTTTTTTTAATCTTGTAACCTAATTTTCCCAATTTGTTAAAAAAATATTTTATTAAAAATTAGATAAAATATATAATAAAAATAAAAAATAACCCCCCCCCCCCAAAAAACTTTTTTAAAAAAATTCACAAGAAAAAGATTTATTTTTTAAAAAAATTTAACAAATTTTGTTGTTAAAAAATTTTCATAAAAAATAAAATATTTTTACATTTTTTTACAAACCTGTTAAAGAAAATGTTTAAATTTTCTTTTAAATTTTTGTTTACAAAAAATATTTTTTAAAAATATTTGGTACAAATGTTTTTAAAAAAATTATAATATAAAAATTTAAACATATTAATTTTTTTTTATTTTTTAATATTTTAAATATTATTAAATTAATTTTTAAAAAAATAAAATCCACATCACACATTTAATCCATTTATTTGATGACATGTAACATTTCGATTGCCACGTCATCGCCAAAGGTTGGGTTTTTGCCGGAAAAGTATGACGTATTATTATTGGTAAATACATTGATAGTTTGTATCGTTCATAGTAATTTTCAAAATTTGTATTATTTTCGATTCAATGTTGATAGTTGATATTATTTTGGGTTATTTTTCCTATTTTTTAATATGAAGCTGGCTTTTTTTTTTTTTATTTACTTTGCATGAACTTAAAATCATTATTTACATTGTGGCTGTAGTTAATTGAAGCATTTCATGCCACTTTGGAAGAAGTTGTGGAAGCAGACCTCCTTGTGGTAAGTTTGACTTTGGACTTTAATGAAACGTTATTTCAAATTGTATGAATTGCTTAAAATTAGTCTGCAGATCTTGTAAGACTTTGAAATCCAAAGAGAAACCTGTGTGCATGTTTGGCATGGTTTTTTTATTAGGATTTTGGAGTTTTGCAAAAGTTAAACAGCTAGCATGGAAGAGTATTTTGGAGATCAGATTTTTTGCATATCTTACAAGAGTTTTCTTCACTAGCTTTCACCATTTGTCCTTCCTCTATTGTCATCACCTTCTTCCTTCTCATTTTTGCCTTATTACAAAATATGCCCATTTTGATAAATTTACTTCAAAAATCTTCTTTAATGAAACAATGAATTAGTTTTTTCGTTAGAAGTTCAGTTTCATGCCATCAGTATTTCGTGCAATCATATCATTCTAAAGGCAAACTGCAAGCATGTAATTTATGTCGACCTTTTGTAGCATGTTTTAGATTCCAGTGCACCAAATCTCGAGGAGCATAGGTCTACTGTGCTGCAAGTTCTTAAGCAAATAGGCGTAGCAAATGATAAGGTTCAAAACATGATAGAAGTTTGGAACAAGGTACTCCCAAAACTTCTGTATCAAACTTCACTCTCTACTCACATAGTTCCTCTCTTATTCTCTGCTTTTATTTGCTGTTTACCGTGAACCCGATAAGATTGATGTTCAAGAAAATCTGGAATCAGCAGAATACTCGTATGATGAGGAGGAAGAGGTTGATACAGATAACATAGAAGACGAAGTTGAACAAGAAAACGATGATGAGACTGTTGAAGTATCAGGAGCTGATGATGGTTGGCTTGCATCAGATGGCAACAACTCTGAAGAAGAGCAAGTTGACTCGGTTATACATGATGGTGCAGCATATGACATCTCCGAGCTTCAAAGCGAAAGCACGCCTCATGCGAAGACTTCTGCATTGACGGGAGTTGGGCTGCAGGAGTTACTGGAACTGATCGATGAGAAGCTGGTGGACATAGATGAAAAAGAGAAGTCGAATAGAATTGTGGGCAGGGGCGAATTTGATCGCAAATGGAGGCCTCCACGGGCTAAAGAAGCTGATGTTGCTGTTGAAGGGTGATTTTTCTTTGTATTGTTAAGGAGTTTAAGCAAGTACGTTCATGCCATGTACAATATAGACTATAGGATTGAGGAAAGCTGATAATAATCACACCAAATTTTACCTAAGCTAAGAGGATCTACACCACTTTTTTATGCGTTTGTTTTTTTTATCCGGTTTGGCATGAAAATCCACCAAGATGATTTGTGTGATTTTTATGGATACTAGGGGCGTCGTGCATGCGATTTGCGTTTGAGATTTTATTTAGTTTCAGTGAGTTCTGGATCATACATTTTCAAGAAGACTACTCTACATTCGGTCATGAATACTACTCTACATTCAGATTTCATGAATCACATTGACAATATTTGCTAGAGCAAACCTCTCTTTAAATGTGCCATAAAGACGTAGACTAGGGGACATTTCTATAGAAAGTGTACTTGAAATTAGAACTAGATGAATAGACTTGTGCTATTTAAAATATGTGTATGCGTTATTAAAAAAAAAATTCTTAAAATCTTCAATGTTTTGGGCGAATTTATTAATCCAGATGAATATTTGGATAATCAAGTTAAACCGGACAAAAAACATAATATCCGAATATGATTTAAGTCATATTAGATCAGATAATTATTTACGGATATTCGGATTATCTGTTGGTTAGAATTAAAATTTAATATTTGAATATGAATTTTTTTCTTTTCTTAATTAGAATATTTTTTTATAAATAGAAATTTAAACTCAAACAAAATAATCCAAATTAAGATGTATGAATATTATTTTAATTAATTTTAAAAAATTTCTGTAGACATATGGATATCCATTTTATACAAAAATTATGACTCGTATTCGATCCAAAGGAGAAATATTTTTTGATCGGATTAAAAGATATAACACCATAACAGTGTTTACGAATTTCGTCGAATGAGATCCGTTCTATAGATTTTGATTCTACATTTATATAGATAACTCATTTTTGAGCTAATTGTGGGGGGGTATTTTATTTATACATGTTTAAGAATGAGTTTTTACATACAAATAAATCCAATAATATAAATATTTGAATTATTGATTGTAAATTGTAAACAAATTTTCAAATAAGCATTAATGAAGGCAATATGAAAATTAACTTAGGGTTTGTTTGATATCGTATGTATATTTTTTTTAGATTCTTCGGGATGGAGGTTCTTGAGATTGTTGGGGATAAGTATTGTTATAGATTCTTTTTTGCTTAAATTTTAAGTGTTTGGTATTAGATTATTGTGACATATTCTTTACTAATAGATTACGAAAATACCATTAGAAAGATGGAGAAATTATAACTCAGAAGCCATATTTTCTTCATACGTACAAAGAAAAGAATTTCCAGATGAAGTTCAAATTTGTGTTTCTGGGAAAAGGCTGATCTTCAACTGATTTTGTTTATCTGCGTATTTATAAACAAATTTTCACACCATTAACAATTTATAACTGCACTACCATACAGAAACAAACTCCTTTCCTTTTGAATCCAACATCTAGATAAGCTCCTCTTGAGCCCTCTGTTGACAGTCACAACAATTTCTAGCATGAAATCAGCACTAGGAACCCTCAATCATGCATCAACTTCTTCAACCTTACTCCTAACATTTAAGTTTGCAGCATCAACAGACAACTCAAAGTTCTTTTCTACAGACTTGGCCCTGATTTTGGCTGATTTTCGACCAGCAAGTGCATCACACCATCATTGTTCTTACAAATGTCAACTATTTATAAACGGTTTTTTCATCATAAACTTCATAGTTGATACAACTGATCAATAGTTTTCCCACCGTGAACATGATCTTCAATTCATATAATGAACCGAAACTCGCCACTTTGCTTTCTTCTAGATCTCTCTCAAGTTGACTGCACTAGTTGTTGATATCTCAACATTGACTTCTTTCAGCTGATTCTTGAAAATTTCCTTCTGCTTAGGTTATGAATTGTGAATTCATGACTTGAAGTAAATATATAAAAATGTGTTAACGTCCATAGGCAATCAATCGAAGGAAAAAACGAACAACGACTCCTACCACATAAGAGGCAAGAAGAACATAACAAAATGAAATTAAATGAGTACTTGAGTTGCAGAACTTTCTCGATATAGACCAACATAGGAACATATGAGCAATTGAGAAGAGAACCATCCTTGGCTCTCTTCGCTGCCGGCGCCCTATTCCCTCTCACTGGCGTACGACTCCCGCCTTGGCTCGCCGGAGCTTCCATGGTTGCTTCTTCGGTTACCGTTGTTTGCTCCTCACTTGTTGAGGAAGTACAGTCGACCTCGCAGACTTGGGGATGAAGATTGAATATTGATAGAGAAGGGAAGATGAGTGATTGAGAAGAGAAGACAGGTTGAGGAGAAGGAAAAAAAAGTTTCATAAATTGGTTGTTGGTGCGTAAAGTGCGATTTGAGAGAGGAGAGAACGAGCAAAGCACCTGCTTCACTGGTGGCGATTTGAGTATCTTGAGGAAAAGAACGATCGACATAAGACATGAGGAGAATGAAGGATAGAATAGAAGGGAATAGATGGAAGAATAAACAATCTAACCTAATGAATCTCGAAGAAGATTGGGTGGATAAGCTTCTTTTTACTGGATTCTTTTGCCAAAAGTAGGCCCGGCTCGAAGCCGGTGCAAGTTGTTCTCTTGAACAGGGCCTTGAATTTTATGGGGCCTCATTACGAAAAAAAATGGTAGTAATATCAATGTATTAATAGCCTAGTTGGTAAGAAGAATATATGTTGTTCAGATTTTAAAATAATACAATACCTCATACCAAACGGAACCATCCCGAAAAATCCCGTGAAAAAAATAAATAAATCCCCAAGAAGTTGATACCAAACAGGTCCTTAATCTTACTTTATTAGAATACATATCATTACCTATCCAAATGACCTTTTAAAATTCTCATTTTTATTGTTCCATTTTTAGCAATAATCATTTTAGCTACTCAGTCTAATTGTATGATATGTGTATATCGGACGAGCTCATCAGAAACAGAAGGCCACAATGGTGTATTATGCACCGTTGATTCCATACATATCTTTGATTTTCGTCATTGTCCAATAGTTTGGACCTATGACAAAGAGCAACATAAAAATAAATAAGATTTTTTTATACCCTCAAGTTTGAACATTTTATCTTGATATACACAAGGTTTAAAGTTTTCTCCTACTATTCTTATGATGTAATTTGTTTTCTCTTTATACCATTTCTTAATATATTTTATTAAATTTTCAATTGTAAAATAAATAATTTTTTAAAAAAATTCAAAACTAATTTTGAATATAAAAAAATAACTTACTTTTTATTTTATGTTTTTAAAATAATTCTCTTACAAAAAAACTAATTATGATCTATTAAATTTTAAATTAATTAAATTTATAATAAAAAAAATATCTTTTTTATTTTCTGTTTTTGTAAATAAAAAAAATTATGATTACATTAAACTTTAAACTAATTAACTTTATTAATAGTAAG
>BSUD01000002.1:36116655-36168611 GCA_033239045.1 Fagopyrum esculentum | reverse complement strand
TAAAAGGATAGTTCATGAATTATAATAGAATAGTTCATAGTGCAAAATTTATAAAGGAGTGAAAGTAATAGTTCAAAACTTATTATGGGATAGTTCATGAATTATAATAGAATAGCTCATGAATTATAATAGAATAGTTTAAAGTGCAAAAATTTATAAAGGAGTGAAAGTAATAGTTCAAAACTTATTATGGGATAGTTCATGAATTATAATAGAATAGTTCATGGATTATATTAAAAAGTAATACTTCATGGATTATATAGGAATAATTCAAAGTTTATAGGATAATAGTGCATAAATTATAACATGGTAGTTCAAATAAATTTTCATTAGTTTCCGTAAAAAAAAAAAAAAATCGTTTCAGAAAAGAGAAAAAAAAAATATTTTTTTTTTCGGGACACGTGTCGCCCTGCGGTACGGCCGTACGACCGTACCGCAATAAAGGGGCCGTACCTGAACATTTACCTAGTTATTTAAGCTAGTAAAATTCGTTAACCATAAATTAATAAATTTTATATTAGTTTATTTAACTTAGTATATTGTAGATAAAATTTAAGTTAGTAAGTTAGTAAAATGAAGTTAGTAATTTAATTTAGTAAATTTATATTACTACATTTTAGATAAGAAGTAAATTAATAAATGTATATTAGTTTATTTAAATTAGTGTTGGTAACTTAAATCCCTTTGTGAATATTTACTTTTTACCCGAATTATGAGCCGTTAGCAAATTTTAGATGAAATGTAAGTTAGTAAAATGAAGTTAGTAATTTAAATTAGTAAATTTATATTACTATATTTTAGATGAAATTTAAGTTTGCAACTATGTGTTTTTGGATTAAGTTAGTAAAATAAATAAATACAATTATAGATTTTGTACATGCAAATATAATTTTTCACATGCAAATATAATTTTGTACATGCAAATATAATTTTGTACATGCAAATATAATTTTTCACATGCAATAATAGATTTTGTACATGCAATTATAGATTTTAATATCTTACATGCAAATATATTTTTTCACATACAATTATAGATTTTGTACATGCAATTATAAATTTTAATTTCTTAGATGCATTTATAATTTTCCACATGCAATTATAGATTTTAATATGTTACATGCAAATTATTATTTATTTAAATATTTATTTATTGTTGTTCTAAATTATTAAATATACAGCTTAGTAGAAACTTTCAAAACCGACCTACTATTCACATGTCGGGTCGCAACCCACCAGTAGATCTAGGAGACCCGTTCACGTCACAAAACATGGACGATTTATCATTTCTTTGGTTCGACGCCTCTCCTTCATATCTTCTGGACACTTCAAATGTCCGTACACCCCCAATCTCATCCCCGTATTTTTCTACTATATTCGGAGAGGATATCAATCCATGCACTCAACCTCAATCTGCTGAACGGCCGAGACGCAAGATGAATTTTGATTTAAACATGGAGTATGTGGAGGAGGACCAGTTTCAACCGTCTGCTTATCAAGAATCGTTAGTTCAACCCTCCACCTTTCATCTCTCACCTCACTATCCTTCGATGGATGCGGGTCCGTCATTTGTTGGACCATCGGGTTTTGCTTCGCAACCCGATGTGAATCCAACAAATGTGTGGCCGAATGATATTCTCGATACTGAAACCGGAAAGCCTCTCGCTACTGATATATTGGTAGATTACGGGACGCATAAAGCGAGAGCTATTTGGATTGATCCGGAGGGAAACGTAAGTTCCTATTCGTTATACTTATAAAAAAACATTCACAACTTCCAATATTGTTAATAATATTTATTTTATTCAATTGAGTGATGTACGTAGAGTCCGGAGGACTAGTGCGGCCCTGAATAGCTTGCTACGTACGTATATGGACACTCCCGTAGATGCAGGATGACGGACTATAGTTGATAACTCGGGGTTACGTCCATTATTCACGATCCAGATGAGCAATGTGGATCATACTCTTATCCATGCATTTGTAGAGAGGTGGCTTCCCGAGACGAACTCATTTCACATGCCTTTTGGGGAGATGACCATCACATTGCATGATGTGTTTCACATTATCGGGCTTTGCATAGACGGACCTGACTTGGGAGCTTTTGATTCGTGGCCGGTTATACGGAAAACGGCACATCATTTTTTTGGGGATTGGACAGAGGCTGAGTGGCATCAGATCTGTGTAAATAGCGGATTTCGTACAGCAGATATAGAGTCCAGGATGTAGGCAATGATCGAGGGAGGTGGTTCAGCAGAAGCGATTGCGTCTGCGTGGCTATTGTTGTTTCTCGGGTACTCACTTTTTATGGACAAGACGGGCAACAAGGTCAAGTGGGAACTCTTGACCTTCGTTCGAGATCATAGGCATACTCATCAGTTGGCATGGGGCACTTCCACCCTTGCTAACGTATATCGACAGTTGGGGGAGGGCTCGCGCACAAATACGAGGCAGATGGCCGGATTTATTCCGCTCATATGGGTAAGATATTTATGCCTTGTTTTTTTCTTCCAAAATAAAAGTTTTTTTTAATTAACATTTGTACATGCTGGTTCCAGCATTGGATCTCTACATATTTCCCATGTTTTGAGGTTCATCCGAACATGCGACGTCGGAGTAGAGATGACCCTGTGGGCACTGAGAACTTTGCATATCGTACGGGTGTGCATTTAGGGAGACGTTTATCACAAATCCGTGGTGTCTTAGAGAGCATGGACGCCTCTGGCGTTATGTGGTTCCCGCTCTCTGGTAGGTCTATGCGATGGGAAGGACACATAGAAGTGTCCATGTATAGAGGGACTATCAGATATGACTCGATATTTGAGCCTTATATGCCAGAGAGGGTCGTTCAATAGTTTGGACGGATCCAGGACATCCCCCCCCACCTATTATACCAGTGCGTAGGTATAGGCCAAACTCGGGGAGGACTTATATGTTAGATTTTTTACCGAGGTGTACATATGGGAGAGCCGTCATTTGTCCGTGTGTTTGAGCTCTGTCAAGAGTACTTTGTATGCGTATGCCCCATGGCAGGACACGACTCGGTACATGCATTGGTATGTCCGACATTGTCACCCGTATTTATTGCGAGAGTCATGAATGGGTGTTGGTTCCGGATATGAGCCTTCTCTTGCGACTCGGTTTATTACAGTACGATGATAATTGAGATGTTTCAGTATTTAATTTCAAACAATTGTTGTAATGAACTAATTTTGTTTGAACATATTTTTTTGATAGCGTTCTCAGCATGTTGGAGTTGCACTAGCACGGATGATTAAAGATAGGATCCAACCGACCCAGGAGCATATATCACGGTTGAGATTGATGTTAGGTGGTCATGAGCCTGACCATCGGGTGACACAACATTGGAGAGACACCCAAGAAGATTATGACACTCAACCTAGTCAACCAACACAATATTATTATTTATGATTTGGACTATGTTTCGTATTTTTACATTTAGATGGACTATTTTGTATTTTTACATTTTGTTGGACTATGTTTGTATTTTATCATTTCGATGGACTATGTTTGTATTTCATAGATCATTTTTGTGTTATTTTCAAACTTGCATTTTCACAATATATCCAACATAACATAAATATAACATCCAATATTGGTAGACAAACATAGGTAAACAAACATAACATAACATAAACATAACATTCAATATTGCTATACAAACATAACATTCAATATATGTAGTGTTAGCATGAAATATGACTATATTTTAGGCACTTGTTTTAGTTGTTTTTCCCTCTTTATCGTGTTCTTAGATATGAGTTTGAAGCAATTGTGAGCTAGTTCACCCACTTTGTCGATATAGAGATCTACACTAGCTTTGTTTTGTTTTTAGGTGAATAAAGCTTGGATTGGAGCAAAATAAGGAAGGAAAGGAGTGTTTGACCATGCTTGATGGCAAGGAGATGCATTGGAAAGGCCAAGGAAGGAGCATGGATGAAGGATGTCACGAAACTAAGGCAAAAACAAGGAGTTAGAAGAACCACACCCTGAATTACGGCCGTGGAAGTAAGTTTTGAAGTCCACGCTCTAAATTACGGCCGTAGATCTAGCAACATGATCGTGGAAGAGAGTTTGGAACACAACGGAGAGTTACACGGTCTAAACCACGGCCTGGAAATCATGATGTGCCGTAATCTAGTTCCACGCCCTGAATTACGGTCGTGGAAAGTTGTTCATGACTGTGATTTTGGTGATTCTGTGACGGGTCATATTTTGCCACGTCAGCCACGTCATTGGGCTTTCTCGTAACCCTACCTCGCCCTATAAAAAGGCTTGAGAAAGGAGTTTTCGGGACGGTCGCTTACGCTCGCTTACTCTCGCTTAGACTCGCTTTACCGCTGTTTAGAGTTCCGCTTAGAGTTTGGACACGGCGTTAAGGTTTCATTTTGACCTTAAGGATTGGAGATTCGTGAAGGACGATATTTCGGAGATTGTGTACTTTTGGAGATATCTTAGGGTTTTCATTGAAGGACGGATTGACATCCCGTTCTTTGTGACTTCTCTAAATCTTTGTGAGGGTTTCTATTCCTATTCTTCTAAATTCATAAACATAATACTTTGTTTTTGGATTTCGAGATTGACTTTGATTTTTATTTGAGTTTTTGAGGGTTTTCATCTTTCATTTTTTTTAATTTGATTATTGATATCATGACAATGATTGTTGGCTAAAACGCTTTAGCAATTCTAAGGTGAAGGGTTGATAGTTGTTGCTTAGATGATGATAGATCGATCGTAATTTGATTGGACCCTGAGAGTGTGAGAAACATCGTCAACATCCTAAATCACGGGATGTTCTTGGTTTCCACGACCGTAATTCTCAAGATCTAGCCGTGATTTCCCCTGGTTTACGAACTTTGCTTTTTCTTTGATCCAAAGTTAAAGATTAGCTTTAACCTAACCTTGACTTGCCTTTCTAAGGTAGTAGTGAGACTCAACATCCTTTATTTCGGTTTCGAGTGTCACAACCTTAACCGTTTTGGCTTGTCTTTGATTCCTTGGGTTTGGGCATGGGTATTTGAGATCAGTTCTTACCTTTAGATCCTTTCTATACTGTAACCTCAACAACCTTTATAGAGAGAGTCTTTGGGTTAGACATATAAGGTTTTGGAACTTCACCGTACACAACCTTACTTTAGTATACCTTTGTAATTCTCAACTCTGTCCTTATATATATATAGTATATCTTGAATCGATTGCTACAGTTTGATACCTGGATCTTTAGGGTTGCTGTTTTCCCTAATATTTGCAAAGCTTCCATACTTTTAATTGCTCGATTACTTGAAACTAATTTTATTTCACCAATTCCCTGAGTTTGATACTCTGGAATACTTGCTAATCTACGCCGATCCGTACACTGCGGGTTCGCTTGCTTTTATTCTAGTTTTATAAATTAAAACTTATTTGCACGCACGTTTAGAGGTGAACAGGTAGACAATGCATTTCATAACAAACATAACTACGCCGGTGGTCGAAGATGCAATGCTCGCAATCTTTGAAATTCTTGGATGCGTCCTTGATACTGTACCTCCAACCCCGCCACACTATCATCACGAAGTTGTAACCAAGCAATCAATATTGGTGGTATTGGACAACCTTCAAAGCACCACATCTGCACAAGTGTAGGTAAAATATAATAGTTAGTACAATTAAAAGAAGAAAAAAACTTTATTGGAAAAATTATAAACATACCGCAACAAAGTGAAAAGAGTGGTGATCCTGACAAAGGAACAAGGTAGAGTTAGGCGGGGGTGATCCGGGTGCGGCTTCTTGACGGATTAGAGGAAGACATGTATGTGGCATGCACCAATCTAAATAAATGAGGGTGCACTGGTAAATAGTTGTGAACAATAAACCACATATAGGCATCTCAAACCAGTAGAATCTTGGTGCAAGACAACCCTTGTGTAGCCAGTTGAGACGGTTTGCAAAATTTTCAACTTCATCTCCGTGAGGAAGGAGGGCAATGTATCGATATGAGTTCGTAGTGAATTCCCTCCACATGCTGGCACACATCTCAGTCCACTGCTCTTCATCGAAACCCAACAACACAACAACAACTCTAAATCCACAGTTTCCATCACCTAATACGTTTTGCAAGTGCATAACATAAGGAACCATGAATGATTCGAAGTTCCCTACACCGAAGTTGTAACCACTAATAATGACTGGTGGTCCCTCGTCCATCCTTTGATTTCTCTTCTCCCTATCATCTCTCGCTTGTCTAACATCATCTCGAACATGCTCAAACACCGTTCGGTGGTCTTCCTTTGGGATTTTGAACTTTAGGGTTTCTCATATTCACTGTCTTTGGATTTTGCATTGACCTCCACAAGGTGCCTTAGTGACAAAAATAAGTAAATTAATATTTCAAGAGATAAATAAAAGAAAAAAATAAGAAAATAAATATTTTAAATATAACGTAAAAGAATACGAAAATAAACAAATAATTATTTTTAAACTTAAAAGAAAAAAATATAAGTCAAATAAATGTTACCTAATTGTCGAGTTTGGTTCTCGTCTAAGGAATCCATCTCCATTGCCTTTTTGAGGTCCATAAGAGCAATCGGGTTCTCATTGATCTCAACTGGTTCGTCCGCACCACTCGATTGAACCCCATACCAATCGATCTCATGCCAAAATACATGGACATCCGTCACGAGGAAACCCGTCCTTCTCTCATGATACTCGCCACTTCATGTGCACAAGGTAATCCGGTAGACGACCGCACAAAGCATTTAACACAATTCTCAAGATAATCCCCGTTGCATACGGTGATGTACGTCGCATACAAATCCCGTAAGCAAATATCGGAAACCCTACCCAATAGTTGGCAAAACATCGGTAAGTTTGCAACCTCACTCGGAATCTTGAAACGGGATTGCTCCAATGATGCCATCAATCGACGAATACATACTTCTAGCTGTGAGATTATGTTTCGAGATGGGTTAAAGCTATTGCCTCTCCAACTAATGATGCCTTGGTTGTTGTCATGTTCTTTAAGAGAACTATTTTCCCAAGGTTTGGCACAACACGGACCATCATTAGTGACGGAGGTTCACACTTCATTGCCCGACGATTCGAAACTCTACTAGCTAAGTATGGGGTGACTCACAAGATCGCCATCCCCTACCATCCACAAACAAGTGGACAAGTGGAGATTTCGAATAGAGAGATCAAAGGCATCCTTGAGAAGACGGTCTCAAAGACGAGGAAGGATTTTTCTTTAAAGTCGTATGATGTATTATGGGCATATAGGACTGCATACAAGACTCCCATAGGTACAACATCATACAACCTTGTGTATGGGAAGTCTTGTCATCTCCCGGTTGAGTTAGAACACAAGGCGTACTGGGCTGTGAAGTGGTTGAACTTCGGCATGAAGGAAGCGGGCGAGAAGCGCCTCTTAGACCTCAATGAGCTTGAAGAACTCCGTTTGAACGCCTATGAAAACGCCAAGATCTACAAAGAAAGGGCGAAGCGTTGACATGATAAGCATATCATTCCAAAGGATCTCAAAGAAGGAGATCAAGTTCTCCTCTTTAATTCGAGACTTTGTCTTTTTCCATGTAAGCTTAAATCTCGTTGGACTGGACCTTATCTAATCAAACGTGTTTTTTTTCCATGGCGCAGTTGAAGTATAGGGTGAAAAGAGCGGAAGTTTCAAGGTGAATGGCCAACGTCTTAAGAAGTATTCACCGGAGCTCCCGGTTGAGGAAATCTCTCCGATTAACCTCGAATAAACACATGAACGGTCTAGCTACGGACCCAAAACAAGCGCTTCTTGGGAGGCAACCCAAGGTATTGCACTTACCTTTTTGTTTTCATTCTTAGATTAGTTTAGTTTAGTTATTTTTGCTTTGTTTTTCCCTCGATACCTCCCGGTATGTTATGTTTTTGGATGTAGGAATAAGGATTGGGCAAAGGAAAGAAGCAAAAGTTGGAAGGAATTGACGAAACTTGGATTTTGGCACACAACAGAAACTTTCACGCCCTAAACCACGGTCGTGGAAGTAACAATGGCCGTAATTCTTCAAAATTTGGCAAAATTCACGAAAACCACGGGTTCCGTACATTTCCACGACCGTGGAATGGCCCGAGTGACCGTGATTTTCAAAAATTTTACGGGCACTTTATAAACCACCTTCCTTCACAAAACGCACCAAAAATCCCAATTCCACGCCCTAATCACCGACCCCCTTCTTCATCTCGCAAATCTTCGTTCGAAGTCCAATTCGTTCGATTCTTGAGCCTAAAGTGGAGAATTTCGATCATCTACACGATCCAAGCAACAAACCAAGTGAACAATCCACTCAGAAGAAGGAATTTGGATTTGAAAGATCCAAAACCTAGATTTTCTCCCTTTTCTCTACTTTGTCAATTCGGCTCTAATTTTCGCAAGAATTTAGAAGAACTGAATAGAATTGGAATTGAAATTAGTCTAGGATAGTGATTGTTGAGTTTGGTGTTGATTTGCTGAGATTTGAGAAAAACAGACCAAAACCACGGTCCCTGTAGGTTCCACGGCCGTGGTTTTCGAAGAACAGGCCGTGATTTTCTCTGATGTTGAAAAATATGATTAGAAGGAAATCCAATAGGAACAAGAAGAGAAAGGATGGTAGTTCCTCCTCTTCCCAACCTCCCCCTAGTGAACCATCATCACCACCACCTCCTAGAATCCCAACTATCCATGAAGACTACTTAGGAGCCTTAGAGAAGATCGAGAAGAGGCCGGTCATAGGACCTCGGTACTTAGTCCTTGAGGAGCTTGAGCCGCTCAACGTTGTCAATGACTTGACATGGCTCTTGGATAGAGCTGGTTTGATAGTCTTCTCCACAATTAGAGAAGACACTTATGATCAGATCGCAAGGGAGTTTGTCACCTCCTTTGAGCATAGCCACATGAACCGAACTGTTTCTTTTAGGCTAATGGAGCAAGACTATGAGTTCTCCATTGTTCAGTTTGGAACCTTCTTAGGGTTTCATGAGAGTTTCAATGGTAGGTTTCCTAGTGGTGTGTATGCTAAGGACTTTTGGGAGGAGATTGCCATGATATATGCTAGTGAGGATCGTTGGCAACCGGCCGACACCAAGGCTAAGCTCATCTATCACTTAGCCTTGAAGATAGCTCATAGGGTCCTTTCCGAGTGTCTCTTCCCTAGGACCAAGACCCCCAAAAGATTAAGACCGATGAGCTCTTCCTCCTTTATTGCATGCTTTACGGTATATCTGCTGATTGTGTAATCCTCCTTGCCTCCACCATGAGTAAGTTGAAGAATAAGAAAGCCGGGAACATTGGTTATGGTGGCATAGTGACTCATATAGCCAACCAACTAGGGATAGATTACTCCACTTGCACTAGGATAGCGGTGGACATTTGGGTCTCAACAGCCTTATGACTAGAGGCATCATCTTTCCCCGCCACCAAGCTCCACCTACCGCAGCCATGCTAACAAGGTCTCTATTCTAGAGGTCGTTTTATCTTATCAAAATATAATCCCGACTTAGCACTAAAATGAGTATAGTGGTTAAGTAAGGGTCGAACCCAAGAGAGTTTGGTGTTTTATTAGATGTACATTATTGATTATAGAAACAAGTAACAGGGGGGGGGGGTTGGTTAAATTGATGCACACAAAAACTTATGAAAACGAATAACGCAACAAGTAAGACAATGATGGGTGAATCTACACTAGGTTGATTCTAAGCATGCAATTGCTACTTTAATGAGTTCCTTTTACAAGTTTTCAAGTAATCTCCCGTCTCGATCATATATATGTGTTGAGTCAACCGGCATCAACACAACTTAACAGGTTAGTGTTCGGTAAATCTACAAGAACAAACAACAAGTTAGCTTTCAAACAAAGACTAGGGATATAAAGAAAAAATTAAAACCATTAAACTTATCTTTATATTCGTGTTCCTTTTCTTTAAGCAATAACAACCCGTTATTACTTAAAGTTTACTACTAGATTAAAGACCCGGACCCGGAATCTATTAATCCTAGTTCTTTGCATGCACTTTAGGACCTAAGGTGATCAATCTCAAGTAATAGTAAAACATGCAATTAGACAATGGAGACCAAGGATGCACAAATAATTACTGAATAAAAACTTATATTAGAAAGAACTTACAACCAAAGTAATGCAGCTTCAAACCAACCCAATGTAGCAAGGGAGTTAGCAATTCATTACAATGGAAATGATGAGAAAATTGGATTCTAAGTGGATAATGACGGATAAGTGGTGAATCATTCTAGCAATCAACCAAGGACTATTTATACTACAAAAGACACTAGATAGGAGTAAATCGCCGGCCCAAAATAGCCACCTTTAATGCCATAAAGGTGGTGTAAACAGCCGGAGTAAAGCTTCTGTCGTTGAACCGCAGGGGCGGCCTTCAGCTCCGTAGGGGCGGTGAAGGCAAAAACGCTTGATCTTCTTCATTGCCGCAGGGGCGGCTAGGCAATTCCGCAGGGGCAGATCTTTAATGCTCTTCAAACGTTTGACTCTTCAAGTTCCTGCCGTTTCTGATGCCAAGCCGCCGGAGCGTCCCAATGTCGACGCAGGGGCGGTGACACAGACTCTTCCTCTTCCAGCTCCCAGGTTGAGGCGCAGGGCGAGGCGCAGGGGAAGGCACAGGGGCGCTGGTCTTCGCTTCTTCAGGGCAAGTCACCACAGGGGCGCCAGGGGTTGACGCAGGTGCGGTGACAGTCTTCGTGGCAGGCGCTGGCGAAGGCGCAGGGGACGCTCCGCGGGGGCGGTGAAGCAACATAAGCTTTCCTTCGTGAACGAACTTCACTCCTAAGTGCTTATAACTCCTTCTTTATCTTCTTTTAGTCTTCTTCTTCTGGACCAAGGAGTTAGTAGCATAAACCGACACTAATGTAATAAAAAGACTCTAAACACTATCCTAAATGATAGTGATTCCATCACCTATCAAACTCCCCCATACTTAGACCTATTACTCGTCCTGAGTAAAACATATGACAACAAACTAGACTCAAAGGCCTCAGGAAGCATGGGCAAGCAGAAAAGACAATGAAAACAAAAGAAAAGTCAAGACAGAAAGAAGGAAAAGAGAGAAAATGTGAGAAAAAGGTGAGAAACTACCATCCTTATTGCTCCAAGAGTGACCTACCCGGACAACCTCCTTATGACTCCCCTCCTTATGTCGCCAAACGCCGGAAAGGGATCCTAAACTCGGTGCCGCTCATTTTGCCAAGGTGCCCTTTCGGGTTTTCACCTTGCCACTCTTCTTCTTTTTCTTTGATGATCTCACTTTGAACTCACATCCCTCAAGTCCAATTTTGCACCAACCTAAGGTTCGTCGGACTACCTTCTTTTTACCTAAACCGCCCTTTCAGGTTTTCGGTTTATCCAAGGATTTTTCATTTTCTTTGGATTTTTCTTCTTCTTTTTTTTATATGAATTTCAATTGGAATTACAATTCATAAGACTCAATGCAAAACAACTCAAAAAAACTATACATGCAATGATATGTCCCTCCCCCATACTTGAAGTACACTTTACCCTCAAAGTGGAAATGAAGCAAAGATAAACGTGGGAAAGGGATGAGAATGATACCACTAGTGGGATGGTCCGGCTAGACCACCCGGACACTGCTCCGGTGGGTATGGGAAGTGGTTGAAGAAGTGCTCCTACCGGCGGTAGATGTCGTTGATGCGGGTCTGCTGAGCCTCTATCCTCTCTCTAAATGAAGTCTCGTAGCTAGCTTGCCAAGCCAGCTGCCGAGTCTCTAATTGCTGCTGATGCGCCGCCTGCCAAGCATCCTGCCGGCGGTCCAAATGGGTGGTCATGGAGGAGGCGAAGCTGGACTGCCACGCCTGCTGCTGCTCAAGCATGGACCGCTGGTACTCGGTCTGCCATGCCTGATGTGGGTGGTCAGGGCGGCCATCTGAGCCTGAAGGCTCGCAAGAGCCGGATCCTCCTCCGGTGCTGCATGAGGCATCTCCTCATCAGTAATAGGAGCCCGGCTAGAGCCCGCAACATATCTCTCAACAATGTCCCCTTGAGGCCGACTCGGAGCAAAGGGGTCAGCTGGTATGTATAACTCGGAGAGCTCGTCTCCAAGTGGAAGTGGTCGGGGGAGGTATGTGATGTGACTCCCATCTGCCAACGAGAGCCAAAAGAGGTTCTCCCCGTCTCTCCTGAGGAGCCTGCACCTCCTCAGCATCCCTTCTGTATACAGTGGGGCCTCTAAACCTTCCTCCAAGTGAGGGAGATCCATCACCTGTGCTCCCAACAAGGAGATTACCCCATCTCCCACAATGTCTCGTGGCTCATTCTTCCTAATCCGCTTCAAAGCGGTAAGGAAGAGGTATGGACAATCTGGTACCCAGTCGGTCGTGGGGAGGCAGGCGTATAACAGTGGAAGGTCCTTGAGGGCGACCTTGTTCTCCTCCTTGTGTCCACAAAAGACACTTATGAAGATCTTGGAGATGAGCCTCAAACAGGGGTGAGTGAATTTGTTGGAATACTCACCCCTGCATGAAATTCGGATCTGTTGGTGCCCTGCCAAAACTCGCATAAATCGGGTTTCGGGATGGGTTCCCACCAGTCTTCGGAGGCTCAAATAGTCACCCCTAATGCCTCTTGCAGTTGGGTGTAGTCCAATGTATACTTTCTCTTGTTGAACTTGAATGAAAGTCCAACACACATGTGGTATACCGTTTCCATGGTGAATGTGGCAATGAATTGGCGGCTGAGCTCAGGGTATGTTGGAGCATTCATTTCTAGAAAATTGCCGAGCCTAGAATTGTTGAGGATTACCTACATGCTCTCCAACATGCCCAATTTTTCCAAAGTAGGAACGTGCAGAAATCGAGTTGCATACACATCCTGACTTTGCACAATCCTATACCGCTCCTTCTCAGCTTCCGACAACTTGTATTTCTTCTGTTTTTCCATTTCTTGCAGTTGAACAAGCAAAGAATTAGAAAGTTCAGAAATTAGAGTAAGAGACGAACCCTCTGTTGTGTTTTCCGCAGGGGCGGCTGAAGAGGCGCAGGGGCGGCAGTCTTGCAGGCGTTGGGGCGGGAGAAGTGCAGAGGGCGATTTCTGACAGCTGCAAAGTTGGCGGTGCTGAGGGGCATTTGGCGGCTTCTTTTTGGTGGGGATGTTGCCGACGGTGATGAGCGGCGGAGGGACGAGAGTGTGAGGGGCGAGGGTGTTGTAGAGTGAGAGGTTTGAGAGGATGTGGGGTGTGTGGTGATGGTGGCAAGGGCCAGTGTCGCAAGGGCGGTTGTGGCTAGGTCGCCGGAGGTGGCGCGGGGGCGTTTGCACAAGGCGGCGTATGAGAGCTTCCGGAGGGCGAAGGGGCGTGGGAGGCGAGGCGGTGTAGGGTTCGAAGAGTGAATGGAGAGGGAGTGGAGGGGGCGGTAGTTGTAGGTTATTTTTGGGAAGTGTATTTTTTTTCTTTCCTTAATAAGACCGCAGGGGCGGGGACTTGCCGCCGCAGGGGCGGTGACAAGGAAGAGGAGGCACGCAGACTCAACGCCGAGGGCGGCGCTGAGGATGTGTGTCAGGGATGGCCGCCGCAGGGGCGTGGGGTGTCACCGCGGGGGCGGTGACCAGTATGTTGCAGACGCTGGCCCAACGCCGGGCGGTGCTGCCAATGGCTGTCACCGCGGGGGCGGGGACACTGAGCCGCAGGGGCGGTTTTCTTGACAGAGGCTCCTCTTCTTATTCCTTCGGGTTGCCTCCCGAGCAGCGCCTTTGTTTTACGTCGTTGGCTCGACGTAAGGACTCTACCTCTATGATTGACCCTCCTCCAACATCACCTTGGGGTTTATAATCATCTGTGAAGGTAATCCTCCGGAGGACCTAGTTTCAATCCTTGTAATGGCTTCCGCCATTTGACCAACCTGTTTTTTAAGGTTCTTGATGCTGGATTCTGTTGTTTGGACATGAGTAGCAAAGTTTTTAGTCAAAACCTGCAAAATATTTTCAGTTGTTTGATACTTACCTTGTCGGGGTTGTTGTTGTTGTTGGTTTTGTTGATCCCTCCAACGAAAGTTTTGTTGATCACGCCAGTTTGACATGAAATTCTATGCATAGGGATCGTTCCTAGGCCTTTGCTGCTGTGGCTGTCCATAGCCCATTGCGTTCACCTCAGCATCATCATCCTGGACTTGGGGACACATGTCCGTTGGATGGTATGGTCAGCACACACTCCACATGCCTTCAGCTGTTATGGGGTTCCCATAAGTGTTAATCTTTTCACCATTTCCTTCAGCTCCGCAAGCTCAGTGGAGATCTCACTCTTCCCAGAATTCATAGCATGAATACCTCTCTTTGAAGGAGTCCTTCCAAAGTTCCGGGTCCCTTCAGCTAGTTCCTGTATTTTTTTCAAAAGCAAGGTCAGGGGTAGAGTGAAGAATGTTACCTCCACAAGCCGCATCGACGATCCTCCTTTCATTGTCTAGTAAGCCATTGTACAAGTACAAGACTAGATCTTGAGTTGAATATCCGTGGAAAGGACAGCTGGACCGGAGGCGTGCGAATCTTTCGAAGTACTCATAGAGAGTTTCGTCCGCCTCTTGCTCGATGTTGCTTATAGCTTTCTTCAAGCTATTCGCCTTCTTGGATGGGAAGTATTTCTCCAAAAACGCCTTGTGGAGGTTCTCCCAAGTGTCGATACTCCCGGATGGAAGGTGGTAATACCAATCATCTGCTGAATCTTTGAGTGTGAAGCCGTATGCCCTCATCTTGATTTGCTCTTCGGTAATGTTGGCCGGCTTCATGCTCATACACACGGTATGGAACTTCCCAAGGTGCTTGATGGGGTCTTCATCACTTAGCCCATGGAAAGATGGGAGCAAGTGGATGAGACCCGGATTGAGCTCTAAGTTGATTCCTTCCCCTAATGCCGGTATGGTAACCGCAAGAGGGTTTTGAGCCAAAGTGGGCTGAGTGAGTTGACATAGAGTTTCGATCAACCATTTCTTGGTGGAGTTGTTGTTGTCTTCGTTGCCGGATGTGCGTCCTCTCAATTTCTGGATCAAAAGAAGCAAAGCCGGAGTTAGTAGCACGGGTTTGAACCATAAAAATGGTTCAAACCAATAATCAATAATAACAATAAGATAAAAAACACTAAACTCCCCGACAAAGGCGCCAAAATTTGACAAGGTCTCTATTCTAGAGGTCATTTTATCTTATCAAAATATAATCCCGACTTAGCACTAAAATGAGTATAGTGGTTAAGTAAGGGTCGAACCCAAGAGAGTTTGGTGTTTTATTAGATGCAACTATTGATTATAGAAACA
Organism: Fagopyrum esculentum; assembly: GCA_033239045.1. Taxonomy (NCBI): domain Eukaryota; kingdom Viridiplantae; phylum Streptophyta; class Magnoliopsida; order Caryophyllales; family Polygonaceae; genus Fagopyrum; species Fagopyrum esculentum. The sequence goes on along the minus strand of BSUD01000002.1, from coordinate 36,153,307 downwards.
AGTAACAATGGGGGGGGGGGGTTGAATTGATGCATACAAAAACTTATGAAAACGAATAACGTAACAAGTAAGACAATGATGGGTGAATCTACACTAGGTTGATTCTAAGCATGCAATTGCTACTTTGGTGAGTTCCTTTTACAAGTTTTCAAGTAATCTCCCGTCTCGATCATATATATGTGTTGAGCCAACCGGCATCAACACAACTTAACAGGTTAGTGTTCCGTAAACCTACAAGAACAAATAACAAGTTAGCTTTCAAACAAAGACTAAGGGATATAAAGAAAAGATTAAAACCGTTAAACTTATCTTTATATTTGTGTTCCTTTTCTTTAAGCAATAACAACCCATTATTAGTTAAAGTTTACTACTAGATTAAAGACCCGAACCCGCAATCTATTAATCCTAGTTCTTTGCATGCACTTTAGGACCTAAGGTGATCAATCTCAAGTAATAGTAAAACATGCAATTAGACAATGGAGACCAAGGAAACACAAAGAATTACTGAATGAAAACTTATATTAGAAAGAACTTACAACCAAGGTAACAATGCAGCTTCAAACCAACCCAATGTAGCAAGGGAGTTAACAATTCATTACAATGGAAATGATGAGAAAATTGGATTCTAAGTGGATAATGATGGATAAGTGGTGAATCATTCTAGCAATCAACCAAGGACTATTTATACTACAAAAGACACTAAATAGGAGTAAATCGCCGGCCCAAAACAGCCACCTTTAATGCCATAAAGGTGGTGTAAACATCCGGAGTAAAGCTTCTGTCGTTGAACCGCAGGGGCGGCCTTCAGCTCCGTAGGGGCGGTGAAGGCAAAAACGCTTGATCTTCTTCATGGCCGCAGGGGCGGCTAGGCAATTCCGCAGGGGCGGATCTTTAATGCTCTTCAAACATCTGACTCTTCAACTTCCTGCCGTTTCTGATGCCAAGCCGCCAGAGCGTCCCAGTGTCGATGTAGGGGTGGTGACACAGACTCTTCCTCTTCCAGCTTCCAGGTTGAGGCGTAGGGGAAGGCGCAGGGGCGCTGGTCTTCGCTTCTTCAAGGCAAGTCACCGCAGGGGCGCCAGGGGTTGACGCAGGTGCGGTGACAGTCTTCGTGGCTGGCACTGGCGAAGGCGCAGGGGGTGCTCCGGAGTGTAGTGTCATCCGTAGGGGCGGTTACAAGGCTCCGCAGGGGCGGTGAAGCAACAAAAGCTTTGCTTTGTGAACGAACTTCACTCCTAAGTGCTTATACTTCCTTCTTTATCTTCTTTTAGTCTTCTTCTTCTGAACCAAGGAGTTAGTAGCATAAACCGACACTAATGCAATAAAAAGACTCTAAACACTATCCTAAATGATAGTGATTCCATCACGTATCAAACTCCCCCATACTTAGACCTATTACTCATCCCAAGTAAAACATATGACAACAAACTAGACTTAAAGGCCTCAAGAAGCATGAGCAAGCACAAAAGACAATGAAAACAAAAGAAAAGCCAAGAAAGAAAGAAAGAAGGAAAAGAGAGAAAATGTGAGAAAAAGGTGAGAAACTACCATCCTTATTGCTCAAGAGTGACCTACCCAGACTACCTCCTTATGACTCCCCTCCTTACATCGCCAAATGCCGGAAAGGGATCCTACACTCGGTGCCGCTCATTTTGCCAAGGTGCCCTTTCGGGTTTTCACCTTGCCACTCTTCTTCTTTTTCTTTGATGATCTCACTTTGAACTCACATCCCTCAAGTCCAATTTTGCACCAACCTAAGGTTCGTCGGACTACCTTCTTTTTGCCTAAACCGCCCTTTCAGGTTTTCGGTTTATCCAAGGATTTTTCATGCCTTTTTTTATTTTCTTTGGATTTTTCTTCTTCTTTTTTTTATATGAATTTCAATTGGAATTACAATTCATAAGACTCAATGCAAAACAACTCAAAAAAAACTATACATGCAATGATATGTCCCTCCCCCATACTTGAAGTACACTTTGCCCTCAAAGTGGAAATGAAGCAAAGATAAACGTGGGAAAGGGATGAGAATGATACCACTAGTGGGATGGTCCGGCTAGACCACCTGGACCCTGCTCCAGTGGGTATGGGAAGTGGTTGAAGAAGTGCTCCTACCGGCGGTAGATGTCGTCGATGCGGGTCTGCTGAGCCTCCATCCTCTCTCTAAATATAGTCTCGTGGCTAGCTTGCCAAGCCAGCTGCCGAGTCTCTAATTGCTGCTGATGCGCCGCCTGCCAAGCATCCTGCCGGCGGTCCAAATGGGTGGTCTTAGAGGAGGCGAAGTTGGACTGCCACGCCTGCTGCTCAAGCATGGACCGTTGGTACTCGGTCTACCATGCCTGATGTGGGTGGTCAGGGCGGCCATCTGAGCCTGAAGGCTCGCAAGAGCCGGATCCTCCTCCTGTGCTGTAGGAGACATCTCCTCATCAGTAATAGGAGCCCGGCTAGAGCCCCCAACATATCTCTCAACAATGTCCCCCTGAGGCCGACTCGGAGCAAAGGGGTCAGCTGGTATGTATAACTCGGAGAGCTCGTCTCCATGTGGAAGTGGTCGGGGGAGGTATGTGATGTGACTCCCATCTGCCAACGAGAGCCAAAAGAGGTTCTCCCTGTCTCTCCTGAGGAGCCTGCACCTCCTCAACATCCCTTCTGTATACAGTGGGGCCTCTAAACCTTCCTTCAAGTCAGGGAGATCCATTACCTGTGCACCCAACAAGGAGATTACCCCACCTCCCACAATGTCTCGTGGCTCATTCTTCCTAATCCGCTTCAAAGCGGTAAGGAAGAGGTATGGAAAATCTGGTACCCAGTCGGTCGTGGGGAGGCAGGCGTATAACAGTGGAAGGTCCTTGAGGGCGACCTTGTTCTCCTCCTTGTGTCCACAGAAGAAACTCATGAAGATCTTGGAGATGAGCCTCAAACAGGGGTGAGTGAATTTGTTGGAATACTCACCCCTGCATGAAATCGGATCTGATGGCGCCCTGCCAAAACTTGCATAAATCGGGTGTCGGGATGGGTTCCCACCAGTCTTCGGATGCGCAAATAGTCACCCCTAATGCCTCTTGCAGTTGGGTGTAGTCCAATGTATACTTTCTCTTGTTGAACTTGAATGAAAGTCCAACACACATGTGGTCCACCGTTTCCATGGTGAATGTGGCAATGAATTGGTAGCTGAGCTCCGCAGTAAAGCTTCTGTCGTTGAACCGCAGGGGCGGCCTTCAGCTCTGCAGGGGCGGTGAAGCCAAAAACGCTTGATCTTCTTCATGGCCACAGGGGCGGCTAGGCAATTCCGCAGGGGTGGATCTTTAATGCTCTTCAAACGTCTGACTCTTCAACTTCCTGCCGTTTCTGATGCCAAGCCGCCGGAGCGTCCTAGTGTCGACGCAGGGGCGGTGACACAGACTCTTCCTCTTCCAGCTCCCAGGTTGAGGCGCAGGCCGAGACGCAGAGGAAGGCGCAGGGGTGCTGGTCTTCGCTTCTTCAGGGAAAGTCACCGCAGGGGCGCCAAGGGTTGACGCAGGTGCGGTGACAGTCTTCATGGCTGGCGCTGGCGAAGGCGCAGGGGGCGCTCCGGAGTGTGGTGTCACCCGCAGGGGCGGTGACAAGGTTCCGCGCGGGCGGTGAAGCAACAAAAGCTTTGCTTCGTGAACGAACTTCACTCCTAAGTGCTTATAGCTCCTTCTTTATCTTCTTTTAGTCTTCTTCTTCTGGACCAAGGAGTTAGTAGCATAAACCGACACTAATGCAATAAAAAGACTCTAAACACTATCCTAAATGATAGTGATTCCATCACCTATCACATGCCATGGGAGGAGAGAGGTGGTAGAGGTATCCCTTGGCTCACCGAGTATTCCATTATGGCCGGACGCCATAATTGGAAGGCGACCTTTGCGGCTATGCATGCCATTAGGCTATTAGCTCCTCCGTATGTGCCGGATGATATCCCAGCTGGGAATAATGATGAGGAGATGAGAGGGGGTGATGACCATGAGGTAGGAGGTGATGAGCACACATTTGGTACATTCCCGGATCAGCCGGACACCTTCCCGGACCCACCTAGACGTTCTCCCCGCCCTTCTAGACCTTCCGGTGCCTCTTCTTCACGCAGGGCTAGCGTGAGTGAGAGGCCGACTTAGATGGACGCTCCACCCACTTGGTATGGAGCGCAGCCGGACTGGATGGGAGCTCCTCCACCATGGTATGAGCAGGCACCGGTGGCACCGACAGCTCCCCCACCTTAGGACGCTCCAGCTTGGTATGGACAGCCGCCAGAGTGGTACTCGCAGCTTTCGGAGTGGGAAACCGATCTATCCAGGATGTGGGAGATATAGAGATCCGCCAAGAGACTCATGACACCCGGAGCCAGGAGAATGATCGCATCTTGAGGGACATCTACCGCCAGCAGTTTGGGCGACCTTTTAGCTCGGATTTCTTTCCGTATCCACCACCGCCTCCTCCACAGTGATGACGATGATTGACCAATGGATTGAACCACCGCACCGCCATTAGTGAGTTCCGTTTGCTTTTCTTTCTTTTCTTTATTTCTTTTGAACATTGAGGACAATGTATGTTTCAAGTATGGGGTGGGGTGTGACTATCGTTTGTAATAACTCTACTCACTTTGCTTCACACTTCTATGAACACTTGCATGTTTCCCTTTCATTGTCACACGTTTCATTATCGCATTGCATGAAAAAGGCTTTGTAAAACCCATAAAAATTTTAAAAATTTGAAAATATTTGTGCTTCTAAGATTAGAGATGATTTCTATGATGAAAACTACTTCTTGAATGAGTTTTTGATGACAATTGTATGCTTAAATTGAGTTATAAATTGTGAAGAGATTGAGTATGTTGTTTATCCTTTCTTGCAAGTTCCATAATGTGAAGGTTTTATCTAAATCATATTGAGAAACAAAGGTTGAAATCACAATATAAGTTCTTATACTTCTTTATGAAATGATTAAGGCACCTCAATTTTCTTACTTCTTTCTTTGATCATTTAGCCCCTCAATGAAATAATTGCATCCTTTACCTATCCGGGATTTAGGAAGAGTTGAATTTGGCATGTTTGATGTGGGAGGGCCATGAAAGCAATTATTTTCAAAGTGTAGGAAAATTCTAGGTTTAGGGAAGTCAATCATGACGATGAGTAACTCGGCACCATTCACATAGCCGGGTGTTTGTGTCTTGCCAAAGTTGGATTGAGCGATATTCCTAACGGATTATGGTATGTGCATCAAGGGTTTGAGGCATCTCGAAATTGAGAATTGCCGATCTCCTAGGCTTCGGTTATTGTGCACCACTGTCCATAACTCCAAAAGTAAAGTCGAAAAATTATATGCAAAAAGTCTAGAGCAAAGCTCTAAGTTGGTGGAAGTTCAAATGGTAAAAAGAAAAGAGTTTGTGTTGTCCTTCTTCCCGGATTCATACACCACATTCCTTTACAAATTTCCCACCTTTTCCGCACTCTTGGCCTTATTTGAAAGTCCTTGAGATCATAAGAGTGTTATTTGGCTTGGTGATTTAAATTGAAGTTTCACATGCTTGATTTTGACAATGCTTAAAGGTTATGATGTTTGTCTTGAAGTATTTGCAATTTATGAAGTTTCCTTGCTTTGCATACTTTAGTTTATGAATATGAGCGTTTTCAAAGATGAATGAAGCAAGGTTTGAGGATGATCTATTGACTAGAAGCACACCAACCAAAAAGATTGTTTTGTTTTATTTTGCATTCATATTTCATTCTACCTTATATTCTAAGATTTTAAAAACCTTGCTTGGGGACAAGCAAGTGACAAGTATGGGGTATTTTGTTAGCATGAAATATGACTATATTTTAGGGCTGTTAATTTGGTCCGGTTCTTGCTGGAAACGTTGGAACCGAACCGTAATTTAGCAGTTCGATACGGTTCCTGTGAGTATCAGTTATAAATTTTTGGAACCGGACTGTTTAAATACGGTTTCGGTTCCGGTCCGGTTCCAAAAAAAAAAGTTAGCGGAACCGTTTAAAGAAAAATATTGAAACATAGAGATTCACAATCACTAAAGTAAACTCTTTCTTTGTTTCCCACTTTCCCCAAATTTCTCGGTCTTCCCCTCGACTCTCAAGTCTCACTGTCTTAGCCGAACAACTAGGGTTCACGACTCGACGCCACCACCGCTCATTCTCCTGCTCGCTTGCTGCCGCCGTCGTTCATGCTCCCGCTTGCTGCCGCCGCTCCCGCTCTCTCTCCGGTAAGTTATCTTCTTCTTCCTTCCACAACCACTGGTCACTCTCTAAACTTTATTTGATTTCTCACATGTTCCCCTCAAATCTCAGCCTTCCAAGGATGTTCAGCCACCGCCGTTCGCGCTCCTGCTCACTCGCCACCGCTCGCGCTCCCGCTCGCTCGCCTCCGCCGCTCCCGCTCTCTCGCCGGTAAGTTATCTTCTACTATGATGTTTGCACTCTTCTGTTTGGATCTGTGACTACATTGATGACTTATTGAGTCTAATCATAAGGAATCAATGTAGGAAAGTTTAATGATGGCCTATTGAGTTTAATAATTTAATTTCCCTTATTGAGTTTGATCATTCATCATTCCCATCGGTGCAACCACAAGTCTGTGATATTCAGTGGTTGAAGATAATTGAACTTAATTTCAACATACATTATCTTCAAAATCGTATGTTAAATTTAAAAAATAGTAATCTTGGTTGCTAATCTCATAAGAATTTTTTTTACAGATTGATTTGACTTCAAAAGTTGTGCCGGTGGCTCTTTGTAGTTTGCAATTGTAACACCCCGAATTTTCAGAACTCGGAGTATTACTGGTTAGGACCTCACAATGGGTCCCGACCTCAGTTTGACAACAACATTACTAGGATCTTGCAACGAGACACAAATAAAGAAACCGAAATTCATAAAAATAATATTTTTAGGGTAATGAATGCAACACTGTCTAGCAGCCTAAAGTACTTAAACAAAAGAAAAGAACAACTGTCTTAACCAAACGAAAGGAAAGACAAACACAACCCCCAACCCCCACGCTAAGGAGTACGGAGACCCGGCTGACCACTACTTCCGGATCACTCAGCTGCTGTTCTAACCTGCTATAAAACTAAAACCACAACAAAACAACCATTAGCTAGTTATCTAAACATTAGCAGAATAATAATAGCACACACACACATAAAACAATAAACACTCATTATGCTTTCAAACAATCCATTTATTATCTTCATTTAAGTCATTCACTCTAATGATACTTATTTTGTGACACGAGGGATTCCCAAACCTCGCCTCCGCCCCCGTGTACCCATCAGGAGTGGATCCGATGCATCTCACCGTGTACCTGTATGGTCTGGGTATAGAGAACCTCCCAGTCTCCTGTCAGAGCTGGGCAGTGATGTCACGGCCCGTTATACATACACTTGGGCCTTAAAACAATATAACCACGGTCGTCCTAACAAGTTGTTATTTATTATAACACACATTGTACACACACAACCATTATCACTCAACTAACATCCAGAAACCGGCTAAGTAAGTCACAAGGACTTACCTGAATCAAACCACAACTCAATAAATCTCAACTCGATCCGCAACAGTAGAAACTCAGACGCCTGTCATACAAGGCACGTGGATCAACAATCACATCCCATACTCTTAGAAGTCTATAACTTCTAAGATGCACAAACTCATCAAGAGAAAATGACTAACATGCCCTCCTAAGGTAAAATGACTATTTTACCCCTGGTCCCGTAACTTCAGAACTTTCTATAACTTAGTTTCAAACTCTCCTTTGGAACCTATCTCAACCATCTCGTTCTCACGGAAAATTTCGCTAAAGATTTATAAGAGTTACACACCATTCTAAATTTTCACAAAAAGTCGTTAAGGTCCGACTTTTACTTAAGATACTAGGTTCGGATAAAAGTATTAAATTCTGAAATAAATCTATAGATTCTCTATGATATGCATACTAAACCTAGGGGCAAAGATCTCTCAAAAATACTCAACCATAACTCCTACATAATTCTCTAAAGTTGGAATAAAGGCTAGGATTTCTATACTTAGTCAAATTTCTTCCTCTTTTGCAAAAACAGCCCAACTGCTCTACTTCAAGACCTCGTAAGTCTCAATCCGACCGTTAACTTTCTCTCAAAATTTAACACAGTAAACTATGTATTTCAATCTACAACATATCAAAAATTCAACGGTGGATGTTCATTTTAAGATATCGAAACTTAGGCTCAAAGATTGCTTCCTAACCTAGTTTTCTTCCTGAAACTAAAAGAGTTAAGAATTAGGTCGAGGGTTCGATACTCATGGGTAACACCTTCTGAGAACAACACTCCTACCTACACATCACAGGTTCGAGACTTAACCACAACAACTCACAACTCCAAGCTCAACCTAGACATATCCATATATCAGAACATGTAACTACTAACAGGGTGGAAGGCGAGAGTACTTACCCACGAGTCTGCAGGCTGCTGAGGAGCATAGTACACCGACGCCCTTTACCCGACCGTGGCTGCTAAACTTTGACGACCAAACTATGCGGAAGATGGGTCTGCTGCAGTTGGTATCGACGGCCCTGGAACAAAAGACAATCATCCATGGGCATGTAGATTACGCCTGTGTTGAATGAAAAGGGTAGGCGGAATTAGGCTCACCTCGAAGCCCTTCTCAGAGTTGAAAACCGACTGTAGGAAGTTGCCTTGTTTGCTCGAGTCCGTGCGTCTAAGACAGTGAAAACTTGAGCCTTCTGTGCGTTGAAGAAAGCATTCAGCAGCGAGATCTAGCGGAAGAAGGGAATAAGGAGAAGTATGCTCGGAACTCACCTATGCAGAGGGTTGTGTGCAGAAGGGTGGAGGTGTACCAGGTTGCAGCAGAGATGATCCTGATTCACAGAAGCTTAAGATTTTCATGTCCACTGAGCGATGGAGGCGAGATCTGGCGCTGCGGTTGCTCTCGGAAACGAGCAAGGATGGAAGGCAAGCAGATCATGGAGGTTAACTGCAGGCGCGTATCAAGGGAAACAGAAGGAAGGAAAACTGGGAATGAATGTGGACGTGAGGTACAGATTGTACGTGCGCTTGTTACGGCAGGAATGGCTCTCACAAGGAAGGCGTAACAGAAGAGATCTTGGAGATAGGAGAGAGAGTGTGGCGCGGGTTGTTGTGAAGCAGGAGGAGAGAAGGCCGTCTTTTCCTGGGCTGCACGTTTTGGGCTGGGCGACAGCAGCTGGCTGAGATTTCTCTGGGCTGGCGTGAAGGATTCAACACGTAATAAGGCAAGGAGTTGGGTTGTCCTATGTTGTTTGGGCCTTGTCACGAGGTTAAGGATGGGCTGGGCTGGGCTGCAGTACTCATAGCATTGGGCCCATTTTTGCTTCATTAAAACGAGCTGAAACGAAGCCCGTTACTCGTACGGATCGGTAGGGCATTTGCGGAAATAATTACGGAATTAAATTCCGTATTAGGTAATTCCTTATTTTATTTTAGAGATACGTAAATTATTATTTTATTTTAAAGGTACGGAAATTATTTCCGGTTACAAAGTTTCATCATTTTATGTGACTTAAAGTCACATAAAATGATAACATTTAAACTCGTTTTATTTTATTTATTTATGTACTCATTTATTAAAGATTGACGTTTCGGAAATCGGTTAAATTCCGGTTTAACGGAGTTTAAAAATTCCGGTTATTACATCAGTGCCCCTTAAAAGAAGTTTCGTCCCGAAACTTAGAATAATTCTCTTAATCGCGCATTTCCTTTGGTATGTTTTAATTTTCTCGACCTTTTCGTTGGCTACACGCAACTACTCAATCACCAAAAGTAGACATGCGTCACATAAAACATAATCACTCAATTCAATATAAAAACCTGAAAGGTCAAACAACACAACATCCGAGTACTAACTCATCAAAACAGAAGTAACCTCTAACCCCGCTAAGAACTCGGGATAACTACGTCTAATACTCTCCTCTATCTCCCAGGTAGCCTCATCAGCTCCTCGTCTAGACCACTGGACTCTACAAAAGCATCAACCGGCTAAATTTTCTGATCGAGGGTTCCCGACTATCGATTATGAAATAATGATCTTAAACTTCTGTCGCCTAATGCTCTTTGTAATACAAACCGCTTGACCCGATTTCTTAATGTGACCTTATCGGATCGTCCCTCATTTAATTGTTTCCACCTACTTCTTGTCAAGCTTTAAAATTTATATAACTCCAAACGAACCCCACACTCAAGTGGACTTTTTCATATAGATCGCTAATTCCTTAACTTGAAATCATCGTTAGCCTAACATTGATTTTCTTCATTTGGGGTTATGGGCCTACCACGCTTCTGCGGGTCAACATGATTTACCCAACTCCCGCCTATACTTCCCTTCTAATACTAGCAAGATCCTCTTTAAACAGACCCTTACTCTCTTACTCAACCGTAGTATGTTCTTAACCAACCAGTAAGCAACCTCTAACTCGATTTCTCTTCATATCCTTAGATCATCCCAGAAGGTTGTCGTAGCCTACTTGGAAATCCTCCAAGGCATCGGTAAAGTTACTTCTTAAATCCGCATTCACCAATGTCTCTTCCTAAGGTACCGTACTCGTTAGTACCCACCAACACTTACACGTTCTCAGTTGACGTCGGTCAGTCTATAATTGACTTATCTCTATATCCCGGACTTACTCTTCTCATAACTATACTGGTGTTAAATTCTTAGTGAGAATCATCTGCTCGATTAATCCTTTCATACTTCACTAATTCGTATTCTATTCCACACTTCTGTTTCCTTAGGCTAACTCTACTTCTCGAGCTCAACTGGGTCATTCATCTTGACCTAAATAGTCATTCCAAGTCTTCAACGATAGCTGGTAAGTGTCCTTGTAGTTCTGATGATTTTAGTTATCATTCCCTTGCAGTTCCCCTTGCATGGACCGTCGGTGTCAATGACTTAGGTCCCGTGATAATTGGGGTTACCTTGGACTTTCGAGTCCACCAAGGCCGTTCTCATATATATACATTCCTTCGCTAGTGTTACGGGCAACATTGCCTTCATGATACTCCGTTGTTTCCGCTACAGGGCTTCAACTCTTTGATACCGACATTGCGATTTCTTTCAATTTCTTATATTTTTGAGGAGGCTAAAACCTCCCCACACTTGTAAAGTCTACATTTTGCATCTACACTCCATTGTAGGTATCCCTTCCAAGCACCTTAGACCCTCATATCCGGGTCGACATTTTATCTCTTTTGGCCTCACAAGCTTGTCTTGTGAACTCTTCTACTAGGTGATTCGTCTTATACATTTTTATTCTCTGCATCGGTCTCTAACTGTCTGTTGATCATTACTATCCATTCGGTGTTGGAACTTCAGTTGCTTTGTACTCTTGCATAGATTTCCTAAGAACATTCTCATCTCAAAACTTTATTTAAAATTCATCACAACCCGCAATTTTGATACATGACTTTCCTTCTCACTGGACAGGTTATACACTTGGTTTACACTAAATCGATCATAGTGTCATCATTCCGTTGGTATGATTTTTATTAAACATACAATGGTCCCTTTTGTATACAACACCATAGGTGCATATGATTTTCCCACCCATCAAATTTCTCGCATCGCATTTATTATGTCTTCCTTATACTCATGTCGCTTTACCTTCTTTGATATTTACACCCCGTAAGATAGTTAAATCCCTTTGAGTTTTCTCGTACACGCTTTACAACAGCGTTGGTTGGTCATATTACTTTCATCAACTCTTAGGTCATCAGTCCAGCTGAATTTTCAATGGAGTACTTCCATTTCTCCTTAAAAACAGTCTTTAGTCCTTTCGGTAACCATCTTATTGGTGTGATACCAGATCCATATAACAACCTTTAGTCTTTCACTTTTACTCCTTCTCACGCCTGTTTTAGTCAACCTGTAGATTCTATCTGCAATCACCTCACAACTCGACCACACATTTCACCAAGGCTTTACATCGTACTCTTTATATTTGTGCCGCCTCGGAATTTCCAATTATTCTGTGTCACATCTTTAGTCACAAGGATTTTCCCTGTCAATCTAGACAGTCTGACCCTACTTTTTCTCGAAGGAGCACCATCAGTCTTACTTGTGTGGAATGCTAAGACATAGGACATGTTTCCAATCATCTACTTCCTCTTAGTCTTCTAGTTCTTCTTACAGGGATCCCTTCCTTCTAACTCTGATATGTATCTTTCGTAGTCGGTAGTAAGTAACTACTCCCAACAGTTCCCTTTTCACCATTACTATCATCAAGGGTCATAACCGACCGTCAAGAGCTGCTCTTAAGTTTCTTTATTAGAGGTATCATATTGGACTCATTCAACGTTACCATCCAGGCTACTAGTACTTGTATTGATTTAACTTCACCATTTTCGTCGTGGATCTCCGAAAAAAAATTCATTAGATGTCGATAAAATTCTTTTATAACCTTGTGGTTATTCTTCTTATCGGTTAACTAACCATCACTAATTAACCCGCACAAGTAACTTTTAAGTTGTCCAAGTAGGATGTAGTTGACCTTCTACAACATCATAGACTTACTTTTCTTCCATCTCTTTTGAGGCTTGATATACTTGGTGAAATATATCTCTTTCAGTCTCTCTGTTTATTCTTCTTTAGCTCCTCCTACAATCTACACTTTTGTAAGATTGTTATACTCTTACAAGTCCAGTTGTATCATTCTTCTTCCATCAACAGACTTTTCAACCCTTCTAGGGTAGCTATCAGGTACATCTCCGTGATTCTTTTACTTGAGTTATCGTCTATTTGCGGTTCTCTATTATGAACTTGTAGTGTTGTTAGCTTAAATTCCTTTTGAATGAGAAGTTATTGGGGTCCCTCGGGTTCACCAATACTCTTCTCACACACTCTTTTTCCTTGGGTGTTGCTTGTTGAGAGTGATCATATTTCGCCTTGCTTTTGGCATCAACTTTCACTTCCTAGTCTGTCAGTGGGTTTAAATTTTATGTCCCTTTTCTTGATCGCTACTACATCTCCCTTTTTACTTTCATGTCTATGGCAAATTTTCGACGTCATCCTCTTTGTTTGTGAAGTCCCTTTACACAACTTGAAAGAGCCTCTCCATTGTCTTTCTCAATTCCCTAGTTGGCAATCATCTCTTGCTTCTCCGGAACTACTCTCTTGTATATCCTTCATTTGATCCCGTTGAGTTGCTTCGGAATTCTCTTCTTGTCATCGTAATTGGTGTTGTCTTTGAGTCTTCACTTTGCCGTCTCGACGTTCCTCAACAAGCTCGAAGGAATTGTCCGACGTTCGTCTACCCTAATGCACATAAGATGTACATACTAATCCTCACGTTGACACTCTTCAAAAACTTAGGTGTGTCAACTGAATAAGGATCTCAAACTGTTATCTCCATTAAGGCCGTAATGTAACTATAAATTCTACTACTCTTCAGCATATACCTATCTATATAACATATCTTTATAAACAAGCTAAAAGTCCAACTACAGTAAAACCTAAAGTCCATACTAAGCAAACTGAGATCCGCGATAGTAGTGGTGGTCAGCCGTACCTTTCTATCCCCAACCAGACTATGCATGCATTTGAAAACCAAAAGTTCTTTTTTAAAACTCAGATCCCTTTTCGGGTTCTGCTCAAGTACTTATTCGGTCTTTCAGAAGATTTCAAGTGCCATTGTTGCCAACCTAGAGCTCTGATACCATGTTGTAACACCCCGAATTTTCAGAACTCGGAGTATTACTGGTTAGGACCTCACAATGGGTCCCGACCTCAGTTTGACAACAACATTACTAGGATCTTGCACCGAGACACAAATAAAGAAACCGAAATTCATAAAAATAATATTTTTAGGGTAATGAATGCAACACTGTCTAGCAGCCTAAAGTACTTAAACAAAAGAAAAGAACAACTGTCTTAACCAAACGAAAGGAAAGACAAACACAACCCCCAACCCCCACGCTAAGGAGTACGGAGACCCGGCTGACCACTACTTCCGGATCACTCAGCTGCTGTTCTAACCTGCTATAAAACTAAAACCACAACAAAACAACCATTAGCTAGTTATCTAAACATTAGCAGAATAATAATAGCACACACACATAAAACAATAAACACTCATTATGCTTTCAAACAATCCATTTATTATCTTCATTTAAGTCATTCACTCTAATGATACTTATTTTGTGACACGAGGGATTCCCAAACCTCGCCTCCGCCCCCGTGTACCCATCAGGAGTGGATCCGATGCATCTCACCGTGTACCTGTATGGTCTGGGTATAGAGAACCTCCCAGTCTCCTGTCAGAGCTGGGCAGTGATGTCACGGCCCGTTATACATACACTTGGGCCTTAAAACAATATAACCACGGTCGTCCTAACAAGTTGTTATTTATTATAACACACATTGTACACACACAACTATTATCACTCAACTAACATCCAGAAACCGGCTAAGTAAGTCACAAGGACTTACCTGAATCAAACCACAACTCAATAAATCTCAACTCGATCCGCAACAGTAGAAACTCAGACGCCTGTCATACAAGGCACGTGGATCAACAATCACATCCCATACTCTTAGAAGTCTATAACTTCTAAGATGCACAAACTCATCAAGAGAAAATGACTAACATGCCCTCCTAAGGTAAAATGACTATTTTACCCCTGGTCCCGTAACTTCAGAACTTTCTATAACTTAGTTTCAAACTCTCCTTTGGAACCTATCTCAACCATCTCGTTCTCACGGAAAATTTCGCTAAAGATTTATAAGAGTTACACACCATTCTAAATTTTCACAAAAAGTCGTTAAGGTCCGACTTTTACTTAAGATACTAGGTTCGGATAAAAGTATTAAATTCTGAAATAAATCTATAGATTCTCTATGATATGCATACTAAACCTAGGGGCAAAGATCTCTCAAAAATACTCAACCATAACTCCTACATAATTCTCTAAAGTTGGAATAAAGGCTAGGATTTCTATACTTAGTCAAATTTCTTCCTCTTTTGCAAAAACAGCCCAACTGCTCTACTTCAAGACCTCGTAAGTCTCAATCCGACCGTTAACTTTCTCTCAAAATTTAACACAGTAAACTATGTATTTCAATCTACAACATATCAAAAATTCAACGGTGGATGTTCATTTTAAGATATCGAAACTTAGGCTCAAAGATTGCTTCCTAACCTAGTTTTCTTCCTGAAACTAAAAGAGTTAAGAATTAGGTCGAGGGTTCGATACTCATGGGTAACACCTTCTGAGAACAACACTCCTACCTACACATCACAGGTTCGAGACTTAACCACAACAACTCACAACTCCAAGCTCAACCTAGACATATCCATATATCAGAACATGTAACTACTAACAGGGTGGAAGGCGAGAGTACTTACCCACGAGTCTGCAGGCTGCTGAGGAGCATAGTACACCGACGCCCTTTACCCGACCGTGGCTGCTAAACTTTGACGACCAAACTATGCGGAAGATGGGTCTGCTGCAGTTGGTATCGACGGCCCTGGAACAAAAGACAATCATCCATGGGCATGTAGATTACGCCTGTGTTGAATGAAAAGGGTAGGCGGAATTAGGCTCACCTCGAAGCCCTTCTCAGAGTTGAAAACCGACTGTAGGAAGTTGCCTTGTTTGCTCGAGTCCGTGCGTCTAAGACAGTGAAAACTTGAGCCTTCTGTGCGTTGAAGAAAGCATTCAGCAGCGAGATCTAGCGGAAGAAGGGAATAAGGAGAAGTATGCTCGGAACTCACCTATGCAGAGGGTTGTGTGCAGAAGGGTGGAGGTGTACCAGGTTGCAGCAGAGATGATCCTGATTCACAGAAGCTTAAGATTTTCATGTCCACTGAGCGATGGAGGCGAGATCTGGCGCTGCGGTTGCTCTCGGAAACGAGCAAGGATGGAAGGCAAGCAGATCATGGAGGTTAACTGCAGGCGCGTATCAAGGGAAACAGAAGGAAGGAAAACTGGGAATGAATGTGGACGTGAGGTACAGATTGTACGTGCGCTTGTTACGGCAGGAATGGCTCTCACAAGGAAGGCGTAACAGAAGAGATCTTGGAGATAGGAGAGAGAGTGTGGCGCGGGTTGTTGTGAAGCAGGAGGAGAGAAGGCCGTCTTTTCCTGGGCTGCACGTTTTGGGCTGGGCGACAGCAGCTGGCTGAGATTTCTCTGGGCTGGCGTGAAGGATTCAACACGTAATAAGGCAAGGAGTTGGGTTGTCCTATGTTGTTTGGGCCTTGTCACGAGGTTAAGGATGGGCTGGGCTGGGCTGCAGTACTCATAGCATTGGGCCCATTTTTGCTTCATTAAAACGAGCTGAAACGAAGCCCGTTACTCGTACGGATCGGTAGGGCATTTGCGGAAATAATTACGGAATTAAATTCCGTATTAGGTAATTCCTTATTTTATTTTAGAGATACGTAAATTATTATTTTATTTTAAAGGTACGGAAATTATTTCCGGTTACAAAGTTTCATCATTTTATGTGACTTAAAGTCACATAAAATGATAACATTTAAACTCGTTTTATTTTATTTATTTATGTACTCATTTATTAAAGATTGACGTTTCGGAAATCGGTTAAATTCCGGTTTAACGGAGTTTAAAAATTCCGGTTATTACATCAGTGCCCCTTAAAAGAAGTTTCGTCCCGAAACTTAGAATAATTCTCTTAATCGCGCATTTCCTTTGGTATGTTTTAATTTTCTCGACCTTTTCGTTGGCTACACGCAACTACTCAATCACCAAAAGTAGACATGCGTCACATAAAACATAATCACTCAATTCAATATAAAAACCTGAAAGGTCAAACAACACAACATCCGAGTACTAACTCATCAAAACAGAAGTAACCTCTAACCCCGCTAAGAACTCGGGATAACTACGTCTAATACTCTCCTCTATCTCCCAGGTAGCCTCATCAGCTCCTCGTCTAGACCACTGGACTCTACAAAAGCATCAACCGGCTAAATTTTCTGATCGAGGGTTCCCGACTATCGATTATGAAATAATGATCTTAAACTTCTGTCGCCTAATGCTCTTTGTAATACAAACCGCTTGACCCGATTTCTTAATGTGACCTTATCGGATCGTCCCTCATTTAATTGTTTCCACCTACTTCTTGTCAAGCTTTAAAATTTATATAACTCCAAACGAACCCCACACTCAAGTGGACTTTTTCATATAGATCGCTAATTCCTTAACTTGAAATCATCGTTAGCCTAACATTGATTTTCTTCATTTGGGGTTATGGGCCTACCACGCTTCTGCGGGTCAACATGATTTACCCAACTCCCGCCTATACTTCCCTTCTAATACTAGCAAGATCCTCTTTAAACAGACCCTTACTCTCTTACTCAACCGTAGTATGTTCTTAACCAACCAGTAAGCAACCTCTAACTCGATTTCTCTTCATATCCTTAGATCATCCCAGAAGGTTGTCGTAGCCTACTTGGAAATCCTCCAAGGCATCGGTAAAGTTACTTCTTAAATCCGCATTCACCAATGTCTCTTCCTAAGGTACCGTACTCGTTAGTACCCACCAACACTTACACGTTCTCAGTTGACGTCGGTCAGTCTATAATTGACTTATCTCTATATCCCGGACTTACTCTTCTCATAACTATACTGGTGTTAAATTCTTAGTGAGAATCATCTGCTCGATTAATCCTTTCATACTTCACTAATTCGTATTCTATTCCACACTTCTGTTTCCTTAGGCTAACTCTACTTCTCGAGCTCAACTGGGTCATTCATCTTGACCTAAATAGTCATTCCAAGTCTTCAACGATAGCTGGTAAGTGTCCTTGTAGTTCTGATGATTTTAGTTATCATTCCCTTGCAGTTCCCCTTGCATGGACCGTCGGTGTCAATGACTTAGGTCCCGTGATAATTGGGGTTACCTTGGACTTTCGAGTCCACCAAGGCCGTTCTCATATATATACATTCCTTCGCTAGTGTTACGGGCAACATTGCCTTCATGATACTCCGTTGTTTCCGCTACAGGGCTTCAACTCTTTGATACCGACATTGCGATTTCTTTCAATTTCTTATATTTTTGAGGAGGCTAAAACCTCCCCACACTTGTAAAGTCTACATTTTGCATCTACACTCCATTGTAGGTATCCCTTCCAAGCACCTTAGACCCTCATATCCGGGTCGACATTTTATCTCTTTTGGCCTCACAAGCTTGTCTTGTGAACTCTTCTACTAGGTGATTCGTCTTATACATTTTTATTCTCTGCATCGGTCTCTAACTGTCTGTTGATCATTACTATCCATTCGGTGTTGGAACTTCAGTTGCTTTGTACTCTTGCATAGATTTCCTAAGAACATTCTCATCTCAAAACTTTATTTAAAATTCATCACAACCCGCAATTTTGATACATGACTTTCCTTCTCACTGGACAGGTTATACACTTGGTTTACACTAAATCGATCATAGTGTCATCATTCCGTTGGTATGATTTTTATTAAACATACAATGGTCCCTTTTGTATACAACACCATAGGTGCATATGATTTTCCCACCCATCAAATTTCTCGCATCGCATTTATTATGTCTTCCTTATACTCATGTCGCTTTACCTTCTTTGATATTTACACCCCGTAAGATAGTTAAATCCCTTTGAGTTTTCTCGTACACGCTTTACAACAGCGTTGGTTGGTCATATTACTTTCATCAACTCTTAGGTCATCAGTCCAGCTGAATTTTCAATGGAGTACTTCCATTTCTCCTTAAAAACAGTCTTTAGTCCTTTCGGTAACCATCTTATTGGTGTGATACCAGATCCATATAACAACCTTTAGTCTTTCACTTTTACTCCTTCTCACGCCTGTTTTAGTCAACCTGTAGATTCTATCTGCAATCACCTCACAACTCGACCACACATTTCACCAAGGCTTTACATCGTACTCTTTATATTTGTGCCGCCTCGGAATTTCCAATTATTCTGTGTCACATCTTTAGTCACAAGGATTTTCCCTGTCAATCTAGACAGTCTGACCCTACTTTTTCTCGAAGGAGCACCATCAGTCTTACTTGTGTGGAATGCTAAGACATAGGACATGTTTCCAATCATCTACTTCCTCTTAGTCTTCTAGTTCTTCTTACAGGGATCCCTTCCTTCTAACTCTGATATGTATCTTTCGTAGTCGGTAGTAAGTAACTACTCCCAACAGTTCCCTTTTCACCATTACTATCATCAAGGGTCATAACCGACCGTCAAGAGCTGCTCTTAAGTTTCTTTATTAGAGGTATCATATTGGACTCATTCAACGTTACCATCCAGGCTACTAGTACTTGTATTGATTTAACTTCACCATTTTCGTCGTGGATCTCCGAAAAAAAATTCATTAGATGTCGATAAAATTCTTTTATAACCTTGTGGTTATTCTTCTTATCGGTTAACTAACCATCACTAATTAACCCGCACAAGTAACTTTTAAGTTGTCCAAGTAGGATGTAGTTGACCTTCTACAACATCATAGACTTACTTTTCTTCCATCTCTTTTGAGGCTTGATATACTTGGTGAAATATATCTCTTTCAGTCTCTCTGTTTATTCTTCTTTAGCTCCTCCTACAATCTACACTTTTGTAAGATTGTTATACTCTTACAAGTCCAGTTGTATCATTCTTCTTCCATCAACAGACTTTTCAACCCTTCTAGGGTAGCTATCAGGTACATCTCCGTGATTCTTTTACTTGAGTTATCGTCTATTTGCGGTTCTCTATTATGAACTTGTAGTGTTGTTAGCTTAAATTCCTTTTGAATGAGAAGTTATTGGGGTCCCTCGGGTTCACCAATACTCTTCTCACACACTCTTTTTCCTTGGGTGTTGCTTGTTGAGAGTGATCATATTTCGCCTTGCTTTTGGCATCAACTTTCACTTCCTAGTCTGTCAGTGGGTTTAAATTTTATGTCCCTTTTCTTGATCGCTACTACATCTCCCTTTTTACTTTCATGTCTATGGCAAATTTTCGACGTCATCCTCTTTGTTTGTGAAGTCCCTTTACACAACTTGAAAGAGCCTCTCCATTGTCTTTCTCAATTCCCTAGTTGGCAATCATCTCTTGCTTCTCCGGAACTACTCTCTTGTATATCCTTCATTTGATCCCGTTGAGTTGCTTCGGAATTCTCTTCTTGTCATCGTAATTGGTGTTGTCTTTGAGTCTTCACTTTGCCGTCTCGACGTTCCTCAACAAGCTCGAAGGAATTGTCCGACGTTCGTCTACCCTAATGCACATAAGATGTACATACTAATCCTCACGTTGACACTCTTCAAAAACTTAGGTGTGTCAACTGAATAAGGATCTCAAACTGTTATCTCCATTAAGGCCGTAATGTAACTATAAATTCTACTACTCTTCAGCATATACCTATCTATATAACATATCTTTATAAACAAGCTAAAAGTCCAACTACAGTAAAACCTAAAGTCCATACTAAGCAAACTGAGATCCGCGATAGTAGTGGTGGTCAGCCGTACCTTTCTATCCCCAACCAGACTATGCATGCATTTGAAAACCAAAAGTTCTTTTTTAAAACTCAGATCCCTTTTCGGGTTCTGCTCAAGTACTTATTCGGTCTTTCAGAAGATTTCAAGTGCCATTGTTGCCAACCTAGAGCTCTGATACCATGTTGTAACACCCCGAATTTTCAGAACTCGGAGTATTACTGGTTAGGACCTCACAATGGGTCCCGACCTCAGTTTGACAACAACATTACTAGGATCTTGCACCGAGACACAAATAAAGAAACCGAAATTCATAAAAATAATATTTTTAGGGTAATGAATGCAACACTGTCTAGCAGCCTAAAGTACTTAAACAAAAGAAAAGAACAACTGTCTTAACCAAACGAAAGGAAAGACAAACACAACCCCCAACCCCCACGCTAAGGAGTACGGAGACCCGGCTGACCACTACTTCCGGATCACTCAGCTGCTGTTCTAACCTGCTATAAAACTAAAACCACAACAAAACAACCATTAGCTAGTTATCTAAACATTAGCAGAATAATAATAGCACACACACATAAAACAATAAACACTCATTATGCTTTCAAACAATCCATTTATTATCTTCATTTAAGTCATTCACTCTAATGATACTTATTTTGTGACACGAGGGATTCCCAAACCTCGCCTCCGCCCCCGTGTACCCATCAGGAGTGGATCCGATGCATCTCACCGTGTACCTGTATGGTCTGGGTATAGAGAACCTCCCAGTCTCCTGTCAGAGCTGGGCAGTGATGTCACGGCCCGTTATACATACACTTGGGCCTTAAAACAATATAACCACGGTCGTCCTAACAAGTTGTTATTTATTATAACACACATTGTACACACACAACTATTATCACTCAACTAACATCCAGAAACCGGCTAAGTAAGTCACAAGGACTTACCTGAATCAAACCACAACTCAATAAATCTCAACTCGATCCGCAACAGTAGAAACTCAGACGCCTGTCATACAAGGCACGTGGATCAACAATCACATCCCATACTCTTAGAAGTCTATAACTTCTAAGATGCACAAACTCATCAAGAGAAAATGACTAACATGCCCTCCTAAGGTAAAATGACTATTTTACCCCTGGTCCCGTAACTTCAGAACTTTCTATAACTTAGTTTCAAACTCTCCTTTGGAACCTATCTCAACCATCTCGTTCTCACGGAAAATTTCGCTAAAGATTTATAAGAGTTACACACCATTCTAAATTTTCACAAAAAGTCGTTAAGGTCCGACTTTTACTTAAGATACTAGGTTCGGATAAAAGTATTAAATTCTGAAATAAATCTATAGATTCTCTATGATATGCATACTAAACCTAGGGGCAAAGATCTCTCAAAAATACTCAACCATAACTCCTACATAATTCTCTAAAGTTGGAATAAAGGCTAGGATTTCTATACTTAGTCAAATTTCTTCCTCTTTTGCAAAAACAGCCCAACTGCTCTACTTCAAGACCTCGTAAGTCTCAATCCGACCGTTAACTTTCTCTCAAAATTTAACACAGTAAACTATGTATTTCAATCTACAACATATCAAAAATTCAACGGTGGATGTTCATTTTAAGATATCGAAACTTAGGCTCAAAGATTGCTTCCTAACCTAGTTTTCTTCCTGAAACTAAAAGAGTTAAGAATTAGGTCGAGGGTTCGATACTCATGGGTAACACCTTCTGAGAACAACACTCCTACCTACACATCACAGGTTCGAGACTTAACCACAACAACTCACAACTCCAAGCTCAACCTAGACATATCCATATATCAGAACATGTAACTACTAACAGGGTGGAAGGCGAGAGTACTTACCCACGAGTCTGCAGGCTGCTGAGGAGCATAGTACACCGACGCCCTTTACCCGACCGTGGCTGCTAAACTTTGACGACCAAACTATGCGGAAGATGGGTCTGCTGCAGTTGGTATCGACGGCCCTGGAACAAAAGACAATCATCCATGGGCATGTAGATTACGCCTGTGTTGAATGAAAAGGGTAGGCGGAATTAGGCTCACCTCGAAGCCCTTCTCAGAGTTGAAAACCGACTGTAGGAAGTTGCCTTGTTTGCTCGAGTCCGTGCGTCTAAGACAGTGAAAACTTGAGCCTTCTGTGCGTTGAAGAAAGCATTCAGCAGCGAGATCTAGCGGAAGAAGGGAATAAGGAGAAGTATGCTCGGAACTCACCTATGCAGAGGGTTGTGTGCAGAAGGGTGGAGGTGTACCAGGTTGCAGCAGAGATGATCCTGATTCACAGAAGCTTAAGATTTTCATGTCCACTGAGCGATGGAGGCGAGATCTGGCGCTGCGGTTGCTCTCGGAAACGAGCAAGGATGGAAGGCAAGCAGATCATGGAGGTTAACTGCAGGCGCGTATCAAGGGAAACAGAAGGAAGGAAAACTGGGAATGAATGTGGACGTGAGGTACAGATTGTACGTGCGCTTGTTACGGCAGGAATGGCTCTCACAAGGAAGGCGTAACAGAAGAGATCTTGGAGATAGGAGAGAGAGTGTGGCGCGGGTTGTTGTGAAGCAGGAGGAGAGAAGGCCGTATTTTCCTGGGCTGCACGTTTTGGGCTGGGCGACAGCAGCTGGCTGAGATTTCTCTGGGCTGGCGTGAAGGATTCAACACGTAATAAGGCAAGGAGTTGGGTTGTCCTATGTTGTTTGGGCCTTGTCACGAGGTTAAGGATGGGCTGGGCTGGGCTGCAGTACTCATAGCATTGGGCCCATTTTTGCTTCATTAAAACGAGCTGAAACGAAGCCCGTTACTCGTACGGATCGGTAGGGCATTTGCGGAAATAATTACGGAATTAAATTCCGTATTAGGTAATTCCTTATTTTATTTTAGAGATACGTAAATTATTATTTTATTTTAAAGGTACGGAAATTATTTCCGGTTACAAAGTTTCATCATTTTATGTGACTTAAAGTCACATAAAATGATAACATTTAAACTCGTTTTATTTTATTTATTTATGTACTCATTTATTAAAGATTGACGTTTCGGAAATCGGTTAAATTCCGGTTTAACGGAGTTTAAAAATTCCGGTTATTACAGCAATGCCGGTGACTCTATAGTCTATACAGTAACTGCTGGTGACTCCCTCCATCCACTACCAGTGTTATTCAATTCAAGTATTGATGTTTCAATTGCATATGTTTCAAACTTGTTGTTTATTTTTTTAACTGCACTTTTATTTGCAATTGAGTTTGCTGATGTCTTAGTACAAAACAAATTGTAAGTACTATTTCATGTTGTCCTTGGTTTGCACTTTGCAGTTGTGTGACAAAGCATGATCAACAAATCTTACATTTGTTGATTACTGTCTTAAATTGATTGATTACTATCTAAATTCTGATTTCTGAAACCAAACGGTTCCGGTTCCACCAAGTCCGGTTCCAAACGGTTCGATAATTTGTTAAACGGTTCCGGTTCCATAAAAATTTTCTTAAACGGTTCCGGTTCCTTAACCGGTCCGGTTCCAAACGGTTCCGGCAAAAAAAAAAAAAACCAGAACCGAACCGTTGACTTTAAACGGTTCCGGTTCCGGTTCCTTAAAAAAAATTCCGGAAACCGAACCGTTAACAACCTTACTATATTTTAGGCACTTGTTTTAGTTGTTTTTCCCTCTTTATCGTGTTCTTAGATATGAGTTTGAAGCAATTGTGAGCTAGTTCACCCACTTTGTCGATGTAGAGATCTACACTAGCTTCGTTTTATTTTTAGGTGAATAAAGCTTGGATTGAAGCAAAATAAGGAAGGAAAGGAGTGTTTGACCATGCTTGATGGCAAGGAGATGCATTGGAGAGGCCAAGGAAGGAGCATGGATGAAGAATGTCACGAAACTAAGGCAAAAACAAGGAGTTAGAAGAACCACGCCTTGAATTACGGCCGTGGAAGTAAGTTTAAAGTCCACGCTCTAAATTACGGCCGTGGATCTAGCAACATGATCGTGGAGGAGAGTTTAGAACACAATAGAGAGTTACACGGTCTACACCACGGCCGTGGAAATCATGATGTGCCGTAATCTAGTTCCACGCCTTGAATTACGGTCGTGGAAAGTTGTTCATGACCGTGATTTTGGTGATTCTATGACGGGTCATATTTTGCCACGTCAGCCACATCATTGGGGTTTCTCGTAACCCTACCTCGCCCTATAAAAAGGCTTGAGAAAGGAGTTTTCGAGACGATCGCTTACGCTCGCTTACTCTCGGTTAGACTCGCTTTACCGCTTTTTAGAGTTCCGCTTAGAGTTTGGAGACGGCCTTAAGGTTTCATTTTGACCTTAAGGATTGGAGATTCGTGAATGACGATATTTCAAAGATTGTGTACTTTTAGAGATATCTTAGGGTTTTCATTGAAGGACGGATTGACATCCCGTTCTTTGTGACTTCTCTTGATCTTTGTGAGGGTTTCTATTCCTATTCTTCTAAATTCTTAAACATAATACTTTGTGTTTGGATTTCGAGATTGAATTTGAGTTTTATTTGAGTTTTCGAGGGTTTTCATCTTTCATTCTTCTTAATTTGATTATTGATATCATGACATTGATTGTTGGCTAAAACCCTTTAGCAATTCTAAGGTGAAAGGTTGATAGTTGTGGCTTAGATGATGATAGATCAATCGTAATTTGATTGGACCCTGAGAGTGTGAGAAACATCGTCGACACCCTAAATCACGGGCTGTTATTGGTTTTCACGGCCGTGATTCTCAAGATCTAGCCGTGATTTCCCCTGGTTTACGAACTTTGCTTTTGCTTTGATCCAAATTTAAAGATTAGCTTAAACCTAGCCTTGGCTTGCCTTTCCTAGGTAGTAGTGAGACTCAACATCCTCTATTTCGGTTTCGAGTGTCACAACCTTAACCATTTTGGCTTGTCTTTGATTCATTGGGTTTGGGTATGAGTATTTGAGATCAATTCTTACCTTCAGATCCTTTCTATACTGCAGCCTCAACATCCTTTATAGAGAGAGTCTTTGGGTTAGACATATAAGGTTTTGGAACTTCACCGTACACAACCTTACTTTAGTATACCTTTGCAATTCTGAACTCTGTCCTTATATATATAGTATATCTTGATCGATTGCCACAGTTTGATACCTGGATCTTTAGGGTTGTTGTTTTCCCCAATATTTGCAAAGCTTCCATACTTTTGATTGCTCGATTACTTGAAACTGATTTTGTTTCACCAATTCCCTGAGTTCGATACTCTGGAATACTTGCTAATCTACGCCGATCCGTATACTGCGGGTTCGCTTGCTTTTATTCTAGTTTTATAAATTAAAACTTATTTGCATGCACGTTTAGAGGCGAACAAGTAGACAATGCATTTCATGACAAACATAACTACGCCGGTGGTCGAAGATGCAATGCTCGCAATCTTTGAAATTCTTGGATGCGTCCTTGATATTGTACCTCCAACCCCGCCACACAATCATCACGAAGTTGCAACCAAGCAATCAATATTGGTGGTATTGGACAACCTTCAGAGCACCACATATGCACAAGTGTAGGTAAAATATAATAGTTAGTACAATTAAAAGAAGAAAAAAACTTTATTGGAAAAATTATAAACATACCGCAACAAAGTGAAAAGAGTGGTGATCCTGACAAAGGAACAAGGTAGAGTTAGGTGGGGGTGATCCGGGTGCGGCCTCTTGACGGATTAGGGGAAGCCATGTATGTGGCATTAATCAATCTAAATAAACGAGGATGCACTAGTAAATAGTGGTGAACAATAAACCACATATAGGCATCTCAAACTAGTAGAATCTTGGTACATGCAAGACAACCCATGTGTAGCCAGTTGAGACGGTTTGCAAAATTTTCAACTTCATCTCCGTGAGGAAGGAGGGCAATGTATCGATATGGGTTCGTAGTGAATTCCCTCCACATGTTGGAACACATCTCAGTCCACTTCTCTTCATCGAAACCCAACAACACAGCAACAACTCTAAATCCACAACTTCCATCACCTAATACGTTTTGCAAGTGCGTAACATAAGGAACCATGAATGATTCGAAGTTCCCTACACCGAAGTTGTAACCACTAATAATGACTAGTGGTCCCTCGTCCATCCTTTGATTTCTCTTCTCCCTATCATCTGTCGCTTGTCTAACATCATCTCTAACATGCTCAAACGCCAACTTTTTCCTCCCAGTGCCCTTCTTCGTTGGTCTTCCTTTGGGATTTTGAACTTTAGGGTTTCTCATATTCATTGTCTTTGGATTTTGCATTGACCTCCACAAGGTGCCTTAGTGACAAAAATAAGTAAATTAATATTTCAAGAGACAAGTAAAAGACAAAAATAAGAAAATAAATATTTCAAACATAACGTAAAAGAATACGAAAAATAAATAAATAATTATTTTTAAACTTAAAAGAAATAAAAATATTAGTCAAT
Organism: Fagopyrum esculentum; assembly: GCA_033239045.1. Taxonomy (NCBI): domain Eukaryota; kingdom Viridiplantae; phylum Streptophyta; class Magnoliopsida; order Caryophyllales; family Polygonaceae; genus Fagopyrum; species Fagopyrum esculentum. The sequence goes on along the minus strand of BSUD01000002.1, from coordinate 36,126,372 downwards.
TAAATGTTGCCTAATTGTCGAGTTTGGTTCTCGTCTAAGGAATCCATCTCCATTGCCTTTTTGAGGTCCATAAAAGCAATCTGGTTCTCATTGATCTCAACTAGTTCGTCCGCACCGCTCGATTGAACCCCATACCAATCGATCTCACGCCAAAATACATGGACATCCGTCACGAGGAAAACCCGTCCTTCTCTCATGATACTCGCCACTTCATGTGCACAAGGTAATCCAGTAGACGACCACACAAAGCATTTAACACAATTCTCAAGATAATCCCCTTTGCATACGGTGATGTACGTCGCATACCAATCCCGTAAGCAAATATCGGAAACCCTACCCAATAGTTGGCAAAACATCGGTAAGTTTGCAACCTCACTCGGAATCTTGAAACGGGATTGCCTCAATGATGCCATCAATCAACGTATTGATCCCTCAACATCAAATTGATATGCTTCAGAGACATCGAGAGTCGGAAGTTAGATGCATCAAACATCTTCTTCAAGGAAGAGTGTGCGGATTGGACCCTACATTTTAAGTTTATTTTAAACATGACATAAATTATGCAATACTAGTAATTGAAGAGGTAATATAATTAAAACAAAACATACTTGTTTGTGGCTTGGTTGCCAAGGTGAAAATGTTGCTCAACCAAGTAACTTGCAATTTTCTCTTTGTGACATATCCATGTCTTGTTCAAGTATTCCATCAACACCCTCCTATCTCCCCAATGCTCGATCATTTCTTGATGTCGAGCCTCAAATGTCTCACTTGACTTTGATTTGAATAAAGCCTTACAATCACTTTGAAATTTATGTTGCATAGTTATTGACCTTGTCTTCTTAAAGGCTTGTCCCTCTATCCCGCGGTCGACGTGCCACGAACACAAAAGATGAGCTGCATTTGGAAAAACCCATGGGATAGCCCTCAAAAGCCCAAGCTCCCGATCTGTCACTATCACCTCTGGTCGGTATTTTGACTCTTGACACCACCCTTCGACTTGGCGCAATACCCAATTATATGTATCGGCATCTTCCCTTGTCATGAACGCAAAGCCCAAGTGAAATGTCAAGTCGGTGCATGTTTGACCGACAATCTCCAAAAATGGCATTTTAAACCTAAAAGAAAAAAGTTAATTAATTACATTACTAACTAAATTTATTAAAATGGCAAAAACTAATGTATTTAAAGCTTACATGTTAGTGTTGTAGGTGGTGTCCATGATCATGACGTAATGATATTTCTCCCATAACTTGATCGATTTCTCATGGGCAAATGCAATGTCTTGCAAGCTTCCATCGTCAGATTCCCTAAAACCAAAAATGAAATTTCCTTCCACCAACATGTTGAATAGCAATTGCGTCGGACTCATTTCTCCTCGCTTTAACCTTTGAATCTTCGCCCACACAAAAAAAATGGACAACCTCATTTCTTCGAATGACTACGTCGAGTCTTCACCGGGACATCATCTAAATCTACAACTTTTTTCTTTCCAACCTTCTTGCTCCCGGATTGTTCACATGCTAACTGTACCATACTGTAACTCCGTGAAGCTGACGCTTTCCATAACCGTTTTATTGTAAGCACTATAAAATATTTCATCGCCTCGGCCCAAGCCTAAGCAATCATGGAATCTCTATCACTCCACTATCCGTCCGTTACGATTATCCCCGAATAATCGGGTCCCTCATTTTGGTTAAATGAAGGACCATCGTAAATCTAAAAAATATAAATAAATAACAAAAAAATTCTCTCAAATATATATATATGGATTGGAATAATCGGGTCCCTCATTTTGGTAAAAGATGGATAAGAGTTAAATGAAGGAACATCGTAAATCTAAAAAATATAACATAACGAAATTTAAAGATTTCAAAATAATAAAAACATACCTCAATTTGACCTACTTGATTTTCCCCTTCATCCGAAGAACTTGAAGACATGTTTTTGTAAGAAACTCTTTCAAACCTCTCTTAAAATCTTATCCATCTTCCATATTCTAACCCATATATACTAAAACTTCTCATCCGTTGTATTAAATTTTAACCCCCAACCATTAACTCCCAACCGTAACATTAAATTTACGGTTCAAAATTTACCAACTTTTAGTCACTCGCATATAAGGTGCGAGAGAAGACTAAGTTTTTTTTTTTTATTTTTTTTGCCTCTCGCACACTATTTGCGAGAGGCTATTTTTTTTTTTAAAAAAAATAACCCTCTCGCACATAGTGTGCGAGAGGCAAAGTCCACTTTTTTCAAATTATGGTGGCATTAATAGATTAATAAGGGTGCCAATATCAACCCCTTTGGTTGAGGGTTGCTTGTGAGGGAGTTGCGAGAGATAGGAAAACAGAGAGCTAAGAAAATGGAGAGTCATCGAGAGATGAGGGAACAAAGGGAGTAGGCTAGGAAAGACGGAGACGTCGAGAGGTCGACCTAAGTGCTTGGATGGACAAATAGATGGGCGGCAACACAGGCCACCGGTCGGGAAGACGAACAACCAGGAGGAAAAAAAAAGAAAAGAGGAAGAAAAAGGAGAAAGGAAAGAAAAAATAAAAATAAAAATAGAAATAAAAATAAAAATAAAAATAAAAATAAAAATAAAAATAAAAAGGAAAATGGGAAATAGAATAAACTTGATCAACAATATCGAAACGGAATTTTCGGATTCTAAAAACTTCTGAAATTTTCCGTAAAATAAAATACGGGAAATATATATTATTAAAAATACAGAAAATATCTATGCAAAACACGCCTAATATTTGGGGCGTTTCACTTGTCCTCCTCGGTGCTGGGTACGTAAAACAAGCACACCCTTCTCCTCCCTTTTCACAAACCCTAGCCTCCACCACCCTTGGTCCCAATCTCCCTCCTCCACGCCAGACCAATGCCTGCGAGCCTCTACCGTCTTCGACTGAACAACAACAGTCCACACTCTGCATCTTCTGTCGCGTAACAAACAGTCAAGGTGTCTCTTTGCTGTCCCGTAGCCTGGATCCAAGGGGTGGGTCTTGATAACACGATTTATGACTTAGGTTTAGACACTCATTTAGATAGATTTTCCACTCATTCATGCATGGTTTAGCACTAGTTCACGACGTTTGCACTCAATTCGTGTATTTTCTCGAGATAGACGTCTACACGGACTTTTGCGTTGCTTTGTAGGTATTTTGGGAGATTTAGAAGCTTAATCGATACATTCGAGGATCGTTCCTCGAGATGACACACCTTCGGACTCATTAGGATGCAAGCTAGAGGCTAAGGAAGACTCATGGGACCTTGTTGTTGCATGTCATGCACCGAATCGTGACTTAATGATCCAAAACAAGCTGAGGCATCAAAACCACGGTCACTGGGACTTCCACGGGCGTGGAATTGGACCGTGGTTTTTGCCAGACGGTTGTGACAGCTGTGCCACGATCTTCATGGCCGACTCTTGCAAATTTGTAGGATAAATAGGTGGTCCTGCAAGGCTGAAAGGGGAGGAATCCACATCCACTCTCACTACCATTCTCTCATACACTCTCAACAAGAAAGATTCTCTCAATTGGAAGCTTGGATTGGAGCTACTCTTGGAGGAGAAGAAAAGTTGCATTGGAGAAGAAGAGAATAACACACCACTATTAGTCTTTGATAGATTTTAGAGTGAAGATTTTCGGAATCGTTTTCTAGGGTTGTAAGAATCGATTGAACCTTCTTTTGAAGGGTTGTGAGTCTTTCTAATTCTCATATTCAGCTTGGTTTTCCTTATTCTACTTGTTTATCTCTTTCTCTTCATTATCTTGCAAATGGAAGCCATGATTTTATGTTTGATGATTTTGATTGTGATGATGTATGTTGTTGGCTAAATAGATGCGATTCTAGGGTAAGGAAAGGATGGTTATGGCTTAGACTATGATAGAATAGACTTAAATGTATGCTTGGATGATTCGTTTGATTGAACCTAGTCACTGTTAGAATCCACGGTTTGTTCTAGACAAACCACGGCCGTGGACCTTGATGAACATCCCGTGATTTTGATGAATTTGCTTGTAATGATAAATCCAAGTGTTAGGTTGTTAGATTGTTGAAATCCTAGTGTTGTTGAATTAAATCTATCTTAGGGTGACCTAGTGCTAGCAATCTAAGTGTTAGAAGAGACCTACCCGGTGATTCTTGCTCTTAGATACCAAAGATGACGAACTCTAGGTAGTAGTGAGCATAATAAGCCGCTATTGGACTGAGTGTGCTAGGATAGTTGTTTAGGACTTGCCTTCCCGAGACCTACCCGGTAAAGAGAGGTTAGATCCCTAGGTAACCATCCGGTTTGTGTAGAATTCCTATCCTTAGGCTCTTTGAGACTTACCCGGTGATGAGACCTTAGGAATGGACTAGTGGACCATGAGACCTACCCGGTGATTGATCCCAATCTAGAAATACTCACTCCCAACATATTATAGTCGATCCAAGTAATGATTAGATAGCTTGAGTCCAATGACATAACCGGAATTTCCAGCCCCTAGAATCCGCCTTTTCTCCCCTTGATTACACTTTTCGTATTTGCTTGTTTACTTGTGGTGTTAGCTTAGTTGATTGTTGATTTCACATGATTTGTGACCTTTGATTGATCACCTAAAAACCAAACCAAAAACATTGAGATTTTCATTTCTTTATTCCTTTCTCTTTTCTTAGTCTAGATCAACACTATCTTTAGTCACTATTTGACTCGATTTCACCTCAGTCTTTGTATTCGACCTCGGAATACTATCCCTACTACAAAACGTCCCGTACACTGCGGGTTCGCTAGGAGTTAGGAGAAATATAACGAGTATAAATTTAAGGCTTTTTGCGTGCATACATCCTTAGCGTAACAAGTTTTTGGCGCCGTTGCCGGGGACTAGGTTAAAATTGAGTCATTGTTTGTGATTGTTTATAGTGTAGGTCTTTCTTGTTGCTTTTGATCTCGTTTGGTTTGTGTCTTTGCTTTTCAGGACATCTCTCACTCTTTAGGTGCATGCGAAGATCTCGTGGCAAGGATTTAGCTCCATTCGATTGTTGAGTAAAAATGTACACAAATTTACAAAACGCTTTTTTATGTTTTATTTGAATACAAATTTACAAAACACATTTTATTTATTTATTTTTTTATTTGAGTTCGACCTTCTCTTTTGACCTTTTGATTCTAAGTTATATAAATACCGATATTTGGTTGGTTTTGGTGATTTGGGCTGCACCCGTTTTTGGACGGGTTGCCTACGTACCTCGTTAAAGAGGATCAAGCCTCACGTAGTTCCGTGCGGTGTTTTTATGCATCAGAGAATCAAAGTCCCGACCCACCTTCTAGGAAGGGTTGCCTAGACGATGATTCAACTATCATTTGCATGGTATTTATATCTCGACCATGCATCAAAGGATTAAATTAAACCCACCTTCTAGGAAGGGTTGCTTAATTTATCCCTACTATCACGCACATGATCAAGAACAGTGATAGGTTATTTTATTTTATTTTAAAACTTGTGACTGAATTCGGTTCTTAATTTACCAAATTTCCTACGTATCCTTTATTAGGAATCAAGTCGTACGTAGTTCTTAAAGGGATATATTAAGAATTTAATTTTATGACTTTCGTTTAATATAAAGTCAAAAGTATATTTTGTGATTGAATTTAATACGTATTTGTTTTGTATCAAATTTCCTACGTATCCGTAAAAATAAACGGAATCAAATCATACGTAGTTCTTTTAGCCGTGTTAAATTTGTTTTGGGTATTTGTTTGACTTTTTGTTTTAAAAGTCGATTTAATTTATGCGATTGGGCTCGATAATTTAAAAGTCGAGTTTCCTACGTAGTCTTTTATTTTTAAGACATCAAATCACTCGTAGTTCATTAAAAAGAATTTTGATATTTTTTTTTAAAGTCCAAGGTTTGAGTTTAATTATACTTTACTTGGACGGATCGATTGAATCCAATTTAATTTGAGATCGGATTTCCTACGTAACTCAAAACGAGTATCAAGTCATAACGTAGTTCTACCTTAATATTTAATTATGATTTTTAACCATAAATTTATGACCATATTTGTAAGATTTTTTTTCTTAATGGGTCAAATTTGCAAATATTAACTCTTACGGGTCTATTTTGTAAATAAAATCCAATTTTGAATGGGAGATTGTGGAGCATCCATCACGTGAGTACTTTTGACATTTATTTTACTTTTTTAATTTCTTTAACTTTCAAAATGATAGTACGTGGGCTTGTAAATGAGAATCACAGCAATTTGATTGCTTTCTTTTCATTTCTTTACAATTCCCTTTTATATATATTTCATTTTTAATCTCTATCTCTTTTCTCTCTCCTACTTTCCTCTTTCACCCTTCTTCCTCCATCATTTCTGGTTGTTTATTTTTGCTCTGAGCTTCTACAGAGAGTCGCACACTCGCACAAAGCTTCAACCAGGGCGACGGCGAAAATTTACTTGGTGCCGGCGAACGAGCTCAAGACGGAGAAAGTAAAGGGACGGGAGACACGATCGAGGACGAACTAATCGTGAATCACAAAAGCTTTAGATGGGATCCGATTATAGTCCGCTCGAATATGTCGGAGGTAAGAATCAAATTGAAGTCTCATCCCATGTAAATCTAGATATCTCCTTCCCGAACTGACGTCTCTTTGCATTAGCCCAATTAGATTTCAGATTTGAGATTTGAACATGTTTGTATCCCATTGTTTCTAAAATCGATTTAATTTGTGGCATAATAGAGACACGACATATTCTTTGTCAATTGATGAATTTGTGTTCATCAATAATAAAAGATATTTCAGTCAAGGGCTTTACAGTGTTTGATTTACTGTAATTCTATTAATCTGAAATTTGCTTGAATTTATAATTATGTTGAACTCTTATACATTCACCGTAGAGTTCGCATATTCTGAACCCATAAAGGTCAAGAAAGCCAACAGGAATGATTTTGTAGTTCTTTATAGATGGAAATAAAACATTTTTTTATATCCAAATCTTTTTTATTAAGTGATATCCATATTTACTGCCATTCACACTGCAAGATTCATGAACAAAATCTGTATATTCATTTTCTCAGATTGATAATGTTTGCTTTTAACTAAGCACTTTGTCTATGTCAACACCAAGTGTTCAAGTTGCAGCTGTGGAGTCCATCGATTCCGACCAACTACGAGTTTTGCAGGTCAAAATCTCTCAATTCCGACCAACTATGGAATTTTGTGAGTAGCGGTCGAAAGTAAGTACTTCCGAACCAACTATGCTTTGGCTTTGCAGCGGTAGAATCAATCAATTTCAACCAATTGAGAGTGTTTGTGTGTAGTGATCGAAAGTGTGTACTTCCAAACCAACTACGAGTATCAAAAGTCGTTGTAATGCGACTACGACTATCTGTTTTGATGGATACTGGTTTTGTGCTTTTGTAGATGGTCAAAAGAAGTGAAGGAGAATGAAGAATGATTTTTGTAAAACAAAATCATTAACAAAATTTGGTTTCATGGTTACTACTTCTTTCCTTCTCTTTTTTGTATTTTCCCCTTCTGTACTTGATTTCTTCTTCGTTTTTTTTCTCTATATCTTTCTTTTGTAGTAAATGTTTGTTGTTTGTTTGTTTGCAGGTTTACCTTATCTCGTTTATGGATGTTGATCCCTTTCTATGAATGTGAGTACAACAATCGTCATTTATGATCGACCGCGACTAGCGTAGTAACCAGAAGTAATTACTTCGATCAACTACTGGTTTTGTATGCAGCGGTGAAAGCATGTACTTTCGAACCTGCTAGCTTTTGTTTATAGAGGGAACCCACTTAATCTCGAATCGATCGAGGAGGAGTGCATTTGATTTGATGAAGTCTTTTTGGTGCCAATACTGAGTTTCTCTTTGCATCTTCTGCTTACTTCTGTTGTCTCATAAATTTTGTAAGGGGTGACTAGAAGATGAAGAACCCTGTAATCGTGTATTACTTGAATAAACATATGTTGTTTTTTTTTTTTTGAGGAAGACAGCCTCTACCGATTTTTTTCCTCCCCCTTTTCTTTGCTTTTTGTTTATATATCACTAAGAAAAGAGGTTATTAAAAAGAGAGGTTTATAGGAGTTACAGAAGTTAGATTTAACTTCCCATAAAACCACGTTTAATATTTATCATTTATTGAAAAGTTTATTTTTTCTCATTTTACAGGAGGAGTGAACTGTATTCAACTACCTTCCTTTATCATTTTTTCTTTTCTTTTATTTAAATTTAGTTTTCCACTAATTATGTAATTAATTAGTATTTGGATTAAAAAAATAAAAATTAAGCCCAATTAACTTTGAATTTGTCTAATATTTATTAGACTTGGACCTAAATTAAAAATCATGTTAAAAAAAAACATGATAATCTTGAAGAAATTAATCACATGTATAACATGTAGTCAAATTTTTAGAGATTTACATAAAATAATGAATTATGAAAATTCATGAAATTTGACCCCAAACAGTTGCCCCCGAACTTTATACGTGTGAGAAATCGAACACGTTTAAAGTTCGAATTGAAGTAAAAATTTTTTTTTGTATTGTCCGTTAATTTAATGCATAACCCAAAATAATTCGAACCCATCTTCTATGAAGGGTTGCTCGAATAATTTTTACTATCATTTGCATACAAAGGACAACCCATTTAATTGGACTTTAATCTTATGGTAATTTTATCATAAGAATAAAGAATATCGGATGATTTTATTTAGCCCACCGACGATATCAATCAAACCAGTAAATAATTTAAGGCATTTTTTTAGCCTAAATTATTCCAAATTTGAGAAGAAAATTTTTGATTACGATCTTATCAAAAATTATCTCAATAAGATCTTTTGGCAAAGATCAAATATATTAGTATATATACCCGGTGTAAACCTAAAACTATTACTTGCTTCATTCCGTACTGCCGCTTTCATTTTTTCGAACGAAGTACATAGGGAAGAAGAAAAGTTCCGGTTGTGTTGCAGGTATTTTGTACTATTCCTTATTCTGCAGCTTTTTGTTTGTAATTCCTTCTTTTCCTTTACATGCAAACTTTATGAGAGGCCTTGCACATCTACATAATTACTATCCACCACTTACCTAAGTGGGTCTCCATCTATTCAACTATGTACTCAACTTAAAATTAAACAGTACACACTTCGACTTAGGCATCTACTTTCTTTCTTTATTTTTTTTTAATAAAAAACGAAGTCCTCGTTTCAAGAACACGATGAACTCAAGTCAGTTGGGCAACCTTTTTTTTAAAAAAAATTTGATTGTGATGCAGTTGTAAACTGATTCGTTTGACCAGTTTTTTTGACGATCTCATAAGAAGTCAAGATTTGCAGGCATATTTCACCAAAAGATGAAAGAGAAGGTATACGAATTTTTTCGTTCCTCGTCTTGATTTATATAGTTTTATTTCAACAATATGATGGCGTAGAGGAAAGCAAATGCTTTCTAACATGCCGTAATATATATCTACCCGATTTGAATTTATGTTTAGGGTAGAAGACATACTTTTCTTTGAATCAAATTTAGATTTAGATTTTTTTATCTAAAATTTTGTTTCACAAAAAGAGTCAATTTTGAAAGTTTTGTTCTCAAAACCCCTTTTGTATGTATGTTTTTTTTTTTTTAACAAAAAAAACGCAATCCGAAAAAAAAATAAAAAAAAAAATAAAAAATAAACCGTATGGGTTTTTTTTTTTTTAATTTCGGAATTG
>BSUD01000002.1:36103170-36114352 GCA_033239045.1 Fagopyrum esculentum | reverse complement strand
AAAATAAAAAATAAACCGTATGGGTTTTTTTTTTTTTAATTTCGGAATTGCCAATATAGGTGAAAGTAAACACTTTCGATCCCATGATGAATCTAAGGCAGTAACGAAAGTAAATACTTTCAATCTACTACAAGATTTTTAGAAATCAAGTAAAGACTTGACGTTTCATACTTGCTTAAGTATGCTTTCTTTAACTGATAAGTTTTACATAATCAAAAGGATTATATTTTGTAGCATTAAAATCCTACTAACTTATGGTATCTTTTGTTTGAAATTTTGTATTATTTTATCCCAACCTTTTACGTTGTATGACCCTTAATATTTGAGACAACCCATGTATACCTTAGCATACTTTACATGTTTTTATGTTGCCTTTCTTGTTAGAACTCTTGAACCATATCGAATATTGAAACCTTATGGTTTCTTTTCTAATATAATTTCAAATGTAGTGGTCAAAAGCATATGCTTTTAAACCAACTACGACCTCCATTGAGGAAAAAGGGAATGTGTTTATGCAAACATGGAATTTATTCGTGTCCCGATAAAGACAATATATCACCCCTTTTATATATATTTTAATTATCATTTACGTTTTGCCCCATGTCCCGATCTGTTTATATTCTTGAGAATATTTGTTGTGCAAAATTGTTTTATGACATGATCACCAGAGGAAACTTTCTCGTTTTTTTTTCCAGAAACTTTCCATGAAGATTTGTGGTGAAGTCGGGTCACAAAGAGCACCTAAGGATAAGGACATAGATGTTTCGTTTGGCCCCTTTTATAACAGGACGCTATCTATGAAAAATATTAAGGTCAAACCCCAAGTCGATGATGTGGTCACGTTAGTGAAGAAGGAAGAGGTTTCAGAAATCAGAAGGAGGCTTCAAGTTTTCAGTATACACTGACAAAGGGTGTATATTGCCTACAAAAGGTTTTCGACCCCGATTTAAGGCCACACTTCTTGAAAAGGTCCGCCTTGACGATGACTTTTCTGAAGTTAAGATGAAATTTTATCCTACCATCAAAAGACTTATGGATGTCCCTATGAATTGGGGTGTAGAGTTCACTTTTCGGGGATTATCTACTTTCATTCCCTATCTTATGGAATGGACAGGACACATCCTAGACCGTTATAAGCAAAAGTTGGAGGAAGCTGATATTTATGGTCTTGTTGGGATCTCACAATTTCCATATAACTATCACAAGGATGTATGGAAGGCTTTTTGTGAGCAATGGGGTCCTTTAACCAATACACTCCATCATGGAGGTGGGGAAGTAGGTATTTCGTTAAATGAATTGAAGCAAATAGGCGGTCTACCGATTTTAGGTGAACCTTATGAGGAGTATTTGCCACCGAATGAGCAACTTTACAGTGATAAGTACCCGTTCATCGTAATTGAACTTTTGAAGATTCATGCTGAGATTTGCCGATATGAGGGAACCCAAGAGGTATCATGGTATAAGTGGATTAGACATTTTTACAGAGGTAAACAAGAGTTTACTGCTTATGGAGAAGCTCCTCCTTCTTCTAGAAAAAGAAAGTCTACTCCCGCTTCAAGCTCAAAAGAGATTACCAAGAAACCATTGCCCCTACACATCTCAGATGAAGGAGAGCTCGCAGCCTTTTTGGCTCTTTTGCTCAGTCGATTTGTTTTACCATATGGCTCAAATTCTGTTAGACCAGAAACATTTGTGATGGCTTCTATTATGTCTCAGGGAAGGAAGGTCTCACTTGCTCCTACCGTCTTAGGACACATATATCATGGACTAGGAAAGGTAGCAACATATCCAAGTAATCCGGGTAGCGCTAAACCCAATTTCGGCATTCACTTTGTTATCGGTTGGTTAGCAGAATACTTTCCTTGTTTTTATTCAAGTCGTCCAGATAGTGACTTTCGAGACAGGTTTCCCTTGTTAGCAAAGTATGCTGGAGTAAATGGACATGTCATTTCTTTATACCAAGCTAGAATTATACTCAGAGGTGTTGAGCACATCTCTTATCGACCTATAAGCTTTGGAACAACAGTTGGTGGTGTTGATTGTGTTGATTCAGACGAGTTATCAGATCTGCATTTTGAACACTTGTTGAGTATTCGTTCTGCAGTGCTACCTATTCGTTTTGGGGCTACTTTGATGTTAGAGCCTTACTATCCGAATAGATTTGCTCGACAATTTGGGTTTGATCAGGGTGTTCCTGCAAATGAGCTGAAGTTTGATTTCTCCAAGAGAAGTAGAAGATCCTTGGAGGATATTGCTACTGCATATAGCCGGCTTTTCAAAAAGAACACTGGGTACTTTTTCATATCCCTCTTGATTATCATCAAGGTACTTATACTTATGCTTATTGTAGTTGGTGGGCGAGAGTTTCTACCCCCTATCTTGCCCAATCATGTAACAAGGTCAAATCCATTTTGCTCCAAAAGAATTGTGTTGAAAGGGAGCCTATTTTTGTGATTGAAAGTTCAAGGACTGTTACCACCGGGTTACAAGGAGCTGTGAGAATTTCTCATGTTAGTGGCTCTCGTGTAGATTCACCTCCTTCAACTGAATCTTCACCTCAGTTTGGTATCATCACTTCTAGCATCAAGAAAACCGGTACTGGAATAGAACCTACTATTCAGGTGGAAGATTTTCCGAGCAGAGTATCTCTCAGTGATGATATTAACCCGAAAAGGGTCCGCCGTAATCAACCTGAAAAATCTGATAGCTCTCATTCTGTTGGATTTCAAGATTTATTGATCTATGACAATTCCGCCAATGTTGACGATGTTGATTCTAAAGAAGAAGCACCAATCTCTGCTAATGTGACGAATCCTGATAGCACCGCCATTGTAGCAATTTCTGAGTTGTTATCTTTAGTCTCAGGACAAGAGACTCAAGAAATACTTCCTCTTCGAAGCATTCCTGCCACCTTACAAGACTTACTTTCATCGGTGCAACAGGTTTGGATACGTCAAAGCATTTCTAATGGCGTGGCCTCGGTCATAGACTCTATCTCAGTACTGAACTCTCCAGAAGAACTATTGACCGAACGATCTCATATCCTCCAGGATCTTAAAACCCTCGAGGCAATTGCAGCGGTCAACTTTATTAACCTCAGCTGGTTGGTTTTGAAAGTTCAAGACTTGTTTAATGATGTTGAGGCAGCAACCAATCTAGCAAGTGGTGTGGACTTTGAATGCGTGGAAACATTGACAGTCCAACTAGCTCAACACTCTTCCGAACTTGAGTCCAATCAAACTCAATTTCCCCTTTTATCTGACAAGTCTCTTGCCTTAGCAGAAAGAGAGAAGGAGCTTCTGACTTTGAAAGAAAAAGTTCGTGAAATGGAACTTAATCTCGAGGCTGACAAAGTCAAGTTAGAAACTGAGAGCATTGAACTTCAAGATTTCATACTTGAGAAAGAAAACAAGATACATCAACTCCGGGATGAACTTGATCAAGCAGGACATGCAAGAATTGAAGAAGTTGAGTTGAAGAAACAACACATTCATGCTTTAGTTAATGAAATAAAAGCTTTTGCTTCCTCTCATTGAACCTTTTATTTTAGGTAGTTTCAATTTTGTTTGACTTTGTCAAAAGGATTCTTATTTATTTCATTATCATTAATAAAATTTTCTTTTCTTTTGATTTGATGTCACTAGTGCGTTGTATCATACTACCAATGACTTGACAAACGACACGATTCATTCCACATTAATGAGCTGACCTAATAGCGAAATATTTTATTTTTCATTTTCTTCTAATTAAATAGAACGACCTTGTATTTATATAACTAGGAGATGAAAAGAAAGAAAAGGTCCCACTGGGCGTGCCAAAAATATGTTGAGTAAAAATGTACACAAATTTACAAAACGCTTTTTTATGTTTTATTTGAATACAAATTTACAAAACACATTTTATTTATTTATTTTTTTATTTGAGTTCGACCTTCTCTTTTGACCTTTTGATTCTAAGTTATATAAATACCGATATTTGGTTGGTTTTGGTGATTTGGGCTGCACCCGTCTTTGGACGGGTTGCCTACGTACCTCGTTAAAGAGGATCAAGCCTCACGTAGTTCAGTGTAGTGTTTTCATGCATCAGAGAATCAAAGTCCAAACCCACCTTCTAGGAAGGGTTGCCTAGTCGATGATTCAACTATCATTTGCATGGTATTTATATCTCGACCATGCATCATAAGATTAAATTAAACGCACCTTCTAGGAAGGGTTGCTTAATTCATCCCGCTATCACGTGCATGATCAAGATTAGTGAGAGGTTATTTTATTTTAAAATTTGTGACTGAATTCGGTTCTTAATTTACCAAATTTCCTACGTATCCTTTATTAGGAATCAAGTCGTACGTAGTTCTTAAAATGATTGTTTTTTTTTTGTGGTTAAACTCGACGAGCGAATGCTTTATATCGAGTTTATGAATAATTGAGAGTTTGGTTTAACTCCAAGATTTATTTTGGAGTTGATTTTATTTAGGAGGTGCGACTGAATCCAATATTGGATTTCCTACGTAGCTCGGAAAGAGCATCAAGTCATGACGTAGTTCTGGATGAAAAGATATATAGTTTGGATTTTTGTGAGGTTAAACTCGATGAGCGGATGTTATATATCGAGTTAAAAATATTTGGCATATTTTTAATATTTGAATTTGATTTGCGACTGTACCCGATAATAGTTTAAACTTAATATCGAGTTACCTACGTAGCCTTTTAAATGGCGTCAAGTCTTTACGTAGTTCTAAATGAAAGACGTATGGTCTGGATTTTTGATTTGTGGTTAAACTCGATAAGCGGATGCTTTATATCGAGTTTAAAAAACTTGATGTCTTTTCATTTTACGTCCATAATTTAATTCAAAATATACTTTACTTAGACGGGTCGACTGAATCCAATTTAATTTAAGATCGGATTTCCTACGTAACTCAGAACGAGTATCAAGTCATAACGTAGTTCTAACTTAGAACTATTTAATATTTTGACTTTGTATGGTTTTATAAGCCAAGAGTCATGTCCGTAACTGTTAAAATTTTCACACTAGTAAGTAATGCTTACTAGTATTTCACTTAGGAAGGAGTAATTTTAGCGATGAACTAGCTTTTCACCTTGATTATGCATGAATTGTGCAAAGGTCTGTTAAAATTTTCACACTAGTAAGTAATGCTTACTAGTATTTCACTTAGGAAGGAGTAATTTTAGCGATGAACTAGCTTTTCACCTTGATTATGCATGAATTGTGCAAAGGTCTTAAACTTGACCAACTACGGGTTTTGAGTAGCGGTCGAAAGTAATTACTTTCGGATCAACTACGGGTTAAGTTAGTGGTCGAAAGTATTTACTTTCGGACCAACTATGATTTTGAGTAGAGGTTGAAATTAATTACTTTCGGACCAACTATGAGTTTAGGTAGCGGTCGAAAGTATATACTTTCGGACCAACTACGAGACTTGTATACAGTTGTATTTTTTTTTGCTACAGTTTACGTTCTTTAAGCAGTTATTTTTATTTTGTAAACCAGGTTTGAACTTTCTTTTGGCCAAGCTCATTAAAATAACAATATATAATTTTTTTTCTTCCAATGCATGAAACCATGGACGTGAGCCTCATTACTTTGAGTGGTCTGGAATTAATCTCGATCCCTTGTTAATAGGAAAATAATTAAATCCCATTGATTGGTCTTTTATATTGTAATCAAAAGTTTAAAAGAAACAATTCCTTTCACTTTGTCTTCTTATCTTTAAGTGTGTTTTTCTTTAAAGGCTTTTTTTTTAATTTTTAATCTCCTTTATAACCAAATTGATTACAATTAACCACTCTAAATGGCTGATTAACTCCTATTAAATAGGAGTTGAATCATTTCCACGTATTTAGTTGGAAATCAAAATCCTTGAAGGTAATTTAAATATCATTTTTTTATTCCTCTATTTTTTTTTCCTTCTTTCTTTTATAGTCTCTTTATTATCCCTTCATATTAATCTATCGTTCCTTCCTAGTCCAGATTGTGGCCGTTGTATCGACACAAAGTGTTCAAGTTGTAGCAATAGAATCCATCGATTCCGATCAACTACGGAGTTTGGTGTAGCGGAGAAATCCGTCGTTTCTGTCCGACTACGGATTTTGCGGAGGTGAAATCGTTTGATTCCGACCAACCACAGATTTTGTAGTAAAGAAACCCATCGGTTTCAATCAACTACGATCTATAAACTGCAGAGAAAGTTGATTTTTTATCACCCGCCTCTTCATCTCTATCAAAACAAACACTACACAACTTTGTTAATTTGTTTGACAGAAGAAATTTAGAACAATATCATCCTTCTCTTGATCAACGTTGAGAATGAAGAAAAAACATGATTTGTAATTGAAAGAAGCTATTTAATTCTATACAAAAAATCATACTTACTTTCAACTTTGATCATAGAGAAACAAAGCCAAATATGCAGTTTATTTTGATCGATTTCAATCTTGCGGATGTTGGGAAGAAGAAGAAGACAGCGAATGTAGGGAAGAAGAGAGAGAAGGATTTTCAACCCTTTTTTATAGGTAAATTAAAGCTTTCTAATAAAGGGTTTTGGGAGAAGTTACGTGAAAACTACCCACTATGCCACAATTGAAATTAATATTTTCTTAATAAAGTTAATTAATTAACTTCATTTACTGTGGATTTGAAACTTAAACTGATTGTCCACGTTCATGCACTCCTCCAATCCTATTTCTCATTTTCTTTATTTTTCTTTAAATTTAAATGATATTCTTTATAATTCAAATTTCATTTAATTAATTAGTTGTTGAGTCTTTGTTAGACTTTGTGCTGATAAACATAAATCCCTTAAGCATATATATGTATAAGCATGTATATGTATATGAGAATTATATTTTGCACAATCCAATTTGTTTTATACAAATTAATCAAAATGACGTTTTGTAATGAATTTCATATTTTTGTGAGTGGGTAACAAATTATAAAATTCATCAAAATTTACCCATAAACATCGATCCCGAACCGGAGAAAATCCTTAGATCTAGATCCAAGAGCATTCGAAAGGGAAAAGAGATGGCCGGAAGAGATCTCCAAGCTGAGTTAGATGAAGCTTTAGAGCAAATTAGGTTAGAGCAAATTAGGATAAGGGATGAGGCTTTGGAGAATGAAAGGAGACTTGCCAATGAGAGGCAAGAAGCAATTAGGAGGGAGATTGAAGAGATTAGGCAAGCTCTTGTGCGAAGAGAGCCTAACCCTCAAGATCCTCCACCTCCACCACCGGTACCGCAACCGGCGGCTAATATTCGGGTTGTGCCCATTGCTATTGAAGAGCCACAAACATTAGGGCGACGTATGGATCCGGCACAAAGAGCACACCGTCCGGGTGTGAACTTAGGAGATCCCGCAACCCACAATTACGAGCTCCGCCCTCAAGTTCTACAAATGATCCGGCATAATCAATTTGGAGGGATGGAAGGAGAGTCTCCTCATCAACACTTGATGAACTATGAGATCTTGATGGAGACTCTTAGACCGCCTAGATTGGAGAGCAACAACCATAAGCTTAGGGCTTTTTCCTTCTCACTTAAGGATAAAGCCTTGGCTTGGTATCAATCTATTCCACAAGGGCGAGTGAGTACTTGGGAGGAGATGACAACCGAGTTTTTGACTAAGTTCTTCCCACCTTCCAAGACTACCGAGTTAAGAGGGAAGATTAATGCCTTTGTGATGAAGGATAGAGAGAGTTTATTCAAGTCTTGGGAGAGGTTCAAAGACCTTCTCCTAGATTGTCCACACCATGGTATACTAAAAATTGAGCTATTAGAGATCTACTTCAAAGGACTTGATGAAGATAGCCAATTCAAGCTCCAATCTCTTTCCGGTGGGACTTTCATGGAGAAGAATGTAGATGAAGCTTGGGAGTTTGTAGAGAAACAAGCTTTGGTGATTGAGAAGTACTCCCATAGGAAGAGTGATGGGAGGAAAGCGGGAGCATATGAGGTGAGTGAAGTCACCATGAGCAACTTCAAGCTTGATGCAATCAACAATGAGTTGAAATCTTTGAGAGAGTTGTGCACTACAACTTTGAAGAATCAAGCAACCTCTCAAATGCAAGTGCAAGCAAACTTCAAGCTTGTTTACTTGTGGTGTTAGCTTAGTTGATTGTTGATTTCACATGATTTGTGACCTTTGATTGATCACCTAAAAACCAAACCAAAAACATTGAGATTTTCATTTCTTTATTCCTTTCTCTTTTCTTAGTCTAGATCAACATTATCTTTAGTCACTATTTGACTCGATTTCACCTCAGTCTTTGTGTTCGACCTCGGAATACTATCCCTACTACAAAACGTCCCGTACACTGCGGGTTCGCTAGGAGTTAGGAGAAATATAACGAGTATAAATTTAAGGCTTTTTGCGTGCATACATCCTTAGCGTAACAAGTTTTTGGCGCCGTTGCCGGGGACTAGGTTAAAAATTGAGTCATTGTTTGTGATTGTTTATAGTGTAGGTCTTTCTTGTTGATTTTGATCTCGTTTGGTTTGTGTCTTTGCTTTTCAGGACATCTCTCACTCTTTAGGTGCATGCGAAGATCTCGTGGCAAGGATTTAGCTCCATTCGATTGTTGAGTAAAAATGTACACAAATTTACAAAACGCTTTTTTATGTTTTATTTGAATACAAATTTACAAAACACATTTTATTTATTTATTTTTTTATTTGAGTTCGACCTTCTCTTTTGACCTTTTGATTCTAAGTTATATAAATACCGATATTTGGTTGGTTTTGGTGATTTGGGCTGCACCCGTTTTTGGACGGGTTGCCTACGTACCTCGTTAAAGAGGATCAAGCCTCACGTAGTTCCGTGCGGTGTTTTCATGCATCAGAGAATCAAAGTCCCGACCCACCTTCTAGGAAGGGTTGCCTAGACGATGATTCAACTATCATTTGCATGGTATTTATATCTCGACCATGCATCAAAGGATTAAATTAAACCCACCTTCTAGGAAGGGTTGCTTAATTTATCCCTACTATCACGCACATGATCAAGAACAGTGATAGGTTATTTTATTTTATTTTAAAACTTGTGACTGAATTCGGTTCTTAATTTACCAAATTTCCTACGTATCCTTTATTAGGAATCAAGTCGTACGTAGTTCTTAAAGGGATATATTAAGAATTTAATTTTATGACTTTCGTTTAATATAAAGTCAAAAGTATATTTTGTGATTGAATTTAATACGTATTTGTTTTGTATCAAATTTCCTACGTATCCGTAAAAATAAACGGAATCAAATCATACGTAGTTCTTTTAGCCGTGTTAAATTTGTTTTGGGTATTTGTTTGACTTTTTGTTTTAAAAGTCGATTTAATTTATGCGATTGGGCTCGATAATTTAAAAGTCGAGTTTCCTACGTAGTCTTTTATTTTTAAGACATCAAATCACTCGTAGTTCATTAAAAAGAATTTTGATATTTTTTTTTAAAGTCCAAGGTTTGAGTTTAATTATACTTTACTTGGACGGATCGATTGAATCCAATTTAATTTGAGATCGGATTTCCTAAGTAACTCAAAACGAGTATCAAGTCATAACGTAGTTCTACCTTAATATTTAATTATGATTTTTAACCATAAATTTATGACCATATTTGTAAGATTTTTTTTCTTAATGGGTCAAATTTGCAAATATTAACTCTTACGGGTCTATTTTGTAAATAAAATCCAATTTTGAATGGGAGATTGTGGAGCATCCATCACGTGAGTACTTTTGACATTTATTTTACTTTTTTAATTTCTTTAACTTTCAAAATGATAGTACGTGGGCTTGTAAATGAGAATCACAGCAATTTGATTGCTTTCTTTTCATTTCTTTACAATTCCCTTTTATATATATTTCATTTTTAATCTCTATCTCTTTTCTCTCTCCTACTTTCCTCTTTCACCCTTCTTCCTCCATCATTTCTGGTTGTTTATTTTTGCTCTGAGCTTCTACAGAGAGTCGCACACTCGCACAAAGCTTCAACCAGGGCGACGGCGAAAATTTACTTGGTGCCGGCGAACGAGCTCAAGACGGAGAAAGTAAAGGGACGGGAGACACGATCGAGGACGAACTAATCGTGAATCACAAAAGCTTTAGATGGGATCCGATTATAGTCCGCTCGAATATGTCGGAGGTAAGAATCAAATTGAAGTCTCATCCCATGTAAATCTAGATATCTCCTTCCCGAACTGACGTCTCTTTGCATTAGCCCAATTAGATTTCAGATTTGAGATTTGAACATGTTTGTATCCCATTGTTTCTAAAATCGATTTAATTTGTGGCATAATAGAGACACGACATATTCTTTGTCAATTGATGAATTTGTGTTCATCAATAATAAAAGATATTTCAGTCAAGGGCTTTACAGTGTTTGATTTACTGTAATTCTATTAATCTGAAATTTGCTTGAATTTATAATTATGTTGAACTCTTATACATTCACCGTAGAGTTCGCATATTCTGAACCCATAAAGGTCAAGAAAGCCAACAGGAATGATTTTGTAGTTCTTTATAGATGGAAATAAAACATTTTTTTATATCCAAATCTTTTTTATTAAGTGATATCCATATTTACTGCCATTCACACTGCAAGATTCATGAACAAAATCTGTATATTCATTTTCTCAGATTGATAATGTTTGCTTTTAACTAAGCACTTTGTCTATGTCAACACCAAGTGTTCAAGTTGCAGCTGTGGAGTCCATCGATTCCGACCAACTACGAGTTTTGCAGGTCAAAATCTCTCAATTCCGACCAACTATGGAATTTTGTGAGTAGCGGTCGAAAGTAAGTACTTCCGAACCAACTATGCTTTGGCTTTGCAGCGGTAGAATCAATCAATTTCAACCAATTGAGAGTGTTTGTGTGTAGTGATCGAAAGTGTGTACTTCCAAACCAACTACGAGTATCAAAAGTCGTTGTAATG
This sequence comes from Fagopyrum esculentum, assembly GCA_033239045.1. NCBI lineage: Eukaryota > Viridiplantae > Streptophyta > Magnoliopsida > Caryophyllales > Polygonaceae > Fagopyrum > Fagopyrum esculentum. The sequence continues at coordinate 36,103,416 of BSUD01000002.1, read as the reverse complement.
CGACTACGACTATCTGTTTTGATGGATACTGGTTTTGTGCTTTTGTAGATGGTCAAAAGAAGTGAAGGAGAATGAAGAATGATTTTTGTAAAACAAAATCATTAACAAAATTTGGTTTCATGGTTACTACTTCTTTCCTTCTCTTTTTTGTATTTTCCCCTTCTGTACTTGATTTCTTCTTCGTTTTTTTTCTCTATATCTTTCTTTTGTAGTAAATGTTTGTTGTTTGTTTGTTTGCAGGTTTAC
>BSUD01000002.1:36024000-36087602 GCA_033239045.1 Fagopyrum esculentum | reverse complement strand
GCCTAAGGTCCAAAGCCACTACTTGGCATTCACTCTAAATTATTTTAGATCCATCCTATCATGATACTACCATTAAACATAACTAGATCGAGCATGATCATAAACTCGGAGGAGAGGGTACTCACGTGACGTCAAAAGACGGATGTCGAGCTTGGACTCGTTAGGCCTTTATCGGGGCGCTTTCGGACCTAAAACCAAAGCTACACAAATTTAGCTAATACGCTAAATTTGATCGTAATATATAAGGTATAATATTCTAAGGTAAACTCATTTTCAAAACCAAACGCTAGAAACTCGCAATTAAACCCTTGAGTCATAACTCGAAATTAATCCAACGAGGGCATAAAATATAAGGAAAGTCCCGCTTTTAAAACAAGGATTAAAACTCGCAAAACGCTTTCCGGGACGATCCATACAAAATTTATAAACATGGATAAAATCCGAAGTCAACTTTTCCGGCAACAAAGAAACTCACAAAACTCGGCCATATTTCCGAAATAAGCTTTGGGTGAAAATTATAATTTATACTCAAGGGCAAAAGCTGCACATTTTAAGAATATAATGTCAAGACTACAATAATAAAATTTCACAGGGTAGTCACAGTAAAAACCAAAAGAGAGGGGTCCAAAACTGAATAAATAAGGAAATGGGTACTGCTGCAATTATACACAATTTAAGGGGTCAAATTAAAATTATACAAAAAGGGTCTCCTTCAACCCTGCAAACACGCACAAAAGAAAGGAGGGGGGGATGAGCTCCTGGCGGCTCGCGCAGGCGGAGGAGGGAAGGTCCGAGGGAGCGGCGGCGGAGGACGGACGGCAGCTTCGGCAGGCGGTGAGGGCTGGGCGGGGCAGTTGGGCTCCGTCGATCGTCCTTGAAGGCGGCGCAAGTGACGGGGCGGCAGAGCCCTCCCAGGGAACGACGAAGGCCGATTAGGGTTGATGGCTGCCAGGGAGGCGCGATAGAGGGCCGGCAGATCCAAGCGAAGCTCGAGGGGAAAGGGAAAAGTGGGCTGACGGCTTCCGGTTGCTCATCCCGGCCTGGAGACGGCAGCAGCACGTCCGCGGTGGTGAGTCCGAGCAAAGGAGGAGGTGGCGTGAGGCTACAAAGATAAGGGAAGAAAGTTGGAGGTTGGAGAAGTGAGAATGGAGACTGGAGAGGTTAGCATGAGAAAGGGAAAAAGGGGCAGCAGAGGGTACAACGAGGGGTCGGGTATCATCACGTACAGCTAGAGACAGGTGGAGTGAAGAAAGGGGAAAAGAGAAAAGAGATAAATAATAATAAATTAATTAATTAACCATTTTATATAATAATGAAATTCGGGATTAAATAAACTCGAGCAAAATAAATCAGAACGAGATTTCCGTATCGTAAAACTTCCCGAACTATTTTGAAAATAATTTACGAAAAATATATTATCAAGTATATATATTAATACACTCATAAAATTTAAATTTATAACTGAAAATACTCGTAACTATTAAAGTATATCGATAAAAGCCGGAATATATATATATATATATATATATATATATATATATATATATATATATATATATATATATATATATATATATATATATATATATATATAAAACGCGTCTAAAATTGGGGCGTTACATTAGATCCTCCTAAAAACAAGTTTCGTCCCGAAACTTTCCACCCGCCGAACTTCTCGGTCTCCTAAGGCCGAGGTAGGAAACTCTCTCTAAGAAGGTTGAAACCTTCTACTCTATTTACACAGACTACTCAAACTACCGCCGCAAGATATATCATGTCATGTAGCACATTCTCGCATAAGGCACAACTACACATAATATCACATATGCACATAACTCAAGCAAGGGAAAAACTAGGTCTAACCCGTCTATTCTATCGATGCTACTAGGTCCGCGTAAATCTCAACTAAAGATACTATCCTACGTCTTCAATTTTGCCTCATTGGTTCCTTGTCCACTACTAGATCTTCATGACTGACAGTATGTCTCGATTCTTGTATGTACTCCCTCGATTGATACCCATGAAACGCCGAGTGAACACCCTCCACTCTTGGTGGTAACTCCCACTTGTAAGTCACTTCTCCAACTCGCGCTAAGATCTCAAAAAGGTCTGATATATCGGAAACTCAACTTCTTTCTCGGGTCTTTCTCAATGCATCATTTCCATTATGTCCTTCTTTGCGTGTCTCTATCAAAGAAGATCGAATCTTCCCATTAATACCTTAGGCTTTGGTTCTTGTCAAACCAAACTTTGATGTTACGTTTCCTAAATTCTTGTTGCAACTCCTAAGTGATGAAGGAAGTACTTTCATCCATAACGCTTCTACTAACGTGAAGTGTATGATATACCTTTACATCGTTCCTCAATACTCACGCAAGACCTTGTCTTGGGGAATCACTTGTACACTTCAAACTCATCATACCTCAAGGCAATTTCAAAACACTTGCACCAATGAATCTCCTCTCAACTCTCAACGTCTCCATGGTCCATTTTCATCTCACTCAATACTTCATTGTCGTCCGGGGTAGGTTAGTTATAGATGGTGTTACTTGGAGAATATCTCCACAAATCTGGTAATGCCTAGTACATCCAAGAAACTTGTAACTTCTCTCACATCCTTCGGGGGTTGTCATACCTAGACATTTGTCATACAACTTCTCTCTTCTTCGAGAGTAGACCAAAATATCTTATTCGGGACATTGGTAAGCCCATGGGGAATCTCTATAACTCGTAGTGACCATGGTTCGTCTAGAATCCGTATTTGCAATATCCCTATCTTGAATTCTTAATTGATGACAATCAGACCTTAAATCAATTTTAGAAGAGACTATCGACCCTTGCAACCGGTCGTGTAGATCATCTATCCGTGGTGAGGGATATTTGTTCTTCATTTTGATCTTGTTCGGTTCATTGTAATCGATGTACAAACGGAGATAATTGTCTCTCTTTTCGCAAACTGGTGTTCTTCATAACAACTCCAAATCAAGAGTTTAAGATATTTTCCAAAATGATCTTCAAACCGAGAGTTCAAGATAACTTTCGGAGTTCTCCATAACATTTCATTAATTCCAATGGACTCTTTTCAATAAGTTCTTGCAAATGCTCCTTCACTTGCTTCCACAACTCATGTCCCTTCACAAGCTCCTCCTTCTTCTAGAAAAAGAAAGTCTACTCCCGCTTCAAGCTCAAAAGAGATTACCAAGAAACCATTGCCCCTACACATCTCAGATGAAGGAGAGCTCGCAGCCTTTTTGGCTCTTTTGCTCAGTCAATTTGTTTTACCATATGGCTCAAATTCTGTTAGACCAGAAACATTTGTGATGGCTTCTATTATGTCTCAGGGAAGGAAGGTCTCACTTGCTCCTACCGTCTTAGGACACATATATCATGGACTAGGAAAGGTAGCAACATATCCAAGTAATCCGGGTAGCGCTAAACCCAATTTCGGCATTCACTTTGTTATCGGTTGGTTAGCAGAATACTTTCCTTGTTTTTATTCAAGTCGTCCAGATAGTGACTTTCGAGACAGGTTTCCCTTGTTAGCAAAGTATGCTGGAGTAAATGGACATGTCATTTCTTTATACCAAGCTAGAATTATACTCAGAGGTGTTGAGCACATCTCTTATCGACCTATAAGCTTTGGAACAACAGTTGGTGGTGTTGATTGTGTTGATTCAGACGAGTTATTAGATCTGCATTTTGAACACTTGTTGAGTATTCGTTCTGCAGTGCTACCTATTCGTTTTGGGGCTACTTTGATGTTAGAGCCTTACTATCCGAATAGATTTGCTCGACAATTTGGGTTTGATCAGGGTGTTCCTGCAAATGAGCTGAAGTTTGATTTCTCCAAGAGAAGTAGAAGATCCTTGGAGGATATTGCTACTGCATATAGCCGGTTTTCAAAAAGAACACTGGGGTACTTTTTCATATCCCTCTTGATTATCATCAAGGTACTTATACTTATGCTTATTGTAGTTGGTGGGCGAGAGTTTCTACCCCCTATCTTGCCCAATCATGTAACAAGGTCAAATCCATTTTGCTCCAAAAGAATTGTGTTGAAAGGGAGCCTATTTTTGTGATTGAAAGTTCAAGGACTGTTACCACCGGGTTACAAGGAGCTGTGAGAGTTTCTCATGTTAGTGGCTCTCGTGTAGATTCACCTCCTTCAACTGAATCTTCACCTCAGTTTGGTATCATCACTTCTAGCATCAAGAAAACCGGTACTGGAATAGAACCTACTATTCAGGTGGAAGATTTTCCGAGCAGTGTATCTCTCAGTGATGATATTAACCCGAAAAGGGTCCGCCGTAATCAACCTGAAAAATCTGATAGCTCTCATTCTGTTGGATTTCAAGATTTATTGATTTATGACAATTCCGCCAATGTTGACGATGTTGATTCTAAAGAAGAAGCACCAATCTCTGCTAATGTGACGAATCCTGATAGCACCGCCATTGTAGTAATTCCTGAGTTGTTATCTTTAGTCTCAGGACAAGAGACTCAAGAAATACTTCCTCTTCGAAGCATTCCTGCCACCTTACAAGACTTACTTTCATCGGTGCAACAGGTTTGGATACGTCAAAGCATTTCTAATGGCGTGGCCTCGGTCATAGACTCTATCTCAGTACTGAACTCTCCAGAAGAACTATTGACCGAACGATCTCATATCCTCCAGGATCTTAAAACCCTCGAGACAATTGCAGCGGTTAACTTTATTAACCTCAGCTGGTTGGTTTTGAAAGTTCAAGACTTGTTTAATGATGTTGAGGCAGCAACCAATCTAGCAAGTGGTGTGGACTTTGAATGCGTGGAAACATTGACAGTCCAACTAGCTCAACACTCTTCCGAACTTGAGTCCAAGCAAACTCAATTTCCCCTTTTATCTGACAAGTCTCTTGCCTTAGCAGAAAGAGAGAAGGAGCTTCTGACTTTGAAAGAAAAAGTTCGTGAAATGGAACTTAATCTCGAGGCTGACAAAGTCAAGTTAGAAACTGAGAGCATTGAACTTCAAGATTTCATACTTGAGAAAGAAAACAAAATACATCAACTCCGGGATGAACTTGATCAAGCAGGACATGCAAGAATTGAAGAAGTTGAGTTGAAGAAACAACACATTCATGCTTTAGTTAATGAAATAAAAGCTTTTGCTTCCTCTCATTGAACCTTTTATTTTAGGTAGTTTCAATTTTGTTTGACTTTGTCAAAAGGATTCTTATTTATTTCATTATCATTAATAAAATTTTCTTTTCTTTTGATTTGATGTCACTAGTGCGTTGTATCATACTACCAATGACTTGACAAACGACACGATTCATTCCACATTAATGAGCTGACCTAATAGCGAAATATTTTATTTTTTATTTTCTTCTAATTAAATAGAACGACCTTGTATTTATATAACTAGGAGATGAAAAGAAAGAAAAGGTCCCACTGGGTGTGCCAAAAATATGTTGAGTAAAAATGTACACAAATTTACAAAACGCTTTTTTATGTTTTATTTGAATACAAATTTACAAAACACATTTTATTTATTTATTTTTTTATTTGAGTTTGACCTTCTCTTTTGACCTTTTGATTCTAAGTTATATAAATACCGATATTTGGTTGGTTTTGGTGATTTGGGCTGCACCCGTCTTTGGACGGGTTGCCTACGTACCTCGTTAAAGAGGATCAAGCCTCACGTAGTTCAGTGCAGTGTTTTCATGCATCAGAGAATCAAAGTCCAAACCCACCTTCTAGGAAGGGTTGCCTAGTCGATGATTCAACTATCATTTGCATGGTATTTATATCTCGACCATGCATCATAAGATTAAATTAAACGCACCTTCTAGGAAGGGTTGCTTAATTCATCCTGCTATTACGCGCATGATCAAGATTAGTGAGAGGTTATTTTATTTTAAAATTTGTGACTGAATTCGGTTCTTAATTTACCAAATTTCCTACGTATCCTTTATTAGGAATCAAGTCGTACGTAGTTCTTAAAATGATTGTTTTTTTTTTGTGGTTAAACTCGACGAGCGAATGCTTTATATCGAGTTTATGAATAATTGAGAGTTTGGTTTAACTCCAAGATTTATTTTGGAGTTGATTTTATTTAGGAGGTGCGACTGAATCCAATATTGGATTTCCTACGTAGCTCGGAAAGAGCATCAAGTCATGACGTAGTTCTGGATGAAAAGATATATAGTTTGGATTTTTGTGAGGTTAAACTCGATGAGCGGATGTTATATATCGAGTTAAAAATATTTGGCATATTTTTAATATTTGAATTTGATTTGCGACTATACCCGATAATAGTTTAAACTTAATATCGAGTTACCTACGTAGCCTTTTAAATGGCGTCAAGTCTTTACGTAGTTCTAAATGAAAGACGTATGGTCTGGATTTTTGATTTGTGGTTAAACTCGATAAGCGGATGCTTTATATCGAGTTTAGAAAACTTGATGTCTTTTCATTTTACGTCCATAATTTAATTCAAAATATACTTTACTTAGACGGGTCGACTGAATCCAATTTAATTTAAGATCGGATTTCCTACGTAACTCAGAACGAGTATCAAGTCATAACGTAGTTCTAACTTAGAACTATTTAATATTTTGACTTTGTATGGTTTTATAAGCCAAGAGTCATGTCCGTAACTGTTAAAATTTTCACACTAGTAAGTAATGCTTACTAGTATTTCACTTAGGAAGGAGTAATTTTAGCGATGAACTAGCTTTTCACCTTGATTATGCATGAATTGTGCAAAGGTCTTAAACTTGACCAACTACGGGTTTTGAGTAGCGGTCGAAAGTAATTACTTTCGGATCAACTACGGGTTAAGTTAGTGGTCGAAAGTATTTACTTTCGGACCAACTATGATTTTGAGTAGAGGTCGAAATTAATTACTTTCGGACCAACTATGAGTTTAGGTAGCGGTCGAAAGTATATACTTTCGGACCAACTACGAGACTTGTATACAGTTGTATTTTTTTTTGCTACAGTTTACGTTCTTTAAGCAGTTATTTTTATTTTGTAAACCAGGTTTGAACTTTCTTTTGGCCAAGCTCATTAAAATAACAATATATAATTTTTTTTCTTCCAATGCATGAAACCATGGACGTGAGCCTCATTACTTTGAGTGGTCTGGAATTAATCTCGATCCCTTGTTAATAGGAAAATAATTAAATCCCATTGATTGGTCTTTTATATTGTAATCAAAAGTTTAAAAGAAACAATTCCTTTCACTTTGTCTTCTTATCTTTAAGTGTGTTTTTCTTTAAAGGCTTTTTTTTTTTAATTTTTAATCTCCTTTATAACCAAATTGATTACAATTAACCACTCTAAATGGCTGATTAACTCCTATTAAATAGGAGTTGAATCATTTCCACGTATTTAGTTGGAAATCAAAATCCTTGAAGGTAATTTAAATATCATTTTTTTATTCCTCTATTTTTTTTCTTCTTTCTTTTATAGTCTCTTTATTATCCCTTCATATTAATCTGTCGTTCCTTCCTAGTCCAGATTGTGGCCGTTGTATCGACACAAAGTGTTCAAGTTGTAGCAATAGAATCCATCGATTCCGATCAACTACGGAGTTTGGTGTAGCGGAGAAATCCGTCGTTTCTGTCCGACTACGGATTTTGCGGAGGTGAAATCGTTTGATTCCGACCAACCACAGATTTTGTAGTAAAGAAACCCATCGGTTTCAATCAACTACGATCTATAAACTGCATAGAAAGTTGATTTTTTATCACCCGCCTCTTCATCTCTATCAAAACAAACACTACACAACTTTGTTAATTTGTTTGACAGAAGAAATTTAGAACAATATCATCCTTCTCTGTCATATATATTGATCTCAAGAAAGCATTTATGCTTAAAAAAAATATTTGTGGATTTATCCTGACAATAGCTATGAATCCCCCTGTAAACAAAATGTAAGATTTGTTTTACAAAAAGGATTCTACAGACCATTACCAAGGAAGAGCAAATGATTTTTTATACCAAAACACAAAATCTTGATCAACGTTGAGAATGAAGAAAATACATGATTTGTAATTGAAAGAAGCTATTGAATTCTATACAAAAAATCATACTTACTTTCAACTTTGATCGTAGAGAAACAAAGCCAAATATGCAGTTTATTTTGATCGATTTCAATCTTGCGGATGTTGGGAAGAAGAAGAAGACAGCGAATGTAGGGAAGAAGAGAGAGAAGGATTTTCAACCCTTTTTTATAGGTAAATTAAAGCTTTCTAATAAAGGGTTTTGGGAGAAGTTACGTGAAAACTACCCACTATGCCACAATTGAAATTAATATTTTCTTAATAAAGTTAATTAATTAACTTCATTTACTGTGGATTTGAAACTTAAACTGATTGTCCACGTTCATGCACTCCTCCAATCCTATTTCTCATTTTCTTTATTTTTCTTTAAATTTAAATGATATTCTTTATAATTCAAATTTCATTTAATTAATTAGTTGTTGAGTCTTTGTTAGACTTTGTGCTGATAAACATAAATCCCTTAAGCATATATATGTATAAGCATGTATATGTATATGAGAATTATATTTTGCACAATCCAATTTGTTTTATACAAATTAATCAAAATGACGTTTTGTAATGAATTTCATATTTTTGTGAGTGGGTAACAAATTATAAAATTCATCAAAATTTACCCATAAATATCGACACCGAACCGGAGAAAACCCTTAGATCTAGATCCAAGAGCATTCGAAAGGGAAAAGAGATGGCCGGAAGAGATCTCCAAGCTGAGTTAGATGAAGCTTTAGAGCAAATTAGGTTAGAGAAAATTAGGATAAGGGATGAGGCTTTGGAGAATGAAAGGAGACTTTCCAATGAGAGGCAAGAAGCAATTAGGAGGGAGATTGAAGAGATTAGGCAAGCTCTTGTGCGACGAGAGCCTAACCCTCAAGATCCTCCACCTCCACCACCGGTACCGCAGCCGGCGGCTAATATTCGGGTTGTGCCCATTGCTATTGAAGAGCCATAAACATTAGGGCGACGTATGGATCCGGCACAAAGAGCACACCGTCCGGGTGTGAACTTAGGAGATCCCGCAACCCACAATTACGAGCTCCGCCCTCAAGTTCTACAAATGATCCGGCATAATCAATTTGGAGGGATGGAAGGAGAGTCTCCTCATCAACACTTGATGAACTATGAGATCTTGATGGAGACTCTTAGACCGCCTAGATTGGAGAGCAACAACCATAAGCTTAGGGCTTTTTCCTTCTCACTTAAGGATAAAGCCTTGGCTTGGTATCAATCTATTCCACAAGGGCGAGTGAGTACTTGGGAGGAGATGACAACCGAGTTTTTGACTAAGTTCTTCCCACCTTCCAAGACTACCGAGTTAAGAGGGAAGATTAATGCCTTCGTGATGAAGGATAGAGAGAGTTTATTCAAGTCTTGGGAGAGGTTCAAAGACCTTCTCCTAGATTGTCCACACCATGGTATACCAAAAATTGAGCTATTAGAGATCTACTTCAAAGGACTTGATGAAGATAGCCAATTCAAGCTCCAATCTCTTTCCGGTGGGACTTTCATGGAGAAGAATGTAGATGAAGCTTGAGAGTTTGTAGAGAAACAAGCTTTGGTGATTGAGAAGTACTCCCATAGGAAGAGTGATGGGAGGAAAGCGGGAGCATATGAGGTGAGTGAAGTCACCATGAGCAACTTCAAGCTTGATGCAATCAACAATGAGTTGAAATCTTTGAGAGAGTTGTGCACTACAACTTTGAAGAATCAAGCAACCTCTCAAATGCAAGTGCAAGCAAACTTGCCTTCCAAGGAGGAAGATGTGAACTATATGGGAAGGGGCAACTACAACAACTACCAAGGCCCAAGGAACTTCAACAACAACCGGCAATTCAACAATTACCGGCCAAACCACAACCATCCCGGGTTTTCCTATTCTAACCCGGATGGAGCCTTAAACCTCCCGCTTCCACAAGCGCAGCTCCACCACCAAAGGCTTCACAAGAACCTCCACCCAGATTTACTCAACCTCCAAAGGATAGAACCGAGATGATGTTTGAGCAATTGCTTGGAAGGTTGAGTGGTCTTGAGAGCACGGTGACTTCCATTTCTAAAGCTCAAAAGGTGTTGGAAGCACAAGTGTTCCAAAAGGCGGGTGAAGCTCATAGGGATCCGGGAAAGCTTTCCGGAAGAACCGAAGACAACCCAAGAGGCCAAGTATTGGCCATCTCAACAAGGAGTGTGCTGAATATGAAGGATCCCTTACCTAAGGGAAGTGACAAGGGGAAGCAAGTAGTGGTTGAGGAAGAGACCTTGCAAGAAGATGGAGGCAAGAGCAAGGATGATGAGCCGACTTATTTGGCACCACCTCCATACAGGCCACCACTACCATTCCCACAATCACGAGCAAGAGCTCGCTTGGACAAACACTTTGGTAAATTCCTTGAACTTATGTCTAAATTGCATATTAACATTCCGTTCATGGATGCTATTCTAGGTATGCCGGCATATGGCAAGCTCTTGAAGGAGATACTCTCCAACAAAAGGAAGTTGGAGGAGTATGGAGAAGTAAGGATGACAAAGAGATCCTCGGAATTAATCCAAATAATAAAGGAGGAGATGCCTCCTAAGCTAAGAGATCCGGGATCTTTTTGTGTGTCAATTAGAGTGGGAGAAGTGAATTATGAAGCCCTATATGATCTTGGGGCAAGTGTGAGCATCATATCGCTTGCACTTTGTAACAAGGTTGGGCTAGGAGAGCCAAAACCGGTCAAGATGACCCTTTACATGGCGGACCGTTCTATCACTCACCCGGTTGGAATCTTGGAGGACATACCGGTGCAACTCAGGAAGTTCTATGTGCCGATTGATTTTGTTGTCTTGAACATCCCAGCGGATTATCCGGTTCCCATCATCTTAGGGAGACCTTTCCTAGCCACTTCCGGATGCTTGGTGGATTGTAAGAATGGGATTCTCTCCTTCAACATTGGAGAAGAGAATATCAAGTTCAAGCTGTCCACCATGATGAAAGGGCCAACCCTTGATGAAGATGTATTCAACATTGTCGAGCAAGAGGAGTCTAGGGAAGTTGTGAGCTCGATCTTGATCAAGGACCCCTTGGAGAAGGTTCTTAACTTAAGTTTGATGGAGGAAGGTGTTGAGGAGGCTTGCAATGAAGAAATCAAGGCTTTGGAAGCATTGGAAAAGGAGACAAGAGCTGAATTTGAAGTCCACGAGAGTGTGCTGAATTCGTGTAGGAATCACGGCCAGGGCCCAAGAACCACGCCCGTGGAAAGACCCGTGGAACTCTCTGGAATGCTCCGAAATGCAAGTTTTGCAAGTTCCACGGCCGTGGTAGTGCCAGAGGCCGTGATTCTGCCCGTGGTTTCCCCAGAAACTGCCTTTGTTGTTGATCAAGCTTCAAGGAACCTTGAGGAGTCTTCATTTGCTTTGGTTTCATCTCAACCAACACTATATGGATCGTCTCCGCTCGATAAAGGTCCTCCTAAACTTGAACTCAAACCCCTCCCCTCTCATTTGAAGTATGATTTTCTTGGTGAAAATTCTACATATCCGGTTATTGTGAATACATGCTTGAATGATGATGAACTTGCTAGATTGTTGCATGAGCTAAGATTGCACAGGAAAGCCATTGGCTATACCATTGATGATTTAGTTGGCATCAAACCTTCTTTGTGCATGCATAAAATCTTGATGGAAGATAATCATAAACCTTCAATTGAACCTCAAAGAAGACTAAACCCTATCATGAAAGAAGTAGTGAAGAAAGAGATCCTTAAATTGCTAGATGCGGGAAACATTTTCCCGATTTCGGATAGTAAATGGGTTAGTCCGGTGCATGTGGTTCCTAAGAAGGGTGGGATGACCGTAGTAACCAATGAGAATAATGAACTAATCCCAACTAGAACGGTTACGGGATGGAGGATGTGTATTGACTATAGGAAGCTTAACATGGCCTCTAGGAAAGATCACTTCCCTCTTCCTTTCATTGACCAAATGCTAGAGAGATTAGCTCAACATTCCCATTTTTGTTACTTAGACGGTTATAGTGGATTCTTCCAAATCCCTATTCATCCCGATGACCAAGAGAAAACCACATTTACATGTCCTTGGGGTACTTTTGCATATAGGAGAATGCCATTTGGGTTGTGTAATGCACCCGCCACCTTTCAAAGGTGTATGATGGCTATCTTTTCTGAGTACATTGAGAATATTATGAAAGTGTTTATGGATGATTTTTCTGTTTATGGATCTTCCTTTGATGATTGCTTAGCTAACTTGTCTCTAGTGCTTAAGAGATGTGAGGAGACAAACCTTGTCTTGAATTGGGAGAAATGCCACTTCATGGTAAGTGAAGGAATTGTGTTGGGACACTTGGTGTCCAACCGTGGCATTGAGATTGATAGGGCTAAGATTGAAACGATAGAGAAGTTGCCACCACCTACCTCGGTGAAGGGGGTAAGGAGTTTTCTAGGGCATGCCGGTTTTTACCGGAGATTTATTAAAGATTTCTCTAAGATTTCCAAGCCTCTTACTAACCAACAAATGAAAGATGTTGAGTTTGTTTTCTCCAAGGATTGCCTTGAGGCTTTTTGTAGGTTGAAGAACGCTTTGATCTCCGCACCCATCATGCAACCTCCGGAGTGGAACTTACCATTTGAGATCATGTGCGACGCGAGTGATGTAGCCGTTGGGGCTGTTTTGGGACAAAGGAAAGATGGGCTTACACATGCCATCTATTATGCTAGCAAGACGCTAGATGATGCCCAACTCAATTATGCTACCACCGAGAAGGAGTTGCTAGCGGTGGTGTATGCGTTTGAGAAGTTCCGCTCATATCTTGTTGGAGCGAAGGTCATTGTTTATACGGATCATGCTGCGATCCGTTATCTCCTTACAAAGAAGGATGCCAAGCCTAAGTTGATTCGGTGGATCCTTCTTCAAGAATTTGATTTGGAAATCCGGGACAAGAAAGGGTCCTAAAATTCTGTGGCGGATCACCTTAGTAGACTCCCTCCATTGGAGTTTGAGAGAGATGACATGCCAATTGATGACTCATTCCGGGATGAGCAATTGCAAATGGCGGAGAAGTGCTTGTTCCAAGTGTCTAGAGGAGGTGAGCCATGGTATGCCGACATTGTGAACTATCTTGTGTGTGAGGAAGTGCCTCCCGGTTTGTCATATGCCCAAAGGAAGAAGTTCTTCAAAGATGTAAGGCACTACTATTGGAGTGAACCACTTTTGTTCAAGAGAGGGCCGGATGGAGTCTTTAGAAGATGCATAGCGGAAGATGAGGTAGAGAGTGTGATCCGCCATTGTCATTCCTTGCCATGTGGAGGGCATGCTAGCTCACACAAGACATGTGCTAAAGTGTTGCAATCGGGCTTCTTTTGGCCAAGTTTGTTCAAGGATGTGCAAAACTTTGTGGTAGCTTGTGATGCTTGCCAAAGGACGGGCAACATCTCAAGGAGGAATGAGATGCCCTTGAACAACATACAAGAAGTGGAGATATTTGATGTGTGGGTTGTGGACTTCATGGGACCATTCCCCTCTTCTTGTGACAACCTCTATATCCTATTGGCGGTGGACTATGTTTCGAGATGGGTGGAGCCAATCGCCTCTCCCACAAATGATGCCAAGGTTGTGGTGCGGTTCTTCAACCGAGTGATTTTCCCTAGGTTTGGAACACCAAGGGTGATCATAAGTGATGGAGGGAAGCACTTCACCAATAGGAACTTTGGAGCACTTTTGGCTAAGTATGGGGTGACTCATAAGGTGGCAACACCTTACCATCCCCAAACTAGTGGCCAAGTGGAAATCTCCAACCGGGAGATAAAGGGAATTCTTGAGAAGACGGTTTCTAGAACGAGAAAAGATTGGGCTATGAAGCTCGATGATGCCTTGTGGGCATATAGAACCGCTTTCAAGACACCAATTGGCACCACTCCTTACAAGTTAGTCTATGGCAAGTCTTGCCACCTTCCGGTAGAGATGGAGCATAGAGCATATTGGGCCATTAAGTGGCTAAATTTTGACCTCAAGGAGGCCGGTGAGAAGAGATTGCTTGATATGAATGCTCTTGAAGAGATCCGGTTGGATGCTTACGAAAATGCCCGGATCTACAAGGAGAGGACCAAAAGTTGGCATGACAAGCGTCTCATCCCGAAGGAGTTGAGTGAAGGCGACCTTGTCCTTCTCTTCAACTCAAGGCTGCGGCTCTTCCCCGGAAAGCTAAGGTCGAGGTGGACCGGTCCTTATGTGGTGAAGAAGATCTTTCCCCATGGAGCGGTTGAGAAAGGAGGGGAGCATTGTGGAGACTTTAAGGTGAATGGGCACCGGTTGAAGAAGTATATTCCGGGAGCTCCGGTGGATATGATTGCCACACTTCACCTTGAGTGAGACGCCCCCGAGTTTGGTCAAGCTAATGACCTTAAAGAAGCGCTTGATGGGAGGCAACCCATTGGTAACGTTTTCCCCTTTTCGTTTTTGTTTTTGTTTGTGATTTTTCTGTTTTTGTGTGTTTGGTGTGCTTTGTGTGTGTGCTAGAGTCTTGGTAGCAATGGAAGCCTTGCATGGCATGTGGATGATGATGATGAGTCCCTCATCAATTATGGGTGGAGCGGACGCGGAACTTGGACGGCTAGCGGTGCCTAGCGCGGGTCCCGACGCCATGATGAACATTTAGAGCTCTCTACCATCGTTGATAGGATCATCCGCCATCACTCCACTTAAGTGATCCCAAATACCAAAGCAAACCACTTTTACATTGTGAGAACCCTCTTTCACTCTTCTTTACTTGAATGCCACATTGGGGACAATGTGTTTCTAAGTATGGGGTGGGGTTTGCATGATCGTTTGCATGATTAGCATCTAGGGTAGTTTCTTTTAGTCACATGCTTCATTATGTCTTGCATTATACATAGATATTTCGAAAAATCCAAAAAAATCAGAAAATTTTAAAAATTTTAGTGCTTCTAAGCTTGGGAATGACCCTTATGATGAAATCATCTTGTGAATTGGCTATGGATGACTTTATGAATTGAATTGATGCATGCATATGTGGACTTGAAGTACTTATCTTGAACCCCATGAATGGATTGTGATCATGATGTTTGTCTTGATTGGATTGAGTATTGAAAGTCGAAATTACATGCTAGTTCTTGCACATCATCTAGGAATGAATGAGGCAATTCATCTTTCTCTACTTCTCTTCTTGATCATGTTGTTTGAACACCTCAATTAAATTTGACCTCTTTTAACCCATCCGGGAATAGGAGCATGTTAGTGTGTTGAGGTGTATGAAAAGCAAGTGTGGGGTGAAGTTATTGATGAAAGAATGTTATGAATGAAGTGCTGAATTTGTTGTGAAAGTGTAGACAAAAATATAGGTTTGGGGACATTGGTTTAAATGACGAGTAGCTCGGCACCATTCACATAATCGGGTGTTTGTGCCTTGCCAAAGTCAAATAAACCGATAATTCTAACGAGCTTTGGTATGTGTGCCCGGTGTGGATGCACCTCGAAAAATAAAAAAGCCCGAGGACGGCTAATCACCAAGGTTTCGGCTTTTGTACACCAATGCCATTGTCTCAAAAATAAAGTAAAAGAAAAGAAAGAAAAAAAAGGAGAAAATATACACTTGTGGGAAGTTAATCAAAGACAAAATTATGGAGTTAGTTCCATTCCCGGATTAGCATCACATAGCCTAGAAAAATTCCCACCTAATCACAACATTTCTTGGCCTTTTATTTCACAAGCCCTTGTGACCTATTTGCATGTGTGCAAGACTTAGTGATCTAGATTGAATATGCTCATGATCATCTTGACTTCTTTATTTTCGCATTTCATGCATGCTTTCGAGTTAAGTATAATTGTCTTTCCGTGCCTTCATTTATTCGATGCATGATTGCTTGTCCATTGCTATGAAACATGACTATGAAGGTGATCCAATATTAGAAGCACAACTCCAAAAATATTTTGTCATTTTTCTGCATACATAAATCATGTCATCTCTTAGTCTATAGTTGGGGACTTGCTCGGGGACGAGCAAACCTTAAGTATGGGGTATTTTTGATAACACGATTTATGACTTAGGTTTAGACACTCATTTAGATAGATTTTCCACTCATTCATGCATGGTTTAGCACTAGTTCACGACGTTTGCACTCAATTCATGTATTTTATCGAGATAGACGTCTACACGGACTTTTGCGTTGCTTTGTAGGTATTTTGGGAGATTTATAAGCTTAATCGATACATTCGAGGATCGTTCCTCGAGATGACACACCTTCGGACTCATTAGGATGCAAGCTAGAGGCTAAGGAAGACTCATGGGACCTTGTTGTTGCATGTCATGACTTAATGATCCAAAACAAGCTGAAGCATCAAAACCACGGTCACTAGGACTTCCACGGGCGTGGAATTGGACCGTGGTTTTTGCTAGACGGTTGTGATAGCTGTGCCACGATCTTCATGGCCGACTCTTGCAAATTTGTAGGATAAATAGGTGGTCCTGCAAGGCTGAAAGGGGAGGAATCCACATCCACTCTCACTACCATTCTCTCATACACTCTCAACAAGAAAGATTCTCTCAATTGGAAGCTTGGATTGGAGCTACTCTTGGAGGAGAAGAAAAGTTCCATTGGAGAAGAAGAGAAGAACACACCACTATTAGTCTTTGATAGATTTTAGAGTGAAGATTTTCGGAATCGTTTTCTAGGGTTATAAGAATCGATTGAACCTTCTTTTGAACGGTTGTGAGTCTTTCTAATTCTCATATTCAGCTTGGTTTTCCTTATTCTACTTGTTCATCTCTTTCTCTTCATTATCTTGCAAATGGAAGCCATGATTTTATGTTTGATGATTTTGATTGTGATGATGTATGTTGTTGGCTAAATAGATGCGATTCTAGGGTAAGGAAAGGATGGTTATGGCTTGGACTATGATAGAATAGACTTAAATGTATGCTTGGATGATTCGTTTGATTGAACCTAGTCACTGTTAGAATCCACGGTTTGTTCTAGATAAACCACGGCCGTGGACCTTGATGAACATCCCGTGATTTTGATGAATTTGCTTGTAATGATAAATCCAAGTGTTAGGTTGTTAGATTGTTGAAATCCTAGTGTTGTTGAATTAAATCTATCCTAGGGTGACCTAGTGCTAGCAATCTAAGTGTTAGAAGAGACCTACCCGGTGATTCTTGCTCTTTAATACCAAAGATGACGAACTCTAGGTAGAAGCCGCTATTGGACTGAGTGTGCTAGGATAGTTGTTTAGGACTTGCCTTCCCGAGACCTACCCGGTAAAGAGAGGTTAGATCCCTAAGTAACCATCCGGTTTTTGTAGAATTCCTATCCTTAGGCTCTTTGAGACTTACCCGGTGATGAGACCTTAGGAACGGACTAGTGGACCATGAGACCTACCCGGTGATTGATCCCAATCTAGAAACACTCACTCCCAACATATTATAGTCGATCCAAGTAATGATTAGATAGCTTGAGTCCAATGCCATAACCGGAATTTCCAACCCCTAGAATCCGCCTTTTCTCCCCTTGATTACACTTTTCGTATTTGCTTGTTTACTTGTGGTGTTAGCTTAGTTGATTGTTGATTTCGCATGATTTGTGACCTTTGATTGATCACCTAAAAACCAAACCAAAAACATTGAGATTTTCATTTCTTTATTCCTTTCTCTTTTCTTAGTCTAGATCAACACTATCTTTAGTCACTATTTGACTCGATTTCACCTCAGTCTTTGTGTTCGACCTCGGAATGCTATCCCTACTACAAAACGTCCCGTACACTGCGGGTTCGCTAGGAGTTAGGAGAAATATAACGAGTATAAATTTAAGGCTTTTTGCGTGCATACATCCTTAGCGTAACAGGTCTTCTTCTCCTTCTGTCCCACCAACAACGGCGCGAGACTCCTTCGATGTCCTCCGGCACACCCAGCCATGCAACGAGTCAAAAGACCACCTTCGGCGTCGTTTCTGGCATCAGCAGCCCCAAACCGTGGGCGCACCTTACTCCAGCAGCAGGGGAACCAAACTTTTTGAGCCGCGGGTGCGGTTCCTCTAGAGCTGCAGGTGCGGATGACCAGAGTTGTTGTTGTGGCATCCTCCTTAGCCGCCGATGCATTCCATCCATGATGCGGGTCTTGTTAGTCAGGTAAGGACCTCACATCCTTTCACTACATTACCCTCCTTGTATACACGCTGATGAGAACATCTAATTATGTCTTTAATCCCTCCGTAGCAACCTTGGAAGATGACTAAAGGAGTTGTTGCATCCCCGAGTTATTAAGTCAATGACCATTCAACTTCAAGTCCAGATTTGGGACAGTTAGATTCTTCCTTTGTTGCTGAATTTCGGATGTGTTATAGTCTGAGTTGCATAGTAAAGCATTTTGTGATTTGAGAGGAATTCGAGTTATGGTTGAGAAGTTATGGTTTCCCAAAGTAGAGATCCCATGCAGTTTTCTAGCTTGTGTTGAAATATTTTTAAGTGTTGAAAAAACTGCTTGTGATGCAGTTTTGAATGAATTATATACCTCTGATGGACTTGAGTTTTGGATATCTTGTTTACGGATATGCATAGTATCATGTATTAAGTTTGGAGATCGATCCAACGGTTAGTTCCGGATTTGTGATGTTCTGAAGTTAGGTATAAGTATAGTTTTGTTGTGTTATGTTAAGGTTTGTGTTCTTGGAGATGGTTTGGAATTTGGGTGATCTTATGGAATAGTAGCATAGAAGTAGACATGGCTTGGCATGTGAGTAGGTGTTCTCGGATGTTTGGGTTTTAGTAGTAGCGTGTTAGTTGGACCTTAGACAGTTTAGGTTAGGAGTTTGAAAGATGATGATCTTTCAAACTTGCTAGATCTTTTCCTTTTAGATTTGGACTTTATGTCTTGTGGTTTCTGCGGAAGTTCTTGAGACTAGGTTTGGGACACCATAGCATATCGTTATAGGATCGTGTGAGGATCTTTGAGACTAGAAGTAGTGACCTTCTAGCATGTTATTTTATGATCTTGTAGAAATCAATGAGACTAGAAGTAGTAGTCTTCTAGCATGTTGTTATATGATCTTGTAGAGATCATTGAGACTAGAAGTTGAGGAATTCTAGTATATCGGATAATCGTTGATCTGTGTGCCTTGTTGTTCAGGCATAGAGTACTTTCATGCTGGAAGTTGAGCGGAATATGAAAGCTGGGATTTTCTTGAGACAGGTAAGTCCTTTGACCTTACTTAACTGACTTTTTGTGTATTAGCGTGATTGTAATACCGGTGTTTGCTTGAGTTTTTAATGACAATAACTTGAGTAGGATGACCTTTCTTGTTAACAGGCCCAAGTGTATGATAACCGGGTGGTGACAACTTGTCCATTTCTACAAGAGACTGGAGGTTCTCTACGACTAGTCTAGGTAGGTAAATGGTGAGATGCATCGGATCCAGCCCTGTTGGTATAAGGGGACAGAGGCGAGTTTCAGGAGATTCTCGTGTCACAAAATAAGTTGAACTAGTAAAGTGAATAATGTAATAAAGATAATAACCGGTTGATGTGTGAGCACTCTGTGTTGTGTATCTGATTGATGTGTGAGAGCATGCTATAGTCTCTGATAGAGACGGACGATTCACTCGAGGTTCTTACAGCAAGTGTTTTCCGCCCTAGGTACGAGTTTGCAGTTCACGACTACTTATCATCCTCAAACTGATGGTCAATCTGAGCGGACCATCAAGACTCTGGAGGACATATTACGAGCCTGCGTGTTGGACTATGGACATGTGTGGCTAGATCACCTTCCCTTAGTGGAGTTTTCGTATAACAATAGTTGGCACGCATCGATCAAGATGACTCCTTATGAGGCGTTATACGGACAGAGATGCCGTACACCGTTGTGCTAGGACGAGCCGAGTAGTGCTAGCGGAATAGCACCCGAGCAGATTCAAAATGACATGGCTCGAGTAGCGGTGATCCGTAAGCAGATGTTAGCAACACAGAGTCGGCACAAGTCTTATGCACATAAGAGGCGCAGACCTCTGGTGTTCAGAGTTGGAGCTAAGGTATGGTTGAGAGTATCCTTGACACGAGGTGTTAGACGTTGCGGCGTCAAGAGGAAGTAGAGTCTCAGATACGTCGGACCATTTGAGATTCTTGAGCGAGTTGGAGATGCAGCATACATGCTTTGCCACCAAAGCTTGAGGGTTTCCACCCAGTCTTCCATGTGTCTCAGTTACGGGAGTACATCCCATACCCGAGACACATCGTCAGCCACGAGGATTTTAGAGGTCGAGCCAGACCATACATTCGTAGAGCACCCGGTAGGTGTCTTAGACCGTAGTACGAGACGCTTGCGGACATAATGATGATGATGATTCAGTGGTCGATTCGAGGAGCTGATGAGGCGACTTGGGAGACAGAGGATAATATCCAACAAAAATATCTAGCGGAAATATCCGGAGGCGACTTGGGAGATAGAGGATAATATTCAGTGGTCGATGCGAGGAGCTGATGAGGCTTTCCTTGCTCCTTTCTTGAGGTTTTCTGAGTGTTGAGATTACCTTCGAGTGAGGTAATTCCCTTGGACTTACTTAGCTTCATTCCGTATATTGGTCTGAGTGTTTTGATTTGTTTGTGTTGTTTATCATGTTATAACGGATAACTAGAATATGATTCACCTTTATAACCTTAATTGGCCAAGCGTATGATAACCGGGCGGTGACCACTTGTCTAGTTCTATAAGAGACTAGAATGTGCTCTTGCAACCCAGGCCCGCAGGTAACGGATAATACTGATCTATTTCTGTTGGTAGACGGAAGCGGAGGCGAGTTTCGGGAGATTCCCGTGTGAAAAAAGAAGTTGAATTCGGAATGATTGACTTAATGAAAGATAATAACCGGTTGAGTGTGAGCATGCTATATGTTTACTTTACCTTATGTGTGTTTGTGCCTTTACGTTCTTTCTGATATCTACAATGTTAGCTAACGGTTTATACTCGATGTTGTAGATGTTTCACAGCTTCAGGATGTTGCTGAGTGATCCGGATCGTGTGGTCAGCCGGGGTTCCCGTACATTATAAGACGAAATCGGGTTTATGTTTATGTTGTTGCTTTCCCTTTTGTTTTGAACTCGGCTGCGAGTCTTTTACGCTTCCTTTTGTTTAAACCTTTGGTTTTATATTGAGTTGTGGTTTTCATTTGTTTGTGTCTTGTTGTAAGATCCGTTGTGTCGTTGCTACTATGAGGGTCATGACCCATTGTGAGGTCCTAGCCCGTAATGCTTCGAGTTTCCAGAACTTGGGGTGTTACAATATGATATCAGAGCTCTAGGTTGGGAACAATGGCACTCGAAATCTTCTAAAGGTCGGATGGATAAATAAACAAAACCCGCAAGGGGTCTACGCTTTCAAAAGGGGGACTTTTGTTTTAAACTTGTCGGTCTGGGATAGATGTGCAACCACCACTACCTCCGCGGATATCAACAGTGTAGTTTCTTATATGTTGGCCTTTATATGATTTTCTTGGATTTCTACTTTAGTTGTAGCGTGGCCTTATATCTAGTCTTATATATCTATCCCTATCGCAGATGGCGCGTACTAGAGCTACATCTACTATGGGGCGTGGAAGGGGTCGACCACGTCTTCCACCTGCCGTCCATGGACGAGGACGTACAGGGAGACCTCCACTAGCTAGAGGTCGGGGCCAAGCCCCAGTTACCGATCCGCCTATCGCTGAGGCGTTTGCTGAGGAAGTTGTCGAGAGTGTTGTTCCTGAGGCTGGGAATGGGACCGCCGCTAGGTTTGGAGCATAGAGAGCGCCTTCGACGGAGTTTGTATGAGTATCTATCAGAACTTCTGCATACCGTGACTACGTGCTGAGAGTTGAAGAGGATATCAAGACTGGAGGACCGGCACCAACACCGCCAATTTCTGCGAGATCAGTTGAGGTTTTGCAAAGAGTTACATAGATCTTCACCCCACCTGCTAGAGTTGTTGAGGTCGTTAGAGCACCAGTTGAGATGAGAGAACCGAAGCCCGATAGTTGGTTGAAGGCTTTCGACCAGCTAAAGGTTCCCATTTTCATGGGGAAGACTGGTTTAGAGGTGGAGTTGTGGCTGGGACATCTGGATTCTACTATGGAGGCAATCGGTTGCCCAGAGGAACGTTAAGCCAACATAGCACATACGTTGTTGAAGGATCAGGGTCATTCTTGGTGGAGGACAACTCGTAGTAAGGTTACTAGTTATGAGCAGATGAGACGGTGATCAAGGATTTATACTGCCCTGCAACTATGAGGAGGGAACGTCTTCAAGATTTCCTCGAGGCTGGATTTGAGGATTTGCCTATTGTTGAGATCATTAACAAGTTTCAGGATGAGTTGTCTTTGTTGGTTCCGTCTGCACCACTTGAGGATCAGCATGTTTACCTTTTCTCTCGGAGGTTGAGGGAGTCGACACACTCTTATCTTGTTGGTTTCCGTTATGATTCTTTGACGGACTATCAGGATAGAGCTTTTGCATATGAGAGGGACCGACCGGGCCAAAAGAGAGCTTCTCAGACAGGAGGTCCTCAAAAGAGACAGAGGATTAGATCAGTCAGTGCTGGAGCAGCCGGGTTTGGGCGCAGTCAGACGCCGGGACGTTCTGGTTTTGAGTAGAGTTTTGACAGAGGACAAAAGTGTCATAATTGCGGAGGTGCTGGACACATTTAGGGATGGCAATGGGTCGGGTGGTGGGTGGATTACCCAGATTTCCACCCGACCCGCCAACGAAATCCACCCACCTCACCCGACCCGCCAAACCTTCCACCCGCATCCGATCCACCCGCATCCAACGGATGAAGCGGGTGGATCGGGTGAGAATTCGGGTGTTCTACGGAACTTTCGTAAATAGGTAATTACTAAAATACGATACTGAAAATTAATTAAAGAATACATAAATTCAGCTAGAATCATATTTTTCTAGAAAAAACATGAGAAATTTGCATCCAACAAAAGTATGATATAAATTACAACATAACGAACAAAATAAGATCTAAATAAAATTATTATTATGTGTCATAAGTTGATGTTCTTAAAAAAACACGAGAAATGTGAGGGGATGTATTTAAGTTGACGTTCTTCAGCGTCGAATGATTCTAAACTCTAAAGCCGCGACAAATATTGCAGTCAACGAATCAGCCTGCACAACCAATACAACCAACAATACAAATTATCATATAAGCAAAACTTGAGCATGCATATTTAGCCTATAAGTAAGATTTGAGCATGTATATATCAACACATAAGCAAGGATTGAGCATGTACATATGCACATATCAACCTATAAACAAGAATCCCACAAGTCATAAGAAAAATCAGATTTATAACTATGAGAAACTAAACATGCACAAATCCTAGAAAATCAACATTCACTCATAAATTGAGCATACATAACAATCTGCACTCGTAAATTAAGCATGCATAATGATCCAACAACGACTATTGTATGAGAGTCTCGTAAGATCCCTCAAGTTGCCCAAAAACTAGCTCACAAAATGATCATTGTGGATTCATAATGAAAACCTAGATAGGGAAGAATCCTTATTCATTCCTGCTAGATGACAGAAGATATGTAACTATCATGATTGACCCCGACCATGCAGGATTAAACTTCATAATCCACTCTACAATGTATTAAGAGTCAAATGGTTATTTTATCAAGAAGAGTTGTATGATGTTTTTTCCTTGTTCACTTTCGATAGGGACCTTAAGTCTTTGGAAAAATTCAGTTTTACATTTCAAATAAAGAAAATTTACAAGTACTCGACATAATGATATCAAGGTATTGTCATCTTACCTTCAATATGTCTTGTATACCTCTAGAAGTTGGTTGACAACAAGACCAAAATCATGAAATCGAAGAACTTCCATCGTATGAGTTCATGGCCGAAATTCCTAGAAAATATTCCAAATGTAAACATTGTGAAACTTAGTGAAAAATTTAGGAGGCATAACAACCTTGGTGTATGTATGGTTGAAAATAGCAGTCATGTATAACAAATAACAGCCTTTTGTGTTCAGATCTATATTCCAAACACATGTACTTTCATATCACATCTTCAGGCCAAATACTTTTTTTTCAGAAAAGCTGATGTCACACAAGATACTACTCAATTCATGTATAAAGCAAAATATATTCACATACACAAGCCAAAACAAGCTCTGAGCATCCAAGAAACATTTATTTATCATAGATAACATCAATAGTATCAAGTAGTATAAATCGAAACTAACAAATGTCAAGAAGGAATGCTAGTGAAGTGTCAAAAGAGGTGTGAATGAAGATTGAAAAGAAACCTAGTAAACTAAAGGGGAGTGCTTACTTATAAGATATATCAAGCCTGCAAAAAACTAAATTAAAAAGGAGAGTTACATTCACTTTCAATGCTATCCAGTGAAACAAAAAAGTGAAGAGCATATACATGAATTAGTTCAAGAAATGAATATATGAAGGCAATAAACAAATTGGAAGAATCGGAATATTGAATTCAATTACTCACCACTCAATAGACGGAGAAGAAGGAAGAACTGTGAAGCCTCACAAGTCAAAACTGTGAAGCCTCACAAGTCAGAACTGAACTCTAAGATAAGATGAGGAAGCTGAAGAAAAATAAGAAAGCATCACAAGTCAAAACTAGCTAAATCACACTAGAAAAACTAGAAAGAAACCTCATTCATCACAAGAATAACGAGTAAAACAAGAAAATTTTAAGACAAATAGAAACTCACACCAAATCTAAAGAGAAATGTCGAAGAAGAAGAAATCCTGGGTGGTGAACCGGCAAAGACGAAGAGGGCGATTGTCGAACAAATCCGGTGAGACAAAGAGTAGAAGAGGAAGACTGCGAGTGGCGAACAGATCTGGTGAAGACGATGAGAGGAAGAGGAACAATAGACGAACCGGAGAAGGCGAAGACTAACACCAGCGATTCGGAGAATGGATTTGGTGAAGACGAACAATCTCATTTTACTCTACATGAAGAAACTGAGGAGTGGCCGCCGAATAGATGTGGAAGTATGAGATCCAAAATTTTTTAGGGTTTCACTAATTCTCTTATATACCTAGGAAATATATATATTTATATATTAAAATTTTAAACGGGTGGAAACGGGTCGGGTGGGTGGATGGATGATGAATCGGGTGGCGGGTGGATGAAACCTCCACCCGAATCCGACCCGATCCATCACCCGCTTCACCCGTCACCCGTTTTCACCCGCTTTACGTCGGGTTTTCACCCTTTTACGGTGGATCGGGTGATCGGGTATCCATCGGGTTCGGATGAAGTTTCCATCCCTAGACACATTCGAGCTAATTGCAAGAAGCCCGCAGTGACTTGCTTTTCTTATGGCAAGCCATGACATAGAGCTGCGTTTTGCCGTCAGGGCAAGGCGCTATCGCAACAGGGATATTCACCTAATAGTGTTGGAGGAGGTGGATAGAGACCTCATTATCAACAACAACAGTAGAGAGTTCCTGGCTCTACCGCTCCTCAATGTTCCACTCTGGGACAGGGGAGAGGTAGAGGACGAGTTTGTGGTTCTGTAAACACCAGAGATGCATCAGCCAGGTTTATGAGGTGAGGAGTATTGTAGAGCCGACAACGCCAGCGACCACATGTACCATTCATATTTATGGTAATTCTGTCAGAGTTATTTTCGATACCGGTGTTACGTATTCTTTTATAATTGATACATGTGTAGATAGATTGACGTTAGTTACCGTGGAAAGTAGACCCTTCTTTATAGGATTACCGGATGGGGTAAGATTCGAGGTACACGAGATGGTTGCAATTGCCCTATTAGATTGGGAGGTTGCGATTGGCCAGCTGACTTCTTCGTCATGTACTTAGTACATGAAGAAGTTATTCTGGGTATGGATTGGATGGATCGTCATCGAGCAGTTCTGGACATCGGCAAGAGGACAGTGACGGTAACTACAGATGCAGGCTATGTTGAGATCTTCAGAGGATCGAATCTCGGGAAGATCGGTACAGTCATTAGTGCAGTTCGAGCTGCGAGACTTATCAAAAAGGGTTGCGAGGCTTTTTGGTGCTATTCCATGAAGTATATAACGAGTCCAGCTTTGGAGGAGATTCCAGTAGCTTGCGAGTTTTCCGACGTTTTTGGAGATCCATCAAGCTTACCTCCACAGAGGAGTGTAGACTTTGGCATTGATCTAGAGCTCGGTACGAGACCGATCTCTAAGGCTCCGTACCGTATGACGCCTATCAAGATACTTGAGCTTAAGAAGCAGCTCGAGAAGTTAGCAAAGAATGGCTTCATCCGCCCTAGTGTATCTCCTTGGGGCGCACCAGTACTCATCGTGAGGAAGAAAGACGGGTCGATGAGGTTATGCCTCGACTACCAAGAGATGAATAAGGTGACGATAAAGAATAAGTACCCATTGCCCCGTATCGACGATCTTCCGGATCAATTGCATGGAGCTTTAGTGTTTTCACGGATCGACCTGAGATTTGGATATCACCAGCTGATGTGTGGAATGCTCTCCCAGAAGATACGAGCATCCCGACGGGAAGGGAAATTTGTAACAGTAGGAGTGGGAAACCCGAAAATCTCCCCAAATTGGTCGATGGGGATGGCGTAGTTCTTGTTGAGCAGACGGAACTTTATTCCCGTCTTTTCCGGCACATAAGTAACGGAGCTTAGAAACTCGTACGTTGGCTCCAGATAAGCCGGCGCACGAATGACCAAAAAAGTCTCCAGCCTGACCATCGATATCATCCTTTGAAAATCCTGAACAACATGCAAACAATCAAAGTCACCAATATCCACATACCGCGGAGCGATGATGGTGCGGCCACAAATGCGATCAAAATCCTCTTGGAACCTCTCGTGTATAACTAACAGTTGTGGTTGCAGGGGAGGTGATGGAGAAGTTTGTCGAGCGGTAGAACGGTCTCGGAGAGCCTGCTGACGATCAGAACAGCGCAAAAGGTTCCATTGCATGTAGTGATCTCAGTCTGTTCTTGTTGTATCTCGGCCGAGATGAACACAATGGACCGAGGCGAAGTGCTTCGTCGATCAAAATTCCATATTTGTAACTTTTTCCCCCTAATCTCACTACCATAGGCTTCCTAAGGGGTACTTAAACACTTCCAACAATAAATTACAACAAATAATCTCCAATCTGAACAAATCAAACCAAAACCTAATGAGAAGGGTTTTGAATGAAATATTCAGATTTTCTGCAGCTTGAGAGGGGTTTGAGCGAGATTTGATGTTGGAGATCCGTATGCCGTGCTTTCCTTATCGATTTGGAGCCAAGAATCGAGCAAAACGACGGAGATTTGAGGAATTTTTAGTAAAGGGGCGCTGGTTCGGTCGAAGAGAGAATGTAGGGTAGGATGAAGATAGAGAAGTTCTTGCCCTTTTATACCCATCACAAATTTCGATTTCATTTCGGCCAAAATGGTTGCCGGACTGAGATGCTGGACCGAGGTGAGCGCCTGTTCTGCTCATTTTGGTTGACCGAACTTCATCTCGGTCGAGATGCTTTGACAAAATCCGAGATAGTTGTCCGTCGAAGCTCATTTCCTCAAATTCTTGAGGAGCAATCCATCCATGTGTTTCCTGAGTTGTTTTCCTTGGCTAGTAGCTAATTCTTGTCTAAGAGGACACACTAACACGAAACAAACTATCTAAACTAGTCTAGGAAAGAAAAAAGAAAGCAATACCTTGGGTTGTCTCCCAAGAAGCGCTTGGTTTAAGATCGCTAACTGGACCGTAAATCACTCTAAGCAAGATTCAGGGTTCAATCTCCTCAGCTGGAACTTCCGATTGATACTTCTTCAACCTATGACCGTTGACCTTAAAGCTTCCACTAGTTTCACCCATACTTCAACTACACCATGGAGAAAACATTTTTCACGATGTAAGGTCCTGTCCATCTAGATTTTAACTTACTTGGAAAAAGACGGAGGCAGGAGTTGAAGAGTAGAACGAGATCCCCTTCTTTGAGCTCCTTAGGGATGATGTGCTTGTCATGCCATTTCTTAGTTCTCTCTTTATAGATCTTGGCATTATCATAGGCATTCCAGCATAATCCTCCAATTCATTGATGTCCAAAAGCCTCTTCTCTCCAGCTTCCTTAAGGTAAAAACTTAGTCATTTGATGGCCCAATACGCCTTATGTTCCAACTCAACGGGAAGATGACAAGACTTTCCATATACCAAATTGTAAGGGGTGGTACCTATGGGGGTCTTGAATGCGGTCCTATACGCCCAAAGAGCATCGTTCAACTTCATAGACCAATCTTTCCTCGTTCTTAAGACGGTCTTCTCCAAAATTGCCTTGATTTCTCTATTAGAGATCTCCACCTGCCCACTAGTTTGAGGATGATAAGGGGTTGCTACCTTGCGGGTCACCCCATACTTCGATAGAAGTGCCTCACACTTCCGGGCTATAAAATGTGTTCCTCCGTCACTAATGATGATTCGAGGCGTTCCAAAGCGTGGAAAGATGGTCCTATTGAAGAACTTCACAACCACCATGGCATCATTAGTGGGAGAGGCAATGACTTCTACCCATCTAGAGACGTAATCAACTGCTAGAAGAATGTAGAGGTTTCCTGCAGATGATGGGAAGGGTCCCATAAAATCAATGCCCCACACATCGAAGATCTCGAATTCCTGAATATTGTTAAGAGGCATCTCGTTTTGTCTAAATATATTACCTGTTCTTTGGCATGCATCACAAGAAGCAACAAACGTTTGCACATCCTTGAATAATGAAGGTCAAAAGGAACCAGAACGTAATACCTTAGCGCACGTTTTGTGAGCGCTAACATGTCCTCTACAAGGAAGAGAATGGTAGTGTCGTATGACACTTGAAGTCTCATCCTCTGGAACGCAGCGTCTAAGCATCCCATCCGCTCCTCTCTTGAAAAGTAGAGGCTCGTTCTAATAGTAGTGACGCTCGTCCTTGAAGAACTTCTTCCTTTGAGCGTATGTCAATCCTGGAGGTATTTTTTGACAAACAAGATAATTAACAATATCAGCATACCAAGGTTCATTACCGTTAGCAATTTGGTGAAGCCAATGCTCCACCAAATGCAATTGCTCATCGAGAAAAGAATCATTAATGGGAAGATCGTCCTCTTTTAACGAGATAGGAGGTAGCCGGCTGAGGTGATCCGCTACAGAATTCTCGGATCCCTTCTTATCGCGAATCTCCAAGTCAAATTTTTTAAGCAAGAGAATCCAATGAATAAGACGCGGGTTTGCTTCCTTCTTAACTAGCAAGTAACGAGTAGCTGCATGGTCAGTATAGACAATAACCTTCGATCCTACTAAGTAAGAGCAAAATGTCTCAAATGCGAAGACAACTGCCAAGAGCTCCTTCTCAGTGATGACATAGTTCAGGTGAGCTTCTTCTAGCGTTTTGCTAGCATAGTGAATGGCGTTGGTCCGGCCATCTTTCTTCTGTCCAAGAACTGCTCCTACAGCCACATCTCTAGCGTCACACATGATCTCAAAGGGCAAAGTCCAATCAGGAGGTTGAATGATGGGAGCGGAGATCAATGCTTCCTTTATCCTGTAAAAAGCATCAAGGCATTCATGCGAGAACTCAAAAATAGCATCCTTATTACATAGATTAGTAAGCAGTTTATAGATCTTACAGAAATCCTTGATGAGCCTCCTGTAAAAACCTGCATGTCCAAGGAAATTCCGCACACCTTTAACAGGACAAGGTGGGGGAAGTTTTTCTATAGTCTCGATCTTAGCTCGATCGACTTTTATACCTTGGTTTGAAATGAGGTGCCCTAGAACAATTCCTTCACTAACCATGAAGTGACACTTCTCCCAATTCAAAACGAGATTAGTGTCTTCACAACGTTGTAAAACTAGAGAAAGGTTAGCCAAACAGTTATCAAAAGAGAAACCGTATACAGAAAAATCATCCATGAATACCTCCATGATCTCTTCGATATACTCGGAAAAGATAGACATCATACAACGCTGAAAAGTGGCGGGTGCGTTACACTATCCGAATGGCATCCTCCGATAAGCAAATGTCCCGCATGGACAAGTGAAAGTGGTCTTCTCTTGATCATCCGGATGGATAGGAATCTGAAAGTAACCACTATAAACATCTAAGTAGCAAAAATGGGAGTGTTGTGCTAACCGTTCAAGCATTTGATCAATGAATGGAAGAAAAAAAATGGTCCTTTCTCGTTGCCAAATTCAATCTTCGATAGTCGATGCACATTCTCCAATCTGTAACGGTCCTTGTGAGAATCAACTCGTTGTTCTTATTGGTTACAACGGTCATCCCACCCTTATTGGAAACTACATGCACCAGACTCACCCATTTGCTATCCGATACTGGAAATATATAACCTGCATCAAGCAACTTAAGGATTTCTTTCTTCACAACCTCTTTCATGATCGGATTTTACCGTCTTTGAGGTTCTCATGAAGGCTTATGATCATCATCCATCAATATCTTATACCGGAAAAGATAAGGCTAAACACAAACAAGATCATCAGTAGTATAACATAAAGCCTTTCTATGTGTTATCAACTCATGCATTAACCTAGACAGTTCATCTTCAGTAAGAGTAGCACTAACAATGACAGGATATGTAGAATCTGGACCAAGGAAAGTGTACCTTAAGTGTTGTGGAAGAGGTTTAAGCTCTAAGATAGGAGGTGTCTTAAGTTTTGAATTCATAACTCCTTCCTCGGTTGAAGAGGGTTTGGGAACTTCAAAAGAGATGGAAGAAATATTTGCAACATCTCGATTAATAAGAGAACGTCTTTTGAAGAAGTAGACGTGTCGGTTGCCCCAGGTTGGTCTCGGTCGAGGTGTTTTGATAGCACCCGGGATGATGGACCGAGATGAGCTCCTGTTATCCTCATCTCATTTGCTTCAAAAGTCATCTCAATCGAGATGTTGGGAGGTGGACCAAAACCTAATGTGCTTTTTGGCTCCTCAACGAGTTGTTCAAATCCAGCTCTTGGATCCTCTTCCAAAGCTTCGAAGCTTCGTGTTACGCTAAGGATGTATGCACGCAAAAAGCCTTAAATTTATACTCGATATATTTCTCCTAACTCCTAGCGAACCCGCAGTGTACGGGACGTTTTGTAGTAGGGATAGTATTCCAAGGTCGAACACAAAGACTGAGGTGAGATTGAATCGATTAGTGACTAAAGATAGTGTTGATCTAGGCTAAGAAGAGAGAAAGGAATAAAAAAATGAAAATCTCAATGTTTTTGGTTGGTTTTTAGGTGATCAATCAAAGATCACAAATCATGCGAAATCGACAATCAACTAAACTAACACCACAAGTAAACAAAACAAACACGAATTATGTGATCAAGAAAGAAAAGCGGATTATAGGGGTTGGAAATTCCGGTTATGACATTGGACTCAAGCTATCTAATCATTCCTTGGATCAACTATAGTATGTTGGGAGTGAGTGTTTCTAGATTGGGATCAATCACCGGGTAGGTCTCATGGTCCACTAGTCCGTTCCTAAGGTCTCATCACCGGGTAAGTCTCAAAGAGCCTAAGGATAGGAATTCTACACAAACCGGATGGTATTCTAGGGATCTAACCTCTCTTTACCGGATAAGTCTCGGAATGATAAGTCCTAAACACCTATCCTAGCACACTCAGTCCAATAGCGGCTTGTGAGGCTCACTACTACCTAGAGTTTGTCATCTTCGGTATCTAAGAGCAAGAATCACTAGGTAGGTCTCTTCTAACACTTAGTTCCTAACACTAGATCACCCTAGGATAGATTTAACTCAACAAACACTAGGATTTCAACAATCTAACAACCTAACACTTGGATTTATCATTACAAGCAAGTTAATCAAAATCACGGGGTGTTCATCAAGATCCACGGTCGTGGTTTGTCTAGAACAAACCGTGGTTTCTAACAGTGACTAGGTTCAATCAAACGAATCATCCAAGCATACATTTAAGTCTAATCTAGCATAGTCCAAGCCATAACCATCTTTTCCTTACCCTAGAATCGCATCTATTTAGCCAACAACATGCATCTTATAGATTAAACTCAACAAGCATGAAATCATAGAATCCATGGCAAGAAGATGAAATGAAAGATGGATTAAGCAATGAAACAAGTAACTCAAGCTAAATCAAGGTTCAAGAAGGACTTACAACCCTTCAAAAGAAGGTTCAATCGATTCTTACAAGACCTTGCAAAACGTTTCACTCAAAATCACTCAAAAAGACTATGGAACTATGAACTAGTGTGCTTCTTCTTCTTCTCCAATGGAAGCCTTCCTTCTTCTCCAATGGAAGCTCCAATCCAAAATTCCAATGAGAGAATCTTTCTTGTTGAGAGTGTGGGAGAGAATGGTAGTGAGAGTGGATCTGGTTCCCTTTCAGCCTTGCAGGACCACCTTTTATCCTACAATTTCGCAAGAGTCAGCCATGAAGATCGTGGCACAGCTGTCACAACCGTCTGGCAAAAACCACGGCCCATTTCCACGCCCGTGGAAGTCCCAGTGGCCGTGGTTTTGGTGCCTCAGCTTGTTTTGGATCATTAAGTCACGATTTGGTGCATGACATGCAACAACAAGGTCCCATGAGTCCTCCTTAGCCCCTAGCTTGCATTCCAATGAGTCCGAAGGTGTGTCACCTCGAGGAACGACCCTCGAATGTATCGATTAAGCTCCTAAATCTCCCAAAATACCTACAAAGCATGAAAAAGTCCGTGTAGACGTCTATCTTCGACAAAATACATGAATTGAGTGCCAACGTCGTGAACTAGTGCTAAACCATGCATGAATGAGCGGAAAAACTATCTAAATGAGTATCTAAACCTAAGTCATAAATCGTGTTATCAAAAATACCCCATACTTAAGGTTTGCTCGTCCCCGAGCAAGTCCCCAACTATAGACTAAGAGATGACATGATTTATGCATGCAGAAAAATGACAAAATCTTTTTGGAGTTGTGCTTCTAATATTGGATCACCTTCATAGTCATGTTTCATGGCAATGGACAAACGATCATGCATCAAATAAATGAAGGCACGGAAAGGCAATTGTACTTAACTCGAAGGCATGCATGAAATGTAAAAATGAAGAAGTCAAGATGATCATGAGCATATTCAATCTAGATCACTAAGTCTTACACATATGCAAATAGGTCACAAGGGCTTGTGAAATAAAAGGCCAAGAAACGTTGTAATTTGGTGGGAATTTTTCTAGGTTATGTGATGCTAATCCGGGAATGGAACTAACTTCAACTTCACATTTTTTGTCAACTTCCCACAAGTGTATATTTTCTCCATCTTTTCCTTTCTTTTCTTTTCTTTTTCTTTCACTTATTTTTGAGACAATGGCATTGGTGTACAAAAGCTGAAACCTTGGTGATTAGCCTTCCTCGGGCTTTTTTATTTTTCGAGGTGCATCCACACCGGGCACACATACCAAAGCTCGTTAGGACTATCGGTTTATTTGACTTTGGCAAGGCACAAACACCCGATTATGTGAATGGTGTCGAGTTACTCGTCATTTAAACCAACGTCCCCAAACCTATATTTTTGTCTACACTTTCACAACAAATTCAACACTTCATAACATTCATCCATCAACAACTTCACCCCACACTTGCTTTTCACACACTTAACACACTAACATGCTCCTATTCCCGGATGGGTAAAAAGAGGTCAAATTTTGTATCAATTTAGGTGCTCAAACAACATGATCAAGATGAGAAGTAGAGAAAGATGAATTGCCTTAATCACTCCTAGATGATGTGCAAGAACTAGCATGTAATTTCGACTTTCAATACTCAATCCAATCAAGGCAAACATCATAATCACAAATCATTCATGGGATTCAAGCTAAGTACTTCAAGTCCACATATGCATACATCAATTCAACACATAAGGCCATCCATAGCCAATCCACACAACAATTTCATCATAAGGGTCATTCCCAAGCTTAGAAGCACTAAAAAATTTTAAATTTTCTGATTTTTTTTTTTGATTTTTCGAAATGTGTATGTACAATGCAATACATAATGAAGCATGTGACTAAAAGAAACTACCCTAGATGCTAATCATGCAAAAGATCATGCAAACCCCACCCCATACTTAGAAACACATTGTCCCCAATGTGGCATTCAAGTAAAGAAGAGTGAAAGAGGGTTCTCACAATGTAAAAATGGTTTGCTTTGGTATTTGGGATCACTTAAATGGAGTGATGTTGGATGATCCTATCAACAATGGTAGAGAGCTCAAAGTGTTCGTTATGGCGTCGGAATCCGCGCTAGGCACCGCTAGCCGTCCAAATCCCGCGTCCGCTCCACCCACAATTGATGAGGGACTCATCATCATCATCATCCACATGCCATGCAAGGCTTCCATGCTACCAAGACTCTAGCACACACACAAAGCACACCAAACACACAAAAACAAACAAAAACAGAAAAATCAAAACAATAACGAAAACGAAAAGGGAAAAACGATTACCAATGGGTTGCCTCCCATTAAGCGCTTCTTTAAGGTCATTATCTTGACCAAATTCGGGGGCGTCTCACTCTAGGTGAAATGGGGCAATCATATCCACCGGAGCTCCCGGGATATACTTCTTCAAACGGTGCCCATTCACTTTGAAATCTCCACAATGCTCCCCTCCTATCTCAACCGCTCCATGGGGAAAGATCTTCTTCACCACATATGGACCCGTCCATCTTGACTTTAGCTTTCCGGGGAAGAGCCGCAGCCTTGAGTTGAAGAGAAGGACAAGGTCGCCTTCACTCAACTCCTTCGGGATGAGACGCTTGTCATGCTAACTTTTGGTCCTCTCCTTGTAGATCCGGGCGTTCTCATAGGCATCCAACCGGATCTCCTCAAGGGCGTTCATATCAAGCAACCTCTTCTCTCCGGCCTCCTTGAGGTCAAAATTCAACCACCTTATAGCCCAATATGCTCTATGCTCCATATCTACCGGAAGGTGGCAAGACTTGCCGTAGACTAGCTTGTAAGGAGTGGTGCCAATCGGTGTCTTGAAAGCGGTTCTATAAGCCCACAAGGCATCATCGAGCTTCATAGCCCAATCTTTTCTCGTTCTTGAAACCGTCTTCTCAAGAATCCCCTTTATCTCCCGGTTGGAGATCTCCACTTGGCCACTAGTTTGGGGATAGTAAGGTATTGCCACCTTATGAGTTACCCCATACTTAGCCAAAAGTGTCCCGAAGTTCCTATTAGTGAAGTGTTTCCCTCCATCACTTATGATCACCCTTGGTGTTCCAAACCTAGGGAAGATCACTCGGTTGAAGAACCGCACCATAACCTTGGCATCATTTGTAGGAGAGGCGATTGCCTCCACCCATCTTGACACATAGTCCACCGTCAATAGGATGTAGAGGTTGCCACATGAAGAGGGGAATGGCCCCATGAAGTCCACACCCCACACATCAAATATCTCCACCTCTTGTATGTTGTTCAAGGGCATCTCATTCCTCCTTGAGATGTTGCCCGTCCTTTGGCAAGCATCACAAGCTACCACAAAATTTTGCACATCCTTGAACAAACTTGGCCAAAAGAAGCCCGATTGTAACACCTTTGCACATGTCTTGTGTGAGCTAGCATGCCCTCCACATGGCAAGGAATGACAATGGCGGATCACACTCTCCACCTCATCCTCCGGTATGCATCTTCTAAAGACTCCATCCGGCCCTCTCTTGAACAAAAGCGGTTCACTCCAATAGTAATGTCTCACATCCTTGAAGAACTTTTTCCGCTGGGCATATGACAAACCGGGAGGCACTTCCTCGCACACAAGATAGTTTACAATGTCGGCATACCATGGCTCACTTCCTCTAGACACTTGAAATAAGCATTCCTCCACCATTTGCAATTGCTCATCTCGGAATGAGTCATCAATCGGGATGTCATCTCTCTCAAGCTCCAATGGTGGGAGTCTACTAAGGTGATCCGCCACAGAATTTTCGGACCCCTTCTTATCCCGGATTTCCAAGTCAAACTCTTGAAGAAGAAGGATCCACCGAATCAACCGAGGCTTGGCATCCTTCTTTGTAAGGAGATAACGGATCGCAGCATGATCCGTATAAACAATGACCTTTGCTCCAACAAGATATGAGCGGAACTTCTCAAACGCATACATCACCGCTAGCAACTCCTTCTCGGTGGTAGCATAATTGAGTTGGGCATCATCTAGCGTCTTGCTAGCATAATAGATGGCATATGTAAGCCCATCTTTCCTTTGTCCTAAAACAGCCTCAACGGCTACATCACTCGCGTCGCACATGATCTCAAATGGTAAGTTCCAATCCGGAGGTTGCATGATGGGTGCGGAGATCAAAGCGTTCTTCAACCTACAAAAAGCCTCAAGGCAATCCTTGGAGAAAACAAACTCAACATCTTTCATTAGTTGGTTAGTAAGAGGCTTGGAAATCTTAGAGAAATCTTTAATAAATCTCCGGTAAAAACCGGCATGCCCTAGAAAACTCCTTACCCCCTTCACCGAGGTAGGTGGTGGCAACTTCTCTATCGTCTCTATCTTAGCCCTATAAACCTCAATGCCACGGTTGGACACCAAGTGTCCCAACACAATACCTTCACTTACCATGAAGTAGCATTTCTCCCAATTCAAGACTAGATTAGTCTCCTCACATCTTTTTAGCACTAGAGACAAGTTAGCTAAGCAATCATCAAAGGAAGATCCATAAACAGAAAAATCATCCATAAAAACTTCCATGATGTTTTCAATATATTCAGAAAAGATAGCCATCATACACCTTTGAAAGGTGGCGAGTGCATTACACAACCCAAATGGCATTCTCCTATATGCAAATGTACCTCAAGGACACGTGAATGTGGTTTTCTCTTGATCATCGGGGTGGATAGGGATTTGGAAGAATCCACTATAGCCATCTAAGTAACAAAAATTGGAATGTTGAGCTAATCTCTCTAGCATTTGGTCAATGAAAGGAAGAGGGAAGTGATCTTTCCTAGAGGCCATGTTAAGCTTCCTATAGTCAATACACATCCTCCATCCCGTAACCGTTCTAGTTGGAATTAGTTCATTATTCTTATTGGTTACTACGGTCATCCCACCCTTCTTAGGAACCACATGCACGGGACTAACCCACTTACTATCCGAAATCGGGAAAATGATTCCCGCATCTAGCAATTTAAGGATCTCTTTCTTGACTACTTCTTTCATGATAGGGTTTAGTCTTCTTTGAGGTTCAATTGAAGGTTTATGATTATCTTCCATTAAGATCTTATGCATGCACAAAGAAGGTTTTATGCCAACTAAAGCATACTTCAAATGAGAGGGAAGGGGTTTGAGTTCAAGTTTAGGAGGACCTTTATCGAGTGGAGACGATCCATATAATGTTGGTTGAGGTGAATCCAATGCAAATGAAGGCTCTCCAAGGCTCCTTTAAGCTTGATCAACAACAAAGGCAGTTTCTGGGGAAACCACGGGCAGAATCACGGCCTCTGGCACAACCACGGCCGTGGTTCTTGCAAAGCTAGCATTTCGGAGCATTCCAGAGAGTTCCACGGGTCTTTCCATGGGCGTGGTTCTTGGTCCCTGGCCGTGGTTCCTACAGGAATTCAGCACACTTTCGTGGACTTCAAATTCAGCTCTTGTCTCCTTTTCTAATGCTCCCAAAGCCTTGATTTCTTCATTGCAAGCCTCCTCAACACCTTCCTCCATCAAACTTAAGCTAAGAACCTTCTCCAAGGGGTCCTTGATCAAGATCGAGCTCACAACTTCTCTAGACTCCTCTTGCTCGACAATGTTGAATACATCCTCATCAAGGGCTGGCCCCTTCATCATTGTGGATAGCTTGAACTTGATATTCTCTTCTCCAATGTTGAAGGAGAGAATTCCATTCTTACAATCTACCAAGAATCCGGATGTGGCTAGGAAAGGTCTCCCTAAGATGATGGGAACCGGATAGTCCGCCGGGATGTCCAAAACAACGAAGTCTATGGGCACATAGAACTTCCCGAGTTGCACCGGTATGTCTTCCAATATTCCAACTGGGTGAGTGATTGAACGGTC
This sequence comes from Fagopyrum esculentum, assembly GCA_033239045.1. Lineage (NCBI taxonomy): Eukaryota > Viridiplantae > Streptophyta > Magnoliopsida > Caryophyllales > Polygonaceae > Fagopyrum > Fagopyrum esculentum. The sequence goes on along the minus strand of BSUD01000002.1, from coordinate 36,049,508 downwards.
CGCCATATAAAGGGTCATCTTGACCGGCTTTGGCTCTCCTAGCCCAACCTTGTTACAAAGTGCAAGCGGTATGATGCTTACACTTGCCCCAAGATCACAAAGAGCTTCATACTTCACTTTTCCCATTCCAATTGGCACACAAAAGGATCCCGGATCTCTTAGCTTAGGAGGCATATCCTCCTTCATCGTTTGGATCAATTCCGAGGATCTCTTTGTCATCCTCACTTCTCCATACTCCTCCAACTTCCTTTTGTTGGAGAGTATCTCCTTCAAGAACTTGCCATATGCCGGCATACCTAGAATATCATCCATGAACGGAATGTTAATATGCAATTTAGACATAAGTTCAAGGAATTTACCAAAGTGTTTATCCAAGCGAGCTCTTGCTCGTGATTGTAGGAATGGTAGTGGTGGCTTGTATGGAGGTGGTGCCACATATGTTGGCTTATCATCCTTGATCTTTCCTCCATCTTCTTGCAAGGTCTCTTCTTCTATCACCACTTGCTTCCCCTTGTCACTTCCCTTAGGTAAGGGATCCTTCATACTTAACCCACTCCTTGTTGTGATGGCCAACACTTGGCCTCTTGGGTTATCTTCGGTTCTTCCGGGAAGCTTTCCCGGATCTCTATGAGCTTCACTTGATTTTTGGAACACTTGTGCTTCCAACACCTTTTGAGTTTTAGAAATGGAAGTCACCGTGCTCTCAAGACCACTCAACCTTCCAAGCAATTTCTCAAACATCATCTCGGTTCTATCCTTTGGAGGTTGAGTAAATCCGGGTGTAGGTTCTTGTGAAGCCTTTGGTGGTGGAGCTGCGCTTGTGGAAGTGGGAGAGTTCAAGGCACCATCCGGGTTAGAATAGGAAAACCCGGGATGGTTGTGGTTAGGCCGGTAATTGTTGAATTGCCGGTTGTTGTTGAAGTTCCTTGGGCCTTGATAGTTGTTGTAATTGCCCCTTCCCATGTAGTTCACATCTTCCTCCTTGGAAGACAAGTTTGCTTGCACTTGCACTTGAGAGGTTGCTTGATTCTTCAAAGTTGTAGTGCACAACTCCCTCAAAGATTTCAATTCATTGTTGATTGCATCAAGCTTGAAGTTACTCATGGTGACTTCACTCAGCTCATATGCTCCCACTTTCCTCCCATCACTTTTCCTATGGGAGTACTTCTCAATCACCAAAGCTTGTTTCTCTACAAACTCCCAAGCTTCATCTACATTCTTTTCCATGAAAGTCCCACCGGAAAGAGATTGGAGCTTGAATTGGCTATCTTCATCAAGTCCCTTGAAGTAGATCTCCAATAGGTCAATTTTCGGTATACCATGGTGTGGACAATCTAGGAGAAGGTCTTTGAACCTCTCCCAAGACTTGAATAAGCTTTATCTATCCTTCATCACGAAGGCATTGATCTTCCCTCTTAACTCGGTAGTCTTGGAAGGTAGGAAGAACTTTGTCAAAAACTCGGTTGTCATCTCCTTCCAAGTACTCACTCTCCGTTGTGGAATATATTGATACCAAGCCAAGGCTTTATCCTTAAGTGAGAAGGAGAAAGCCCTAAGCTTATGGTTGTTGCTCTCCAATCTAGGCGGTCTTAGAGTCTCCATCAAGATCTCATAGTCCATCAAGTGTTGATGAGGAGACTCTCCTTCCATCCCTCCAAATTGGTTGTTGCTCTTTGTGCCGGAGAAGGTCGTTGTAGTATAGTGGTGAGTATTCCCGCCTGTCACGCGGGTGACCCGGGTTCGATCCCCGGCAACGGCGCCAAAAACTTGTTACGCTAAGGATATATGCACGCAAAAAGCCTTAAATTTATACTCGATATATTTCTCCTAACTCCTAGCGAACCCGCAGTGTACGGGACGTTTTGTAGTAGGGATAGTATTCCGAGGTCGAGCACAAAGACTGAGGTGAGATTGAATCGATTAGTGACTAAAGATAGTGTTGATCTAGGCTAAGAAGAGAGAAAGGAATAAAGAAATGAAAATCTCAATGTTTTTGGTTGGTTTTTAGGTGATCAATCAAAGATCACAAATCATGCGAAATCGACAATCAACTAAACTAACACCACAAGTAAACAAAACAAACACGAATTATGTGATCAAGAAAGAAAAGTGGATTCTAGGGGTTGGAAATTCCGGTTATGGCATTGGACTCAAGCTATCTAATCATTCCTTGGATCAACTATAGTATGTTGGGAGTGAGTGTTTCTAGATTGGGATCAATCACCGGGTAGGTCTCATGGTCCACTAGTCCGTTCCTAAGGTCTCATCACCGGGTAAGTCTCAAAGAGCCTAAGGATAGGAATTCTACACAAACCGGATGGTATTCTAGGGATCTAACCTCTCTTTACCGGGTAAGTCTCGGAAAGGCAAGTCCTAAACACCTATCCTAGCACACTCAGTCCAATAGCGGCTTGTGAGGCTCACTACTACCTAGAGTTTGTCATCTTCGGTATCTAAGAGCAAGAATCACCGGGTAGGTCTCTTCTAACACTTAGTTGCTAACACTAGGTCACCCTAGGATAGATTTAACTCAAAAAACACTAGGATTTCAACAATCTAACAACCTAACACTTGGATTTATCATTACAAGCAAGTTAATCAAAATCACGGGGTGTTCATCAAGATCCACGGCCGTGGTTTGTCTAAAACAAACCGTGGTTTCTAACAGTGACTAGGTTCAATCAAATGAATCATCCAAGCATACATTTAAGTCTAATCTATCATAGTCCAAGCCATAACCATCTTTTCCTTATCCTAGAATCACATCTATTTAGCCAACAACATGTATCTTAAAGATTAAACTCAACAAGCATGAAATCATAGAATCCATGGCAAGAAGATGAAATGAAAGATGGATTAAGCAATAAAACAAATAACTCAAGCTAAATCAAGGTTCAAGAAGGACTTACAACCCTTCAAAAGAAGGTTCAATCGATTCTTACAAGACCTTGCAAAACGTTTCACTCAAAATCCCTCAAAAAGACTATGGAACTATGAACTAGTGTGCTTCTTCTTCTTCTCCAATGGAAGCCTTCCTTCTTCTCCAATTGAAGCTCCAATCCAAAATTCCAATGAGAGAATCTTTCTTGTTGAGAGTGTGGGAGAGAATGGTAGTGAGAGTGGATCTGGTTCCCTTTCAGCCTTGCAGGACCACCTTTTATCCTATAATTTTGCAAGAGTCGGCCATGAAGATCGTAGCACAGCTGTCACAACCGTCTAGCAAAAACCACGGCCCATTTCCACGCCCGTGGAAGTTCCAGTGGCCGTGGTTTTGGTGCCTCAGCTTGTTTTGGATCATTAAGTCACGATTTGGTGCATGACATGCAACAACAAGGTCCCATGAGTCCTCCTTAGCCCCTAGCTTGCATTCCAATGAGTCCGAAGGTGTGTCACCTCGAGGAACGACCCTCGAATGTATCGATTAAGCTCCTAAATTTCCCAAAATACCTACAAAGCATGCAAAAGTCCGTGTAGACGTCTATCTTTGACAAAATACATGAATTGAGTGCCAACGTCGTGAACCAGTGCTAAACCATGCATGAATGAGCGGAAAAACTATCTAAATGAGTATCTAAACCTAAGTCATAAATCGTGTTATCACTTCGTATATATGCATCACATGAAACATCTACACCTTCCTCCATCATACTAAAACTCAAAACTTTCTCAAGAGGGTCTTTAATTAGGATAGAGCTCACCAATTCTCGAAAATCTTCCTTATCATAGATGTTGAAGAGTCTTCTTCTAAGGGTTGTCCCTTCATTGTAGCTGAGAGTGTAAACTCCACATGATCTCCCCCGATATTGAATGACAATGTGGTGTTCTTACAATCAACCATGCATCCCGAAGTTGCAAGGAATGGTCTTCCAAGAATGATGAAAATAAGTTAATCTGTAGGAATGTCCAATACCACAAAGTCTATAGGTATGTAAAACTTAACTAACTTGACGAGAATGTCCTCCAAGATTCCAACGGGGTGAGTAATGGAATGATCCGCCATGTATAGAGTCATCTTCACGGGCTTAGTTTCCAAAGACCGATCTTCTCACAAAGTGCAAGAGGAATTCTTCTCACGCTTGCTCCTAGATCACAAAGTGCATCGTAAGTCACGTCCCCAACTTCGATGGGAATGCAAAACGAACCGGGATCTCTTAGCTTCGGTGGCATATTTTCTTTCATGATTTGAATGAGCTCCGAAGATCTAGAGGTCATCCGTACTTTTCCAAAGTCTTCCAGCTTTCTTTTCTTTGATAAGATTTCTTTCAGAAATTTCCCATAGGCAGGCATACCTAAGATTGCATCAATGAAAGGTATGTTATTATGTAGCTTATTCATAAGGTCTAGAAACTTACCAAAGTGTTTGTCTAGACACGCACGTGCCCTAGACTGAGGTAACGGAAGTGGAGGCTTGTAAGCAGGCGGTGGGACATAGACATCGGATGTCTCTTTTGCTTTCTCAGCTTCCGTCTCGACCGGCATCTCAAACGAGGTGTTCTTCAACAGATCGTCGTCCGACCGAGATACTGGATCAATTGTCCTCAATCCACTCCGTGTGGTGATTGCCATGACTTGTCCTTTTGTGTTGTTCTCCGTCCTTGCTGGGAGTTTACCTAGATCTCTAGGTGCTTCATTATCCTTGTTGAAAACTTGATGTTCCAAAGCTTTTTGTGCCTTTGGGAATTTATTCATAGAGCTTTCCATGGCCTTGAGTTTGGTCATTATTGCTTCTAATATAGCATCCATCTTTTCCTTAGGTTGCTGGGACGAGCTCGAAGATGGCTCTTGACTCTTCAATGGAATATAAGAAGAAGAGGATGGAGGAGTTAGAGCATTTTCAGCATGAGAATAAGGGTTACCGAAATTGTTTTGATTTGATCTCCAATTGTTGTAGTTCTTCTTCTTGTTATTGTTGAAATTGTTATTCCTTTGCCCTTGATAGTTTCCTCGCCCTAAGTACCCAACATCTTGCTCCTTGGGTGCTCCTTTATCTTGAGATAATAAAAGCTCTTTCAAAGCCTTAACTTCATTGTTGAGGGTAGTAAGTTGAGCAGCGCACGAAGTGGTGAGATTTAGTTTTGGAGGTCCAGTTCGTTTTTCTCCATCTTCAACCCTTCGATGGGAGTATTTCTCCATATGTAGAGCTTGCTTCTCAACAAACTCCCAAACTTCATCAACCGGTGTATCTATGAAAGTGCCCGTAGAAAGTGATTGGAGTTTGAATTGAGTTTCGTCATCCAAACCTTTGAAGTAAATCTCTAACAACTCAATCTTTGGTAACCCGTGGTGAGGGCAACCCAATAAAAGGTCCTTGAATCTTTCCATGACTTGAACAAGCTTTCTCTATCTTTCATGACAAAAGCATTAATCTTACCCTGCAACTCCTTAGTCTTGGATGGTGGGAAGAATTTAGTAAGAAATTCCGTATCCATTTCTTCCGATGTGTTAATTCGTCCGGACTGGTGAGATTGATACCAAGCGAGCGCCTTATCTTTCAAAGAGAAGTAGAAGGGCCTTAACTTGTAGTTGTTGTTCTCCACCCTTGTAGGTCTTAAAGTCTCCATAAGAATCTCATAGTTTTGCAAGTGTTGATGTGGATATTCTCTTTCTAATCCTCCAAACTGACATTGTCGGATCATTGAGATGACTTGAGGTCGAAACTCGTAGTCATGCTCAGCCGGATCTCCTAAGTTAACACCCGGACGCCGCACTTGTTTATTCGGGTCCATCCTTTGACCTATGGTTTGTGGTTCACCTACAAACGGGTTGATTCGGTCAACCCTAGCTGGAAACAGAGGTGTTGAAGGTTGTATCTCGATCGGTGCAGGTGGGTTCGGGTTAACTCTTGGCTCGACGACCACATCGGGCTAAGGTCGTATATGGTCTTGTAATTCGTCCATGTTAGCTCGGATCTCCTCTGTTCTTGCACGAGCTTCCTCTCTTTCCCTTTGTAAAGCTTCATTACTAAGCCGAAGTTGTTCTAGTGCGTCTTTCAATTCAGCTTCAAGATCTCGATTGTCTTGTGCTGCCATTTTAGCTTCTGTCAATCTTCTTTTGTAGGTCTTTTTTGGTTCGGGATCGTAGGGAACAATTTCTTTCCCAACACGAGTTCTTCGCATAAACCTAAAGAAAGATCCTTCAAAATCACTCAAGTAAAGTGATCAGTAGCAACAAGGGCAGTAGCCCTGAAGGATAACCAAATACCAAACTTGGTCTTGACCAAGTTCCCGGAAACGGCGCCAAAAACTTGTTCGCTCTTAGACGTGTGTGGATAATGAACGAAATAAGCTTTGAATTTATAACCTAAAATAAAAGCCTGAATGATATGCAAACCAACAGTGTATGGATCAATCATAATAAGGCAAATACTCCAGGGTCGAACACAAGGACTATGGTGAAATCTAGCACGATGAATATCAGGTTGTCAAACAAGAACTAAGCAACAAAACAAACATGATATATAAAACATATAAAGGAATGCAGATTCTAGAGGTCAAAGCATCCAGTTGTGGTTTCGAGTCAAGATTTCTAAGGATAACGTGGACAAAGATGAGGTTTGCAAGGGAAGGTATTTCTAAGATGGGAATAAATCACCTGGTAAGTCTCACTACTCACTATCCCAAACCAAAGATCCTATCACCGGGTAAGTATCAAGGAACTAAGGAAAGGAACTATAATCTCAAACCAACACGCTACCCAAGGGGATAGAACTAACCTTTACCGGTAAGTCTCAGGCTAACTCTCAAAGCTAGGATGAAGGCACACTCAAACCCTAATAAATGATAAACCTTTATTACCTAACAATCATCATCACAGGTATACAAGCAAAGGAATCACAAGGTAAGTCTTATCCTAGGCTTGCGTATAAACCAGGAAAGCTGCAACAAGGATAGGATTTGGAAAACTATACCTAAACTTAAGATAGGTTGAATCAGGTTCACGTCTCGCTCAGTTCTTTTCGATCTTGGCCGAGATGCTCCACGAACTGACCGAGACGAGGTTCGTTTTGGTTAAAGCTCAAGCTTTCAGGGTCCACTAGGATAAAGGTCTACTCTTTCATCGTCTATACCACAACCTTCAGCCAATCACCCTAGAATCGCAAGGTGTTTAGCAAACAATCATCATAATTATAACAATTAAATATATAACTGAAGAAGCAATAAGGGAACAAGATATCCTTAACAAAAAGGTCTCAATAATCAAACAAACAAATCCAAACAAGCAGCAAACTATGTTCCTCAAGAATCGCATCAAAAGACAACAATTAATGTTCCCTTAAGGAAACCTTACAACTTTCCTTCAAAACCTTTAAACTTTCGCTCCTAGCAATCTTCCTTCGAGTTCCTCCTTTTTTTCGGAATATACTCTGTTCCAAAGATAATCATCTGTCCTTCCATCCATAAACCACCTTCTATCTTATAGAAAAATCATAGGCCAAAAATAAATAAGTCATTGGGCTATGGGCCCTCCATCTCGATCTAGGCCCATTTAGCCATCTCGACTAAGATGCTAACGTGGTAAACCGAGATGGTCGAGCTGTTAAGTGCAAATCTCCATAACTGGTCCTATATCTCGTTTCCATCCATCTTCCCGGATTCCTATGCCTTGTAGCTCCTTAATGCTCCATAATGCAGCTTCCATGACTCCTTAGATCCCTTGGCTCCATATCGATCCATAACGTGCCATAATCCCTATAATTACAACAAAACTAGGTGTAGACCTCGATTCTTGCAAAGTAAACAAAATAGCATAATCATCGAAAATATATAGCCATGCATGCAGATTTTATGATGATAAAATGTCCAAACAATCCCAAAATATAGACTATAATGCATGCTATCAATATTGACATCCCGTTCTTCTTTGTTCTTTAAGATATGTGAGAGATTTCTTACTCTATTCTATATTCATTGAACACAAGTACAAATTTTGGATTAATTGAGATTGGTTTTGTGTTTGCTATTGAGATTTCAAGGTTTTATCTTTTCTTTCTTTTAATCTTGATTATTGATTTGATGACAATGATTGTTGGCTAAAACCCATAAGCGATTCTAAGGTGAAGGGTTGATAGTTGTGGCATAGATGATGATAGATTGAACCAAAACATATTGGACCCTGAGAGTTGCAAGAAACCTCGTCGTCGAGGCTTTCCACGGCATGTTCTTGAGTTCCACGGCCGTGGTTCTTCAAGATCCGACCGTGGTTTTCCTCTGTCGCACGTGTTTTGCTTTTGCTTTGATCCAAAGTTAAAGATTTGCTTTAACCTAGCCTTGACTTAACTTTTCTAGGTAGTAGTGAGACTCAACATCCTCTACTTTGGTTTCGAGTGTCACAATCTTAACCTTTTTAGCTTATCTTTGATTCCCTTGGGTTTGGGCATGGGTATTTGAGAGTTTAATCTTATCCCTTGATTCTCTTATTAACGTGACTCATCATCCTTTATTTAGAGAGCCTTTGGGTGAGACTTATGGGTTTTGGAACTTCATCGTACATTCCCTATCTTGGATCTATACCTTTGCAATCCTAACTCTGTCCTTATATATTTAGAACATCTTGAATCGATTGCCACAATTTGATACATGAATCTTTAGAATCGTTGTTTTCCCAATTATCTTTACAAAAGTTTTTATCTTGCCTGATAATTTACGAACTGAATTTGATCCCCCAAATCCCTAAGTTCGATACTCTGGAATTCTTGTTTTACTATACCGATCCGTACACTGCTTTGCTTGATTTCTTTTTTTATAAATTTAAGACTTAGTGACGCACACTTTCGAGCGAACAAGCCCCATGTGGGAATGTATGAGTTGCGTTCAGCGTTTCAGTGTTGTTGTGTGATCTTTCGGGTTGTTGCAAGTTTTGGGACAAAACTTTTTTGTAAGGGGGTTTGATGTAAGATCCCAGTTTTTGCCTTCACCACCCCGCGGTGAAAAATGCCGCCTAAGCGGCAAGCTGTGCCTATCATCGCCCCCGCGGTGACAAGGGGCCGCCCCAGCGGTTGAGGCGATCCTCCCGTGCGGATACACTGCAGATCGTGCCCGGTCTGTTTTTGTTCGTTTTATCTTCCTTCATAAATAGAATATCCAATCTTCTATCTTGTGGGTCGGCTTCCTTATCTTCTTACTAACCCTAGAATGTCTTTCCTTCTATCTTTCCGGCCCTTTTCTATATATTCCTATATTCTCCTCTTTTCCCCGTGTTTGCTTTCGCTTTCTTCAACCCTCGAGTGCTCCAGCCTTGCTTCCTGTGATCTTGCAGAACGTGTAAGTTCGTTCTCCCTTTCTCTTCATCATGATCATGTAGTGGTTGCAGGCCCAACCTTCTGTTTTTGTTTTCGTCTTTCGTTCTTCCTTTTCTTCTTCTCCAAGAATCAAGTTTGAACCTTGATTGTTGTTGGCATCCTCGTTGTTGATGTGTTGCTATTCTCAGGCTCTTTTGGTTGAGTCTTGACGTGGTTGGATCAAAGGTTCGAACTTTGGATCCCTTACTGAGAGTTTATGACGAGAAGAAACCCCGACAACATCTTCTGCCAGTGCACCGCCCCCGCGGCTGCACATATCCGCCCCCGCGGAAAGCCGTCCTGCGCCTTGCTCCGCCGCCTCTGCATTTTACCCTGCCCCTGCGGTTTCTTTTGTAGTAACTCTCGTTATTGTGAGCTGCTTCCTTTCTTGCTTTTCTCGTTCCTTTCCTTGGTTCTCACGGATGTTCTTTGCCCCCTGATTATTCTGTAAGACTAAGGTTGAGACCTTAGCTTGTGGAGATGTCTTATAGATTATTGAGACTAGAAGTTTTATACTTCTAGCAACCGTTTCATTCCTGATTCGTGATGTCTTGTGTGAACAGGTTTTCTTTGCTCCTTTCTTGAGGTTTTTTGAGTGTTTGTTGAGTATTAAGATTACCTTAGAGTGAGGTAAGTCCCTTGGACTTACTTAGCTTCATTCTGTATATTGGTCTGAGTGTTTTGGCTTGTTTGTGTTGTTTATCATGTTATAACGGATAACCGGAATAAGATTCACCTTTATAACCTTAATTGGCCCAAGTGTATGATAACCGGGCGGTGACCACTTGTCTAGTTTTACAGGAGACTAGAATGTGCTCTTGCAACCTAGCCCCGCAGGTAATGGATAGTACTGATCTATTCTTGTTGGTAGACGGAAGCGGAGGCGAGTTTCGGGAGATTCGCGTGTGACAAAAGAAGTTGAATTAGTAATGATTGAATTAATGAAAGATAATAACCGGTTGAGTGTGAGCATGCTACATGTTTACTTTACCTTATGCGTGTTTGTGCCTTTACGTTCTTTCTGATATTTAGAATATTAGCTAACGGTTTATACCAATATTGTAGACGTTCCACAGGTTCAGGATATTGCTGAGTGATCCGGATGGTGTGGTCAGCTGGGGTTTCCGTACATTATAGGATGGGATCGGGTTTATGCTTATGTTGTTGCTTTCCTTTTTGTTTTAAACTCGGCTGCAAGTCTTTTACGCTTTCTTTTGTTTAAACCTTTGGTTTCATATTGAGTTTTGGTTTTCATTTGTCTGTGCCTTGTTGTAAGATCCGTTGTGTCGTTTTTACATTGAGGGTCAGGACCCATTGTGAGGTCCTAGCCCGTAACGCTTCGGGTTCCTAGAACTTGGGGTGTTACAAAGAAGGTGAAAGCTACAAGAGGATTTCAACACTAAAGAACAATCATATAAGCAAGGAGTTTTGGAATCAACTTGGATGGAAGTGATAGAAGGCCGTACAAGGGACCTAACAGTATGAAGACGAGAGATGGAATCCAAAGAAGCATTTAAGGAATGACAAGTGCACGGTTTGAAAATTATATTATTGGAACACAAATCAAGTAGGGAAAAGTACAACCACGCTTGGTGAGATAAAAGACATTACAATTGAGGCGGATGCCCTACAAACAATTATGGGAATGAGATACTAGAGAAGAAAGGGTGTCGACCGGATACGAGGATCTAAATGCACACAGAATGGAGAATTACTTTCAACATAAAGGCGTAAAGGATATTTCAGAAGCGTGGGAGCGGGAGAAGGGGCGGATGGTGACAGGCACAGGTGCGGGAGAAGTCTTGATGGCGATTTTGATAGCTTCGTTGGTGGTGGCTTCTCCAGGTGGATGGTGGTGCTGCGTTTGGTAGCCGACGGTGTTTGTTGATGGAGGAGGGTGGTAGGAAGTGGCGAATGTATGTTAGGGCTTAGATTTGGGAGAGAGAGGAAGTTGCAGCAACTGGTGGAGGAGGGAGGATAATGGAGTGTGGTGGCGCAGAGGCGTGGAGTTGTCGTTGCCGGGGCGTTGTAGATGTGGCGCAAGGGCGTGGTGGTTGGTTGAGTGAGGAAGAGTGGAGGGCGCAGGGGTGTGGTGGTTGGTTGAGTGAGGAAGAGTGGAGGGCGTAGGGGGTGTTTGGAGGCTAAGACGTGTGTGTGAGAGAGAGAGAGAGAGAGAATGGTAGGTGAGGAGAGAGAGAGAGGTTGGCGGGGTAGATGAAGGGTTTTTTCTAACTTTTTTTTTCTTTGTTAGGTAAATCCGCAGGGGCGGGGGCTTGTCACCGCGGGGGCGGTGACAAGGGGAGACGGGATGCAGGCCCAGCGCCGGGGGCGGCACTAGTGCGTCTGTCAAGGGAAAGAGCCACATGAGCGGGGGGTCGTCACCGCGGGGGCAGTGACAGTCTTGAGCTGGCGCAGGCCCAGCGCCGGGGGCGGGCTGAGAATGTTGTGTCACCGCAGGGGCGGTTTTCTTGACAGAGCCTCCTCTTCTTATTCTCTCGGGTTGCCTCCCAAGCAGCGCCTTTGGTTTACGTCGTTGGCTCAACGTAAGGGCCTTACTTCTCTGCTTGGGCCTTCTCTAACACCATCTCGACTATTGGATCATTCTTCACTCCCTCAAGGTGTGGCTTGAGACTTTGTCCATTAACTTTGAATATCTTGTGTGTTTGGGGATCGTACAGATCCACAACACCATGTGGATGGCATTTAGCTATCACATACGGACATGTCCACCTCGAGCGTAGCTTTTCTACAAAATGTTTCAACAGTGATTGAAATAGAAGGACTTTGTTACCTGCTTGGACCTTTCGGAGGATATCCGGTCATGCCATGCTTTCATCTTTTCTTTGTATGATATGGCATGGTCGTATGCATCGAGCCATAACTCCTCCAGCTCTTGCAATTGAAGCTTCCGGAATTCTCCTACTTCATCCACGTTCATGTTGCATTTCTTCAACGCCCACCATGCTTTATGTTCTAGCTCCACCGGTAGGTGGCAAGCCTTTCTGAATACAAGTCGGAATGGGGACATTCCAATAGGAGTCTTGTATGTTGTGCGGCATGCCCATAAAGCGTCATTGAGCCTCAAGCTCCAATCCTTCCTTCCGAGGGAAACCGTCTTTTCAAGGATTGTCTTGATCTCCCAGTTTGACACTTCAGCTTGTCCATTTGTTTGTGGGTGGTAGGTTGTTGACACACGTTGATGCACATGGTATTTCTTGAGGAGAGAAGTGATCGTCTTGATGTAAAAGAGAGTTCACCTATCACTTATCAAAGCCTTAGGGATGCCAAACCTTGCAAAGATATTGTCCTTAAGAAAAGCTGCCACAACCTTAGAATCATCAGTTTTGATTGCCCTTGCATTTGCTGAGGAAAGGCTTAAGTACTGAATTTTCGCTTCGATTTGGGCTTTGGTTGCCCTTGCATTTGCTGAGGAAAGGCTTAAGTACCCCATAGGAAGCAGTTGTAGTGATTTTGGGGGAAAAGAACTGAATTTTCTGAAGAAATTAGAATCCAGTTTTCCGCCTCGGTCCAGACGAGCTGTGCCTCGGCCGAGGTGATTCTTGAGTGTTGTCAGTTGACCGAGGTGACCTGACAGTGAGATTTCTGAAAATGAGTTCCGACAGACGCCTTGCCCTTAGGGATAGATCCTCCCCTTCCCCTTCTTCCTCTTCTTCTCGACCCTATCGACCGGTGATCCATGAGCGACACCAGGTCGATTACGACCGTATTTCCGGCCGTCCAATGATTGCACCTCGCTTCCTAGACGTGTCTGCTTTTGATTGTCTCCACATAGACGGAGACCTTAGACGGATGATATCTACAGTAGGGCTGGATCAGTTTACTGAGATCCGAGCCCCAGCCTATTTGGAGCCCACCTTAGAGTTCATTAGCTCCTTCACCTACCTCCCCACAAAGCAATCTGTGAAGTACCGGTTGATGAACCGGAACTTCTTAGTGCCGCTTAAGTACTGGAGAGAGATTTTTGGTTTTCCTGAGCCCACAGCTGTTGACTTCCCGTCCCGATTTGTAGCTAGGGAGTTTTGGGGGCAGATTGCCCATATTACTGAGCATGCAGACAGATGGCACCCTGGAGATTCTAGGGAGAAGGTCATCTTCCACTTAGCCTTTAGGTTAGCCCACCGGATCTTCAGTGAGACACTTCTGGCGCGTACTGAGACGCCCCAGAAGGTCCGACAGGGGGAGCTATTCAATTTATACTGCATGGTGACTGGGGGTATCCCGGACTTTGGCTTGATGTTGGCAGAGGATCTGCACAAGATCAAGGCCAAGGCGAAGGGAGACATCTGCTGCGGAGGGCTTGTCACCCACATTGCTAGCTATCAGGACATGGATCTCAGCGCTTGCACGATGGTGGCGGCTGCCAAGCCGCTTGGGCTGCAGGAGATGATCACTCGGCGGATTCTAGTTCCCCGAGGTCTGACTACACCGTACGTAGCTATGCCGTGGGAGCTGACTGCACCACAGGGGATCAGGTGGTCTGCCCAGTTTTCTGTTTTTGACCCTCATTATTGGCAGACCGCTTGGGCTCCACTGATGGAGGATTACAGAGAGGCAGCAGCTGCCCCAGCTGAGGAGGAGGCAGATGATGAGGAGACGGCTGATGATAGAGATGGTGGAGTCCCGATGGATACAGGGACAGATACTGCAGGGACGAGCGCACCAGTTATAGATCTGGATGATGAGGATACTGAGCCTGCACCTGCTACTTCTCCAGTGAGACCTGCTAGACGTAGGACACGCCGACACAGAGATCCAGAGGCTCATAGACGGATCGATGATATGACGGATCAGGTTATTGATTCATATGCTGCTTTGTCACTGGATATCCGCGAGATGCAGGAGCGGCAGCATTACCAGCACATGATGGCCCAGATCCAGTTTGAGCACGTCATGGGCTATCCGTTCGACCCGACCCAGTATCCGTATGTGCCACCACCACCACCACCACCGGATCGTGACTACTGAGAGCTGCAGGATTTTCTTTCTTATTTTTATGCATTTCAGCTTATTATCCGGTGAGTATTTTATTCTCTTAGACTTATTTTTGACCCACTGGGACAGTGTGTCCCAAGTATGGGGTATTTGATGTATTACTTGACATTTGATGTATGACTCTATTTGACCGGATATTTATATTTATGCTTCACTTTTGCATCTATATGTTTATTTGAGATTGCATGCATACTTACAGGTTATTTGACTGAGAAAAACGTCGAAACTGAAAGAAAACTGGTTTTAAAAAAAAATTTTACACCTCGACCGGGACAGTTTTGGCCGAACGAGGTGTTTCACCTCGGTTGACCTAAGAACACATCGACCGAGGTGGGTTAACTGAGAGTTTTCGAAACGATTTTGTGCTTCTTATCTGGATATGATCTCAGTGTAGATCTTGTTTACTGACTGGTTTTGAAATTCTTTATGTGTTTGAAAGGTTTTATAATATGTTTAAGTTGCTAAATGCTTTGTTTGAAATTATTGGCATGTTTAATACTTTGTTTTTATCCAAATTATGTTGAATTTGAAGGTTGACACCACATATGAGTTCTCTCACTTTCTTTCTGGAAAGACCAAGGCAATTCATTCTTTTCTCTTCTTCTTCTTGATCATGCTTAACCCCTCATATACATTTTTGCCTCCCTTTACCTATCCGGGAATTTGGAAGCAAGCGAAGTGGTGAAAGCAAGTAAAAGTTGAGAAGTGGGCTGGAAGTGAAAGTGTTAGAAAGAAAGAAATAGGTTTGGGGAAGTCAATCATGATGATGAGTAACTCGGCACCATTCACATAGCCGGGTGTTTGTGTCTTGCCAAAGTCGGATTGAGCGATATTCCTAACGGGTCATGGTATGTGCATCAAGGGTTTGATGCATCTCAAGAAATTGATGATTGCTGATTTCCTAGGCTTCGGTTATTGTGCACCTCTGTCCATGCATCCCAAAAAGTAAAGTAAAAAGAAAAAATGTGAAATAAGCAAAGCTTATTGGTGGAAGATGTTGAAAGTCAAAGTAAAAGTGAAGTACATCCTTTTCCCGGATTTTAGCACCACATTACCTACCCTACACGTTTCTTGACTTTTCTTTTGGGAAGCCCTTGAGACCTTGAGCTTGTTGATTGACTTAGTGGTTTAAACTGGATTATGCATGATTAATTTCGATAATTACGATTTATTATGCATTCTATGACTTTATGCAAAGATGAACAACTTTCTTATATTTATAAAATGTTTTAATCATATTTTAATTTTAAATTCCATAAAGTATTCTCTTAGAGTGATCTATGATTTTAGCACACCATAAAAATGTTTTGAAAGACTTTTCATTGATTTTTATGACTTATAATCCATTCTATCTTGTCTTTTATATGCGGAACTTGCTTGGGGACAAGCAAGGGCTAAGTATGGGGTATTTTGATAGCATGAATTATAGTCTATATTTTGGGGTTTGTTTGGACGTTTTATCTTCAATAATTTGCATGTTTGTATGTATAATATGTGATTATATTACCATTTCATCTACCTTTGCCGGAATCGAGGTCTACACCTAGTTTTGTTGTAATCGTAGGTAAAATGGCACGTTTTGCATCAAAAAGGAGCAAAAGGAGCTATGGAGTCATTGGAACTACATCCAGGAACATAAGGAACCATCCAGGAAGCATAGCCATGGATTTAGGATTCACTTTGGACCAGATTTGAAAGATTTCACATTCAGTTGTGACTCACCTCGGTTGACCACAGATTCACCTCGATCGAGGTGATCCAGAGAAGTCGACTCGACCGAGGCGAATACCTAGGACGCGGCGAGAATATTTTATTCTTGGCTGAGATCTTTTATCTTTGGAAAGAGATCTTATATTTTTGGGCTTGGCTCCTGGAAGGAAGAAGATATACTAGATCATGTATTTTACCTATTTTTATGGAAAGATATCTTTTCTAAGATATCTTATCTTTGGAGAGTTATTTTCCTATAAAAAGGGTTGGATTTCCACAAATCCAACATCTCGCTTAGATCCCGCTTACACCGAAGAACACGCTGCATACATCAAAGATCCGTTGCAGCCATACTCCAGTTGGGAGATTTGAAGAACCTTTTTGAAGGTTGAAGGAAGATTGAAGTCTATAGCTTTTATAGCTTTTGAAGGGTTTTTGTAAGATTATCTTAGATTCCCTTCCTTGTTGTCTTCCTTTGTTGGATTTCTATCCAAGGAACGCTTTTGTTGTGATATTTGATTCAGTTATTGAAGTCTTTTCATTAAATTCTTCTTGTTCAAATATTCACCTTCTTCCCATATACTTGATTAATACTTTCATGATGATGAGTGGCTAATTTCCTTGTGTGATTCTAGGGTGATTGGCTGAAGGTTGTGGGAAAAACAATGATAGAATAATCTTAGATTCCAGTAGGACCCTGAAAGTTCGAGTCTTTAACCTTAACCCTAAGCATCTCGCTCAGTCGATGAACATCTCGGCCGGGGTGGAATTCTGTTGACCGAGGTGACTTATCTGATCCGAAACTGAGAGTTAAGTGTTAGAGTTTGCCAAATCCTATTCTTATTACACCTTTTCTGGTCCAATGCAAGCTTAGGATGAGACTTACCCGGTAATTCCTTAGTTTGTTTACCTAAGATCATAAGTGTAGGTAATAAAGGTTTATCCTTTATTGGGGTTTGAGTGTGCTTTCATCCCATCTTTGTGAGTTAGCCTGAGACTTACCCGGTAAAGGTTGATTCTATTCCCTTAGATGGTGTGTTAGTTTGAGGTTATAGTTCTTTATCTTAATTCCATGAGACTTACCCGGTAATAGGAGTTACGGTTTTGGATTAGTGAGTAGTGAGACTTACCCGGTGATCAATTCCACTTTAGTAACACCTTCCCTATGCAAATATCTCAGCTTTGTCCGCTTATCTTTAGATCTTGAGTTGGAACCACAACTAGATGCTTTAATCCCTAGAATTGCATATTTGTTTTATTGACTTCTATATCATCTTTGATTATTTTAATTGCTTGTGGGTAGTGATTGCTTAAGCATACCGTAATTGGACTTTGTTTCACTAAGTCCCTGTGATCGACCCCTGGAATTCCTTGCTTTTTACTACGATTGACCCGTACACTGCGGGTTCGCATCCTTGTTTTATGCTTACGTATAGGGTTATAAATTTAAAGCTTGCACACACCGTTTGGAGCGAACAAACTTCCATGTATGGCCTTTCTTCTTGCTGGATCTTCTTCCTCCTTCACCAGCCTACTCAAGTGGTCTGCCACGAGGTTCTCCGCTCCCTTCTTGTCTTGGATTTCCAAATTGAACTCGCTTAGAAGGAGCGCCCACCGGATCAACCTTGGCTTTGCTTCCATCTTGGTCATAAGGTAACGAAGAGTTACATGGTTAGTAAACACGATTACCTTTATACCAAGGAGGTATTGTCGGAATTTCTCCAACGCAAACACCACCGCTAACATCTTCTTCTCGGTGGTGGAGTAGTTCCTTTGAGCACCATTCAGCGTCAGTTGATGACATGTGATGCTCTTCCATCCTTTTGTCCTAGGATGGCTCCTACAACATAGTCGTTGGCGTCGCACATGATCTCAAAGGGCTTCTCCCAATTTGGAAATCGGATGATGGGTGCACTAGTGAGGCAAGCCTTCAAGGTGTCAAACGCCTTCTTGCAATCTTCATCAACAATGAAAGTCGCATATTTCTTGAGTAGCTCACATAAAGGTGTTGATATCTTGGAGAAATCCTTGATGAAGCGCCTATAGATTCCTGTATGACCTAAGAAAGAGCGAATCTCATGCACATTAGTAGGGTAAGGTAAACTTTGAATTACATCAATTTTTTTCCCTATGCACTTCTATTCCTTTTGATGATATTACATGTCCTAACACAATTCCTTGTTCAACCATGAAATGACAATTTTCATAATTAAGAACTAGATTGGTTTCTACGCATTTTTTTAGAACTAGTTTTAAATGTCCTAAGCATGCATAAAAACTATCTCCATGAACAGTAAAATCGTCCATAAAAACTTCAATAAAGTTCTTAGTATATTCCGAAAAAATACTTATCATGCACCGTTGGAAGGTGTTGGGGGCATTGCAAAGTCCAAATGGCATTCTGCAATACGCAAAAGTGCCAAAAGGACAAGTGAAGGTTGTCTTCTCTTGATCCTCCAAAGCGATGGCTATTTGGAAGTAGCCCGAGTATCCATCCAAGAAACGGTAATAGGGGTGACCTACAAGACGTTCGAGCATTTGGTCAATAAAAGGCAAAGGGAAATGGTCTTTGCGAGTTACCGTGTTTAGTTTGTGGTAGTCGATGCAAACTCTCCATCCGGTTTGAGTCTTGCTTGGAACCATCTCACCATATTGGTTTTCCATCATGGTGATACCTCCCTTCTTTGGAACCACTTGGGTTGGACCAACCCACTTGCTATCCGAAATCGGGAATATCATGTCCTCTCGAAGGAGCTTCAATACCTCCTTCTTGACCACATCCATCATGGGCGGATTCAATCTTCGTTGTGGTTGCCTTGATGGTTTTGCCTCTTCCTCAAGGAGGATCCTATGCATATAAGTAGAGGGATTAATCCCCTAAATGTCCACAATGGTCCAACCAAGAACCTTCTTGTGCTCCTTTAAGACCTTCACCAACTTCTCTTCTCGAATAGGAGACAACTTGCTAGAGATGATCACCGGCCAAGTGTTGTTTTCCCCTAGAAAAGCGTATTTGAGATGTTGTGGAAGTCTTTCAATTCTATCTCCGGAGCCTGTACTATAGAAGGAACCAGCTTTTCTCTTGGAGTTAGCAATGTGGGCCCAATGGCCAAAGATGAGATAGGGAGCCTTTTGTGCCCATCCAAATGAGGTAGAACTTCCAGCATGTTAGATGTTAGTGCATAATCCAAACTACGAATGTCAATATCATTTTCAATTATACTTTTCAATTCATCAATATCGGATATGTCAAAAACATCTTGAATAATAGGGTCAATCACATCAATATCACAAAGAGAATGATCATCAATGGGGTGTTTCATTGCATCATAGATATTAAATACAACCACTTCCCCATCGAATTCCATAATCAATTTACCACTCACATAATCAATTTTAGTTCTAGCGGTTTTCAGAAAAGGTCTTCCCAACAAAATAGGTGCAGCATGTGAATCATTTTCCGTATCCAAAACAAAGAAATCAGTAGGAAAATCAGATTATCAACCATTACTAACACATCCTCAATAATCCCTTTTGGGTAAACATTTGATTTATCAACAAGTTGGACAACAATCCAAGTTTCGAGAAGTGGCCCATGGCCAAGAGATTGGTAGATGGAGTAAGGAAAAACATTAATAGATGCACCTAAATCAAGCATTACTTTATCAAAGCGGGTTTCCCTAATAACGCAAGGAATGCTTACCATGCCCGGATCACTATATTTCTTGGGCATTCGGCGTTGGAAGACAGTTGACACGTGCTCACTCACTTTAACCTTGTGCTTTCCCTTCAACTTCTGGTTCCTCTTTATAGTGCAAAGTTCCTTAAAAAACTGAGCATATTTAGGAATACTCTTCACAAGTTTTGAAAGGGGAATGTTTACCTTACATTTGGAAAAGGTCTCAAAGAGATCCTTATCCTCAATCACCCTTCGCTCCTTTAGTTCTTCAGGAAAGAGAGCCGGGGATTTCTTAGCAAATAGAGGGGAAAGTTGGGACGGATGTAAGAGTTCTCTTCAATAGAACCCTCTGTCGACTTTTCCGCAGGGACGGATGCTTGTAGGCGCAGGGGCGGCTCATGGGCAGTCACCGCAAGGGCGGTGACATCCATCCGCGGGGGCGGCGTCTGTCAAGAGGGAGACGCAGTTGCAGCGCAGGATCGGATATTGGGGCGTCAGAACCGTCAGAGGGTTTTTCCTTGGCTTCCATGGTTGGCTTTGTCTGGACTTGCCTCCCGCTCCTCAATGTTCGAGCACTAACATTCTCCTTGGGGTTTATGACCGTTTGGGAGGGCAAGTTTCCGGAGGATCGAGTTTCGATCCTTGTGATGGCCTCCGGCATTTGTCCAACCTGTTTTTCAAGGTACTTGATGCTAGACTCTGTGGTTTGGACATGGGTAGCAAAGTGTTTAGTTAAAACCTGCAACATATCTTCAGTGGATTGAGACTTACCTTGGCGGGGTTGCAATTGCTGCTGGTTTTGTTGATCCCTCCACCGGTAGTTTTGTTGATCACGCCAATTAGGCATGTAGTTCTGTGCATATGGATCATTCATTGGGCGTTGTTGTTGTTGACCATATCCTACAACATTCACTTCTGCAACATCATCTTGGACTTGTGGACACAAGTCCGTGGGGTGGAAAGGATCGGCACAAACTCCGCAAGACTTGAGCTGTTGTGGAGTTCCCATCAAGGTTAACCTCTTAACCATCTCTTTCAGTTCAGCTATTTCTTGTGCAATCTTTGGACGGCTGGGGTTGATGGCATGAACACCTCTCTTGGTTGAAGATCTTCCGAAGTTCCTTGTACCTTCCGCCATTTCCTGCATTTTTTCCATAGCAATTTCAGGAGTTGAGTTAAGAATATTACCTCCACAAGCGGCATCCACTATCCTTCTTTCATTGTCCAACAATCCGTTGTACAAATAAAGCATGAAGTCCTGCGTGGAGTATCCGTGGAAAGGGCAGCTTGATCTTAATTTGGCAAAGCGCTCGAAGTACTCATAAAGAGTTTCGTCAGCTTCTTGCTCTATGTTGCTTATCGCCTTCTTCAAGTTGTTTGCCTTCTTAGCGGGGAAGTACTTCTCCAAGAAGGCCTTATAGAGTTCTCCCATGTGTCAATCCTTCCGGACGCAAGATGGTAATACCAATCATCCTCCCCATCCTTGAGAGTGAAGCCAAATGCCCGCATTTGATTTGTTCTTCGGTGATGTTGGCCGGATTCATGCTCATACACACGGTATGGAATTTCCCAAGATGTTTGATGGGGTCTTCACCACTCAACCCATGGAAGGATGGGAGCAAGTGGATCAACCCCGGTTTGAGCTCAAAGTTGACTCCTTCCCCAATTGCCGGTATGGTGATCGCAAGCGGGTGTTGAGTCAAATCGGGCTGTGTGAGTTGGCGGAGAGTTCGGTTGGCCATCTCTTCACGAGTTCGTTGTTGCCTTCGTTGTCGATTGTGCGTTCTTTCAATTTCTGGATCAAAAGGAGCAAAATCGGAGTTAGTAGCACGGGTTTGAACCATGAAAATAATCCAAACCAATAATCAATAACCAAAGATAAATCAAAACAGAAACTAAGACTCCCCGGCAACGGCGTCAAATTTGACGAGGCTATAAACCTATGGTCGTTGTCTTTTAGCTTAAGTCAAAGTTAATTACCTAACGTTACACTAACCGGTTTGTATAGTGTAAGTAAGGGTCGATCCCAAGAGAGTCTTGTCAAGTTTTGATTAGATTTAATTATCTAATTGTAACCAATGGGGGGGGGGGGTTGGATTGTAACAAAGTAAGACAAAAACATATAAAATTAAGCAAAGATGGTGATAATAGAATGAAAAGCTACACTAGGTTGTATCTTAGCATGCACACTACTTGGTTGGTTCCTTTTACAATTTATTCATCAATGTCTCATCTTGATCTTAGATATGTGTTAAGTCAACCGGCATCAACACAACTTAACATGATTATTGATCCGTAAACCTACAAGATCAAAGCACAAGTTAGCATTCTAGTAAAGATAAAGAGATATAAAGAAACGAATAAACACCGTTAGACTTTCTTTATAGTTATATTCTTTCCTTTAAGTAATTACAACTAGCTTTTACCTAAAGGGTTACTACTAGATTAAAGACCCGAACCCGAAATCAATGATTCCTAGTACTTTGCATGCATTTGACACTTCAGGTGATCAATCTAAGTGGTAAGAAACATGCAAACATAAGTTAAAGCACAAAGAATATAACACATATTGACTAAATAAACTTGTATTAATAAATACTTACAACCAAGCAACAATGCAGCTTCAAAACATCCCAATGTAGCAAGGAAACTTAGAAACTCATTACAACTTGAAATAAGGAAAATAGAGATTTTGTGGGAAAATGATGGATGATTCTAA
This sequence comes from Fagopyrum esculentum, assembly GCA_033239045.1. Lineage (NCBI taxonomy): Eukaryota > Viridiplantae > Streptophyta > Magnoliopsida > Caryophyllales > Polygonaceae > Fagopyrum > Fagopyrum esculentum. The sequence goes on along the minus strand of BSUD01000002.1, from coordinate 36,027,110 downwards.
CAATCAGTCAAGGCTCTATTTATACTACAAAAGATAGTAAATGGGAGTAAATTGGCCGTCCTAAATAGCCACCTTAAATGCCATAAAGGTGGTGCAAACAGCCGGGGTAAAGTCCTCTAGCGCTAAACCGCGGTGGCGGGCTTTAGGGCAGCAGAGGCGGTTTAAGCCAAAACGCTCGATCTTCTTCTTGGCCGCTGGGGTGGCCTGAAAATCCCGCAGGGGCGGGTATTTAATGCTCCTTGAACATCTGACTCTTCAACTTCGTGTATTTTTCTGATGACGAGCCGCAGGGGCGGTGACACTGGCTCTTCGGCTTCACAGGTCCACGGGCTGGTCCGCATGTAGAGGAGTAGGGGCGCCGGCTTCACTTCTTCAGGGTGAGTCACCGTAGGGGCGGCCGCAGGGGCAATGACAAGCTTGTTCCGGGCGCTGGCGAAGGCACAGGCTGCATTCCGGAGTGCAATGCCACCGCAAGGGCGGTGACACTGCTCCGTGGGGGCGGTGTGGCACCAGAAACACTTCTTCTTGATCGTTCTTCGACTCCCAAGTGTTGCTAATATCTTCTTTTGCTAATATTGGGAGGGTATCCTCCAGCAATGGGCCACGATTTACTACCCGATCCGGACGTAGATCGGCAAAGCCGATCGAACCGGGTGTTCTAATTACCTCTTCAAAAATAATAATAATAATAATATCTTCTTTTGCTTCATTTGGACTTCTTCATCTGGATCAAGATATTAGTAACACAAACTAACTCAAAGACACTAAAAAGACACTAAAAACTAACCTAATTGATAGTGATTCCATCACCTATCATTTTGGCAGACAACGATTTAGGAGATGTGATTATAGGATCATTTTGTCTCTTCGAGAGAGGGAAAAAAACCTTATTAAACGTTTAATCCTAAGCTCCTAAAAAACCTTAAAGGAAACTTAAGATCAAGACTACTACTTGCCAAGAAAACTGGAAACCTATCAAAAGTTTTATCCGAAGCTCCTAAAAAACTATCAAATTAAACCTCAATTATCAGTTGATCAATCATTTGGAAACATCCAATTCTACAACTTACAAAGAAAATTAAACATCATGAACACTCTACATTTGACCTAGTGAAAACCGAAACATATAAAATAAAGCAAAACAGAACAAGTGCAATACCTCCGTGAGGTTTTTGTAGACAACTAGAAATAATAAATTAGAAAATGAAAAGTAAGAGAAGAAGTAATTTTTTTGGACGGTCATGGTCACACCCCAAAGTATAACACACATGTTCTAAATGGTATAAACAGTTATAAATTAGAAAAATCATGGAAAGACTTACAAGCTGACTATATTGTAGACCACTACCACCATTTGATGTTGCCATATTTTCATATGAAACCAGTTTCAGTGAAAAAGATGGATAAGGTAAAACAGATCTTATTCCAAATTCTGGTTGAGGAGCAATATGTGGCATTACAAGGAAACCATTAGAAGACATGTTTTATGCTTTAGATGGTCTAGTCTTTGATCACGCACTATAAACACCGTTTGTGGGCCATTGCTTTTGTATGTCTATAAATATAAACAAAATTGAGCAAGACATAATTTCAAAAACTCAAGTAAAAAATGTAGTACATGAAAGAAGTTGAACTCAAAGACCTTACCTGGATGGAGAAGCAATGTACACGCTCTTCACGATCTTTTAAGTTAACTACAACTCTGTAAAAGTATTGTCTAATCTACAAAAAGTAAAGCAAGTGGTAAACAAATAAGCCAAAATAGTATACATAATTTATGTAAATGAATATTAGCAATATATATCTATATACTACTATTAAATCCAAAACATTTTTTCGTGTCGCTTCCTCAACTATATTCCTGCCACATTTCATTTTCTCATAATTTTTATTTTTCGATAAAATTATATATATATTTGCCATATTTTCATATTAGAATAACTATCCTATAATAAAACTTAAATATATCCACTTAAGAAACTAGCTTTTTTATATATATTGCACTAAACATACTTTTTAAATAAATAAATACATACATACATAACGTATTTTAATTTTATTAAAAAAATGAATGGCTCGTTTTTCTTATACATTTGTCTATTAAAGTATTTATTGTAAAAAATGTGAAAATGAGAAATAGCGTTCTCTTTCTCTTTTAATTTATTAATAACTTAAAATTTCACTTCTTTTACGCGCATGAAATAGTGGCTCATTTCTCTTTTAAATTATAATAAAATAGTTTGATATTCTTTCCACTTTTTATAGTGCAACAGTTGAACTTCCCTACTCATCCACTCTCCTCCCCAAGTGTGAAGTCGCAGAGCAGCGCCACTGCCATTTTCTCAAACCACTTTGCCCCATTTTTCACAAAATTAAAATCTCACTCCACCCTCTCTATGTATATTTGTTGTTTTTGGATCCCTTATCATCAGGATCGAGTCTTCGCCGAGGACATAAATATCATTGGATCCGTTGAGAATTGTAAATTTGTATATTTAAGGTAAGAACACAAATTTCGTCCATTTTTTCCTCTTATAATTATCTTGATTTTATACTCATTTTTTTATGAAATCCTGTATCATAGAAATATTAGGATGTAAATTTCATTTTTAGGCAAGTTATATACTCAACTCATCGACTGTGAAAGAGATATCTCCTAAAATTTTCATCTAATTTAGAAAAAAATACCTAATTATCCAATTATTTTCTCTATTTTGTATCTCTACGGACATAAAAAGATAATCATATTCCTTTTAGATGATAAATTATATATTATAGAACAATGTGCGATTCGAATGGAAGGAATATTTACACGATAAATATATGTGGTCATAACTCAATATATATACATCATTTTTGTGAATCAATTAGTTGTCAAACGTTTTGTATTTATATTGATCATTCTCGGTCTATTTGAATCACCCTACACCTCTCTCTGCTTTACAAAGACCAAACCATGGTTGAACAGTATACAGTGGCGGCCGCAGGATTTTAAAAGGGGGGGCGAAATTTTATTTTCGATAAATATATCTATGAAAATAAAATTGCGATAAAAACTAAGTCAATATGTCATCAACTTACAATAAACAAAAATACAAAAAAAAAAAACA
>BSUD01000002.1:35995222-36023821 GCA_033239045.1 Fagopyrum esculentum | reverse complement strand
ACAAAAAAAAAAAACACTAAAAGGCGCGGTCGTGGACCGCGCCTATAAAATTTTTTTAAAAAAAATAACTGCCCTATAGGCGCGTCTGTAACCGCGCCTCTTTAGTTTTTTTTTTTTCTTTCAAAAAAGTTACACTATAGCCGCGGTCTAGGACCACACCTCTATTTGTGTTTTTATTTTCTTTGTCCTCGACAACGCGGTTTTACAAATAATAGTGCGGTCTAAGACCGCGCTTCTACTTCAAACAACAAATCTCGTGCATTTTGGTGAATTATTTCACTCCGAGCCTAAAACGGAAAATTTTTTTGAAGTTTCGTTTACTTCGGAAAAAGATCCAAAACAACATTTTAAATATAACACAATAATATTTATATTTAAAAAATTAATAAATCGTAGAAAATTTTTTTATAAACGAGAAGCCACTACCAATTTTAAAACGATTTTTTTTTTGATAATATCGGTGTTGGAAAAATGGTAATTATGCGTATTATACGCTTATACTCAAGTTTTATTATCCGAGTTCTAAGTGTAAACCCGCACTTGAGATGATGCTTATGGATGACAAGGTATATCTTATTTTGATGTTTACAATTTGTAAGAAATGAATGTATTCTTAATTCACATATTTTCTTCGAATTCTTTTTTTTCCACATGTTGAATAACAATATTTTCTAGTACTCAACATGTAGGACTCTAAGTTTTGAAGAACAAGTACTATCATATATGATTTGGAGATTTGTCAAACTTTTTAAAGAGGTCTCCACCATTACCATGTTGGCATTTAGGCTTATTGAAAGTATTGGTGTATAATCAGAAAATTAGCTTCTTGCTCAATAGTGTAGTCATCACTTGTGACAACTTGGCTATTCCTAAGAATGGATTTCAATTTGTGGACTTTTTAGCCATTTTGAATGGTACGGTAGAATCTAATTTTTTTTATTGGTATATTATTACACTATATTTATATCATAGCTTTATCTATTATTGTTAGTTCTTCCATTTTACGTTATTAATTTTTAATTCATAATACTTATTTAGATGCTAATGGGGAGCTTATTGAATTTGGAGAGGTTGAATCAACAACAAATGATGACACTATAAAGTAGTGAGTTCATATCAAGTTGGAAGATCTCATATCTAATTGATTAGCCATTTTATTTGAGCTTTAATGTAAAATTATGTTAATATTAGATAACTATTAAAGTAGAATACCTTTGCGGCACGTGTCATTTTCTTATGAACCTCATGTCACTTGTCATTTTCTTATGCACCATCGGCGGTTTGATACGATGTCGGAGGATCGTCCTAAAGCGGCGTCATCGGCGAAGGAGTCCAATGCATCTAGTGTGGCGTTTGATACGGTAATGGAAGATACGGTGAATGGAACTACTCCTACTATGGAAGTGAGCAAAGAAGGGAATAATGTTGTCAATGGAAATACTATACCTCTTTCGAGTGCTAAAAGTACTACCCAGGCAGAGACAAAAATGAGCAAGCAACAACAATCTAGTGAGGTTTCTACACCAACCACGATGATAGTCCCCCATGGTATCAATGTTCAAACTGAGAAGCAGTCGGAGGATCTATCCAAAGCAACTAGTTCTGGATTGGGGGAAAACTGATGAAAACATGGCTAGAAGTCATGGAAGAGCCAAAGACTAAACAGATCACTCAAGACTTTATCACACGTGAACTGATAAGTAAAAGTATCAATGTCTCCTTCCCTCATGGAGACGATGGTGACCCTGTCATCGAGTTCGATAAAGCTGTGACACATGAATTGGAATCTAGATGGAAAATTTCAATTGTTTTTAAATTCTTGGGTTTTCCAGTGGCATTTCCGGTGGTGGAAAGAAAGATCAGAGATTTGCGGAAATGTGGATCCAATGTCCAACTCATAGACCTGGAAAACAACTACTTTCTAGCAAGATTTCAGAAGGTGAATGAATTACTTATGGTGCTTACTGGAGGACCTTGGGTAGTTTTTGGAAGATTCTTAATAATGAAAAAATGGTCACCTGAATTCATCACCTCAAGTCACGTTACCTCTGCCCCTATCTGGATCAAAATCACTAGAGTACCAGTTCAGTGGTTTCACGAGGCAGTCTTATGGAACATGGTCAGGGGAATAGGTACTCCTATTTCTATCGATCAAAAAACCTTGCACTTCAACAGAGGAATATTTGTAAGGGTATGTGTCAAAATTAACCTAAGTAGACCTCTAAAAAATTCCATCATAATCAATGGTAGAAGATGCCCGATAGAATATGAAGGGATGGATAACATCTGCTATAAGTGTGACTGGTATGGGCATCTGGCTTCCACTGTAAATTTGAGGGGAACACGATCAACAAATCAGGAGAAGCTCCTCCTAGCACTACGCCAACGACAAATACAGAAGGGGATACTCTACCAGAAGAAGTACCGGCGCCGGAAGAAGAAACTCCGGGCTATAGTCCGTGGATGATGGTTGCCAGGCGTAACAGATTGGAGAAAGGAAAGTATCTCTAGACGAAACAGTTAGGGCAGGAAAATCAACAAAATGGATCTCAGAATAAGAGCGGACAAGGAAAGATACCTCAAATAAGAGGATCGAATATTCAAGGCCAAAATAACGGTCAAAAGAGGGGTCATGAGAAAGCAGGCCCAAGCCAAGCGGCCCAACATAAGGTGGTAAGGAAAGAATTCTCTGGTGGGCCTCAAAAGAACAATGGACCCAACAACTACGTAGTCCGACAAATATCAATTCAGCCCAACTCAAAAAGATCAAGTACAGAAAGTAGGAGTCGTCGCCGTGCACCCAACCTAGTGGTTGCGTACCCGAGCCCGGATAGGACATTCGCATAATTCAGTGTAAAGATATTAATGATAAGTTAAAGTGGAGTGACATATTTCACAGATTCTCTTGTTGAAGCGATATCTGACTTCCCGAGCTTTTCTTTTCGTGCTTATCCAATTAGCGCTTTAAGTCCATGGATGGCTAGTAAAAAGTTTGATCAACCCCGTGTTTTTTGGCAGAAAAATGGCTATTTTAGCTTAAAAGTCAAAAGTGCGTATCTAATGATATTCAAAGTTTTGAACCTGATTTCAACGTCTTTTGCAGGGCGGTACGCTTTGCTCTCTCGAATGGTCCTCTGATCATAACCAAGCAACTGGAATCACACTAGGTACTTCTCAGCAGGCCCAAGGAACTGATTCCACGATGAGGGAACATATATATTCTACCACTAATGGTCCTCTGATCAATACTGATCATAACCAAGTCGGAGAAGCTATAGCAAGTGAACCCTTAGTCCAGGGAGGAGTAGCGACAGATGAGGGACAAGTAGTTTCATACAATGATCCTTCAAACAACCCTCTGATGAATGAAGAATTTTCCAGTATGGATACTGAGGTAGCAGCTATCCAGGATGCTTGAATTCCTTATACGGTATCCTCTTATCTCTTTAAGTTTCTCAATGAATTACCTCCTATGTAATGTATACGGAGCCGGTAAGAACGGGTTTCGACGTGCTATTAAATACTTATGTAGACATCATAACAATGATCTTCTTGTTATTTTTGAACCTCGAGTTTCCGGTAACAGAGCTGAAGATATTTGTGCACGTATGAGTTTCTCGAAAAGCTTTCGTGTTGAAGCCGAAGGTTTCGAAGGAGGGATTTGGCTGCTATGGAACAAGGAGAATATCACTATATCTATTGCTTCTTGTACTAAGCATTACATCCATGCTAAAATCATGAGCTCTTCGGGTAGTTATAGTTTCATTGTAGTTTACGCAGCTCCTACTCATATGCGCAGGAGAGAGTTCTGGAGGGATCTAGACAAGGAGTTATCTGAAGTCTCGGATCCTGTTATTTGTGGTGGAGATTTTAACTGTATACGTTTTATTCATGAGTGCCAGAGATGGGTTGGGACTCTTCATAGTGACTCTAATACGTTTAATGAGCTAGTACTCAATCATGGGCTCATTGATCTTGGCTTTATGGGGCCTGAGTTTACATGGGAAAACGGCAAGACGGACAATAGAAAGGTGATAAAACATCTAGATAGGTTGTTTATGAGCCAAGTTGGTCGTTTGAAGTGGCCAAACGCCCAAGTCCGTCATCTCGCGTGTTTCTCTTCGGACCACTCTCCGCTTCTTCTGACTCTTGATCCTGTTATTAATAGTAAGAGGGAGAGACGTCCATTTAGGTTTGAAGTTGCCTAGATGACACACCCCAATGTAAAACCCATGGTGGAAGCCTGTTGGTTCCTTAATCCGGAGGCAAGTAAAGCACTTCTCAATCTGAAGTCTTATCTTATTAACTAGAATTGGGTTGTTTTTAGAAATGTCTTTCATAGGAAACAGGAAGCCATACAAAAGCTCACCAATGTTCAAGCCAAGCTCAGTCACACTAATTCAGTCAAACTTATTATCCAAGAGAGCAAGTTGAAAGTAGAGGTGGAATGCATTTTAGCGCAAGAGGAGATATTGTGGTTCCAAAAATCTTGAGAACAATGGCTCGAGTTCGGGGATCATAACACTTCGTTCTTTCATACTTTTACCGTCATCAGAAGGAATCGTAATAGAGTCATGGGGCTCAAAATAGAGAATGATAGATGGGAAGAGGATTAGGGAAAACTGGAAGCCCACGCCGTAAGCTTCTTTAAAAAAAATTTACAGCTTTGAGCAAGATGTCACCAACACCTCTATCTACCTTGACTACGCAGACTTCCCCCTGTTGGAGTCAAGTGACTGGACCGATATTTACAAAGCGATCATCATGGATGAAGTGTGGCAAGCTATCAAAAGTATGGGTGCCTATAAGTCCCCTAGAATTGATGTATGTCAACCAAATTTCTATCAAAAATATTGGAGAATTGTCGGAGTGTCTATAAAGGAGGAGATCGAAAGGTTCTTTGAGTGTCAAAAGCTACCCCGGGTATGAACGAAACCCTTATCGCTCTAATAGCTAAGGTTGCGAAACCTGAGTTCATTAGTCTACAAAGAATTATCGGCGGGCTCGTTGGACCCACACAGGGGAAATTTATTCCAGGTAGGTTGATTCAAGATAATATAGTTCTTATGCAAGAGATTGTCCGCTCCATGAGAAAAAAGAAAACAGGGAAACAATGGATGCTTCTCAAACTTGATCTCGAGAAAGCCTATGACCGCATTAGATGGAACTTCATCGAAGAGACTATCCACGGCAGGCTTCCCTACGGTATGGGTTAATATGATCCATGAGTGCATCAACACTACTAGAATTCAAGTGATTTGGAACGGAGAGCTCTCTAATCAATTTACACCGGAAAGAGGAATCAGACAAGGTGACCCTATTTCGCCCTATCTGTTTGTGTTTTGTGTTGAAAGGTTAAGCCACCTCATTTTGGACTCCGTTGAGCGGGGTGTTTGGAAACCTATTTATCTCTCTAGAGGGGGACCCCCGCTATCACATCTCTTCTTCGTGGATGACATAACCCTTTGTGCGGAAGCTTCAACTAGTCAGCTGAAGATTGTCATGGGTGTTATTGAGCTGTTCTGTAAGGCTTCGGGACTCAAGGTTAATGCTCAAAAATCCAAGATCTTTGTCTCCCCCTAGGTGTCCAGTGAGCTTATTTCGACTATTGCTAGGACTAGCGGTATTAAGGTAACCAAGAATCTCGGCAATTACCTCGGTGTCCCAATCCTCCAAGGTAGAGTCTCTAAAGATACCTTCTCGGGACTCCTAGATAATATTTCTAATAGGTTGAATGAGTGGAGGTGCAAGAATCTCAGTTTTGCGGGGAGAGTTACCTTAACGAAGTCGGTACTCGCTTCTATCCCAGTTTACACTATGGCAACTCTCTCCTTGCCGGTGAGTGTCTGCGATACTGTTGACAAAGCATGCAAAGACTTTATATGGGGTCATGCAGAAGGTAGAAGAAAGATTCACACCTTGGGATGGAGTGAACTTTGTCTCCCACGTGCAAGAGGAGGGTTGGGTCTACGCAGCATGATGGATTTGAACCTAGCTCATCTAGGAAAACTGGGTTGGAGGTATATAAAGAATGGTGATAGTTTATGGGTTAAAGCTTGCAAGGTAAATACTGCAGGAATGGTTTTGGCACTCGCCTCTCACGTTTGGAAGGGACTGGTTAATGGTGTCCATCAGGTAGTCTCGCGGGGAGAAAAATGGAATCTCGGAGATGGCAATACCATCAATTTCTTGAGAGATAGATGGCTGGATGATGATCCCTTACAGATGCAAGCGCAGTGCAACATCAGCCTAAAAGACACTACGCGCATTGTTGCAAGCTACTGGAATGAAAATGAAGGGTGGGACTGGATGAGACTGAGCAACGTACTTCCATGCTCGACCCTCCTTAGGCTAGCTGCTACAAGACCAATGACGACTACGTTTATTCTGAGCACGGACGAACACTCGCTCACCCTTACTGATGATCTGGCTGGGGTCGAACGTCTAATGGTCTATATACCATTGCTTCTGTATATAATATGATTCACCAGGCTGAGGTATTGCAGCAAAGTGAGGGAGATCTCTACCGGGTGGTATGGAGCCTTCGAGTCAAGGAGCGGATCAAGTATTTTATCTGGAAGCTCATAAAGGGTGGTGTATGGAGCAATGAGGAGAGGGAAAGACGTCACCTCTCACCAAGTGACAAGTGTACCATCTGTAAACGTAGGACCGGAACGAACTTACACTTGTTTAGGGATTGTGAAGTTACGAGAAGACTTTGGCCTAACCTTCAAGCTGGTCGACTTATGGTGGATTTTTTTACTCTTCCTTTCGCGTCTTGGATACGAGGCAACATCATTTCCTTTGTTAAATTTGATAATATATGTATGTGGAATGAGCTATTTGTAGTTAGCATCTGGTGGATATGGAAATGAAGAAATGAGAAGATCTTCAATGACACTCTTTTCACGGGGGAGAGAAGCGGGTTCATTCGAGAAAGAGCTAAAGAATACATGGCGTTATGGAAGAGGGCACAAGAAACCCAGCGGATCAGGAAGAGCATCAAGTATATCAAATGGGAACCCCCGCCTGCTTATTGCTTTAAAGTCAATACTGATGGAGCTAAAAACCGTAATGGACTCGCCTCTGCGGCACGTGTGATTCGTAATAGTTCAGGTGGGTGGGTTAAAGGCTTTAGTGTTAACTTAGGCATATGTTCCGTCCCTTTAGCTTAGCTATGGGGAATGGTCCATGGCCTAAAGTTGGCTTGGGAGTTAGGATATTGATCGGTTATCATGGAAATTGATTCCGATTTGATAGTCTCACTCCTAAATAATCCTATCGGCTCTCACCATTCCCTTGCTAGTCTGGTACTTGTGTGCCATGACTTCCTTAAAAGAGATTGGACCATCCAATTTCGACATGCCTACGCGAGGCCAATAGAGTAGCGGATAATCTTGCTTTTTATGCTTTGAACCTTCCGAGTGGATTGAGTGTATTGTGTGACCCGCTGGAGGGTGTAGTTGATCTTTTACTTGATAATGTAAGGGGTCGGGCTATCCTGTAACACCCCGAATTCTCATAACTCGGGACATTACTGGTTAGGACCTCACAATGGGTCCCGACCTCAGTTTGACAACAATATTACTAGGATCTTGCAACAAGACACAAATAAGAAAAACCGAAATTTATAAAAATGTATTTTTAAATGAATGAACGCAACAAAGACTAGCAGCCTATAGCTCTTAAACAAAGGAAAAAGACCAACTGTCTTAACAAAAAGAAAGAACGACAAGATAACAACCCAAACCCCCACTCTAAGGAGTACGGAGACCCGGCTGACCACTACTTCCGGATCACTCAGCTGCTGTTCTAACCTGCGGTAAAACTAAAAACACAACAATACAACCATTAGCTAGTTATCTAAACATTAGGAGAATAATAATAGCACACACACACATAAAATAATAAACACTCATCATGCTTTCAAACAATCCATTTATTATCTTCATTTAAGTCATTCACTCTAATGATACTTATTTTGTGACACGAGGGATTCCCAAACCTCGCCTCCGCCCCCGTGTACCCATCAGGAGTGGATCCGATGCATCTCACCGTGTACCTGTATGGTCTGGGTATAGAGAACCTCCCAGTCTCCTGGCAGAGCTGGGCAGTGATGTCACGGCCCGTTATACATACACTTGGACCTTAACACATAATAACAGCGGTCGTCCTAACAAGTTGTTATTATAAACACACAACACACACACCACTATCATCATCCAACCAACATCCAGAAACCAGCTAAGTAAGTCGCAAGGACTTACCTGAATCAAACCACAACTCTCAAATCTCAACTCGGTCTGCAACCGTAGAAACTCATACGCCTGTCATTCAAGGCACGTGGATCAGAATCACACTCCAAACTCTTAGAAGTTATAAACTTCTAAGATGTACAATCTCATGAAGAGGAATTACTAAAAACCCTCTTAAGGTAAAATGACCATTTTACCCCTGGTCCCGAAAATCTAAGATTTTTCTATAACTTAATTCTCCCTCTCCTTTGGAGCCTATTTCCCATATTCTAGTTCTTACGGTAAAAATTTAGTACAAAAGTATAAGAGTTGCACAAAGGTTCTAGATTCCACTAAATGGTCATTAAGGTCCGACTTAAGTTAAGATCCAAGAGCTTAAATAAAAAGATAAGCAAATTCCGGGAACAACCTCTAGATCCCCTAATATATATCCCAACATAGGGCAAAGGTCTCTCAAAACTCAACCATAACTTTTACGTAAACTCTGAGGTTGGATTAGAAGCTAAAATGTTATACTTAGCCAAATATTTTCCTGTTTTAAAAACAGCTCAAGTGCTCTACTTCGGGACTTTATAGAACCTAATCCGACCGTTAACTTTCTCCCATATTTTAACACCATATACTACGTACTTCGGTCTACAACATATCAAAAATTCAACGGTGGATGTTCGATTTAAGGTGTCAAAAACATTTCTTAAAGTCAGTAGGTCAAGGCTGGAAACAAGGCATGCAACAGGTCTCCACTTCGATTCTCCCTGCTAGCTTAACTCGCTATTTAAAAGTACAAAGGTCCCCAGTTCGAAACCCACTGCACTCACAAAACTCACAAACTCTCAACCACACACCTAGTGTTCGATCCCTATGGACGTCACTTATATCTATCACCCCAGCTTCATCAAATTCATATACAGGAATAAAGGAGGATGGAACCCTTACCAATCTGGGCTCGAGACTTGGCTTGGCCTTCTTGTTGCAGGGATTGGAAGCTGCAAAACTGGCAACCTGTGCTCCTTATGGGGTCGAGATGAAGGTCCGGATCGACAGAGATAGGCCGAGTCGCGTTCTATCCAGAAAGGCAGTGTTGGTCATTTAGCGAGGTTGTAAAGGACAGTTGGGAGAGTTCAGTAGGGAGACTATCAGAAGGAAGAAGTGCAGGGAAGGGGAGAGTACCTTGCTGTCACTACTGTGGCACCCGAAGGAAGAAAGGCCCGTAGGTGTAGAGTTGCTGTCTCTAAGAACGTCTCCTCCGGGGTGTGCAGGTTGGCAAGGTTGAGGTGGTTCAAGACTCGCTGGTACTCTAAGGAGCGCAGAGGGAAAGGTCTTCGAGAGGTGGAGAGATCCGGTCAGATCTTGCTAGGAAGGAAGGCGACTGCAGCTTGTACTTGGACGTGAAAGGGGAGGGAGGGGATTGCTTCTGTTACTGTGTTGAAGAAGGAAAGAGAGAGATCAGGCGTAGGCGTAGGCGTGAAATCCGGCATGAAGTGGGCGTGCATCAGCGGCGTTGAAACGATCATCAGAGGCCGGCTTCTTCCTGGGCTGGAGAGGAGGTGAGGGCTAGCTGATTCTCTTCTTCTTGCTGGATTGGACGTGTCTTTGGGCCAGCACACCAACGAAACCATGCAGGTTGTAGCAAAGCAGAAGCTGGGCTGGAATAGGACAAAGAGCTGGGCTGAATTAGGACAAAGAGCTGGGCTGAAGACAAAGTAAGTATAGGAGTGGGGTGATGTTGTCAAGGCTTTGTCGCAGCCTTGTCAAAACGTGTCATGTCTTTGTCAAGCCCATGCATGGCCTTGTCATGATCTCGTCTTGGTCTCGTCAAAAGGACGTCATGACTTTGTCAAGGACATGTCATGATATAAACTACGGTTTGGAATTAGGGTTTGCTACTAAAGAAATCTTATCATTTTATGTGAAGTGATATTACATAAAATGATAAAATTTTGAAATATTGCGTCCAACTACGTAGACGTCTAAGGATCAAAAGATCGAAATCCTGTTTGCTACGGAATTAAACGGAATAAAAATTTTCCGGATATTACATATCCTCCGTGTGATGACTACTTAGCCCTCTTTTCTATCAATAAAAGCGCGTTCATATGCGCCGGAGACCACTGAATCTCCTTCCCACCAAAAAAAATTTTCTTATGCACCTCGCATCACGTGTCATTTTCTCATGCATCTTTATTTGATAATTGTACAACTATAAAATAAATAATAATCATTAATATAGACTATAAATATATTGTTTCCATTTTTAATCTTATCACAATTGTCAATAGATTTATAAGATAATCTTATCAAACATATTTTCGGAAAAATTTAACACTTTTATTTATAAGATGATTAAATAATATTGTATTCTAATTTTAACATATAAGTATACAGTTCCTATATTAATTAGAAATAATCACTAAATTAAAAAATGTTGCATCTTTTTTATTTTCTAAGAACAATATTTAAACTATCTAATATAATCTATTTATTTAAAATTTTTAAAAGTACTCTATTGTTAAAATCATTATTATACATCAATTTTCTTTTTAAAAAATTAAAAATTATGTACCCGTTCAAAAAAAATTATTTCTAAAAATATAATTGATTTGTTTACCCGTATGCCAAGATGTGAACTACATTAGTTAGAACATCATAGCAAAGACAACACTCTAGCTATCTAATAAAGAGATGATTACTATATAAGATGAAACTTGATACGATGATTGTCTCTCACTAACACCGCTGTTAAAAAAGTAAAAATTATATAAGTGAACTACTTGTACCTCTAATTTAGCTAGTAGAGCAAGGGCTTCGATTCTAGCGTTGTGCTTCTATATTTGTACCTCTACAACTTCCGATGTCTCCATTATTGTTGATTATAGTTATGAGGCCTAATCATAAAACAAAGTTAATATATATATAGGCATTACCTCAAAGTTTACCTTGTATAGAGTAAAGTAGTCAAGAACACATAAGAGACCCTTCTAGCAATTTTCTTTTATCATACGATGATCGGCTATAACAATCACCCATTCTTAACATCTTATCACACTCTTTTCAAGCTAGCAGACCAATGTTTGTTGATACCACACCACCGGAAGAAATTCATTTTAAATGCTACAAATAAATAGAAGGTTGAGAACACCATTAACATGCTAGAATAAACTGTGGAGCATGAAAATATATTGATACATGATGTACAAACTAGTGAGAAGCAAGAGATGATTGAGCAACACTCAATTAACCAATTAATGATTTATAAGGCTACTTGTTGGTCTCATTGGTATAGTCTTGACGACCATCTCTGTTCGCTCCAAACGGTGTGTGCAAGCTTTAAATTTATAACCCTAGACTTAAGCTTAAAACAAGGATGCGAACCCGCAGTGTACGGGTCAATCGTAGTAAAAGCAAGAAAATTCCAGGGGTCGATCACAGGGACTTGGTGAAACAAAGTCAACACGGTATGCTACGTTAATTCTAACCACAAGAGCGATTAACACAATCAAAGATGAATAAGATGTCAAATAAGCAAACATGCAATTCTAGGGATTAAAGCATCAAGTTGTGGTTCCAACTCAAGATCTATAGATAAGCGGACAAAGCTGAGATTTTTGCGTGGGGAAGGTGTTACTAAAGTGGAGTAGATCACCGGGTAAGTCTCACTACACACTAATCCTAAACCGTAACTCCTATTACCGGGTAAGTCTCAAGGAATCAAGATAAAGAACTATAACCTCAAACTAACACACCATCTAAGGGAATAGAATCAACCTTTACCGGGTAAGTCTCAGGCTAACTCACAAAGATGGGATGGAAGCACACTCAAACCCCAATAAAGGATAAACCTTTATTACCTACAGTTATGATCGTTGGTGCACAAACTAAGGAATCACCGGGTAAGTCTCATCCTAAGCTTGCATTGAACCAGGAAGGTGTAATAAGAATAGGATTTAGCAAACTCTAACACTTAACTTTCTGTTTTAGGTCGGATAAGTCACCTCGGTCAGAAGAATTCCACCCCGGCCGAGATGTTCATCAACCGAACGAGATGCTTAGGGTTAAGGTTAAAGACTCGAACTTTCAGGATCCTACTGGAATCGAAGATTATTCTATCATCGTTTTTCCCACAACCCTCAACCAATCACCCTAGAATCACACAAGGAAATTAGCCACTCATCATCATTATGAAAGTATTAAAATATATGGGAAGAAGGTGAATATTTGAACAAAGAAGAATTTAATGAAAAGACTTCAATAACTGAATCAAATATCACAAACAAAGCGTTCCTTGGATAGTAATCCAACAAGACAAGACAATCAAGGAAGGAATTGAAGACAATCTTACAAAACCCTTCAAAAAGCTATAAAAAGCTATGATCTTCAACCTTCCTTCAACTTTCAAAAAGGTTCTTCAACAACTCCCAAATTGGAGTATACTGCGGCTGCTGCGTCGATTCAGCTGTAAGCGGATTGTATGCGGCCTTCCAAATTGTGGAAATTCAACCCTTTTTATAGGAAAAATAAACCTCCAAAGATAATAAATCTTAAGAAGATATTATCCCATAAATATAGGTAAAATATATGATTCTGCATATCTCCTTCCTTCCAGAAGCTCAGCCCAAAAATATAAGATCACTTTCCAAAATTAAAAGATCTCTTCCAAGAATAAAATATTCTCGCCGCGTCCTAGGTATTCGCCTCGGTCGAGTCGGCATCTCTGGATCGCCTCGGTCGAGGTGAACCTCTGGTCAACCGAGGTGACTCAGAATGTGGAATCTCTTGAATCTGCTCCAAAGTGAATCTTCAATCCATGGTTGTGCTTCCTGGATGTAGCTCCAAATGACTCTTGACTTCTTTTGCTCCTTTTTGATGCAAAACGTACCATATTACCTGCAATTACAACGAAACTAGGTGTAGACCTCGATTCTCGCAAAGGTAGATGAAATGGTAGTAAAATCACATAATGTACATACAAACATGCAGAATATGAAAGATAAAACGTCCAAACAAATCCCAAAATATAGACTATAATTCATGCTATCAAAATACCCCATACTTAGCCCTTGCTTGTCCCCAAGCAAGTTCCTCATATAAAAGACAAGATAGAATGGATTATAAGTCAAGAAAATCAATGAAAAGCCTTTCAAAAATATTTTATGGTGTGCAACTATCGTAGATCACTCTAAGAGAATACTTCCTGGAATTAAAAACTCAATATGCTCAAAACATTTTATAAATATAAGAAAGTTGTTCATCTTTGCATAAAATCATAGAATGCATAATAAATCATAATTATCAAAATTAATCATGTATAATCCAATTTAAACCGCTAAGTCAATCAACAAGCTCAAGGTCTCAAGGTCTTCTCAAAAGAAAAGGTCAAGAAACGTGTAGGGTAGGGATGTATGTAAGGTAATGTGGTGCTAGAATCCGGGAAAAGGATGAACTTCACTTCCACTTTGACTTGCAACACCTTCCACCAATAAGCTTTGCTTATTTCACACTTTTTCTTTTTTTACTTTACTTTTTGGGATGCATGGACAGAGGTGCACAATAACCGAAGCCTAGGAAATCTGCAATCATCAATTTCTCGAGATGCATCAAACCCTTGATGCACATACCATGACCCGTTAGGAATATCGCTCAATCCGACTTTGGCAAGACACAAACACCCGGCTATGTGAATGGTGCCGAGTTACTCATCTTCATGATTGACTTCCCCAAACCTAAAATTACTTTCTAACACTTTCACTTCCAGCCACCTTCAACTTTAACTTGCTTTCACCACTTTGCTTGCTTCCAAATTCCCGGATAGGTAAAGGGAGGCAAAATGTTTATGAGGGGCTAAGCATGATCAAGAAGAAGAAGAAAGAAGAGAATGAATTGCCTTTGTCTTTCCAAGAAGAATGTGAGAGAACTTAACCTGCGGTGTCAACCTTCAAATTCAACATAATTTGGATAAAAACAAAGTATTAAACATGCTAATAATTTCAAACAAAGCATTTAGCAACTTAAACATATTATAAAACCTTTCAAACACACAAAGAATTTAAAACCAGTAAGTAAACAAAATCTTCACTGAGATCATATCTAGACAAGTAGCACAAAAATCGTTTTCGAAAACTTTCTGTTACGCCACCTCGGTCGAGATGTTCTTGGTTCAACCGAGGTGAAACACCTCGTTTCGCCAGAACTGTCCCGGTCGAGGTCAAAAAAAATTTTTTTTTAAAACCGTTTTTTTTTTCTTTTCGGTTCGGTTTTGACGTTTTTCTCAATCAAATAATCTGTAGGTATGCATGTAATATCAGATAATCATATAAAGGCAAGTGAAGCATAAATATGAAAGTATCCGATGAATATAATACATCAAAAGTATCGAATACATCAAGTAGTCACGTAGTCAAATAATACAGACAAATACCCCATACTTGAGACACACTGTCCCAGTGGGTATAATAAAAGTCTAAATGAAAGAGGACTCACCGGATAAAGAGCCGAACTGCATAAAAATATAATAAATAAAACCCTGCAACTCCTCAGTAGTCCTGATCCGGTGGTGGTGGTGGTACGTAGGGGAACTGAGTCGGATCGTAGGGATGGCCCATGATACGCTCAAACTGTAGCTGAGCCATCATGTGCTGATGATGCTGCCGCTCCTGCATCTCGCGGATGTCCAATGAAAGTGCAGCATATGAGTCGATAACCTGATCCATCAGGTCATCGATCCGTCGGTGTGCAGCTCTGTCCCTAACTCCCCTCCTGCGCCTAGCGGGCCTGACTGGAGAAGTCTCAGCTGGCGCCGGCTCAGTATCCTCCTCATCCTCATCCAAATCAATAATGGGAGGCGCGCTCGTCCCAGCAGTATCTGTCCCTGTGTCCATCGGGACGCCGCCTCCTCTCTCATCAACTGTCTCATCGTCGTCATCCTCATCCTCAGCCTCCTCTGCAGGTGCAGCTGCTCCCTCTCTGTAATCCTCCATAAGTGGAGCCCATGCTGTCTGCCAGAAATGCGGATCGGAGACAGAGAACTGTGCAGACCATCTGATGCCCTGAGGTGCAGTCCGCTCCCAAGGCATGGCAACGTAGGGTGTAGTCAGCCCACGGGGAACTAGAATCCGCCGTGTAATCATCTCCTGAAGTCCCAGCGGCTTGGCAGCCGCTGCCAATGTGCATACGCTGAGGTCCATCCCGTGGTAAGTGGCGATGTGGGTGACTAGACCTCCACAGCAGATATCTCCCTTCGCTTTGGCCTTGATCCTATGCAGATCCTCTGCTAGGAGCAAGCCAAAGTCTGGGAAGCCTCCTGTAACCATGCAGTAAAGCGAAAAGAGCTCCCCCTGTCTGATCTTCTGGGGCGTCTCAGTACGCGCCAGAAGCATCTCACTGAAGATCCTGTGGGCAAGTCTGAAGGCCGGGTGAAAGATGACCTTCTCCCTGGAATCACCAGGGCGCCATCTGTCTGCATGTGTAGTAATGTGGGCTATCTGTCCCCAGAACTCCCTAGCTACGGATCGGGAGGGGAAGTCTACAGCGGTAGGGGCAGGAAAGCCAAAGATCTCTCTCCAGATCTCTAAAGGAACTATGAAGTTCCGGCTCATCAACCGGTACTTCACAGAACGGTCTGTGGGAAGGTAGGAGAAGGAGCTAACAAACTCGAGTGTCGGCTCTATGTAGGCTGGGGCTCGGATCTCAATAAACTGATCCAGCCCGACGGTAGCAATCATCCTCCTAAGGTCAGCATCTAACCCTAGGCAGTCAAAAGCTGATACATCCAGAAATCGCGGTGCGATGACTGGACGCCCAGCTATCCTCTCATAGTCTACCCGGCATCTCTCGTGGATAACCGGGCGGTAGGGACGGGATGAGGAAGGAGAACGGGAAGGGGAGGATCTATCTCTCAGAGCTAAACGGCGATCTGAACTCATCTTCAAAACACACTGTCAGACTACCTCGGTCGACTGACAAATACCAAGAGTCACCTCGACCGAGGTGCAGAGCGACTGGACCGAGGCGAAGACAGTTCGATTTCCACTCTCTGATTTTCAGTTCTTTTCCCCCTAAAATCACTACAAATGCTTCCTAAGGGGTACTTATGGATTTCCTCAACAGAATCAAGGGCAACCAAAGCCCAATACGCAGTAAACGAGCGAGTTAGGGTTTTCGAACGTTTTTACCTCGTTTCGGTCGAAACGTTCAAATTTCCTGCAGATCCGTGGTAGCAATCGACTCTTCTACTCTTTAATCGCGTTTTGGAAGCAGAAATCTTCGAAAACGAGCGAGAAACGGAGGAGAACGAGGTATAGCTGTCGCCGCGGTCGAGGAGGGTAAAAAAAACGAAACTGTAATTTTTTTTCCTTTTTATACTGTTACTGATCTGCTGTCACCTCGGTCGAGATGGTCTCGACTGGCCCGAGGTGGTATGGACCGAGGCGGTTCTGCAGAAACCCTAGTCGCCTCGGTTGCCTCAAGAATCAACTCGGTCGAGATGCTCTGACAGTGACCGAGGTGCTTCTGTCTTCTCAGACTCTCGAACTTCTGTCCTTCCAGATGTGCTCCTTCCTGTTGTCTGTCCAGAATGCCAAAAACAAAGCAAAGCAAAGCAAAAACAAAAACTATCTAAGCTAGACTAGAAAACGGGAAAGAAGAGCAATACCTTGGGTTGCCTCCCAAGAAGCGCTTGATTTAAGGTCGCTAGCTGGACCCTAATGCGTCTCAAACGAGGTAGGAGGTTCCCTCACCCCATACTTCACCTCCATCGTGGGGTGAAGTAAGTAGATCCATCAAACGCTCCAAGACGTGTAAGTGCTCGTCGGGGAATGAATCGTCTATGGGTGGGCTATCCGTCTCGCGGGAGGATTCCGGTAGCCGGCTGAGGTGATCCGCAACTGAATTCTCGGATCCCTTCTTAGCGCGGATCTCTAGGTCAAACTCTTCAAGCAAGAGAATCCATCGAATAAGGCGCGGCTTTGCATCTTTCTTAGCCAACAAGTAACGAATGGCTGCATGGTCGGTGTAGACAATGACTTTCGCCCCTACTAGATAGGAACGAAACTTCTCGAAGGCATATACAACCGCCAATAATTCTTTCTCGGTGGTAGCGTAGTTGCGTTGTGCTTCATCTAGCGTCTTGCTAGCATAATAAATGGCGGTGGTCCGTCCATCTTTCTTCTGCCCGAGCACCGCTCCTACGGCTACATCGCTAGCGTCACACATGACTTCAAAGGGCAAGGTCCAATCAGGAGGTTGGATAATGGGAGCGGAGATCAACGCTTCCTTAATCCTGTAAAAAGCATCAAGACACTCCTGCGAAAACTCAAAAACAACATCTTTATTCAAGAGGTTAGTTAGAGGTTTAGAAATCTTGGAGAAGTCCTTGATGAATCTCCTGTAGAAACCTGCATGCCCGAGAAAACTCCTCACACCTTTAACAGAACAAGGAGGAGGGAGTTTCTCAATAGTCTCGATCTTAGCTCGATCGACCTCAATACCTCGATTAGAAACGAGGTGTCCTAGTACAATGCCTTCATTAACCATAAAATGACACTTCTCCCAATTCAAAACAAGGTTAGTGTCTTCACATCTTTTAAGTACTAGAGAAAGGTTAAATAGGCAATCATCAAAAGAGGAACCATATACAGAAAAATCATCCATAAATACCTCCATGATCTCCTCAATGTACTCGGAAACGATAGCCATCATGCATCGCTGGAAGGTAGCTGGTGCATTGCACAATCCAAATGGCATCCTCCGATAGGCAAACGTCCCCCATGGACAAGTGAAAGTGGTCTTCTCCTGATCATCCGGATGGATAGGAATCTGGAAGAATCCACTATAGCCGTCCAAGTAGCAAAAGTGTGAATGCTGGGCCAACCGTTTGAGCATTTGATCAATGAAGGGAAGCGGAAAATGATCCTTCCGAGTAGCCGTGTTCAGCTTCCTATAGTCGATGCAAACTCTCCAGCCCGTAACGGTCCTTGTTGGGATCAACTCGTTGTTCTTATTCGTCACAACGGTCATCCCTCCTTTCTTCGGAACGACATGCACCGGGCTAACCCACTTGCTGTCCGAGATAGGATAAATAATACCTGCATCCAACAACTTAAGAACTTCCTTCTTCACAACCTCTTTCATGATCGGATTTAACCGTCTTTGAGGTTCCCGTGAAGTCTTATGATTATCTTCCATTAGAATTCTATGCATGCAGAAAGAAGGTTTAATGCCAATAAGATCATCCGTGGTGTAACCTATGGCTTTTCGATACTTTCTCAGGACATGCATTAGCTTAGTTAATTCAGAATCGGAAAGGGAAGCACTAACAATAACGGGATAAGTAGAATCCGGCCCAAGAAAGATATACCTCAAGTGACTAGGGAGTTGTTTAAGCTCCACAACTGGGGGTGCTTTCTGAGAGGGATCTGTGCTTCCTCTTTCCAGTGGAGTGGTGTCAGAAACTGGACTAGATGCAGTCTCAGTTTGAATCGTCTCGCCATCGATCTCGGTCGAGGCGCAAAGGCGTTGACCGAGGTGTTCTTCAGACGCCTCGTTCTGTCCAGAAGGTGCCTCGGTCGAGGTACTGCTACTGGATCCGAGGCTGGAAATCTTCGTTTTCTGGACTAGCTTCTCAGTTTTAGCTCCTGGATCCTCTTCCAGTGCCCTCAAGCTCTGTATATCTGCATCACAAGAAGCATCTATACCTTCCTCCATTAAACTGAAGCTAATAACTCTTTCGAGTGGATCGTTAATAAGGATAGAGCTCACCAATTCTCTTGATTCTTCTTCATCGTAGATGTTGAAGATATCATCAGTTAGTTGCTCCCCTTTCATGGCTGCAAGTAGTGCGAACTCCACCTCATCGCCACCAACGTTGAATTTCAACTTGGCGTTCTTGCAATCCACATTGCAACCCGAAGTTGCTAGAAATGGCCTCCCGAGAATGATAGGAACAGGATAATCTGCGGGAATGTCAAGTACGACAAAATCTATAGGTAGATAGAAGTTACCCAACTTGACCGGAACGTCCTCCAAAATGCCCACGGGATGGGTGATGGAGCGATCCGCCATGTAGAGTCGAATCTTGACCGGCTTGGGCTCTCCAAGACCGATCTTAGTGCATAGCTCCAGCGGGATGATGCTCACGCTGGCTCCTAGATCGCAAAGGGCTTCACAAGTGACATCCCCAACTTGAATGGGAATGCAAAAAGAGCCGGGATCTCTCAATTTAGGTGGCATCTTCTCCTTCATGATCTTTATGAGTTCCGAAGATTTAGATGTCATCCTAACTTCACCAACATCCTCCAGCTTCCTCTTCCTTGATAAGATCTCTTTTAAGAACTTCCCATAGGCGGGCATACCTAAAATAGCATCAAGGAAAGGAATGTTAATATGTAGCTTATTCATCAAGTCAAGGAACTTACCAAAGTGCTTGTCTAGATGTGCTCTGGCTCTGGACTGAGGGAATGGAAGTGGTGGTTTATATGCAGGAGGTGGAACATAAGCTTCTGTCGTTCCTCCTGCTTTCTGTTGCGCCGCCTCGGTTGGCATCTCGGTCGAGGTGTTCTTCGACTGGATCTGGACCGAGGTGGTCTGCGTCGAGCGAGGTACTGGATCGGCAGTTTTGAGTCCACTCCTCGTCGTTATGGCCATACACTGGCCTTTAGGGTTAGTTTCCGTCTTTGCTGGAAGCTTCCCTGGATCTCTTGGCGCTTCATTCGCCCTATTAGCAAGTTGTTGTTCAAGGGACTTTTGGGCCATCGAAAATGAAGTCATAGAATTCTCCATAGCGCCAAGCTTGATCAAGATTGCCTCCAGAACTGCGTCTTTCTTTTCCGGTTGAGACGAACTTGATCCTTGCCCTTGGCTTTTCAATGGAGTAGAAGAGGAAGAAGGGGAAGAGAGGAAAGGATTAGAGGAATCATTAGAGTTGGAGTTCGAATGATTGTTACCGTTGTTTTGGTTATTCGCCCTCCAGTTGTTGCTGTTGGATCCTCTATTGTTGTTGTAGTTGTTGTTTCGGGGGCCGTGATTGTTGTTACGGTACCCGTTGTTGTTGTTGTTCCTTTGCCCTTGCTCTTCCTTCCTAGTTTGAGCCATCAAGAGCTCTTTTAATTCCTTCACGTCATTCTTTAATGACGAGAGTTGATTGTTGTTGGGTTGAGTCTCTTGAAAGTTGACTCTTTTAACTCCACCTTCGGCTCCTTGGTAGGTATACTTCTCCATGTGCAAGGCTTGCTTCTCAATGAAGTCCCATGCATCATCAACCGCCATGTCCATGAAGGTACCGGCGGAGAGTAGTTGGAGATTGAACTGGGTGTTTCCGTCCAGCCCCTTGAAGTAGATCTCTAACAACTCGATTTTTGGAATCCCATGATGTGGGCAATCCAAAAGAATATCCTTGAACCGCTCCCAAGACTTGGACAAGCTCTCCTTGTCCTTCATGATGAAAGCATTGATCTTTCCCCTCATTTCAGCGGTCTTTGAAGGTGGAAAGAATTTGGTTAGGAATTCCGTAGTCATCTCCTCCCATGTGCTAATTTTTCCTGGAGGAAGAGATTGATACCAAGTAAGAGCTCTATCTTTTAAAGAAAAGTAAAAAGGTCTTAGCTTGTAGTTGTTATTTTCAATTCTAGAAGGTCGCAAGGTCTCCATCAAGATCTCGTAGTTTTGAAGATGTTGATGCGGTGACTCCTTCTCTAGCCCTCCGAATTGACATTGGCGAATTGATGACATGAATTATGACCTATTTTTAGGCATGTATTTATATAGATTTTCCCTTTATTTTGCATGCATAGACATACATTCATGGCATTTATGGTTATATTCACCTACTTTGGAAGAATAGAGGTCTCCACAGAGTTTTATTGCATTTGTAGGTAATTTGGCGAATTATGGAGCAAAATAGCATATTTAAGGATTAAGCCTTGAAGTGGGACGAAAAAGGAGCATAAAAGGAATTTAGGGCGGGCCAAAGTATTCTCTGATACCGTCGGACGCGGCCCAAAGTATTCTCTGATACCGTCGGACGCGGCCCAAAGTATTCTCTGATACCGTCAGACGCGCCAAAGTATTCTCTGATACCTGTTGACGCGGCCCAGAGTATTTTCTGATACCAGCGGATTCGACTTCTTTTCAGCCCAAATATTTAGGGTTTTATCTTTAAACCCTAGATTGATTCCTATAAATATTCGAGAACCTTCAACATTTGAAGGGAGTCAAAACCTCCAAAAAGGAGTCAATTTCTCCAAAGGGAGACTAGAGGGAGTCAAATTCTTCAACGGACGGTGACAGCCCCAAGACTTTGACCTTCGCTTACGACCGCTTATCTTGCTTGGAGCATTTTCGCCTAGGGTTGATTGAAGATCGCCGAAGGGTTAGCCTCTTTCTTAGGTTTTGATATTGAAGACGGATTGACATCCCGTTCTTCATACTTGCCTAGGATCATTGTGAGGTTTTGTATTCTATTCCGAATTTATTGAATATTCCGATTTGTGTTTCGGATTTGAGATTGTTTTGAGTTTATTATTGAGATTTCAAGGTTTTACCTTTTCTCCCTTTCATATTTGAATTGAAATCAATATGATTGTTATTGGCTAAAAACCCTTAACAATTCTAAGGTGAAGGGTTGATAGTTGTGGCATAGATGATGATAGATTGATCGCAAACAGATTAGACCCTGAGAGTTAGAGAAACATCGTCGACAAACCCAAATTACGGGCTGTTCTTGAGTCCACGGCCGTGGAACCTCAAGAACTAACCGTGATTTCCCTTAAGTCTACGAACCTGCTTTTACTTCAATCTAAAGTTAAAGATTTGCTTTAACTTAGTTTAGACTTGTCTTTTCTAGGTGGTAGTGAAGCCTCAACAACCTCTACCTCGATTGTGAGCCTCAACAACCTCAATCGGTTAAGTTAGTCTTGATCTTTAGGTTATAAGTTTGGGTATTTAATACTAAATCTTGCCTTTAAAATCCTTCTATATTGAGCCTCAACAACCTGTATAGGGGGTATCTTTTAGGTGAGTTACATAAGGTTTTTGGAACCTCAACCGTACGATTACCTTACATTAGCATACCTTTGCATATCTCTACTCTGTCTTTACATCATTAAGTATATCTTGAATCGATTGCCACAATTAGATACCTGGATCCTTAGGATTGTTGTTTTCCCAATATTTGCAAAACTCCCATATTTACCGCTTGATAACCTGAAATCGAATTTGTTCCCACCCAAATCCCTGTGTTCGATACTCTGGAATTCTTGCTTAACTACGTCGATCCGTACACTGCGGGTTCGCTGCTTGATTCTAGTTTTATAAATTTAAAGCTTATTTGCACACACCTCTAGGGGCGAACACGAATCATGGCTAGAACTTGCGGTCGAAGCTCGTAGTCATGATCCGCTGGATCTCCTAGGTTCACCCCTGGACGCCTCAGCTGCTGATTAGGGTCCATCCTTTGACCTAGGGTTTGCGGGATTCCTGCAAGAAGAACATCTCGGACTGGTATCCGACGTGGATGTACATCGACCGGGGCGTCAGGTGCTGGAATCTGCCTCGGTCGAGGATCAACTACTGGATCCTGCATCGGTCGAAGTAGAATCTGGTTCCGAATGGCTGCAATCTCAGCTTCGATTGCTGCAGTCTTGGCTTGATTCTCTTCTTTCTCTTGCCTTAGCTCTTCTTTACTGAGACGTAGCAGCTCCTGCGTCTCTCTCAATTGGGCCGCAAGATCGTGATCGTCTTGTTGGGCCATTTTCGCTTCTCTTAAGCGTCGCTTGTATGTCTTTTCCGGTTCGGGATCGTAAGGAACGATTTCCTTCCCAGCGCGGGTTCTTCGCATATACCTAAGAAAGAACCTGCAAAAGTCACTCAAGTAGAGTGGTAAGATGAAACGGGGCAAATGCCCCAAGAGCAAACCGTACCGGCTCGGTCTAGACCAAGTCCCGGCAACGGCGCCAAAAACTTGTTCGCTCCAAACGGTGTGTGCAAGCTTTAAATTTATAACCCTAGACTTAAGCTTAAAACAAGGATGCGAACCCGCAGTGTACGGGTCAATCGTAGTAAAAGCAAGAAAATTCCAGGGGTCGATCACAGGGACTTGGTGAAACAAAGTCAACACGGTATGCTACGTTAATTCTAACCACAAGAGCGATTAACACAATCAAAGATGAATAAGATGTCAAATAAGCAAACATGCAATTCTAGGGATTAAAGCATCAAGTTGTGGTTCCAACTCAAGATCTATAGATAAGCGGACAAAGCTGAGATTTTTGCGTGGGGAAGGTGTTACTAAAGTGGAGTAGATCACCGGGTAAGTCTCACTACACACTAATCCTAAACCGTAACTCCTATTACCGGGTAAGTCTCAAGGAATCAAGATAAAGAACTATAACCTCAAACTAACACACCATCTAAGGGAATAGAATCAACCTTTACCGGGTAAGTCTCAGGCTAACTCACAAAGATGGGATGGAAGCACACTCAGACCCCAATAAAGGATAAACCTTTATTACCTACACTTATGATCGTTGGTACACAAACTAAGGAATTACCGGGTAAGTCTCATCCTAAGCTTGCATTGAACCAGGAAGGTGTAATAAGAATAGGATTTAGCAAACTCTAACACTTAACTTTCTGTTTTAGGTCGGATAAGTCACCTCGGTCAGAAGAATTCCACCCCGGCCGAGATGTTCATCAACCGAACGAGATGCTTAGGGTTAAGGTTAAAGACTCGAACTTTCAGGATCCTACTGGAATCTAAGATTATTCTATCATCGTTTTTCCCACAACCCTCAGCCAATCACCCTAGAATCACACAAGGAAATTAGCCACTCATCATCATTATGAAAGTATTAAAATATATGGGAAGAAGGTGAATATTTGAACAAAGAAGAATTTAATGAAAAGACTTCAATAACTGAATCAAATATCACAAACAAAGCGTTCCTTGGATAGCAATCCAACAAGACAAGACAATCAATGAGGGAATTGAAGACAATCTTACAAAACCCTTCAAAAGCTATAAAAAGCTATGATCTTCAACTTCCTTCAACCTTCAAAAAGGTTCTTCAAATCTCTCCCAAATTGGAGTAGGCTGCTGCTGCTGTGTCGTATGCGAGATTGCTTGCGCTGATAGCGGGTTGTTAATCGATGTATGCGGCCTTCCAAATTGTGGAAATTCAACCCTTTTTATAGGAAAAATAAACCTCCAAAGATAATAAATCTTAAGAAGATATTATCCCATAAATATAGGTAAAATATATGATTCTGCATATCTCCTTCCTTCCAGAAGCTCAGCCCAAAAATATAAGATCACTTTCCAAAATTAAAAGATCTCTTCCAAGAATAAAATATTCTCGCCGCGTCCTAGGTATTCGCCTCGGTCGAGTCGGTGTCTCTGGATCGCCTCGGTCGAGGTGAACCTCTGGTCAACCGAGGTGATCTCACGACAGAATGTGAAATCTCTCTAATCAGCTCCAAAGTGAATCTTTAATCCATGGCTGTGCTTCCTGGATGTAGCTCCAAATGACTCTTGACTCCTTTTGCTCCTTTTTGATGCAAAACTTACCATATTACCTGCAATTACAACGAAACTAGGTGTAGACCTCGATTCTCGCAAAGGTAGATGAAATGGTAGTAAAATCACATAATGTACATACAAACATGCAGATTATGAAAGATAAAACGTCCAAACAAACCCCAAAATATAGACTATAATTCATGCTATCAGAATTCTCTTGGATTCAATTCTGAAATGCTCTCAGCAAAACTTTTACAAAACTTGTCTAACTACAAAAGAAGAAAGAAAAGGCTTTATATATGTTCGCTCCAAACGGTGTGTGCAAGCTTTAAATTTATAACCCTAGACTTAAGCTTAAAACAAGGATGCGAACCCGCAGTGTACGGGTCAATCGTAGTAAAAGCAAGAAAATTCCAGGGGTCGATCACAGGGACTTGGTGAAACAAAGTCAACACGGTATGCTACGTTAATTCTAACCACAAGAGCGATTAACACAATCAAAGATGAATAAGATGTCAAATAAGCAAACATGCAATTCTAGGGATTAAAGCATCAAGTTGTGGTTCCAACTCAAGATCTATAGATAAGCGGACAAAGCTGAGATTTTTGCGTGGGGAAGGTGTTACTAAAGTGGAGTAGATCACCGGGTAAGTCTCACTACACACTAATCCTAAACCGTAACTCCTATTACCGGGTAAGTCTCAAGGAATCAAGATAAAGAACTATAACCTCAAACTAACACACCATCTAAGGGAATAGAATCAACCTTTACCGGGTAAGTCTCAGGCTAACTCACAAAGATGGGATGGAAGCACACTCAAACCCCAATAAAGGATAAACCTTTATTACCTACACTTATGATCGTTGGTGCACAAACTAAGGAATCACCGGGTAAGTCTCATCCTAAGCTTGCATTGAACCAGGAAGGTGTAATAAGAATAGGATTTAGCAAACTCTAACACTTAACTTTCTGTTTTAGGTCGGATAAGTCACCTCGGTCAGAAGAATTCCACCCCGGCCGAGATGTTCATCAACCGAACGAGATGCTTAGGGTTAAGGTTAAAGACTCGAACTTTCAGGATCCTACTGGAATCTAAGATTATTCTATCATCGTTTTTCCCACAACCCTCAGCCAATCACCCTAGAATCACACAAGGAAATTAGCCACTCATCATCATTATGAAAGTATTAAAATATATGGGAAGAAGGTGAATATTTGAACAAAGAAGAATTTAATGAAAAGACTTCAATAACTGAATCAAATATCACAAACAAAGCGTTCCTTGGATAGCAATCCAACAAGACAAGACAATCAAGGAAGGAATTGAAGACAATCTTACAAAACCCTTCAAAAAGCTATAAAAAGCTATGATCTTCAACCTTCCTTCAACTTTCAAAAAGGTTCTTCAACAACTCCCAAATTGGAGTATACTGCGGCTGCTGCGTCGTATAAACCCTGATCGACGGTATAGCGTGATTCTGGATTTGTGGAAATTCAACCCTTTTTATAGGAAAAATAAACCTCCAAAGATAATAAATCTTAAGAAGATATTATCCCATAAATATAGGTAAAATATATGATTCTGCATATCTCCTTCCTTCCAGAAGCTCAGCCCAAAAATATAAGATCACTTTCCAAAATTAAAAGATCTCTTCCAAGAATAAAATATTCTCGCCGCGTCCTAGGTATTCGCCTCGGTCGAGTCGGCATCTCTGGATCGCCTCGGTCGAGGTGAACCTCTGGTCAACCGAGGTGACTCAGAATGTGGAATCTCTTGAATCTGCTCCAAAGTGAATCTTCAATCCATGGCTGTGCTTCCTGGATGTAGCTCCAAATGACTATTGACTTCTTTTGCTCCTTTTTGATGCAAAACGTACCATATTACCTGCAATTACAACGAAACTAGGTGTAGACCTCGATTCTCGCAAAGGTAGATGAAATGGTAGTAAAATCACATAATGTACATACAAACATGCAGAATATGAAAGATAAAACGTCCAAACAAATCCCAAAATATAGACTATAATTCATGCTATCAATCTCCAAACTTAAATTTGGCCTTTGAAGAAACTATCATTCATCATCAGCAACGTCCTAACTAGTAATGTTGAAATAAATAAACCGATGGGAATTTTGCTTAGCCTAAAGCAAAAATAAATATGAATGATAAAATAATAGATTCTAGTGATACATTATGTTGGACAAATGAAAATGAAAACACGAGATATTCAGTTGTTGGTGGAGATTGTAATATTTAGAAGACCAAACACTCCACTCCGCTATCATACAACTACAAATCATTATTCATATTAGGGGTGGGCACAAATACCGGTTAATTCCGTCTTGATCCCGTCCCGATCCCAACAATACTTGGAAAAAAAAATGTGTATCCCGTCCCGTGAAAAATTTGCGAGACGGGACGCGGGACAAAGACTTTCCGTCTCGTCCCGTATAAATATAAATAATATTTTTGTAAAAAAAAAAATACTTTTTGCATATGACTAATATCTACAAACTACAATTTTATATGGATAAAAGTTATTAAACACTAAAATAATAGTAAACTATTTCAATACATCTATTATATAGATTAAAAGGAGAGAAAGAATAATGTAAGTATATGTCTAATTGCCTTATA
Organism: Fagopyrum esculentum; assembly: GCA_033239045.1. Lineage (NCBI taxonomy): Eukaryota > Viridiplantae > Streptophyta > Magnoliopsida > Caryophyllales > Polygonaceae > Fagopyrum > Fagopyrum esculentum. The sequence continues at coordinate 35,996,420 of BSUD01000002.1, read as the reverse complement.
AAATATTAATACCGTAGTATATTATATCAGTAATTCGATATCAAGATTTTTTTTTATCATTTGTGTCTTTAAACATGAGAGGATACAAGTACAAATGTTGAATAAAATGAGCGGATAGTTCTTGCAAGATCATGCCCGTCTCGTCCCGTCCCACATGGGACAAGGCCCGCACGGGATAAAGAAAAAATATTGTAAATCCCGTCCCGCCCCGTCCCGCTTAATATATGCGGGACGGGACACGGGACGACCCCAATCCCGTCCCGTCTCATGCCCAACCCTAATTCATATATATGATCGGGTGATGGATATCGCATTCTACAAAATAGAAGATTGAGTTGATGACAACAAATATGCAATGCGGTGATATTAAGAGTGAGTAGGCCAATTGTCACCACTTCCAGCTTCATTGCAATTGTTTGCTACTTCTTTCATTTATTTACATGTTCCACAACATCACTCAAGACACTCATGATATCAGTGGCGGATTCAGGGGTTGGCTCGACTGGGCCATCGCCCACCCCGGCCCAACTTTTTTTAATAATAGTGTGTTGTCTGAATCGGTATGATCTTCTAAACCATATAATTATATATACTACTATTCAGTCTATTCTACTTAGTCTGCTAGTCATTATTGCCTACATGTTACAGCAAGTTAGCAATGTTAATTCAATTGTCTAATTTGCCTTGGAAGGAGGAATTTACTTTGTACTTTTCGTATATTTTTTTTTATTTTATACTTATTATTGAATATATTTCAAACTTTATTTATTTAATTATTTATTATAATAATATTTTTCATCTGTACACTACAGTGGTGCAACCTACTAGCTACTACTCTCCAAGACTTCAAGTCATACAGCAACGTGACTTGGTACTTTATTCAATAATTTTTAATTGAAAGTTTCAAATTTAATTTATGCATTTGTTTTTTTTTATATTTTATACTTGTTATTCAATTTATTTTTACTTTATTCAATTAATTATTTATTATATATATATATAATATGAAATAATTTGGCTTACTAGACTTTTTCTAGTTTTGTGTTTAGTAAATGTACCTCTTGAGAGAAGAGTGTGTAGAATTTGAAAATAAATACAAAAGGTTGAGGTATATTTACTTAATTGAAACATTAAAAAGCCTATTTACTACTATAGTTTTTCAAAAAAGCCTAGTTACCAAAATTGCCCTATATATATA
>BSUD01000002.1:35933608-35994954 GCA_033239045.1 Fagopyrum esculentum | reverse complement strand
ATATATATATATATATTAATTTTAGGGCAATTTTAGTAACTAGGCTTTTTTAATGTTTCAATTAAGTAAATATATCCTAACCTTTTGTATTTATTCTCAAACTCTACACACTCTTCTCTCAAGGGGTACATTTACTAAACACAAAATTAGAAAAAGCCTAGTAAACCAAATTGTTTCTTAATTTTATTGTTATTTTTACTTTCTTTAATAAAATATTTAGTATTTACTAAATTCTATACATATAAATATATAGTTTCATCATTTTATTTTTTATTTTAATTGATATTATATACATACATATAATGATTTTATGGTTATCGATGATTTTGTGAAGGGAAAAAATCGTCGCGTTTGTTTTACTTTCTAGTTTAAAGTATTATAAATTAATTATTTGAATATTTGATAATATTTATATATACTTTTTATAATTATGATTTATAAAAAGTTTATATATTTTATATTTTTTGAATTAAAATCGCCCACCCTTAATAATTTTCTGGCTCCGCATGATACGCCCCTTGGTTTAATACGATCTAGAGAGATCGATCAAGCAGTGATGTGGATTGATTGAGTCGATATTCTTGTTCCTTGTAGTGCACGTTGCATGATCGCGCACAATACATGATCGTGCACTACGATCCCACACGGGGCACGATTTTAAACTATGATCATGCACGGTATACGACGGTACACAATGATCATGCAGCTTGTATGTTTGTCATGGTGCACGATCGTGCACCATGTATTTCTATCATGTGCAGGATAATGAGGTACACACTTGTGCACCATTTGACAAAAGCAAAGCACACGATTGTGCATGAAGGGTGAAGTGAGAACATCTAATAAATGTTTGATCTAAATAACAACGCTCGTGATGTCGCACGTGCCTTGCAAGTCATTATGAAGTGCATGATCGTGCGCTCGTACTAGACGATCATGCATCTTTGTACTTATGGGATCGTGCTCTAGTTGTAGTTATGGTGGAGGTTGTGTGCGTGATTGTGCCCGCAAGGTGTACAAATGAATAACACAATCATGTACATTGTTCATATTTGACATACATGTAAAAACAAACGCGGTGCAACTTTGAAGTTTTAAATGTTGGTTACTAGGCCCTTTCACCCTATTACTTATTAAACAAGTTTGATCACTTTATTTTTTATGCAACACAAAAATATACTTGTTTGGTGCGTTTTGTTATGTTGTTCAAAAGTTGTTCAATCTAGTATTGTTAATCGTGCCCAAATGAATAGGGAGGGATGACAATGAACATGTGTAGAGTGCACGATTTAGAGGCCCATAATTGTGCACTTTGCAGTGAAGCGAACACACGATCATACGCATTGTTATTGTGAAGGTCATGTAATGTGCACCTTGTATAAAGACAATGATCATACTCTTGGTGCACGATCAACACCCTACACAATTTTGTGCACTTTATAATCATGTGCGGACCAAGAGGCAAAATCATGATGTTTTCTATTATGATCGAATGATTCTCAAAGGTTCTCACTCGTTACCGTAAAAGATTCTCACGTGATCTTGTGTCTATAAGTAGATTGTTTTTGTTTTGTCTCTTTTGAAATTGTCATCCTACCAAACAAGCCCTTAGTTTCATAAATTTATGGCAAATAAAAAGGAAAAAGAAAAAGGCACCGCTGACAACAGTAACACGGTGCAAGTGCCAGTGGTGCAATATCGTCACCTCTACAATACAAAAAACACTACTTATAACCATTTATCGCACACCAAAATACTCTCATCAACGCGTTCTCTCTCTTCTCTCCGCCACTCAAATTTTTCTCACCTCTCTCATACTGCAACCACTATCGTTCAACTCTATTCTTCTCCGACATTTTGTGATATTTAAAATACAATATAAAATCCTACATTGTTACTTTGACACCGAATTTTCAGATCTCAGATTTGGCAATCCTCCTCCTCAGGTATTTCTTCTCATTTTTCTTTTTCCTTCTCAACCAAATCATTTTGGATCTGCCGCCTCGATTTATATTTGCGTTCGTATATATCTTCAATTTTGCCCGATTCAATTTGTTTGCGAATTCTCTGTTGTAAGGATAATCAAAATCTTGATAATATGTCTTGCTTCTTGATTTCATACTTGTAATTCCGTTACCACTTATGGAAGGAGAAAGATCTAGCAATTGTAGAAATAAAGACATAATCAATAGTTTGTATACTTACTTCTGGTTTGATGATTATTTGAGTGTGTGAATGGGAGAAAAGGACTTGAAAATTGCATCTGTTATTTGGTTTTAGAATCAGCTTAGACAATCAGTTTTACTTATTAAGACTGCATCCAAACATTTGGGCTTGATTCTACCGATGTTTGTCTAAATTAATAATGTTAGCTTGTTCGTTAGTCCAAAACCCTTTTTAAGTTCAAATGTGGTTGGTGCTAGTGTGCTACAACCTCAATGTTCAGACGTTTGTTCATTATATCTGAGTTCAATTGGGCGATGTAAGGCATTGGCAGTTGTTCTATACTTTTAAATTTTATTTATAGTGTGTTTGTACATCTTTGGAAGTTATTTGGAAAGTCATTTTAAAATTTATTTTATGCTGGTGTTGTGATTAAAAAATAATTATTGTTCCTGATGGTCTGTTTCTTTCAACTAATATCACTCCTTGAAATCACTCTTTGTACATTGCACAGGTAACCATGTCAAGAAGACCCGTAAGTACCACTAGACGTCTTGTCGGTAGTGGGAGCTTTCCTTTTGCTGGTGCTTTCCCTTCAAAGACGCGTTCTTCTTCGTTATTACCAATTATCCTTGTTACACTTGTATTGCCCCGTGCCAGTTTGTGAATGCCCTTTTGTCACTTCCGTTATCTAGTTACAACCTTACAAGTTTCTCCACAATAAAGTAATACATTCATCTTTTTTATTTACTTCTAGGGTGCCATTTTCCTTCTTGGGTATCTATATAAAGGCTCAGGTATGTGTTTGGCTGGCCATTATTGTCTTGGTTGATCATGATGTTGTTGTTAACATCTAGTACTACTTAATTGTTGATACTGTTTGACTTCAACCATCTACAAATCTAATAAAGTGTGTGATTTTCCTTGTAAATCATAAATCATCTATGTCTTTTTTTCCTCCCAACCTCAAATCATTTGTGGCTTGCAACAAGATAATGATATGAAGCAAGGACATAGAACATGAAAACTTTAATAAGTGAATAGATAAGTAAAGATCTGAAACAAATTATAATTCTGGTGAATGCAGCTGTGTGTTTGGAAAAAAGATTTTTGTTTTCTAGTATTTAGCTATGTTGTTACAGGTGTTATAGAAATTGCTGTAAATAATTAGGCGAAGAAAGTATCAAATGTTCAACTTCTTTTATTTCATCTTTGCCCGAGTTATAATTTTTTTTCTTTATAATTCTAATGTTATATTTTCCATAGTAATGTGAACATCATCTTATGTTCGCAGGTCACAAGGATACTGTGAGTAGGATTGAAGGTGATTATTCACTTTATAATTGTGTAACATATTCATAGTTTGAAAGTGAAGGTTCCATTACAATTTTCTATGCATATAGACTTTCCATAATATTCTAGTTTTAAAATGGCATAAGAACTTTCTTGTTTCTTTTCCTCATTTTTGTTTGTTTTGAAATAGTGGTTATCTAAAGGAATCAACTCACTATTTGACTTTATTTTGTTGTGTTTTCATGGACATGTTTGTAACAAGGTGTACATGAGACTTACTATTTTAGTTACCTGCAGCAAACTGCTACCATCGGTGATCTGGTGGATTAGTCTAATGTAGGAACTTTATGTTGCTTTATGGTCCCGTTTCCTCCATCTCTTTAACTTTATGGATTAGCATTTAGATTATTTGAACTGTTAGAGGACTTTTTAGTTTTGCACATAATGTGCAAGTTGAATTCTCATACTGGACTTTACTGGCAACATAGCCATCAATTCTACTTCATACTTTAAAGCTTAAAATTTTGGTTTCTCAACTCAAACATTAGGTCACAAACAAAATGGTTAGTATCAATTATCATGAATCATGTTCTTTGTTGATTTACTCCCTCCTGCATGAAATTATCTCTAAAAGAAGCAAAAGAAATGTGAAATCGTTAAATAGAGGCTATTGCACACAAATGGTTTGGCTGAAAGGTATGCAGAACACTAGAGCTTCTATATTATCGAGTGATTGAAGTGTTGCTATTTTCCACCTTTCTTAAATACAAATGCTAACAAAGTTACAAGCGAAAGGGAAAGCATTTACACCAAAAAAATCGAAATGATAAGAAATTGAGCATTTATTAATCTGCTATTTCTAGGAGAGACCGTTGTTTTTGTCATGCATAGATAATGCATGTCGTCTGTTCATGCACTGATGTAGGACAATTTTCTTCAACAATAGAAGTTTTGAGGACAATCCCGTTTCTTAAAAAAGCTTATGGTGATGCGATGCACAAGGTGCTGCACGTGGGCCCTGAGACGTGTTCTATTGTATCTGTATTGTTAAAGGAAGAAGACACAGAAGCATGGGGCATTGAACCTTATGATATCGAGGATGCTGATGCTAGTTGCAAGAGTCTCGTGAGGAAGGGAATTGTGCGTGTTGCTGATATCAAATTTCCATTGCCATACCGGTCAAAGTCCTTTTCATTAGTCATTGTATCTGATGCATTAGATTACCTTTCTCCAAAATACATGAACAAGACTGTTCCAGAATTGGCCAGGGTGGCTGCAAATGGCATTCTGATTTTTACTGGTAATTCTATAACTTAAACCTTGTTTCGTGTTTGTTCACTTCCAATGCATATTAGCCGATACATTACTAGTGAATACTACATAGTAATAACAACATAAGAGAAAATTAAATGTCAATGTAATTTTATTGACCCGAATAACAAATATTCCCAAATTTTGTTCTTGACTACTATCTTAGGTCAACCAGGTCAACAAAGAGCTAGAGTTGCTGAGCTATCCAAATTTGGCCGGCCGGTGAGTACCTTTCCTTTGCATCTTCTTTTTTTGTTGAATTACCACCTACTAAGTAGACTAATTATTATGTTGATTTAACACTGATCAACTAGACTAATGATTATGAACTAAGTCGAAAAAATAGCAATTTTTTTGCTTCACAACTACTAAGTTTTGCTCTTAAAATTCAGTAGTTGCTTTTATAACATTGTGTACTTCATGGTGTCTTAATATATAAATATTTTATTCCAGTTTGAGTTTTTAGTATCTCTTACTGATAAATGAATGATAATTACTGACATTTTTGTCATATATAAGTACATTGATATGCTCTTTATTGGAAACATGTGTTTCATTTCCCGAATACAAGTTAGCGAATATCGGCCTGTAATACTTGTGCTCTACCCTATGACTCATGATAATCTTTATAGTTGTATTATGGAGAATGTTGTTACATAGAAAATGAAGAATGACACCTTTTTGAATGTTGTGAAGGCAAAAATGCGCAGCCAATCTTGGTGGGTAAGGTTTTTCCTTCAAATTGGATTAGAGGAGAATGAAACAGCTGGTAAGAAGTTTGATCAGGCAATCGCGAAGAAGGGATACAAACCAAGCTGTCGAGTTTTCCACCTCAAGTCATACAGTTGACCTTTGATTGAAAGCTACAAGACGGGCACAATAGTTATGTTGGTAGTGTAGCCTTTCGTGTAGGATATTTTGATCATACTACTCGTTGTCACTCCATTTGCATAGTTATTGTTAATTTAACATAATGTTCCACTATTGTTGAGCGCTTTTGTAGTAGCACAAGACCATACCATATGATTTTGTTGTACGTGTTTATGTTGTTAAGCTATTCTTTATGAGTGAATGAAAAAATGTACACCCTATTGATGACTATAAAGAGGAGCCGGCTACTATTCGATGTTGACCCTCTTTGTTTCACTTACCTTTGTATTAAAAAAAATTTTGTTTCACTTACCTTTGTATATATATAAAAAGACATCAGAGAGTTTATTTTTAGTGTAGAACAGTATTTGAAAACGTATGTCCTTTGAAAAGTTTTGAATTTGGATCTGGCGCAAGAAATCCATTACATAATTTGGCCCAAGAAATCATTACAATGAGAATTGAATTGGTCCAAATCCGATCCAGTTGTTGAAGAAATTGTACATGTTGGATGTGGGATGTCGTATGAGTCGTGAACTAAAGCTTTGAGTGTTTGAAAGTTATTTGAATGAACTTGATATGAAATGTATATGTGTAAATATACAAACACATATGACATTAGGCATTGAAGAGAAAGAGTAATGAGATGTTAAATTGAGGAGGCAAATAATTTGTTGGTAGAAGACAAGGTCACAAGGGCAGGGCAAACATGTCTCCTTGAAGAGCAAAGTTTGAATGACATGTGACATGCACGTCATGTTTGGCTTGTGAGAGCTGCAACTATACACTAACATGTCTTATGGAGTGGTCCGGTCCCCTCACTCTCCCTCTCCCTCTTCAATCTTCATTGTAGACGATTTCCTCTAAATCCAACCATTTTAATAATTGAGAAATGTGACTAATAACCTCTTTGTATATTAAAAAAACGAAAACAAGTTATTCATTAATGTTTTGGAATTATTTAAAGTGGTTTCAACTGAACGAAGCAAGATTTTATAAGAAAGAGTTGGGTGAAATAGACTCTTTTTTTTATGGGTTTTTGTTTTGTATACCCCTTTACTTTTTACCATTCTAATTGACTTACAACTATTACTCTATTAAGAGTATATTAGTGTATGCTACGAGTACTCTTAATAGAGTAATAGTGGTAAAATACGTAATTAGCCATTTTATCCGATTTTATAAAAAAAATACTTAATAAGGTAACAAAACGAAGGAAGTAAACAAATTTTATATTGAGATCGACCTAATAATTAATTTTATAAATAAACAATTTCATTAAGATAGTTCTTCTATTGTTTGTTTGGTGCATGTAAGTATGTAAGAACGTATATTTAGCCATCGTAAGGGTGTTACCATTTATTATTTGGTTCCATGAATTCACTGTGTCTTTGGCGACACAATTTGAGAATGGAGCAAGTCAAAGGGCGGAGAAGTAAAGTCTTATGGATGTGATATAACGAGGAAGTCTTATTATTGTCCCATTTTAGACTTCGCGCCAATGGCCCCACTTTAAATTTTGGTGTAATGTTTGATTCGGTTTGACACTAAATACAACTCACAATTTCAAATATATATATTACAAAACTTTCTATTTAAATCCAAAATTAAATCAAACCTATAAAAACCGATCCGAAGACCGATATTTTGTGAAAATAAAATTGGAACGTAAGGGTTATAAACAAAACGCATTAGAGTTGTAATTAGGTATATCCATAACAATAATAAGAAACCTAAATAACAGTTTATTTCCTAAATGTTGTCGTTTTTCTAACGTATTATTAATATATTTGATTAATTTAGATTTAGGGGAGTGAAGGGTTTACGTTCACTTTCGTTGGAGATGTTGAAGAAGAGAAAGAGTAACAAATAAGTGTTTTTTTAAAAGCTATTTTATAAAAAAATGCAGTAAATGAAAGTTAAAAAGAAACCTTGTGTCATGGAAGTAATAATATTAATATAAAACAATACAAAAACTTCTATAAATTTAATTGAAATTAAAATATATTTTCATTATAAAAGTATAAAGTTAATAAAAAATTATTTTCAATATAAATATAGTATTATAAACTAATAGTTATTTTCATTGGGCTTCTCTCCAATCGGTGGGCCACTCTCGCATCAAATATGTCGATTATAGCCGGAAAACATGTTTTTTATATTCAGAATTCAAATGTGTTTATTTAAGATTTGAACTTGACATCTTGCAGTAATTAAAAATAATATATATATATATATATATATATATATATATATATATATATATATATATATATATATATATATATATATATATATATATATAATATTATCATAATTTATTAATTATTAAGTTGTTATTTATCATAATAATATTTTGTAGAGGTAGAACAAGGACAAATATCTCTAGATTTAAGCCTACTTAAGTGGAAACATTTTTAAGATTGATTTGACCTCCTAATAAGTTCTTGTCTGGTATTATTGATATGAATTAACGTCCTAAAATCTCAGATTTTATAGATGGTATTAGAATTAACTTTATCTTGAGTGTGTTTGTTACGATGAGAGTTCTTGTCTAAGTATGTTGACATTAGGTCATTGTTAATAAACCTCGAATTTTATAATATAAGTGCGTCAAAAAAGTAGTTTTTTTCAAAAAAGAAGGGAGATGATCAGTTTTTGAGTGAATGAGAACAGTACATATACTTATTTTGATTCGATCTTTCACAACAAGAAGGGTGAATTGTAATTTAGTGTTCAATTGAAAATTGTATAAAATACATCTGTTCAATGTCAATTACAAATATTAAAAATAAAATATAAATAACTAGTTATTAAGAAATAACGACACGAAATATCAATATTGTCATCTTATATTTAATATTTTAAGAGATTCCAAATGTTGTTACATCCACTCTCAATATTTTCATGTTATATTACTTTCACGTGTTAAAAGATTTCTAACATTTTATTTTAGTCGGTAAATAAACATGAGTTTTTTTTCAATTCAGTAATATTCTGTTTTCAAAAATAATACTTAGCAATTTTAAATGGGCTCTGAATGTTTATAGGAAGAGTAAAAAAAAATATATTTGGGGAGACATCCTATTGGCATGCTACATGTCACATTCATGTGTCTAGACATATACATGTTAAGAAGTGTATTATAGTTGAAAAAACTTTTTTTTTTTTGGGATAGATTTCAATAAAAACTGTTAGAGGTTTACAATAATAACTTAGAGGGGTAAGGTTAAAAATGATTTTTGTTTTTCTTCTTATATTGTTAATAGTTACATAATATTTATCATTGCCATATAACCATAAAGATAAAAAATGGCTTTGAAGGCTACTACTTTAGGTTTAGGTTAGGGCTAAGATGATTTATTGGGAAGCAAAGGAAGGTAAGTGGGGTTGTAGTTTAGGCTAGTTGATGTATGAAACAATGTGCAATGGGCAGCAAGCTGAAATGGAGAGCAACAAGGGTGGCCCAATATGTATCTTATTCTTCATACAATATGGGCCTTTCTCCCAACACACTATCCTCTCCCACTTCACTATTGTCTCTTCTTACTCACTCAAACATTTACGTAACCAAAAACTAACCAACCGTTTTACATATTAACGCTGAACGAAATGATCGGTTTGCGTTGAGATAAAACTTAAATTACTTGAAGTGAAATATTTTAACGTCATCGCAATCTGTTGAACTATCAACGTCAACAGGCCGCCTCTGTTGAGTTGTGTAGAAATATTAGCAGACCGACTTTGTTGAGTTGTGCAGTTAGTGAATCAGACACTCTTTACGTATATGATTCATCAACCTTCACCAGTATTCTTTTGTCGACCGTATTTCCGTAAAATTACTCTAAATGAAATAACAAAATTCCTATACCTATAAAAAAAAAAAAGTAACATAAAAGATTCCAAAATATTAAATTCAATGTGTTTAATATTTATTCAACTCTAACTAATAATTTTTCATAAATTTAAACTAACACGAACCGCTAGCCGCCTAATTCATAATACATTAACGTTAGATATATAGTAGCTAATTTCACTTTTTGGTAACCACCATCTATATATATATATATATATATATATATATATATATATATATATATATATATATATATATATATATATATATATATATATATATATATATATATATATATATATATATATATATATATATAGAGAGAGAGAGAGAGAGAAGTTCAGAATTTGAATGGAACACTCGTTAGTCGTTACATGCATGCATCAATACACGTAGTACGTGCATGTATTTTATACACGTATAAATACTTCCTTTTCACTACACTTGGTTATTAATTATGGTTTAAAATATTTATATTGAGAAAAGCGTCACATTTTGTAAGGTTAATCCCTCTACTGTCTTAAAATTTAAGATTTTATATTGATGATTTATGTTATGAATTAAAAACGTCGCAATCCAAAATTAAATTGAGGTGGTTGCTATTTTGTCCCGTATCCAATGGACTCAAATCAATTATATGGTTATCCATCTTAATTACTACCACACCATTTACGCTTACTCATTTTCTTACATATAAAAAATCTAATTATTTATTTATATTCAAATTTATTTGATATACTGTAGTAAATAATGTGGCTAATATGGAAATGATTCAACGTAAAAAAAAATAATATTATTATTGACGGCCTGTCGCATTACTTGCGGGATGTGTTAATGATGAGAAGCCAAATTATTTGGATTGGAGTGAGAAACGTAACCCACCTCTCTCCATAATTACCAAAATCACTCTCAATATATATATATTTGCACCAATAATGTCATCGCCGTTTCAATAATTTTTCCATTTTAATTTTTTCTTACAAATTACTATTATACTATTTTCCCAATATTATAACTCATCATCTTCCCCATCAAATCGTTTTACAATCCCATACATTCACTATTATTACTTAATTATTACCTATATATTATATTATCCTACAAAATTCCCTTTATATCACACTCATCAACAACATCTACCTTAGCTTGTAAATTAATTTTAATATATTAAGCTTGTAAACATAAATAAAACAGAGTATCTCACATATGTATAAGCTAGAGTGGGTGACGTTATAATGCATGGTATAAGTAGGACCAGCTCGTGAAGAATTGATTGCACAAGGATGGCTTCTTTCTTAGTTTATTTGAAAGACCAAATCCTAGAGATTGTATTCATGTGACCCTATTGCATTTTGCATCTAACCATACTATATTTTATATCAAATTAAATTCCTAAATAATTATAACATTAATAATAAGGGGGGCAGTTGACACAAACAAAATACAAGGATGGGTTTGTCCCCCCCATTGGAGCTTTTATTTCGAGATATGGCTTATGATAGTCCCCAATTTCTTTTTCTTTTTTTTTTTTAATAAATTTATATCCTATATATATACCCCTGCCTTTGGACTAACAACTCAACTCTTCAATTTCACTTATTCTTTTTGGGTTTTCTCTCTTGCAAACTTTTTTTGTACGTACGTTAAACGCAGCGTGTTTTACTACAAACTTCTTGAAACTCGTCGTTTTAACCCCGAAAGGCAAAAAAAATGATGATGAGATCATTGTCGATTAAAGCCTCGAGCAATGCCCACGGTCAGGATTCTTCTTACTTTCTTGGATGGGAAGAGTACGAGAAGAACCCATACCATGAAGTTGATAATCCTGATGGTATTATTCAAATGGGCCTTGCTGAGAATCAGGTAACATGCTTATTAATTTTATTAAATCTCAGTCAAATCAAATTATACACAATAATAATACTAATAATGCATGCATGTTGGATTTGCAGCTGTCATTTGACCTTCTTGAGTCATGGCTACAGCACAACCCCGACGCTGCTGGGTTCAAGCGTAATGGACAACTCATCTTCAGAGAGCTCGCCCTCTTCCAGGACTACAACGGCCTTCCCGCCTTCAAAAAGGTATTTTGCTCAATCATATAACTATATATATATATATATATATATATATATATATATGGGTTACGTTGAAATAGTATTATCATCACATGTAGAATAACATGGTTCATTAATACAAAGTTGAACTAAACCATTTTATTAATTAGTGTTACATATGGTTGACTTTTTTTTATTATAATTTTGAAACAGGCTATGGTTGACTTAATGTCGAAACTAAGAGGAAACAAGGTGACGTTCAACCCGGAAAATCTTGTGCTGACGGCCGGAGCAACCTCCGCTAACGAGACCATCATATTCTGCCTAGCTGAGCCCGGGGAGGCGTTCCTTCTTCCAACACCATACTACCCCGGTTTCGACCGAGACCTTAAGTGGAGGACAGGAGTCGAGATCGTACCGATCAAATGCACTAGCGCCAATGGCTTCAAGATCACACAATCCGCATTAGAAGAAGCCTACCAGGCCGCCAAGAGGCGCGATCTTCGCGTTAAGGGGATCTTGGTTACGAACCCATCGAACCCGCTGGGAACGACCTTGACCCGGGAGGAGATAACCCTCCTACTCAACTTCATCGCCATCAAGTCTCTCCATTTGGTGAGCGACGAGATTTACGCTGGAACCGTGTTTGGCTCCGAGTATGTTAGTGTCATGGAGCCGTTACTAACGGACAAAAGATTTTGCTCCGACGAGCAACTCATTGAGCGGGTCCATATCATTTCTAGCCTATCAAAAGACCTCGGCCTCCCGGGGTTCCGAGTTGGGTCTATTTACTCCGCGGACACCATGGTGGTGTCCGCGGCCATCAAGATGTCAAGCTTCGGCCTCATCTCTTCTCAAACCCAACACCTCCTCGCCTCCATGCTCTCCGACGAAAAGTTCGTCTCCTCCTACGTGACTGAGAACCGGGAACGCCTATACCGTCGCCAGGAAGCGATGGTATCCGGACTCAAAAGCGCCGGGATCAGTTGCCTCCAGAGCGATGGCGGCCTATTTTGTTGGGTTGATATGAGTCATCTCCTCAAGGAGAAAACCTTTGACGGCGAGATGGAACTATGGAAGAGGATTCTGTACGACGTTAAGCTCAACGTCTCCCCCGGCGCTTCTTGTCATTGCACCGAGCCCGGGTGGTTTAGGATGTGCTTCGCGAACATGTCGGAGGAAACCCTCGAGCTCGCCATGCGTCGCATTAGGGACTTTGTGGCTGACTTGGCGGCCGAGAAGCTCGGGCGCGCAGGCCGGGCTGCTGCTCAGCAAAGGCGTAGGTCCCATGCTAGGTCACTATCTAAGTGGGTCCTTCGTCTCTCGTTGGACGACAGAGAGGCCGAAGATCGAACCATGGTTCGTTAATATTATCATTATTATTATCATTATCTTTCAACATACATTCTTATATTGTATTATGTTTTGGGATGTAATTTTTTCACCACGTACTCGTTGCGCAAGCCCGTGAGCCATGCACGGGTTCGGATCGGATGCGGGTTGTTATCGTTTATGGGGTTATTTTTTTTCAAAGGATTGGGTGGGCCAAAAGCCCATCCATTCCTTTTTGATGAATCCCTATCGTATATATACATACGGGGCGAGTTATAGATACGAAACTAGTTCATGTACTTCATTTTAATTTGTGTGGAAATTGTGGGTGCTGTTTATGTATTTACTCGATCTCTTATACCAATCTTGTTTGCATGCATAATGAATCTTTATATATTTTTCAGTACTTTGTACGCAAAAGTATTGATATTATCTAACCGACGTCAAAGCTTGACACAACGCACACTAGCTAGCTCAGCTACAACGTTTTCTCGACTAAATCATATAAATTCACACTAGTGATAACTCATTTATATTCAACAATAACAAAATAAAGTAATAGGTTACATAATCTTCGATCTTCACACTGCAACGTAATAATCATTCCTCGTTCACATAAGATTTTGTCTAAATAGGGTTTCAATGTAATGGTACATGTGTTTTTCTAGGTAAGTAAGTTCACAAAATACAAAAACCGAAGACGCAACGTACCTTTAACCCTAATTAAGAAAATAAAATAAAACTAGTTATCGGGTCGGTTTGGGTCGGGTATCGTTTGTTCGGGTTGTAACGAGTTATCGGGTAGCCTTGATTTTTGAGATTTAACGGGTCGGTTTATTTCAGTTCTCGGTAGCGGTGTCAAACGGGGCCGATGGGTTGGATTCAGGTCGGTCATAATAAGTTCATGTTGAAACGGGTCGGGTCAAAACAATCTCTCATTTTCTCGGTTTGTTTCGGGTCGGGACGGTTGGGTCGGGTATCAATTGTTCGGGCTAATATGGGTTATCTGATATCCTTAGTTCTTGAATCATAAGTTCATACAAGTTGGTTTAGTTCGATTCTTGGATCATTCGGGTTGAGTTACTTCGGTTTTTAATGGCTTAAGTAGATGTGAAAATCGGGGTGGATCATTCAGGTTGAAGTAGGGTCAATTTATGTTCAAGTTGGATCAAAACTAGATCAGGTTGCCTAACATCTTGATTAGAGTCAATTTATGTTCTAGTTAGTGTAATTTACTCTAAAATTTATACGAAGATATTAATTTGATAAAAGAGAAAATAAAAGTTTTTTTTGTTTTGCGCACTTTATTTTAAAAAATATAATAATAAATCGAAAACATGTGTAATAAATATTAATAACAATAATGATTCATTTTATCAGAATATCATCCGACCAAACCATTTGATCCATATATGTTTTTCCTATTTTGTTTCTTATAAAATGTAAAATAAATTTTATCATCTTTTGCCAAATCAGATAATAATCCATGAATATTAGGTTGATCCGTTTGATCCATATTCAAAAATATGGTATCTAAAAATGACTTTAATCGGATCGGATAATTTTCCGCGAACATTTGGGTGATAAGTTTATCGGAATGATTTTTTCCAAATCCGTTTTATTGAAAATGACTTTAATCGGATATGGATATCCGACCGATCCAAACCGTTCCATTTGATCCATATATGTTTTTCCTATTTTTTTTTGTTATAAAATGTAAAATAAAATTTATCATCTTTTGCCAAATTGGATAATAACCCGTGGATATTGGATGATTAGTTTGATCAATATTCTAAAATATGGTATCAAAGTATGATTTTACTCGGATCGGATAATTATCCACAAATATTTAGGTGATATGTTTGATCGGAATTATTTTAACCCGATCCGTTTGATTGAAAATGACTTTAATTGGATTTTGATATCCGACTTATCAATTTGATCTAAATATCTAATCTGACCGATCCATTTGATCCATATATGTTTTCCTATATTAATTGTTGTAAAATGTAAAATAAAATTTATCATGTTTTTCCGAATCGGATAATAATCCGTGGATATTCAGTTCATCCGTTTGATCCAAATTCTAAAATATGGTATCCAAAACCGGCTTTATTCGGAGCGGCTAATGATCCACGAGTATTTGGGGTATATGTTTGATCGAAATGATTTTAGCCCGATCAGTTTGATTGAAAATGACTTAAACAGGATATAGATATCCAATTGATCCCTTTTATTCAAATACCT
Source organism: Fagopyrum esculentum (assembly GCA_033239045.1). Lineage (NCBI taxonomy): Eukaryota > Viridiplantae > Streptophyta > Magnoliopsida > Caryophyllales > Polygonaceae > Fagopyrum > Fagopyrum esculentum. The sequence continues at coordinate 35,979,825 of BSUD01000002.1, read as the reverse complement.
AAGGGCAATTTTGGTAACTAGGCCTTTTTGAGAAATTAGAGTAGTAACTAGGCTTTTTAATGTTTCAATTAAGTAAATATATCCCAACCTTTTGTATTTATTCTCAAACTCTACATACTCTTCTCTCAAGGGGTATATTTACTAAACACAAAACTAGAAAAAGTCTAGTAAACCAAATTGTTTCAATAAATACCTAATATGACTGATCCATTTGATCTATATACATTTTTTCTATTTTGTTTGTTATGAAGCGTTAGTCACTACTAATAATTGGTTCACACGATTTGATGGTAAATGGTAGTTCCATTGTATAATAATTTTTACATTTAGTTTATTTTATTATATTTTAAATTAATATTTTATTTCATCAAATTTCACCCCTAGAAAGTTTGAAGTTGTTTTAGTAAAGTTGACTGCAATACATTAGGTATATCATTTCTTAGTTTCAATATTTTTGATTTTTTATGTCGAATTTTATTTAGGTAGAATTTATTCAAAATATTGAGGTATGTCTTTTTTAAAGGGGAGATAAATATTTATTATAAATCAAGAAATATTGTGGTATATAATTTTAATAATTTATGATTTATGATGATTTATTGAATTTATGGACATGTTGTTATCATTGTCTCATGCTTTCATTTATTTTAATTATTTAAGACTTAAGAGATGAATTTGCTTTATTGTAAATTGACAATATATATATATATATATATATATATATATATATATATTTGGTGATCTTGATCTTGTAACTCTTTTATTTGATATTATTTTCTTACCATGTTACTTTTGAAGTCCTTGCTAGTGAATCACACACCGAATAAACTTTTTTTTTTCTCTTACTGTTACTTTTGTTACAAGTTTTTAAAACAGTCGAACGGCCGGTTCATACCAGTTGTTCAACGAACCGTTTTTTATCTTCCCCGTGATCTTTGTTTTCTTATTTTGTTATTTCCTCTTTTCTTTGTCATAGATTGATCGACAAATGATACTCATTCGATCGACCGACCAAATTTTTTGTTTTTATTTATTGTGTATATTTCGTGCATTTAATTAATTATTTCACTATTAATATGTCAAATCATTTATTCACCTTCCCCAAGTTCGATCATGATCCACTTGGTACAATCGGGTATTATAAGTATTTGCGAGATTTGAGTGTCCCGTGAAAGAGACTAAAATCTCGACTCTACTCAACATATACACTTCAAGTGGTATAAAATTCCGACACTTTATTATTGTGCATGTTGTTTGTAACACCCCAAGTTCTGGGAACTTGAAGCGCTACGGGCTAGGACCGCACAAAGGGTCCCGACCCTCAGAGTAGCAACAACAAACGGATCTTACAACAAGGTACAGACGAATGAAAACCAAAACTCAAAATAAAACCAAAGGTTTAAACAAAAAAAAAACACAAAACTCCACAACCGGTTTCAAAACAAAAGGGAAACAACAAACGAAACAAAAAACCCGAACCCGTCCTATAATGTACGGGAACCCCGGCTGGCCACACCATCCGGATCACTCAACAGCATCCTGAACATGCAGAACAACCACAACGACGGTATAAACTGTTAGCTAACATTCTAGATATCAGAAAGAACGTAAAGGCACAAACACACATAAGGTAAAGAAAACACATAGCATGCTCACACATTAATCGGTTATTATCTTTCATTAAGGTTATCCATTACTAATTCAACTTCTTTTGTCACACAAGAATCCTTTCGAAACTCGCCTCCGCTTCCGTCTACCAACAAGAATAGATCAGTACTATCCGTTACCTGCAGGCCTGAGTCGCAAGATCACTTTCCAGTTTCCCCAATTCTGAACTGGACAAGCGGTCACCGCCCGGTTATAATACACTTGGGCCAATTAAGGTTATAAGGGTGAATCCTAGTCCGGTTATCCGTTATAATAATGAATAACGCAAACAAGTCAAAACACTCAATCTAATACACGGAATGAAGCTAAGTAAGTCCAAGGGACTTACCTCTCACGAAGGTAACTCAAAGATCAGGAATAACAACTGAAGAATACTCAAGAGAGCTCAGTTTCCCTCAGAAGAGGAGCAAGGAAAGCCTGTACGAACAAGCAACACGGATCAGGAACGAAACGGTTGCTAGAAGTCTAAAACTTCTAGTCTCAAAGATCTCTAAGAGATCTACGCATGCTAAGGGCTCAACCCTAGTCTTACAGCACTCGCAGAAGATCAACAACATCCAAAAGATGTAAGGAAAGGAACGAGGAAAGCAAGGAAGGAAGTAACTCACAAGAACGGGAGTTACTGCAGAGGAAACCGCAGGGGTAGCTGGACAGAGGCGCAGGGGCGGATGGACAGAGGCGCAGGGGCGGAGGCGTGACAGAAAGCGCTGTCGGCTTTCTTCTTCGACAGAACTCGCAACAAGGGCAACCAAATCTCAAACCTTTGGCTCCAACTCGTCAAGACTCAACTCCAAAGAGCCTGAGAACAACGATACAACAACAACGAGAAGCCAACAAGAATCAAGGTGTAAACTTGATTCTTGGAGAAGAAGAAAAGAGAGAAGAAGAAGAAAACGAAAGGAAGGAAGCATGTTGCAGTACAAGAATGTAAGAAGGAACAAAGGATGAAGAACTTACACGTTCAACAAGGTCGCAGGAGGCAAAGGACGACTGCAGCTCTCTAGGGTTTGAAGACGATAGCAAGAAAGGGGAAAAAGGAGGGAAAAGAGGGAATATATAGAGAAGGGTTGGAAGGGTAGAAGGAAGGGACGTATAGGGTTAGGAGGATAGAAGGAGGACGGGCCAAAAGCTCATGGATGGAATAAGATAGGAGAAGACGAAGATAAAAAGCCCGTAGACGGGCTGGGCTGGGCCTAGCCGCACCTGCGGCTCCCCTTCACCGCGGGGGCGGTGAAGGCAAAAACTTGGGATCTTATATTGTTTAAGTAACGTGTTATAGGGTTCCTACAGTCTTAATTCTAAAAACTAAATTATATTTTGTTAAACTGTTGTGCACTAACCGTTTATTAAGTGTTGTAGCTAAGGCGCCGGAATATTCAAACCGGAAATATCCGAATTAATTTTGTATTTTAAAAAAAAAATATATTTTTTAAAATCGGGTTTTCAAATTTATTTTAATACAACAATCGGTTTTGTTTTTTAAAGCCATGCACTCGATTTAATCTTAAATCGAAAACAAGTCTGTTCTTGTACAGACTTCAATAAAAAATTATACCCGGTTTTGAATTTCAATTTCAACAAAAAATTGAAATATATATTGCCCGTGGTTGTTTCCGTGCAACAAAAATAACTTATAACACCAAACAAACTAACGAGGGTCAAAACACTTCCGGAGATGGAAGTATCCTGAACATCTTGACTGCTACTGTGGGTGGAGGAAGCAGTGAGCCGACACCCCAAGTTCAATTTGGGAGTGGTCTACCACCGGTTGTCCTGCCAAACCCAACGACCGGGACCGATCCATTTCAAAGTGGTGCACAGTCCGGTCATGAACCTGTCCCTCAAACAATACCAATGCCCGGCTCTTTGAGCGTAGGATTGCTACCAGACAAGTTTGATGGAACTAATTTCAAGACCTGGCAACAGAAGATGTTATTCTTCCTAACCATGAAAAAACTAGACAGATATGTGACCGAGGATATACTCGCCAATGCTGGGGTACCCCTCCAAGCTACTCTGGGCGGTGACTATGTGTGCAAAGGGTAATTTGCGAGCCGCCTGTCAGATCCACTATACCAAGTGTACATCATGGTTAGTACTACTAGGGAACTCTGGATTTTCTTAGACAAGAAGTACAAAACTAAGGACGCATTTCATAAGAAGTTCGTCGTTCAAAAGTTCATGGACTTCAAAATGGTAGCTGAGAAGCTACAAATTCTAGTCCATGACATCCATGAAGGCATGAAAATATGTGAGTCATTCCAGGTAGCAACATTCATCGAGAAACTCCCTCCGTCTTGGAAGGAATTCAAAGGTTACCTCCTTCACAAGACAAGGGAAATGAGTTTGCAAGATTTCATGATCAAGTTGCGGATTAAATCAAGCAACCGCAAAGTTGAAGAGGAAATGTCAGAGAAAGCTCATCTGACTTAACCAAATGACAAGAAATGGAACTTTCAACCCAAGGTCCCCAACAAGCAACCATCGAAGAAGAAGTTCGCCGACAAGTGTCACAACTATGGCAAAATGTGTCACAAGTCCGACGAATGATGGAGCAAGGGTGACTCACACAGAGCCAAGGGCAAAGCAGAAGCCCAAGTAGCTGAAGGCAATTTAATATTGGTTGATATGGCTGATGTGACGTGTGAAGTTAACATGGTCGGGAGCGACCCGAGGGAGTGGTGGTATGACACTGGTTGTAACACCCTGAATCCGCGGGACTTGGGATGCTACGGGCGGAGACCTCACAATGGGTCCTGACCCTTAGCATGACAATAATTTCATCGGATCTTTCAACAAGGCACAAATAAAGGCCAAAACCGAAATACATTTTTATGCAATGTTATGAAACCCGAAAATAAAAGAAAGGAAAGACTTCATCTGTCCTTACAACAACATCAACACAATATACAATAACAACAACACAAGAACTCCAATACCCAACTCAACCTAAAATGTACGGAACCCCAGCTGCCCACTCCGCCGGATCACTCGGCCACATCCTATCCTGCACATCAACTACAACAATCGGTATAAAACCGTTAGCACACATTCTAGGCATTATAAAGATAATATGACACAAACACACATAGGAGAACACAAGACACACAACATGAACATTCATTCCATAATATCCTATTAGGTCGTTCCATATCTAATTCATTTGTTTCAAGTGTGACACAAGAGTCTTATAACTCTTGCCTCTATCCCCGTGTAACCAACAGGAGTGTGGCGGCGCCCAACCCGTATACCCTGAGGGAGTGATGAAGAAGCCCGCCCGTATACCGTGTATGGCCTGGTCGCAGAGATCCCCCCAGTCCCCCTCGGGAAACTAAGCGGTGATGTCACTGTTAGCATGAAATATTGTGATATTTTAGGCACGTTTTCTAGATGTATTTCATCCATTATAGTGTTCATTGATAAAGCATTGAAGCAATTGTGAGCTAGTTTGTCTATATTGTCGATATAGAGGTCTACATAAGCTTTGTGTTGATTGTAGGCGAATAAGAGCTAAAACCAAACGAATTATGAGAGGATGGAGATGGATTGAGCATATCCAAGGATTGAGGACACCACAAAGAAGCCAATGAAGATGCTAGGATGAGGAATGACACGAAACAAAGGGGATTACGAGCAACCTATGCTCCCACACTCTAAAATACGGCCGTAATGAAGTCCACGCTCTAAACCACGGCCGTGGAACTTGGCAACATGAGCGTGGAGCATTCCAGAGAGTTACACGGTATAAAGTATGGTCGTGGAAGTTGTGAAGAACCGTAATCCAATTCCACGCTCTAAACCACGGGCGTGGAATTCCATAAAACCGTGATTTAGGCAATCTTTTGACGAATAAAATATTGACACATTGTCTACACACATGGGCCGGACACTTATTCTATCTTTCCCTATAAAAGGACTGAAGGAGCGAGATTTCGGCACCTTCGCTTACGCTTGCTTGCACGTGCCTAGTGTTCCAGTTGGACGTGCGGAGATTGCCATTTTGCAACGGAGATTTGCAAAGGCTTGAAGATTTGGAAGTTGCGCTTTGTCCTTAGGTTTGATTAGAAGACGGATTGACATCCCGCTCTTCGTTCTTATCAAGGATTGTGATTGGTTTGTGTTATTCCAAATCTGATATACATCATTACCTTTGTCTGTGGATTTGAGATTGATTTGAAGTTTATTGAAGGTTTTCGAAGGTTTTCATCTTTCATTCTTCTAAATCTTGAATTTGATATCATAATGACTGTTGTTGGCTAAAACCCTTTAGCAATTCTAAGGTGAAGGGTTGATAGTTGTGGCTTAGATGATGATAGATTGATCGTAAACAGATTGGACCCTGAGAGTTAGAGAGATTCGCCGACGAACCAAAACCACGGTCTGTTCTTGAGGTTCCACGGACGTGGAACTCAAGATCTACCCGTAATTTGTACCAGTTTACGAACTTTGCTTTTACTTTGATCCAAGGTTAAAGATTAGCTTTAATCTAGTCTAGGTTTGCCCTTTTCTAGGTAGTAGTGAAGCCTCAACAACCTCTACTTCGATTTCGAGTGTCACAACCTTAATCGGTTTAGTTAGTCTTGATCCTTGGGTTGCAAGTTTGGGTATTTGATATTAATTCTTGTCTTTAGATCCTTTCTATACTGAAGCCTCAACAACCTTTATAGAGAGTACCTTTTGATAAGTCATATAAAGCCTTGGAACTTCACCGTACATTGCTTTACCTTAGTATACCTTTGCAATTCTTAACTCTGTCCTTAGTTCTTTAGTATATCTTGAATCGATTGCCACAATTAGACACCTGGATCTTTAGGGTTGTTGTTTTCCCAATATATTTGCAAAGCTCATACATTTACTTGCTTGACAATTTATAACTGGATTTAACCCCCAAATCCCTGTGTTCGATACTTCGGAATTCTTGCTTAACTACGTCGTCCGTACACTGCGGGTTCGCTTGCTTGATTCTAGTTTTATAAATTTAAGACTTATTTGCACGCACGCTAAGTGGCGAACAAGTTTTTGGCGCCGTTGCCGGGGATTTGGTCTAGGCCGAATTCGGTTGCCGGTTGTCAAGCTTGGGAGCTTAGCTCTTGTTATTTGATATCTCTTGTGAGTGATATTTGCAGGTTACTTTAGGTTTATGCGCAGGTCTAGGAACAACACGGACCTTTTACCTCTTGATCAAGAACTTGAGAAGACTTTGAGGAAGAAGCTCAAGGAAAGAAAGATGGCTGAAGAAAGAGAACGAGATTACCAAACGGAGTTAGCGGAATCCGAAGCTCAACTTAGATGGAGCGAGAGGACTCGCAAGGAGGAATCGGAGCGTCATCAATCGAAAGTTGACGATCTTACGGATATGATATTTTAAATGAGGGTGGAATTAAGCGATCTTAAGAAGAAGAGCAGGAAATCGTCAAGATCGATTAGAGCCCATTCATCCGATGAGGATAACGACTCTTCCATGCCACCACTAGAAGACATTGATCCGACGATCAATGCAAACCCATTTGCTCCACGGGCAGCCGCCAATCGTCGTGCTCCAGCTGGGAATGCGAGAGCCGCTCGTGTAGATGGAGAGCCAAGGACTCTTGGCCAAAGGATGGATCCCATTCAGCAACCACGCCGCTTAGGTGTGAACTTTGATGCTGATGATATGCAATGGTTTAGCTTCGACCCACAAGTTATCACCATCGTTCGCCAAAATCAGTTTGGAGGAACGAGTGCTGAATCTCCACATCAACATTTACAAAATTTTGAGGTCATGATGGAGACAATGAAGCCAAAGAATGCAACCACCAACAACTACAAGATCAAGCCATTCTTCTTCTCTTTGAAAGGGAAATCTTTATCTTGGTATCAAGCTCTTCCAAATGGGAGACTTAACACATGGGAGGATCTTTCCGCGAAATTCCTCACCAAATTCTTTCCGCCATCCAAGACGGCGGAGTTGAGAGGTAAGATTAATGCGTTTTCTATGAGATCTAATGAAAGTTTGTTTCAATCTTGGGAAAGATTTCAGGACTTATTATTGGATTGCCCACACCATGGCATTTCAAAGTTGGGTTTATTGAAGATATACTATAAGGGGCTGGATGTGGAAACACAATTCAAGCTCCAATCCCTTTCATGTGGTACATTCATGGACATGAGGGAAGATGACGCTTGGGACTTTATTGAGAAGCAAGACCGAGTCATAGAAAAGTATTCTCACCGGAAAGTAGAAGCAAATCAAGTGGAGCAAGGAGCAAAATTATCACAAGCCGCTCAAACTCAAATCTTTTCTCTCAATACCGAGATTAAAGAGTTGAAGGAAGCCATTAAAACAAACTTCCCAAAGCAAAAGGGACAAGATGTGGGTTATTTGGGAAACAACAATAACCACAATGGAAATGAGAATACAAATCGCAACAACCGGAACAACAACCGGAATAATTGGAACAACAACAACAACAACCGGAATAACGGCTGGAACAACAATAGGGGTTCAAACAACAACAATTGGCGGTCCAACCAACAACACAATTCCGGTAATTCTTATCCCAATTCAGGAAATTCACTAACTCCACCTTCTTCTTCTTCCATTCCCTTGAAAAGCCAAGAACAAGCATCTAATAGCGGAAGCACTTCGGGGAAAGAAAAGTCCGATCCCATGTTGGAAACAATCTTGGGAAAGCTTCAAGGATTGGAGACTCGCATCATCAAGGTCGATGATCACATTACTAAGGTTGATAAAGCCCAAAAGGTTTTAGAAAACCAAATGTTTAGTCAAGCTGAAGAAGTTCCTAGAAATCAAGGAAAACTTTCAGGAAAGACGGAGGATAACCCAAAGGGAAGGGTGATGGCAATCACAACTAGGAGCGGAGCAACAACCATCGACCCGCAGCCTAAGTTTGTAGAAGTCCCCGCCGAAAAGGAGAAAGAAAAGGGAAAGGAGAAGGATGATGTCTACGTTCCTCCTCCAGCTTTCAAACCTCCCCTACCGTTTCCGCAATCTAGAGCAAGAGCACGTCTAGACAAGCAATTCGGTAAGTTTATTGAGCTCATGAGCAAACTACATATTAATATACCTTTCATTGATGCAATTGTAGGTATGCCAGCTTATGAAAAGTTCCTAAAGGAGATCCTCTCTAACAAAAGAAAATTAGAGGATTTTGGAGAGGTCAAGATGAGTTCGGATTTATCGGATCTCATCAAGACAATGAAGGAGAAGATTTCCCCAAAGCCGAAGGATCCGGAGTCATTTTGTATTCCCATAGGAGTGGGAGATGTCACATATGATGCATTATGTGATTTAGGAGCAAGCGTGAGCATCATTCCGCTTGCCTTATGCAGGAAGATCAGTTTAGGCGAACCTAAGCCGGTAAAAATGACGTTGTACATGGCGGATCAATCCATAACTCGTCCCATCGGTATAGTTGAAGACGTCCCGGTCAAGCTTGGTAAGTTCTATGTTCCTATAGACTTTGTTGTGCTTGACATTCCTGCAGATAGTCCGGTCCCAATCATACTCGGAAGACCGTTTCTTGCAACATCCGGCTGTATAGTTGATTGCAAGAATGCTAGACTCGCCTTCGACATAGGAGAAGAAAAGGTAGAATTCGTTCTCTCCACTTTGGTGAAGGAACCAGTTTTCGATGAGGATATATTCAACATCCATGACGAAGAGCTATCTAGAGAGGAGGTAAGTTCGATTCTCCTCAAAGATCCCTTACAGAAAGTTATTTCTATGAGCATTATGGATATAGGGGAAGAAGAGGAATGCAATGAAGAAATTGAAGCCTTAGAGAAGCAAAAAGAAGTGCATGAAGAAGAATTTGAGAAACTCTATGATGGGTCAGAAAACGTACGAAATCACGGCCAGTCGTGCTATTCCACGGCCGTGGAACCTACCAATATGACCGTAATCAGCTATACAGAGGACTCCAGTAAGTTACACGGCCAAAACCACGGCCGTGGAACAAACAGAGGCACCGTAATTGACTTCCACGCCCAAAACCACGGCCGTGGAGGGAACAGGGGAGCCGTAATTTTGGGTGAATTTGAAGGAGATTGTATCTTCTCCATCACTTCTCTTGACTCTTCTCCAACACCTTCTACATCCTTAGACACTTCTAAGGAAGCATCGGATACTCCTCAAGAGACATTAGAGACTCCTATAGTGATGGAATTGAAGCCACTTCCTACACATCTAAGGTACGCATTTCTAGGACCTAATTCTACCTTTCCGGTAATTGTTAGTTCCGATTTGAGTATTGATGAACATAGTAAGCTCATGGTTGTTCTTAAGAAATATAGGAAAGCCTTAGGGTATACTATAGAGGATCTAGTAGGAATCAAACCTTCACTATGCATGCATAAGATCCTAATGGAAGAAGACTTTAGAACTTCGCGACAACCTCAAAGGCGGTTAAATCCGACCATGAAGGAGGTTGTCAAGAAGGAAATTCTTAAACTACTTTATGCAGGTATCATCTACCCTATCTCCGATAGCAAGTGGGTGAGTCCCGTACAGGTGGTTCCAAAGAAGGGAGGAATGACGGTCATCACCAATAAAAACAATGAACTCATACCCACACTAACCGTAACTGGATGGAGGATGTGCATAGATTACCGGAAGCTAAACAACGCAATGAGGAAGGATCACTTCCCACTACCCTTCATCGATCAAATGCTTGAGAAGTTAGCACAGCATTCACACTTTTGCTATCTTGACTGTTATAGTGGTTTCTTTCAGATCCCGATACATCCGGACGATCAAGAGAAGACCACATTCACGTGTCCGTGGGGAACGTTTGCGTATAGGAGGATGCCGTTTGGGCTTTGCAACGCCCCAACCACCTTTCAAAGATGCATGATGGCTATCTTTTCGGAGTACATAGAGGAGATCATGGAGGTCTTTATGGATGATTTCTCCGTTTATGGCTCTTCTTTTGATAATTATCTTTCTAACCTTGCTCTTGTATTACAAAGGTGTGAAGACACTAACCTAGTTCTTAATTGGGAGAAGTGTCAATTTATGGTGAAAGAAGGCATTGTATTAGGACACTTTGTCTCTAGTAGAGGGATTGAGGTGGATAAAGCTAAGATAGAGACAATAGAAAAGCTTCCTCCCCCAACTTCGGTGAAAGGGATAAGAAGTTTTCTAGGACATGTTGGATTCTATAGGCGTTTCATAAAGGATTTTTCCAAGATATCAAAACCGCTCACTAATTTATTAATGAAGGATGCAATTTTTGATTTCTCGCATGAATGCTTAGATGCGTTTAATATGATTCGGGGAGCTCTAATCTCAGCCCCGATTATCCAACCTCCGGATTGGAATCTTCCCTTTGAGGTTATGTGTGACGCAAGTGACGTAGCCATAGGGGCTGTGCTTGGGCAAAGAAAGGAAGGACGAACCCATGCTATCTACTACGCTAGCAAGACGCTAGATGAAGCGCAGCTCAACTACGCCACTACCGAAAAGGAATTTTTAGCAATTGTATATGCATTTGAAAAGTTTCGCTCTTATCTTGTAGGTGCTAAGGTGATTGTGTACACGGATCATGCTGCGGTCGGGAATTTGCTTGCGAAGAAGGATGCGAAACCAAGGCTGATTAGATGAATTCTTCTCCTACAAGAATTCGATCTAGAGATCCGTGACAAGAAGGGTTCGGAAAATTCTGTTGCGGATCATTTGAGTCGTCTACCACATCTAGAAGACGACCATCTACCTATAGATGACTCCTTTCCGGACGAGCATTTACACATCATAGAGGAGTGCATCGACGTGATCACCAAAGGTAACGAACCATGGTTTGCTGATTTTGTTAACTATTTGGTTTGCCAGGAATTACCACCCGGACTATCCTACGCACAAAGAAAGAAGTTCTTTAAGGATATTCGGGAATACTTTTGGAACAAACCTCTCCTCTTTAAGAGAGGTCCGGACGGCATCATTCGGCGATGTGTACCGAAAGATGATATGCAAACTGTCATCCGTCATTGTCATTCACTACCTTGTGGAGGACACGCTAGTTCGAACAAGACTAGCGCTAAGGTATTGCAATCTGGATTCTTTTGGCCTACTTTGTTTAAAGATGTGCAAACCTTTGTTTCCTGCTGCGCTGCTTGTCAAAGAACAGGGAACATATCTAGGAGGAACGAGATGCCTCTTAACAACATCCAAGAGGTGGAGATCTTTGACGTTTGGGGAGTAGACTTCATGGGACCTTTCCCATCATCTTGTGGAAACCAATACATACTTTTAGCGGTGGATTATGTTTCGAGATGGGTTGAAGCAATTGCCTCTCCCACCAATGATGCCATGGTAGTGGTTAAGTTCTTTAACAAGACCATCTTCCCACGATTTGGGACACCACGGACTATCATTAGTGATGGAGGTTCTCACTTCATTGCCCGACGTTTCAAAGCTCTTTTAGCTAAGTATGGGGTGACTCACAAGATCGCCACCCCTTATCATCCACAAACTAGTGGACAAGTGGAGATCTCAAACCGGGAGATTAAAGGGATCCTAGAGAAGACAGTTTCAAGGACAAGGAAGGATTTGTCTTTGAATCTAGATGACGCATTGTGGGTGTACCGGACTGCATACAAGACTCCCATCGGAACAACACCATACAACCTTGTGTATGGGAAGTCGTGTCACTTACCGGTAGAGTTGGAGCACAAGGCGTATTGGGCAATAAAGTGGTTGAACTTGAGCATGAAGGAGGCGGGAGAAAAGCGTCTCTTGGACCTTAACGAGCTTGAAGAACTTCGCTTGAACGCCTACGAAAACGCCAAGATCTATAAAGAAAGAGCGAAGCGTTGACATGATAAGCATATCATCCCAAAGGACCTCAAAGAAGGAGATCAAGTTCTCCTCTTCAATTCAAGGCTTCGTCTCTTTCCAGGTAAGCTTAAATCTCGTTGGACTGGACCTTATCTAATCAAACGTGTTTTTCCCCATGGTGCAGTTGAAGTATGGGGTGAAAAGGGCGGAAGCTTTAAGGTGAACGGTCAACGACTCAAGATGTATTCACCGGAACTTCAAGCTGAAGAGTTCGCGCCCACCGCACTCGAATAAGTGCGAATATGGTCTAGCTACGGACCTTAAACAAGCGCTTCTTGGGAGGCAACCCAAGGTATTACACTTACGTTTTTGTTTTTGATTCATAGATTAGAATAGTTTAGACGTTTTTGTTTCGTTTTGCCTTCGATACCTTCCGGTATGTTCGTGTTTTTGGATGTAGGATTAATGGAAGAGAAAGGGAGAAGGAAAGGTTTGAAGAAAATTGACGAAACTTGGACTTTAGCACATTACATAGAGTTCCACGGCCAAAACCACGGCCGTGACAGCTACAGTGACCGTAATTTGCAAAAGCCTGAGAAAAATCACCAAAACCACGGTTCCGTACATTTCCACGGCCGTGAAAACCCCCGAGTGACCGTAATTTTCGAAAAAATTTACGGCCACTATAAAAACCACGTTTCTTCACAAACACAACCAAAATCCCCAAATTCCACGCCCCAAAATCGCCGAAATCGTCCCCCTCTCTCAAATTCCCGTCCGTTAATCTTTTCGAACGATTCTTTGACCAAAAGTGAAGCAAATTCAATCACCTACAAGATCCAAGCAACGATTCGAGCGGCAAATCACCGGAGAAGACAGAATTCGGATTTTAAAATCCGAAAACCTAGGTTTTTTTAATCTCTTCTCTCACTTTGTCGATTTGCCTCAGTTTTTGCAAGAATTTTTAGAACTGATTGGAATTGGATTGAAATTAGTCTAGGGCTGCCATCTATTGAATTTGGTGTGAATCTGTTGAGTTTTGAGAAATTTCGAAGCGAATCACGGTCTCTGGACATTCCACGGCCGTGGTTTCTGAAGAACAGACCGTGGTTTAGAAGAGAAACATGGACCTCGTTAGGAGAATGTCAAATAGGACAAAGAAGAGGAAAGGCAATGCTTCCTCCTCCTCTCAGGCACCCCCTAGTCAACCAACACCACCACCATCACCCCCACCTCCTAGAATTCCTACAATCCATGAGGATTACCTCGATGCCTTAGAGAGGATCGAGAAGAGAGCGGTCATAGGACCTCGTTATCTGTTGCTTGAGGAGCTAGAGCCACTGAATGTGGTAGGTGACCTTACTTGGCTATTGGATAGAGCAGGATTGATCATCTTCTCCGCTATTCGGGAAGATGCATATGAGGAGATCACTAGAGAGTTTGTGATCTCATTTGAGCATAGTCATGTTGATAGGACTGTTTCTTTCTGAATGATGAAGAGAAACTATGAGTTCTCGATTCGGGAGTTTGGAGCCTTCTTTGGCTTCCAAGAGACCTTCAATGGTCGAGATCCTAGTGGCGTGTACGCCAAAGATTTTTGGGAGGACATTGCTATGGTATACGCCAGCGAGGACCGCTGGCAACTTGCTGATACCAAGGCTAAGTTGATTTATCACTTAGCCTTGAAGATTGCCCACCGAGTGCTTTCTGAGTGTCTCTTCCCTAGGACGGAGACTCCTCAGAAAATCAAGACCGACGAGCTGTTTTTGCTTTATTGTATGTTGCATGGTAGGCCGACTGACTGTGCCACCCTCTTAGCTTCTACTATGAGTAAGCTAAAGAATCAGAGGGCCGGCAATATTGGATACGGTGGGATGGTCACCCACCTGGCTAGGCAGCTTGGTATCGACTTCTCTGCATGCACCAGGATAGCTGCTAGACCTCTAGGACTCTAGAGCCTCATGACTAGAGGCATTATCTTTCCTAGACATAGAGGTCCACCTACCACTGCCATGCCTTGGGAGGGTAGAGGAGGTAGAGGGGTTACATGGCTTCCCGAGTATTCCATTATGGCTGGACGCCATAATTGGAAGGAGACATTCGCTGCTATGCATGCGAATAGATTAGTAGCACCCCCTTACGTTCCCCCTGAGCCACCCGTTATAGAGGAGGAGGAGATGAGAGGAGATGATGAGTTTGAGGGAGGAGGTGAGGAGCACGATTATGGTACCTTCCCGGATCAGCCGGATGCAGTTCCCGACTTCCCTAGACACTCTCCCCGCCTCGCTAGAGCTTCTGGTTCTTCCTCTCGCCGCGCCAGCGTGAGTGAGAGGCCGACATGGATGGCGACCCCTCCTCAGTGGTACAACACTCAGCCAGATTGGATGGGAGCTCCACCAGCTTGGCATGCCCAGCCACCACCCGCACCAGCACCGTCAGATGCACCAGCGTGGTATAGCCAGCTGCCGGGATGGTACGAGCAGCTACCGGATTGGGCCACCGATCTTTCCAGTAGGGTCGGAGCCTTGGAGATCCGCGCGGATGCTAGGGATGCACGAGCCGATGCGCATGACCGGATGATGAGAGACATTTACCGCCAGCAGTTTGGGCGGAACTATGATCCCGGCTTCTTCCCGTTTCCACCACCACCGGCACCCCAGTGATGATGATGATATACCACTTTAGCCACTCCACCACCGTCTTGTGAGTTCTTTTTCTTTCTTTCTTTTCTTTATTTTCTTTTTGAACATTAGGGACAATGTTTGTCTCAAGTATGGGGTGGGGTGTGACTATTCGTTTGTAATAACTCTACTCACTTTGCTTGCTTTGATTGAGAACACCTTGCATGTTTCATTCCATTATTACACGTTTCATTATCGCATTGCATGAAAAAGATTTTGAAAAACCCTTAAAAATCGAAAAATTTTGAAAATTTTGTGCTTCTAAGGATTGAGATGATTTCTATGATAATCACTACTTGTGAATTGAGTTTTGATGACAATCGCATGCTTAAACAAATAGTGAATTGAAAAGAAATTGAATGAGTTAATTATTCCTCTTTTGCAAGTTTCATAATGTGAAGAATGTTACCTAAATCATATTGAGAAATCAAGGTTGAAATCACATGATAAGTTCTTATACTTCTTGTTGAAATGATTAAGGCAATTCGATTTTCTTTCTTCTTTCTTTGATCATTTAGCCCCTCAATGAAATAATGGCCTCCTTTACCTATCCAGGAATTTGGAGGAGTTGATATTTGGCATGTTTGATGTGGGAGGGCCATGAAAGCAAAATTTTTGCATTCAAAGAATAGAAAGAACTTATAGGTTTGGGGAAGTCAATCATGACGATGAGTAACTCGGCACCATTCACATAGCCGGGTGTTTGTGTCTTGCCAAAGTCGGATTGAGCGATATTCCTAACGGATTATAGTATGTGCATCAAGGGTTTGAGGCATCTCGCAAAATTGAGAACCGTCAATCTCCTAGGCTTCGGTTTTTGTGCACCTCTATCCATAACTCCAAAAGTGAAGTCGAAAAATTATGTACAAAAGAAGAGAGCAAAGCTCTAAGTTGAAAGTGTTGCAAAACCGCAAGAGAAAAAGAAAAGAGTTAGTTATCCACTTTCCCGGATTCATGCACCATATTCCTTATAATCTCCTCTCCCTTTCCGCATTCTAGACCTTACTTGAAAGTCCTTAAGATCAAGAGGATGTTATATGACTTGGTGATCTAAATTGAAGTTTCTTATGATTGATTTTGATAATGTTTGAAGGTTATGTTGCTTACATGGAAGTTTGATCAATTCATGAGTTTTCTTTACTCTTTATTCTTTGGTTATGTATATGAGAGTCTTATGAACGAATGAAGCAAGGTTTGAGAATGATCTATCGACTAGAAGCACATTTACTTAAAATACGTTTTGTTTTTGAGAGTGCATCCATATTTCATCCTAACTTGAGTTTTAAAGCTTTTGAAAGACCTTGCTTGGGGACAAGCAAGTGGCAAGTATGGGGTATTTTGTTAGCATGAAATATTGTGATATTTTAGGCACGTTTTCTAGATGTATTTCATCCATTATAGTATTCATTGATAAAGCATTGAAGCAATTGTGAGCTAGTTTGTCTATATTGTCGATATAGAGGTCTACATAAGCTTTGTGTTGATTGTAGGCGAATAAGAGCTAAAACCGAACAAATTATGAGAGGATGGAGATGGATTGAGCATATCCAAGGATTGAGGACACCACAAAGAAGCCAATGAAGATGCTAGGATGAGGAATGACACGAAACAAAGGGGATTACGAGCAACCTATGCTCCCACGCTCTAAAATACGGCCGTAATGAAGTCCACACTCTAAACCACGGCCGTGGAACTTGGCAACATGAGCGTGGATCATTCCAGAGAGTTACACGGTATAAAGTATGGTCGTGGAAGTTGTGAAGAACCGTAATCCAATTCCACGCTCTAAACCACGGGCGTGGAATTCCATAAAACCGTGATTTAGGCAATCTTTTGACGAATAAAATATAGACACATTGTCTACACACATGGGCCGGACACTTATTCTATCTTTCCCTATAAAAGGACTGAAGGAGGGAGATTTCGGCACCTTCGCTTACGCTTGCTTGCACGTACCTAGGGTTCCAGTTGGACGTGCGGAGATTGCCATTTTGCAACGGAGATTTGCAAAGGCTTGAAGATTTGGAAGTTGCGCTTTGTCCTTAGGTTTGATTAGAAGACGGATTGACATCCCGCTCTTCGTTCTTATCAAGGATTGTGATTGGTTTGTGTTATTCCAAATCTGATATACATCATTACCTTTGTCTGTGGATTTGAGATTGATTTGAAGTTTATTGAAGGTTTTCGAAGGTTTTTATCTTTCATTCTTCTAAATCTTGAATTTGATATCATAATGACTGTTGTTGGCTAAAACCCTTTAGCAATTCTAAGGTGAAGGGTTGATAGTTGTGGCTTATATGATGATTGATTGATCGTAAACAGATTGGACCCTGAGAGTTAGAGAGATTCGCCGACGAACCAAAACCACGGTCTGTTCTTGAGGTTCCACGGCCGTGGAACTCAAGATCTACCCGTAATTTGTACCAGTTTACGAACTTTGCTATTACTTTGATCCAAGGTTAAAGATTAGCTTTAATCTAGTCTAGGTTTGCCCTTTTCTAGGTAGTAGTGAAGCCTCAACAACCTCTACTTCGATTTCGAGTGTCACAACCTTAATCAGTTTAGTTAGTCTTGATCCTTGGGTTGCAAGTTTGGGTATTTGATATTAATTCTTGTCTTTAGATCCTTTCTATATTGAAGCCTCAACAACCTTTATAGAGAGTACCTTTAGATAAGTCATATAAACCCTTGGAACTTCACCGTACATTGCTTTACCTTAGTATACCTTTGCAATTCTTAACTCTGTCCTTAGTTCTTTAGTATATCTTGAATCGATTGCCACAATTAGACACCTGGATCTTTAGGGTTGCTGTTTTCCCAATATATTTGCAAAGCTCATACATTTACTTGCTTGACGATTTATAACTGGATTTAACCCCCCAAATCCCTGTGTTCGATACTCTGGAATTCTTGCTTAACTACGTCGATCCGTACACTGCGGGTTCGCTTGCTTGATTCTAGTTTTATAAATTTAAGACTTATTTGCACGCACGCTAAGTGGCGAACAGTCACCGCCCGATAATAATAATAGTAGTAATGATGGGCCAATAAATAAGGTCAAGTAAATCCTAATCAATTTTCATGCTTAAAAGCGGTAAACACACACCACCATATATATCCAAATAAGGCATAAAAGCGGCTAAGTAAGTCCGAGGACTTACCTCGTCTCAAAGCTACCCGAAACCGATAACACTCTCCGAAGGAATATAACCAAAGTCTGTTCAAGACAAGGCACGATAATCAACAACTACTCACGCAAGCTAGAAGTTCTTATACTTCTAATACTATATTCTTATTAGGTCATACACTCTTATAATCTAGGATATGCTCCTAGCCCTCATTAACTCACGAGATCTCAACTATAACCACATGCTAGGATACTTCCATCCTAACTCCACAATCTTAACCAACTCATACTCACAACCTCAACAAAGCTCACTTGATAACATACACACCTCAATCCTTAGAACTTTCAAATCATCCTCAAATCCTCACCTAAAGTCCACAACCACTATATGGAATTCACTCTAAGTTATGCTAGATCCAACCTAGCATGATTCTACCACTAAGCATAACTAGAACGAGGGAGAAGATACTCACACGAGGTCAAAAGCGAAAGACGATCTACGGATGTCGAGAATGGGTTCGTTGGTCTTTGTCGGGCGCTTCCGGACCTAAGACCAAGGCTACGCGAATTTAGCTTATATACTAAATTGATTTTAAATATATATAATATATAACTCAAAGGTAAAACTCGTTTTCCAAATGCCATCGTTAAAACCCATAAATAATCCCTTCGGGGAGAAATATAAATTCACGAACTTGGTCGTAAAACACAATTAAAACCTCGAGCCATAAACCAAATTTAATTCAACAAAGGACAACATATATAGTATATATATATAAGGATAAAAATCGAAGTAAAATCCAAGTTTAAAACCCGTAAACACATTTTCCGGGGCAAATCGTACAATTTCATAAATACAGGTCATCATCCTTAATTAACCTTGGGCATTTTCTGAAATTAATCCAACATAGGGCAAAAATGCAATTATAGAGTATGGGTTACAGATTGCAATTATGCTGAAAGTATGGGCCCGGTTTTAAATAAAAAGAGGGCTTTCTTCAACCTTTCAATCCCGCTACAAAGGAAGGAGGGCTGCGCTGCACAGGAAAAGGGAGGATGACGAGATCTGTGAGGCGGCGGCGGCCATGGTTCCGCAAGGGCTCCAAACGGTAGAACAGATCGACGACGAAGAGGGAAGGGCTGCTCCCTGGCGGTCTCGAGGCGACAGAAGAGGAGGGTAGAAGGTTCGGAAGCAGAGGAGATGTGCTCCGGCTGGCTCCGGCGAGGTGTTGCAGAGAGAGTACATATAGGGTATTGTAGTTGCAGAGGCTTCCGGAGAGATCTGTTCTCCAGCCCACCTCCGATTATAGGTTCGAGAGAGTGCATACGAAACTGAGAGGGAGAGAGAGACTGGGTTGGGGTTGTGCAGGAGGGCTCAAATGAATCTCCAACGGTGAGAAACGAGAGAGAGATGAGGTGAGGGAGATAGGGCTCAATAGAGGGGAGAGTGAGATGTGAGTTACAGAGGGAAGTGATGGGTGTGCTGATGAGGAAAGCTGAGAGATGAGTTCAAGGTAGCGTGCGGGATCGAGAGGTCAGGCTAGGTAGATGTGCGGCAAACCTATGTTCAGCAGTGCAAGACTGCGAGGTTGGGCACCAAAACATCATCACACAACAGAGGAGAAAGAGAACGGGAAAGAAAAAGAAGGAAAGAAAATAAATAAATGAATATATAAATAAACAAATAAATAAATAGGAAAAAATGGGAATGAAGTAAACTCGATCAAAAACGTTCGGAACGAGATTTCTGAATCAGAAACTTCCTCGACTTTTCCGAATTAATAAAACGGATATACGTAAACGTATATATAAAATATAACTATACTCGGAAATAAAGCATATTGATCGAATATATAATTAATCTCACCAAAAATATACTTTGTGACGTATAAATAGATCTTGTAACTAAATTATGTGATTTAAATAATAATAAAATACCGTTAACGTATTATTATAAACATATACCCGCAAAACTAAATTTACGACTAAAACGCTCGTAAAACATACTTATTTATTTTAAAATAAAAATCTGATACCCGTCGGAAAGATAAAACGCAAAACCACCAAAAAAATAAAGATAAAAAAAATAAAAAAATTGGGGCGTTACATCAGGTCCCCCTAAAAAACAAGTTTCGTCCCGAAACTTGCCACACGCCGAACTTCTCGGTCCCCTAAGGCCGATGTAAAAACTCATAACTAGGAATGCTTAGACCGTTCTAATCTATATACACTAATACTACTCCAACCACCATCGCAATATAACTATAACCGGTTATAAAACTCATTCCCGCACGGGGCGCAACAACATATAGCATCGCACATATACACAACTAAGGGAAGAACTATGTCCAACCTTTTGATCTATCAACGCTACTAGCTTAACATAAAACTCAACCAAAGATACTATCATCTGACTTCCTATTAGATTCATTGGTTCTACGATGCCACTAACTCATCAAGACCGGCAAAACTTCTCGAGTCATATCAGTACTTCCTAGGTTGATACACATGAAACACCGGGTGAAAACCCTCTACTCTCGATGTCCAGGCCAACCGGTAAACCATTTTCCCAATCCGCGCTAAGATCTCAAAAAGGTCCGATATGTCGGAAACTCAACTTTCTTCTCGGGTCTTTCTCATTGCAGCACCAAAGAAGATCGAACTTCCAATCTACACTGCTGGCCTTGGTTCTTGTCAAACCAAACTTTGATGTTATGTTTCGTCAATTCTCGTTGCAATTCCAAGTAGCGAAGGAAGCACTTTACTCCATACTACTTCTACTGACAAGACATGTATGCTATTAATTTTACATTGTTCCTCAATACTCATATCAAAACCTTGTTCTAGAGAATCACTTGTACACTTTAAACTTATCCTTCCTCGAGGCAACTCCGTCATAATTGCACCTATGAATCCCTTCTTATTACTCATCAACTCCATTTACCATGCTTTTTTCCGGGATGTTGTTCTTGCAATATCCGAGTCTCGAATTCTCAAACGGTGACAATCAGATCTTAGTTAATCTTAGTTAATCTTAGAAGAACTACCGACTATTGCAACTGATCGAGTATGTACCACATTCTTTGTAAGGGATACTTGTCCTTCATTGTCATCTTGCTCAACTTATAGTAATCAATGTACAAACGGAGATAACCGTCTCTCTCTTCACAAACTAGTGTCCTCTATAATAACTTCAAATTAAGAATTCAAGATACACTTCCAACATGAACTTCAAATCAAGAGTTCAAGATACACTTCCAACGTGAACTTCAAATCTTCTTAATGGTAAATCCACCTTCCGATGCATTGAAATCCGTTCTATCTCGGGTTCCAGCTTTTTTTCTACCCTCACATATCGTAAGATATCGACACAATCTTGTCTTAACATTGGTCAAGTGGTCCACCCCGATCTATTGAGGTGACGTCCATCGAACACGTGGTTTAATACTTCTTTATCTACAATATTCACCGTCCTCTTTCAAAGATCCTTCATTTCCAGCACTCGGGATACTTGCTCTAAATATATTTTTAAGGTTTCACACTTATGTGAAGTCATGAAGGTCCTAACTGGAGTATATGAGTATTACCTTCTTCGTATTCTACCAAAGCTCGCATCATTCCTTCGAGTAGGTGTAGCACTTACTCCCTTTTCTTATGTAACGTCCAATCGACCGTAGAGGTTCTATCCTCAATCTTTCATGTACTTCTTGTACATCTCACATCGACTTTAAACTTCAAAACTTTAGTCTTCCCTTACCATTGTTGGTTACCTTATATACTTCTCGGTATTCTATGTACAACTACAATGAAAGCCTCATCTTACGGTTGATCCACTAGCTCCCCTTACCATGATCAAACCTTAAAAGTTGTAACTCGTGGCGTTCCTCCATATGTCAATCTCATGACCTAAGAAGGTCGCGTAAGATCGTTACAATCTCCTCCTCGGAGGTCTTGTTATAACTACTTGCTTGAACTCGTTCAACATTATTTGATTTAGGACGATTGCGCGCCCATTGATATACCTCCTTACTATTGACATTGATCTACCGCGAATACTCCAAATTCTTGTTCCCGATCCTATATGTTCTCATAGTCTTGTTTACTCTTCCCATCTACACAAATCAATAGACAACCCACACTTGTGCGTTCTCACTTGTCATTGATTAACTTGTATCTGACCTTCTCCGAAGTTAACGACTTACTCTCATACCATACATCTATACTCCTGAAAGGATACCCACTCGGGGTACTTTGTCTTAACTTCACTAGCTCATTTTACTCTGCTTTAACTCCGTTAGCTCTTTCTACGCTCCTCTCTTCCTTCCGCTTATGTAAGATAACCATACCTACCCAACACTCTCATCTCCTATGTCCCACCTTTATAGGCTTAACCGCTCTTCATAATGTTTAGCAAATGTACTCCTCCAATATTCTGACATTTATTAGCCTCCACTCGCATCCTTCTTGGTTGATAACTTAAGTTCTTCCATCCAGCTCGTTGTTTCCTCTTTCATCGTCTAAAGATCATCCTCCTCACATACTTCTTCCTTCTTAGCATTGATTAGTCTCATCACAATGACGGAAATCGATTGAATCCCCCGGTAATTCCACCATGTGATCCTCCCCGTAACTTTCAAACTTCTGAATAAGTCACCCGCTTATAATCTCGTAAAGATCGTCACTACACCCTCCAGTATCTCCGTAAGCTTAATTTCCGGTTCTCGACAATCTTTCTAATTTCTTGAACCACTCTTTTCATCCTGACTCTCGTACTTAGGAGCGCCTATTGAAAACTCGTCTTACTTAAATCACCACTTTTATTCTCGAGCGAGAATATAGTCATCTTTACTTGATTCGCATCTTTAGTTCATCAACACCACACTTGGAATAATCTTACGTTCGTTTCTCTAGTTGCCTCATTGATGCTCCCTCATTGTTTCCTTGATACCACTCTCATGTCTTCATGTCGCTTTTATATTGGTATAGTCTCCATCTTGGTTTTGCTTAAGTGAGGTTCTCTTTTATTTGTTTGTCCTTTGGTTACGCCATCTCTAGTCTTCTTCTTCGACGTCCTCTTAAAGGAGTCCGGGAAATCACCGGGATGCTTGCAAAGACTTGGTGCTCAACTCGATGACTTGAGCATACTCATTTTTGTATATATATACTATCCTAAGCCAAAAGGCGTTGTCCAAGGGGGCGATGATAGTTTTCTATCATCTTAGCTATAAGATCCACTATCACTAATATGATATTAGTATACCATATGTTTATATATATACATATATAAGGATATAAACGCCATGCTACTCCTATAAACATAACCAGTCCATAAAAATTTCAATTCAACATACAAGTATAGTCCAAAACATCCTAAGTCCACATATACATATCTACATATATACACATAAAAATAATATAATAATCAATAACTACGTCGCCGAAGTCCTCGGAGGAAGTGGTGGTCCCGTACATTCTAACCCAACTGACTCATGCACATGATTTGAAAATAAAAAGTCAGAACCCTTGCGGGTTCTGTTTGTTCCTCATTCGCCCTTTAGAAGATTGCGAGTGCCATTTTTGCCAACCTAGGGCTCTGATGCCACTTTTGTAACACCCCGAATCCGCGGGACTCGGGATGCTACGGGCGGAGACCTCACAATGGGTCCCAACTCTTAGCCTGACAACAATTTCACCGGATCTTGCAACAAGGCACAAATAAAGGCCAAAACCGAAATACTTTTTTATGCAATGTTATGAAACCCGAAAATAAAAGAAAGGAAAGACTTCAGCCGTCCTTACAACAACATCAACACAATATATAATAACAACAACACAAGAACTCCAATACCCAACTCAACCTAAATGTACGGAACCCCGGCTGCCCACTCCGCCGGATCACTCGGCCACATCCTATCCTACACATCAACTACAACAATCGGTATAAAACCGTTTGCACACATTCTAGGCATTATAAAGATAATATGACACAAACACACATAGGAGAACACAAGGCACACAACATGAACATTCATTCCATAATATCTTTTTAGGTCGTTCCATATCTAATTCATTTGTTTCAAGTGTGACACAAGAGTCTTATAACTCTTGCCTCTGTCCCCGTGTAACCAACAGGAGTGTGGCGGCGCCCAACCCGTATACCTTAAGGGAGTGATGAAGAAGCCCGCCCGTATACCGTGTATGTCCTGGTCGCAGAGATCCCCCAGTCTCCCTCGGGAAACTGAGCGGTGATGTCACCGCCCGATAATAATAATAGTAGTAATGATGGGCCAATAAATAAGGTCAAGTAAATCCTAATCCATTTTCATGCTTAAAAGCGGTAAACACACACCACCATATATATCCAAATAAGGCATAATAGAGGCTAAGTAAGTCCGAGGACTTACCTCGTCTCAAAGCTACCCGAAACCGATAACACTCTCCGAAGGAATATAACCAAAGTCTGTTCAAGACAAGGCACGATAATCAACAACTACTCACGCAAGCTAGAAGTTCTTATACTTCTAATACTATATTCTTATTAGGTCATACACTCTCATAATCTAGGATATGCTCCTAGCCCTCATAAACTCACGAGATCTCAACTATAACCACATGCTAGGATACTTCCATCCTAGCTCCACAATCTTAACGAACTCATACTCACAACCTCAACAAAGCTCACTTGATAACATACACACCTCAATCCTTAGAACGTTCAAATCATCCTCAAATCCTCACCTAAAGTCCACAACCACTATATGGCATTCACTCTAAGTTATGCTAGATCTAACCTAGAATGATTCTACCACTAAGCATAACTAGAACGAGGGAGAAGATACTCACGCGAGGTCAAAAGCGAAAGACGATCTACGGATGTCGAGAATGGGTTCGTTGGTCTTTGTCGGGCGCTTCCGGACCTAAGACCAAGGCTACGCGAATTTAGCTTATATGCTAAATTGATTTTAAATATATATAATATATAACTCAAAGGTAAAACTCGTTCTCCAAATGCCATCGTTAAAACCCATAAATATTCCCTTCGGGGAGAAATATAAATTCACGAACTTGGTCGTAAAACACAATTAAAACCTCGAGCCATAAACCAAATTTAATCCAACAAAGGACAACATATATAGTATATAAATATAAGGATAAAAATCAAAGTAAAATCCAAGTTTAAAACCCGTAAACACATTTTCCGGGGCAAATCGTACAATTTCATAAATACGGGTCATCATCCTTAATTAACCTTGGGTATTTTCTGAAATTAATCCAACATAGGGCAAAAATGCAACAGTCCATAAATATGGGTCAAAACTGCAATTATAGAGTATGGGTTACAGATTGCAATTATGCTGAAAGTATGGGGCCCGGTTTTAAATAAAAAGAGGGCTTTCTTCAACCTTTCAATCCCGCTACAGAGGAAGGAGGGCTGCGCTACAAAGGAAAAGGGAGGATGACGAGATCTGTGAGGCGGCGGCGGCCATGGTTCCGCAAGGGCTCCAGACGGTAGAACACATCGACGACGAAGAGGGAAGGGCTGCTCCCTGGCGGTCTCGAGGCGACAGAAGAGGAGGGTAGAAGTTTCGGAAGTAGAGGAGATGTGCTCCGGTTGGCTCCGGCGAGGTGTTGCAGAGAGAGTACAGATAGGGTATTGTAGTTGCAGAGGCTTCCGGGGAGATCTGTTCTCCAGCCCACTTCCGATTACAGGTTCGAGAGAGTGCATACGAAACTGAGAGGGAGAGAGAGACTAGGCCGGGGTTGTGCAGGAGGGCTCGAATGAATCTCCAATGGTGAGAAACGAGAGAGAGATGAGGTGAGGGAGATAGGGCTCAATAGAGGGGAGAGTGAGATGTGAGTTACAAAGGGAGGTGATGGGTTTGTTGATGAGGAAAGCTGAGAGATGAGTTCAAGGTAGCGTGCGGGATCGAGAGGTCAGGCTAGGTAGATGGGCGGCAAACCTATGTTCAGCAGTGCAAGACTGCGAGGCTGGGCACCAAAACATCATCACGCAACAGAGGAGAAAGAGAACGGGAAAGAAAAAGAAGGAAAGAAAATAAATAAATGAATATAGAAATAAATAAATAAATAGGAAAAAATGGGAATGAAGTAAACTCAATCAAAAACGTTCGGAACGAGATTTCTGAATCGGAAACTTCCTCGACTTTTCCAAATTAATAAAACGGATATACGTAAAGGTATATATAAAATATAACTATACTCGGAAATAAAGTATATTGATCGAATATATAATTAATCTCACCAAAAATATACTTTGTGATGTATATAAATCGATCTTGTAACTAAATTATGTGATTTAAATAATAATAAAATACCGTTAACGGATTAATATAAACATATACCCGCAAAACTAAATTTACGACTAAAACGCTCGTAAAACATACTTATTTATTTTAAAATAAAAATCTGATACCCGTCGGAAAGATAAAAACGAAAAACCACCAAAAAAATAAAATTAAAAAAAATAAAAAAAATTTGGGGCGTTACACTGGTTGATGCGGGACCATCCTTGATAGCATCAACGCCTAAGCTACATGGATCAGTCACTAATCTAGACGCGAGAGAAGCTCAAGGAAGGAGCGCTTACAAGTTGCAAATATGGGGCGAATTGATGGAATGGAAGATTGCATGGCAGATGAAGAAAATCGACCGATTTGCTAGAAAAATCGACCGATTTTCGTGTCCGATTTCCTTCAATGGAACGAGTTGCAAGAGATTCGGCCATGATCTTCTATCTTTTGGCAATCATATCTTGTAATAATTCCTTAAATCTCTCAGACTATCTTAAAGAATTATTTAGAGTCTATCTTTTTAGATTTTATATTTATATTTTTTAAAAGATATCTTTCCTAGGTTATCTTTTCAAAAGATATATTTTATAGATCATATATTTTTAGATTTTAGATTTTATATCTTTTAAAAAAATCTTTCTTAGATTATCATTTCAAAAGATATATTTTATAGATCATATCTTTTTAGATTTTATATTTTATATCTTTTAAAAGATATCTTTCCTAAATTATCTTTTCAAAAGATATATTTATAGATTATATCTTTTTAGTTTTTCCTAGTTTTAGTAGGTTTAATCTTCTCTATAAATAGTCTTAGAGGGGGAGATTGTTTAGCATATTATATTTGAGATATTTCCACATATTGTGTGAACTTACGGCTTCGCTTACGGAGTACGTACTTTATTCATTGTTATTCAATCAAAGGAGAGTTTTAGTTGAATTGTTGTTACGTTCTTGCTAGATTGTGCTTGTGTGTGTTAATCTTGTTGAAGGTTGGTGCTCCTGGTCGATCCTAGTCCCTCCTTGTGCTTGTCTTACTTAGAAGACTTGTGTAAGGTTAAAGAAGTGCGGGTTAAGGTGATCTTCTCATTCAAGGGTTTTGACACATCATTGGTCAAGGTCCTTTTGCGGAAATATCGTAGTTTATATCTTCCTATATTTTCCATTTATCATTCCATAATCATCTTCTTATCTTTCCATATCATTCACTAATCCGTATTCTGAGTTCATCGAAAAATCGACCTGTTCTTGAGATAAATCGTCCGATTTATCTATAGAACAACCTGATTTTTATTTCAGTTAAGGGCTTTCAATCTAGATCGGGAATTGCGGCTTATCCCCGCATCACTGGTGCTACCCGCCATATTTGCTATGACAAGGGGATGTTCACCACCTATCAGAAGAATAAACAAGATGAGCAACTATTTATGGGGAATTCGTCCACCTCAAAGGTTGATGGTCATGGCAAGATATGGTTGAGAATGACGTATGGAAATAGTTGACTCTCAACAACATCATGCATGTACCAGACATCCGGAAGAACTTTCTTTCCGGAGCTCTGCTTAGCAAGCACGGATTCGACATGAAAGTAGGATCCGATAAGCTAACTCGCACTAAACGTGGGATTTATGTAGTCAAGTGGTATGTAAAGGATTGGATGTTCAAAATGTGTGTATTGACAGTCATCCCCAAAATTGTAACCGATGATGTTTCAATGAATAAAACCCCTATTGTTTATGTTGTTGAGTCATTTGATATTTGACATGAACGATTAAGACATGTAAATTATAAGTCTATCCAAGGACTAATGAATTTAAACCTAATTCCAAAATGCAAATTAAACAAAGACAAATGTGAAGTCTGTATACAAACAAAACTCACAAAAACGACATCTCCACACATGGAGAGAACAACCGAACCTCTAGGTATAATTAACGCGTATTTGTGTGATTTGAAGTTCATACAAACTAGAGGAGGAAAAAAGTACTTCGTCACATTTATTGACGATTGTACAAGATATTGTTATATCTTCTTGCTAAGAAACAAGGATGAGGCCTTGGAAAAATTTAAGGAATACAAGTTGGAAGTTGAAAACATACTTAGTAAAACAATAAAAATCATACAAAGTGATAGAGGATGCGAGTATGATGAACCTTTCAATGCGTTCTTAGAGAACACGAGATAGTTCATCAAACAACTGCTCCCTATTCACCTGAGCCTAACGGAGTTGCGGAACGAAAAAACCGAATTCTGAAAGACATGATAAATGCATTGTTGCAGGACTTTGGGTTACCCCAAAACATGTAGGGGGAAGCATTGCTTACCACCAGTTATATCCTCAACAAAATACCGTATAAGGTAATGGGGAAAACACCATATGAACTTTGGAAAGGCAAAGTATCATCGTAAAAATATCTCAAAGTGTGTGAGTGCCTAGCAAAAGTGGTTATACCACCTCCTAAAAAGGTCACCATCGAACCTAGCTGGGATAAAAATCAGAATGTTCTAGAGAATAAATCGGTCGATTTTGTTCAAGAACAGATCGATTTTTCGATAAACTCATAATACAGATTAGTGAATGATATGGAAAGATAAGAAGATGAATATGGAATGATAAATGAAAGATATATAGGAAGTTATGAACTAAGATAGTTCCGCAAAAGAACCTTGACCAATGATGTGTCAAAACCCTTAAACGAGAAGATTACCTTAACTCGCACTTCTTTAACCTTACACAAGTTTTCTAGTTAAGACAAGCACACGGAGGGACTAGTATTGACCAGGAGCACCAACCTTCAACACACACAAGCACAATCTAGCAAGGACTTCACAACAATTCAACCAAAACTCTCTTATTTATTTAATGATTAACGAATAAAATACAAACTCCGTAAATGAAGCTGCAAGTCTCACAAAGCTGTGGAAAATATCAAATTTGATCTACCAAACAATCACCCCCACTAAGGCTATTTATAAGGGAGATTAACCTACAAAGACTAGGAAAATATATTTAAAGATAAACTTACAAAGATATCTTTAAGATATATAAAATATAAAAGCTATAAAGATAAATCTAATTAATAATCCATTAAGATAGTCTGAGAACTTTAAGGAATCATATCAAGATATAATTGTCAAAAGATAGAAGATCATGGCCGGATCTTTGCAAAGCTCGTCTCAGAGAAGGAAAATTGGACACTGAAATCGGTCGAGAAGGAAAATCGGTCGATTTTTCCCCTCTAAGGCTCTTCTTGCTCTGATCCTCCTTTGCTTGGTCGATCTTCTTGGTCGTGGCTTGACTCTTCTATAATAGTTAATAACGTCACCAGAGAACTCTTGAGAGTGAGGAGAGTTTCCTTGAGCGTACATGTTATAAGTATGTATGTAACTTCATCTTGAATCGCCTTTGCTCTTAACCTTGTGATCGCTCCATCCATAATTGAGTTCGAAGAAGGTGAAGGTGTTGTTGGTTTGTCCTTCAATGCCTTGGCCTTTGCACGTGTAGCTGGTCCTTGTGTTGGAGATGGTCCCACATCAGACTCCCCTTCTTGAGAAGGATTAGTCCTCGAATCATCGGCATGCTCATCTCTAAACTAGTAAGGACTTAAGTCGCTAACTTTGAAGGTGGGACTTACACCATAATCAGCTGGAAGTTCCAAGACGTAAAAAAATTCTCACCAAATTTCCTTTTCACTCTAAAAGGTCCGTCTCCTCGTGGAGATAACTAAGACTTTCGCTTTTCTGGAATCGCTCTTTCCTTAGATGCAACCACACTAGATCTCCGGGTTTCAATAGCATCTCCTTGTGATTCCGATTTGCTTTAGAAGCAAAGGATATTCCATTTTGTTCTAACCGTAAGAGCGTCTTCTCATATAATTCCCTTATGAAGTCCACCTGTTTTCCTGCAACAAAATCTACTCGCTCCTCTAAGGGAAACGGTATAAGATCAAAGGGAGTCAAAGGATTCACTCCATAAACACACTTAAACGGCGTTAGGTTAGTAGATGAATGCAAGGTTCGATTATAAGCAAATCAACATGTGGTAATATATCTTCCCATGCATTCAAATTATCCTTCAAAATAGATCGTATTATAGTAGTTAAAGTTATATTAGTTACCTACGTTTGGCCATCCGTTTGAGGATGACTAGAAGTTGAAAACAAGAACTTTGTACCTAGTTGTCCCCAAAGTTTCTTCCAAAAGAAACTAAGGAATTTAACATCTCTATCGCTCACAATAGTTCTTGGCACTCCATGCAATCTAACAACTTCCTTGAAAAATAAGTTAGCTACACTATATGTATCATCAATTTTATGATAAGCAATAAAGTGAGCCATTTTAGAAAAGCGATCAACAACCACAAAGATAGAGTCTCTCCGCTTCTTAGTCCTTGTCAATCCTACAACAAAATCCATACTAATGTCAAGCCAAGGTGATGTATAAATAGGTAAAGAAGTATACAAACCGTGTGGCTTCAGTCTTGACTTCGCTTTTAGACAAACAAGACACCTCTTGATCATATGTTCAACATCCTTAAGCATGTGAGGCCAAAATAATTGAGAGTGAAGCATATGATAAGTCTTATCTCTTCCAAAGTGTATCATTAATCCTCCTACATGAGCCTCATCAACTAGTAATAATCTCAAAGAACATCTACGAATACAAACTTTATCCTCATGGAACAAAAATCCTTAAAAAAGATAGCACTTACCTCTCAACTGAGAGAAATCTTGGGTGAAAAATTGGTCAACTTTCCTGACTGGGGGTTGATTTTTCGCTCCATTGTAGATTTTTCCAAAGTCTGCATCATCCTCGTATAGGTCTTTGATATAATGGAATCCTAAGACCTTAGAATTTATTGTTGTGATCAAAGTATACCTCCAAGAAAGGGCATTCGCTACAACATTATCCTTCCCGTTCTTATATTTGGTAATATAAGGAAATGTCTCAATGAACTCCATCCATCGTCTATGACTCTTGTCCAACTTATCTTGACTTTGAAAATGCTTCAAAGACTCATGATCAGTTCTAAGTATGAATTCATTAGGTCAAAGATAGTGCTGCCATGTTTTGAAAACTCGAAATAAAGCATATAGTTCCTTATCATAAGTGGAGTATATCAAACATGGATATTTTAATTTCTCACTAAAGTAGGCTAAAGGTTCACCTTCTTGCATGAGTACTCCTCCTATACCAATACTTGAAGCGTCACACTTCACTTCAAACGGTTTGGTGAAACTCGGAAGTGCAAGAAGAGGTGCATTTCCTCACTCGAACGGTACTTGCTTCTTCGTGAGCTGCAATGGTTCTGAAATCCTTCACAAAGTGCCTATAGAAAGTTGTCAATCCATGGAAAGAGCGCACATGTCCGACGGTGGTAGGTTTAGGCCATTCTTGAATGGCTTTGATCTTCTCTTTATCCACCTCAAGACCTCTTGTGTTGACTACAAATCCAAGAAAAACCACTTGATTAGTACTAAACTCGCATTTCTTAATATTGGCATATAGAGATTCAGATCTAAGAGTTGCAAGTTCTTCCCTTAAGTGCTCTTCATGCTCCTCAATGAATTTGCTATAAATGAGGATGCCATCAAAGTAAACAACCACAAACTTTCTAATAAAATGGCATAAGACATGATTCATTAACCTCATAAAAGTACTAGGATCGTTAGTCAAACCGAAAGTCATAACCAACCACTTATAAAGTCCTAACTTGGTCTTGAATGCTATCTTCCATTCGTCTCCCTCCTTCATTCGGATTTGATGATATCCACTGAAGATCGATCTTCGAAAACAAAGTGGAACCACTAAACTCATCCAACATATCATCCAATCGAGGAATGAGATGTCTATACTTGATAGTGATGTTGTTGATTACTCGACAATCCATTCACATCCTCCAAATGATGTCCTTCTTGGGCACCAACAGAACCGGAACCGCACAAGGACTTAAGCTCTCGCGTACATAGCCTTTGTTCAAAAGGTCTTGTACTTGATCTTGTATTTCTTGGCATTCATGCGGACTCATTCTATAAGCAGGATGGTTAGGAAGTGACGAACCTAGAATGAAGTCAATCCGATGCTCAATGCCTCGGAATGGTGGAAGTCCGGCAGGAATCTCATCCGGAAATACGTCTTTGTATTCATCCAAAGCCTGTAAAATGTTTGAAGGCAAAGCGGCCTTTACATCATCACTTAAAGTTAGTAGGCTTTTATATTAACTCAATAGAGAAAGGTCTAAAGGAATATTACCATCGAGAAACTCCCTTTTAGAAGAAAGAAGGGTTCATTGTTGTCCCAAAGAGGAAAAATCGGATGATCTAAAGGAAGATCGGTCGATTTTTCCCATGAACAACCCTATTTTCTTCAGAAATCGGTTGATTTTTTAAAGAACTACCCGATTTTTCTTCTCTGAGAGTTGATTCTTGTCCTTCTGCTTGCGTTTCTCCTTCTTATTGTCGTAATTCTCGTAATTCTCAACAATCTGCAAAGGAGTCATGGGTTTGAGAGTAATGGCTTTCCCTTTAAACTCAAATAAATGTTTATTAGAAAAAAACCATCATGCATCACCATTCATTAGGGGGGCAATTCATGGGGTATTTAAATTTTTTTTTTAAAATGTTAGGTTTTTGTTGCCCTAAGGAATTGAACTTGTATTTCCATGTTCAATTTCTGCTCCATGTACCAACTTGACAACTGAAGTAATGTGAATATTATGGCATCTATATGGACTTTAATAAAATTCATCAGGGTCCATGGCCCCCTCCAAACCCCCTAACTACGCCACTGCTTGCATGAGCACAACATCACAAACAATAATATCCTCATATTTTCCCAAAGTAAACGAAATGCGAGCTTATGAATTAACCTTTAATTCCCCATAATTATTCATCCAATGCAATTTATAAGGTTGAGGATGATAGAAGGTAGTGATTTGCAACTTAGTGATCAATTTCTCACTAGCGATGTTGCAACAGCTGCCTCCATCAATAATCATGTTACTGTTCGCCCGAAAACGTGCGTGCAAATAAGTTTTAAATTTATAAAACTAGAATAAAAGCAAGCGAACCCGCAGTGTACGGATCGGCGTAGATTAGCAAGTATTCCAGAGTATCGATCTCAGGGAATTAGTGAAACAAAACCAGTTTCAAGTAATCGAGCAATAAAAATGTAGAAGCTTTGCAAATATTGGGGAAAACAGCAACCCTAAAGATCCAAGTATCAAATTGTGGCAATCGATTCAAGATATACTATATATATAAGGACAAAGTTCAGAATTGCAAAGGTATACTAAAGTAAGGTAATGTACGGTGAAGTTCCAAAACCCTATATGTCTAACCAAAAGACTCTCTCTATAAAGGTTGTTGAGGCTGCAGTATAGAAAGGATCTAAAGGTAAGAATTAATCTCAAATACCCATGCCCAAACCCAAGGAATCAAAGACAAGCCAAAATGGTTAAGGTTGTGACACTCGAAACCGAAATAGAGGATGTTGAGTCTCACTACTACCTAGGAAAGGCAAGTCAAGGCTAGGTTAAAGCAAATCTTTAACTTTGGATTAAAGCAAAAGTAAAGTTCGTAAATTAGGCAAAATCACGGCTAGATCTTGAGAATCACGGCCGTGGAACTCAAGAACAACCCGTGATTTAGGGTATCGACGAGATTTCTCTAACTCTCAAGGTCCAATCAAATTACGATCAATTTATCATCATCTAAGCCACAACTATCAACCCTTCACCTTAGAATTGCTAAAGGGTTTTAGCCAACAATCATTGTCATGATATCAATATTCAAATTAAGAAGAATAAAAGATGAAAACCCTCAAAAACTCAAATAAAACTCAAAGTCAATCTCGAAATCCAAATAACAAAGGAATATGTTTATGAATTCAGAATATAGAATAAGAATCCTCAATATAATCTCAGGCAACAACGGAAAACGGTTGTCAATCGTTTCCGAATCAAACCTAAGAAAATCACCAACTTCCGTGGCAAACAACCTTCAATCTTTAGGAACTATCGTCGTCGGCTTCGAAACCCTAAGCAAGGATAAGCACGGTCGCACCCTGTAAGCGGAGATACCGAAAACTCCTTTCTCTACTCCTTTTATAGAGTGAGGACGGGTTACGATAAAAGCCCATTTACTTTGATGATGTGGCAATTAAGATACGTCGTAATATTTGCCAAGATCACGGTCATGTAGTACTTTCCACGGCCGTAATTTAGAGCGTGGAACTAGATTACGGTGTCATAGGATTTCCACAGCCGTAATTTAGAGCGTGGAACCAGATTACGGTGCCATAGGATTATCCACGGCCGTGGTTTTGACCGTGTAACTCTCTAGAATGCTCCAAACTCTCTTCCACGTTCATGATGCCAAATCCACGGCTGTGGTTTAGAGTGTGGACTTGCTTTTCCTCTTTCTTTGCCTTTGTTTCGTGCAATCTTCCATCCATGCTCCTTCCTTAGCCTTTCTAATGCATCTCCTTGCCATCAAACGTGATCAAACACTCCTTTCCGTCCTTATTTTGCTCCAATCCAAGCTTTATTTACCTGAAAACACAAAGAAGCTAGTGTAGATCTCTATATCGACAAAGTGGGTGAACTAGCTCACAATTTTCGAACACATATCTAAGAACACTATAAAGAGGGAAAAACAACTAAAACAAGTGCCTAAAATATCGTCATATTTCATGCTAACAAAATACCCCATACTTGCCACTTGCTTGTCCCCAAGCAAGGTTTTTAAAAGCTTAGAACATAAGGTAGAATGAAATATGAATACAAAATAATCTTTTTGTTGGTGTGCTTCTAGTCAATAGATCATCCTCAAACCTTGCTTCACTCATCCTTGAAAACGCTTATATTCATAAACCAAAATATGCAAAACAAAGAAACTTCATAAATTGCAAATACTTCAAGACAAAAAGCATAACCTTCAAGCATTGTCAAAATCAAGCATGTGAAATTTCAATTTAGATCACCAAGTCAAATAACACTCTTATGATCTCAAGGACTTTCAAATAAGGCCAAGAATGCGGAAGAAGGTGGGAAACTTGTAAGGGGATGTGGTGTATGAATCCGGGAAGAAGGACAACACAAACTCTTTTCTTTTTACCATTGAACTTCCACCAACTTAGAGCTTTGCTCTAGACTTTTGCACATAATTTTTCGACTTTACTTTTGGAGTTATGGACAGCGGTGCACAATAACCGAAGCCTAGGAGATTGGCGTTTCTCAATTTCGAGATGCCTCAAACCCTTGGTGCACATACCATAATCCGTTAGGAATATCGCTCAATCCGACTTTGGCAAGACACAAACACCCGGCTATGTGAATGGTGCCGAGTTACTCATCGTCATGATCGACTTCCTCAAACCTAGAATTTTCCTACACTTTGAAAACAATTGCTTTCATGGCCCTCCCACGTCAAACATGTCATATTCAACTTCTTCCTTAATCCCGGATAGGTAAAGGTGGCAATTATTTCATTGAGGGGCTAAATGATCAAAGAAAGAAGTAAGAAATTCGAGGTGCCTTAATAATTATATAAAGAAGTATAAGAACTTATATTGTGATTTCAACCTTTGTTTTTCAATATGATTTAGATAAAACCTTCACATTATGAAATTTGCAAGAAAGGATAAACAACATACTCAATCTCTTCACAATTTATAATTCAATTTAAGCATACAATTGTCATCAAAAACTCATTCCACAAGTAGTTTTCATCATAGAAATCATCTCTAATCTTAGAAGCACAAATATTTTCAAATTTTTCAAATTTTTATGGGTTTTTCAAAGTCTTTTTCATGCAATGCAATAACAAAACGTGTGACTATAAAAGGAAAATGCAAGTGTTCATAGAATCATCCAAGCAAAGTAAGTAGAGTTATTACAAACCATAGTCACACCCCACCCCATACTTGAAACATACATTGTCCTCAATATTCAAAAGAAATAAAGAAAAGAAAAGAAAACAAAGAAACTCACTAGACGGTGGTGGGGCAGCTCGAACCAGCGGTCATCTCGTCATCACTGTGGAGGAGGCGGTGGAGGAAATGGACGGAACTCGGAGCTAAAAAACCGCCCAAACTGCTGGCGGTATATGTCTCTCATCATCTGATCATGCTCCTCAGCCCGTACATCACGAGTGTCCTGGCGGATCTCCAAGTCTCCCACTCTCCTGGATAGATCGGTGGCCCACGCCGGTAGCTGCTCATACCATGCTGGTGGCGGCTGTCCTACCATGCTGGTGCGTCCTGAGGAGTCGGTGCCGCCGGTGCCTGCTCGTACCATGGAGGAGGAGCTCTCATCAATGATGGCTTCTCTCCATACCAAGTGGGAGGTGCATCCATCCAAGTCGGCCTCTTACTCACGCTAGCCGGCAAGAGGAAGAGGAACCGGAAGGTCGGTGGGAACGTTTAGGAGGATCGGGAAACTGTTCCGGCTGATCCGGAAACGTGCCAAAGTCATTCTCATCACCTCCTCCCTCATGATCATCACCTCCTCTCATCTCATCATCTACACCCGCAGCGGGAACCTCATCCGGGACATAAGGAGGGGCTACTAGTCTATTCGCATGCATAGTTGTGAATGTCGCCTTCCAGTTATGGCGTCCGGCCATAATGGAGTACTCGGGTAGCCAGAGGATACCTATACCACCTCTATCCTCCCATGGCTTGGTTGCGGTAGGTGGAGCTTGGTGGCGGGGAAAGATAAGACCTCTAGTCATGAGACTATTGAGACCTAAAGGTCTCGCCGCTATCCTAGTGCAAGCGGAATAGTCTATCCCTAGCTGAGTGGCTATGTGAGTAACCATGCCTCCATATCCTATGTTCTCGGCCCTCTTATTTTTCAGTTTACTCATGGTGGAGGCAAGGAGGGTAGCACAATCAGCGGGTCTACCATAGAGCATGCAATAGAGGAGAAAGAGCTTATCGGTCTTAATCTTTTGGGGCGTCTCGGTCCTAGGAAAGAGACACTCGGAAAGGACCCTATGAGCTATCTTCAAGGCTAAGTGATAGATGAGCTTAGCCTTGGTGTCGGCCGGTTTCCAACGATCCTTACTAGCAAAAATCATGGCAATATCCTCCCAAAAGTCCTTAGCGTATACCCCGCTAGGAAATCTACCATTAAAACTCTCATGGAACCCAAAGAAGGCTCCAAACTGAACTATCGAGAACTCGTAGTCATGCTCCATTAGCCTAAAAGAGACGGTTCAGTTCATGTGGCTATGCTCAAAGGAGGTGACAAACTCCCTAGTGATCTCCTCATAAGCGTCCTCTCTAATGGCGGAGAAGACAATCAGTCCGGCTCTATCCAAGAGCCAAGTCAAATCATTCACTATGTTTAGAGGCTCAAGCTCCTCAAGGACTAAGTAACGAGGTCCTATGACCGGCCTCTTCTCGATTCTTTCTAAAGCTTCTAAGTAATCCTCATGAATGGTTGGGATTTTTGGAGAGGGTGGTGATGGTGGTTGGTTAGGAGGGGGTTGGGAAGAGGAAAAACCATCTCCCTTTTGCTTCTTATTCCTACTAGACTTTCTCCTAAACATTTTTTCAACGACAGAAAAAATCACGGCCTGTTCTTCCTTTTCCACGGTCGTGGAACTCCCAAAGACCGTGGTTTCTCTCTGTTTCCCTCAAATCTCAACAAATCCACACCAAAATCAGAAATCACGGTCCTAGGCCAATTCCAATTCCAATTCTATGCAGTTCTTCTAAATTCTTGCGAAAAATAGAGCCGAATTGACAAAGTAGAGAAAGTAGAGAAAAACCTAGGTTTTGGATCTTTAAAATCCAAATTTCTTCTGCTGAGAGGATTGTTCACTTGATTTGTTGCTTGGATCTTGTAGAGGGTTGAAAATGCTTCATTTTAGGCCAAAGAATCGCTTGAATCAGACTTCAAACGAAGAATTGCGAGTTGGGGAAGGTTTTCGGCGATTACGGCGTGGAAAGGGGCGTGGAATTTGGGTTTTGTGGTGTTTTTGTGAAAGAAGGTGGTTTATATAGTGGCCCGTAATTTTTTTAAAAATCACGGTCACTCAGGGGTTTCCACGGCCGTGGAAATGTACGGAGGCCGTGGTTTTGGTGAATTTTTGCCTATTTTGGAGAACTACGGTCACTTGTTACTTCCACGACCGTAGTTTAGGGCGTGGAAGTCTCTGTTGTGTGCCAACATCCAAGTTTTGTCAATTCCTTCCAACTTTTGCATCTTTTCTTTTGCCCAATCCTTATTCCTACATCCAAAAACATAACATACCGGAGGTATCGAGGGAAAAACAAAACAAAAACAACTAAACTACTCTAAGAAAGAAAAACAAAAACGTAAGTGCAATACCTTGGGTTGCCTCCCAAGAAGCGCTTGTTTTGGGTCCGTAGCTAGACCGTTCCTGTGTTTATTTGAGGGTAATCGGCGTGATTTCCTCAACCGGCAGCTCCGGTGAATATTTCTTAAGGCGTTGCCATTAACCTTGAAACTTTTGCTCTTTTCACCCCATAATTCAACTACGCCATGGGAAAAGACACGCTTGATTAGATAAGGTCCAGTCCAATACCTGGAAAGAGACGAAGTCTTGAATTGAAGAGGAGAACTTGATCTCCTTCTTTAAGATCCTTTGGAATGATATGCTTATCATGTCAACGCTTCGCCCTTTCTTTGTAGATCTTGGCATTTTCATAGGCATTCAAGCGGAGTTCTTCAAGCTCATTGAGGTCTAAGAGGCACTTCTCGCCTGCTTCCTTCATGCCGAAGTTCAACCACTTCACAGCCCAGTACGCCTTGAGTTCTAGCTCAACCGGGAGATGACAATACTTCCCATACACAAGGTTGTATGGTGTTGTACCTATGGGAGTCTTGTATGCAGTCATATATGCCCATAATGCATCATCCAACTTCAAAGACCAATCTTTCCTTGTCTTTGAGACCGTCTTCTCAAGGATGCCTTTGATCTCTCTATTCGAAATCTCCACTTGTCCACTTGTTTGTGGATGGTAGGGGGTGGCGATCTTGTGAGTCACCCCATACTTAGCTAGTAGAGTTTCAAATCGTCGGGCAATGAAGTGAGAACCTCCGTCACTAATGATGGTCCTTGGTGTCCCAAACCTTGGGAAAATAGTTCTATTAAAGAACTTGACTACAACCATGGGATCATTAGTTGGAGAGACAATAGCTTCAACCCATCTCGAAACATAATCTACAACTAGAAGTATGTATTGATTTCCATAAGATGATGGAAAAGGTCCTATATAGTATACTCCCCAAACGTCAAAGATTTCCACCTCCTGAATGTTATTTAGAGGCATCTCGTTTCTCCTAGAGATGTTTCCTGTTCTTTGACAAGCATCACAACACGAAACAAAGGTTTGCACATCCTTAAACAAAGTAGGCCAAAAGAATCCAGATTGCAATACCTTAGCGCTAGTTTTATTGGAACTAGTGTGCCCTCCACAAGGTATTGAATGACAATGACGAATTACACTTTGCATTTCGTCTTCCGGCACACATCTCCTAATGATGCCGTCAGGACCTCTCTTGAATAGTAGAGATTCATTCCAAAAGTATTGTCGGACATCCCTAAAGAACTTCTTCATTTGTGCATAGGATAATCCGGGAGGTATTTCCTGACAAACCAAATAGTTAACAAAATCAGCAAACCATGGTTCATTACCTCTTGATATCTTGTCGATGCACTCCTCAATGATGTGTAAATGCTCGTCCGGAAAGGAGTCATCTATCGGTAGATCGTTGTCTTCAATGTGTGGTAGACGACTCAAATGATCCGCAACAGAATTTTCTGAGCCCTTCTTGTCACGGATCTCTAGATCGAATTCTTGTAGGAGAATAATACATCTAATCAGCCTTGGTTTCGCATCCTTCTTGGCAAGTAGATACCGGATCGCAACATGATCCGTGTATACAATCACCTTTGCACCTACAAGATAAGAACGAAACTTTTTTCAAAGGCATATACAATAGCTAAAAACTCATTTTCAGTTGTGGCGTAGTCGAGCTGCGCTTCGTCTAGCGTCTTGCTAGCATAGTAGATAGCATGGGTTCGTCCTTCCTTCTTTTGCCCAAGCACAGCTCCTACAGCTACGTCACTCGCATTACACATAACCTCGAACGGGAGATTCCAGTCCGGAGGTTGGATAATCGGGGCTGAGATAAGAGCTTCCTGAATCTTATAGAATGCATCTAAACAATCCTGCGAAAAGTCAAAAACTGCATCCTTCATCAATAGATTAGTAAGCGGTTTTGATATTTTAGAAAAGTCTTTGATAAAACGTCTATAGAATCCGGCATGTCCTAAAAAACTTCTTATCCCTTTCACCGAAGATGGAGGAGGAAGTTTCTCTATGGTCTCTATCTTAGCTTTGTCTACCTCAATCCCTCTACTAGAGATTAAGTGTCCTAGCATAATACCTTCTTTCACCATGAATTGACACTTCTCCCAATTAAGAACTAGGTTAGTGTCTTCACATCTTTGCAACACAAGAGAGAGGTTAGATAGAAAATTATCAAATGAAGAACCATAAACAGAAAAATCGTCCATAAAAGCCTCCATTATCTCCTCAATATATTCCGGAAGATGGCCATCATGCACCTTTAAAAGGTGGTTGGGGCGTTGCAAAGCCCGAATGGCATTCGTCTATAGGCGAACGTACCCCATGGGCACGTTAATGTGGTCTTCTCTTGATCGTCCGGATGGATCCAAATCTGGAAGAAACCACTATAACCGTCAAGATAACAGAAATATGAATGTTGTGCTAACCTCTCAAGCATTTGATCAATGAATGGTAGCGGGAAGTGATCCTTCCTAGTTGCATTGTTCAGCTTGCGGTAATCAATGCACATCCTCCATCCCGTGACGGTTCTTGTAGGAATGAGTTCATTGTTCTTGTTTGTTATAACCTACAAAGACTAGGAAAATATACTTAAAGATATTCTTGCAAAGATATCTAAGATATATAAAATATAAAAACTATAAAGATAAGATCTAATTAATAATCCATTAAGATAGTCTGAGAACTTTAAGGAATCATAAAAAGATATAATTGCCAAAAGATAGAAGATCATAGCCGGGTCTTTGCAAAGCTCGTCTCAAAGTAGGAAAATTGGACACTGAAATCGGTCGGGAAATCCTACAGGAAAATCGGTCGATTTTTCCTCTCTGAGGCTCTTGTTGCCCTTATCCTTCTTCTTTGCTTGGTGGATCTTCTTGGTCATGGCTTGGTTCTTCTATAACAGTCAGTAACGTTACCAAGGAACTCTTGAGACTGAGGAGATTTTCCTTGAGCGTACATGTCATGAGGATGTTTGTAACTTCGTCTTGAATCGCCTTTGCTCTTGACCTTGTGATCGCTCCATCCATAATTGAGTCCGAAGAAGGTGAAGGTGTTGTTGGTTTGTCCTTCAATGCCTTAGCCTTTGAACGTATAACTGGTCCTTGTGTTGGAGATGGTCCCACATCAAAAGGGAGGAAGGCACTTCTGGGAATGAAATAGTAGAAGAAGAACCTCGAAGAAGCAAAAGAACTCGACAAAAAATCATTTGGGTATGACTTCATAACGGCATTTCTCATGAAGAAATAACTGAGAAGTTATACAGAAGCCATGTCTACACCCGACACACCTTCATGGAAGGAAGCGGTCAAAAGTGAGATAGACTCCATTATGCAAAGTCATACATGGGAGTTAGTTGGCTTACCACAAGGGTGTAAAGCACATGAGTGCAAATGGATTTTCAAAACTAAGTTGAAAATCGATGGCTCGATAGAGAAGTGCAAGGCCACGCTTGTTGTGCAAGGATTCCGACAAAAAGAAGGGTTGGGTTTCTTTGACACCTATTCTCCGGTTACGAGATTTTCTATAAGAATGCTAACAAAAATAGCGGCATTAAGAAAACTAGAAATCTATCAAATGGATGTAAAAACTGCTTTTCTAAATGGAGATTTAGAAGAAGAGATTTACATAAAACAACCTGAAGGGTATGCTGTGTCTGGACAAGAACACAAAGTGTGCAGACTTGTAAAGTCCCTTTTACGGACTCAAACAAGCTCTTATGCAGTGGCATGAAAATTTGACAAGGTAATGATGTCAAATGGCTTCAACATCAATGAATGCGACAAATGCATCTATATCAAGACTACTCCTACGAGATATGTCTTGTTGTGTTTGTATGTGGATGATATGGTTATTATTGGAAGCAACAAAGACATGATCAACCGAACTAAGAACTTACTTAGGGGTCAGTTTGACATGAAAGATATGAGATTAGCGGATGTTATTATAGGGATTAAAATTACTAGACACTCCGAAGAAATTACCCTGTCTCAAGCTCATTATGCTAAAAAGATACTTGAGAGGTTTAAGAACTACTCAAGTGGAATGGCAAAGAGTCCAGTGGATCCTCAACTCCACCTGACCAAAAAATGTGGGGACTCAGTGTCACAACTGGAGTATGCACGTGTAATTGGGAGTCTTTTGTACTTGACCAATTGTACACGCTCTGACTCGGCGCACTCAGTCAATGTAGTAAGTCGCTATACAAGTAACCTAGGACATAAACACACGAAATGAATAACTAAAGTATTGAACTATCTACGTTATACTCAAAGTTATGGGCTGCACTATGGTATATATCTAGCAATTCTAGAAGGATACAGTGACACAAACTGGATATCCAACTCTAGAAACTCAAATTCCACAAGTGGATTTGTATCTACACGTGGTGGTGCAACAGTGTTGTGGAAATCTTCCAAACAAACGTTATTGGCCAAATCCATAATGGAGTTTGAGTCCATTGCGTTAGACAAAGAAGCAGAAGAAGTTGAGTGGGTTCGGAACTTTCTGGAAGATATTCCGATGTGGGAAAAGCCAATTCGGGCATTATGTGTACACTGTGATAGTCAATCGGTTATAACTCGGGCACTGAGCGTTTTATACAATGGAAAGTCACGTCATATTAGACGACAACATAAGTCCATTAGAAAACTGATCTCAACAGGCATAGTCTCGATAGACTATATCAAATCGGCTGACAACCTACCAGATCCATTTACTAAGGGTTTGTCAAGAGATTAAGTTTTAATATCATCAAGAGGAATGAATTCAAAGCTTATTACGAAAGAGGATGCTTGAAGGACAATCTCACCTATGTGACTGGAGATCCCACAATGTAGGTTCGAGGGGAAAACCTAACAAAGTTGAATCGAGTGGAGCACTGTCTCTACCCAGTTCTTATGATGATAAACAATGCAAACTGTATGAGTTAAGGTTAAGCTTGCCTTTTAATGATTCTATTGCCTTGAAACAAGGGGGGTATAAAAGATACTCATTATGGTCAATCACCTTGTGAGTTAACATGGGGTCATGTCGAGGAGAATAAGGT
The DNA here is from genome assembly GCA_033239045.1 of Fagopyrum esculentum. Taxonomy (NCBI): domain Eukaryota; kingdom Viridiplantae; phylum Streptophyta; class Magnoliopsida; order Caryophyllales; family Polygonaceae; genus Fagopyrum; species Fagopyrum esculentum. The sequence goes on along the minus strand of BSUD01000002.1, from coordinate 35,935,871 downwards.
GAGGCTGAATTCTCCAAATTTACTCATGAATAACAAGGGTTGTTCAAGGCCAAAATAAACACAACCAGAGAACTAACGTTCTGCGAGAAAATGAAACTGTGTGATAGTTTTTTGTCTCGTTAACATAAAAGTCCGGGTGGTTCAAGATGTCATAGTCACTACCTAGTCGAGTAAATCCGATAGCTATTCACTATGGATGGTTCAAGCCTGAAGCATGGCACCAATTCAAATGCAATAATTTTTCGACTGTACTCTCGAAAACTCTATTTTTTTTTACAAAACGGAGAAGCATATGTTTAGAATTATTTCTATTCATGTGGGGATTGTTGGAACTAAATATAAATATACTATGAATTATACATGTTTTAACACATGGTGTGCCGGGCACTTTCCGGGCACATTTCTGGTGCATTGCGGCCATTGTCAACATCGGAAAGTGGGAGCTTTGGCTTCATCTCCGTGAACTCTTGTTCGTGGTATATTCATACGTTAAATTTGAGTTTCGTTTGAATGAGAAATGGAGACCTGAAGTTGGTTGCTTGATAGGCAATAACTTGGGAAAATAGTCAAAAATGGGGCAATTCCACATCGAATATTTTGAGGGAAATATAATAGGATATATAGAGGAGTAATGCACTAAAGACCGTGACCTTTGGGTCACTACCCATTTTCAATGGGGTAACGGTATAGGCAAACCACCACACGCGCGCGTCGAGCCGAGTGCGTTGTGTTGCATTGAAACGAGACGGCGGACCAAAACGTAATGTGGGATGACCCATCTTCGCAGTCAAACGGATATCCAGTCCATCGGATCTGGAAATAGGGGTCAGTTGGGTCAGCTGTTGACTCCGAGAATTGAGGCAGTAGTTGGGTCTTCCTTTAACTCCGAAAGTTGTACAGGTGGGTGGATCAGCTTAACTCCCATTTTGGGGCTTTTAATGGGCTCCAAATTTTTAGCCCAGATTCGTAACAATCCCTCCTCAACTCCTATAAATACAGCCCCTCATCCTTCATTTTTTTCATCCCATTTCATCTTCTCTTCCTCAACTCCTACTAACTCACTTCCTTTCCGGTAAATTACGAAGACCGGATTCGAACATCAGTTGTATCCTGAGATTCTTAAACACCGGTAAACGTCGTAATACGAGGTGTTTTAAGAATTAAGGAAAGAGATTAAAATCTCGACTCTGCTCAACATACACACTTCAAGTGATATAAAATTCCGACCCTTTATTATTGTGTATGCGGTTTAACTAACGTGTTACATGATTCCTACATATTTTAACCTCATCAATCACCAAACCCATGTATCTTAGCGAGTCTCCTCTTGAATCAATTGGCTCATTAAATCCGGGATTGGGCTTCACCAAGATACATTCTTCCCAACAAGACATTAAAACATATACACATCATAATCGTTATAACTTGGACCTATACTATAATAATTCAACACACATGGATTACACTTTACGATGGTTGAGTGATCTAAAGTTTATAAAATTGTACTTTTGTTGATATAGTAGGTGATCTAATGCAAGATTAGTAAAATTTGAAGGGTTTACTAAAGGAGTTGTGTCATATAGCCTAAGATGTAATTATTGATTATAATATAAGGCAATACAGAAAATATATAATCCAATGATATTAGTATTTAGTAGGGTGCTGTTCAGATAAGGCTGTGAATTGTGGTAAGACCGTGCGACCGTTTAAGAGGTTGACACGTGTCCAAAAATTTTTTTTTGAAGAAAACATATTCTGGATACTTTTAACTATAATGAACTACCATGTTATAAGTTTTGCATTATTCTCTTATAAACTTCGAAGTATTCTCATATAATTCATGAACTATTACTTTATATTATTCATGAATTAGTTTTTTATAACTATTAACTATTCACATATAATTTATATTTTATTCCCTTAGAATATGAATTATCACGATATACTATTAATGAACTACTCTTTCATATACTACATTGAGTATTCTCATGTAATTCATGAAGTAGTACTTTACGATAATCTATTCATGAACAAATATTATATCTCCAATGAACTACTCTTATAAAGTTCATAAACTACTGCTTTCAATACTTCATTTTTTAATATATTATATCAAATTATTTATAAATTAATCGTTTATAAGTTATGAACTATTCAATTATAATTCATGAACTATCCTTTTATAAGTTATGCACTATCCCTATATAAGTTTTGCATTATCATTTTAATTTGTTGTTGGAAGAAATAAGGGGGGGGGGGGGGG
>BSUD01000002.1:35856649-35929469 GCA_033239045.1 Fagopyrum esculentum | reverse complement strand
GGGGAGGGGGGGGGGGGGGGGGGGGTTTCTAGTCCATCTTGAGACGAGATCAAGGGTAAGGGAAGAGTAGATGCAATGGTGGAGAAGGTGATCCTCATCCTCCGTCTGAGTAGAGCAAAGCTTGCAAGTGTTATCTTGAACGAGGTTCCACTGAGCGAGCTTGGATAAGGTGGGGAGACGATTGTGGCTAGCGATCCAGGAGATGAAGCTACATTTTGGAACGTTAATCCCTTTCCAAATGATGTTGAGCATGTACGGATTAGAGGGAGGGGGCGGTTTCCATATCAGATTGTACAGAGGTGGTGGAAAAGCGACCACTGGGTTCGGTTGAGAGTCTGATGAAGCTAGGACCATTTGTGGAAGCAGTAATATCATCTCTAACCTTGAGAATCATGCACCAGACAAAGCTATGTTTATAAGAGACCGGGAAGTTTCATATAGACTGACTTTTAAGTATGTTCTTGTTGATCCATTTAGTCCATAAATTGTCGTGGCAACCACTTCGATCAAGGTCCACTACTACAAAAAGGGGATGGTAACCCGGGCGTTTGAAAGAATATACTCCGGACTCCCACCGGGGTAAAGGTTAGGGCGATATTTGGTCCATCAACTTTATACCCCGGGCGTGTGTAAAACAACATCCGGGTTATTTTATCCCCTTCAATTTTGGTACAAACATTGGCAACTGGGATATATTATGATCAAATAACCCGGCAACCTTGAACCCGGGGTATTTGATAATGTCACATTTCCGGGTATGGACCGGGTTATTTGATGCCGTTTATTTTAATAATTAATAACCGGATATTGGGAAGCGAGTTATCTTAAACCAATAAATAACCCGGAGGGTTATTTATTGGGTTAGGTTCTTTATTGGTTTAAAATAACCCGGATTTAATGTCCGGATTCTATACTTATTTCATGGCTTCCGCTACAACACATTCTTTCACAAATTGTACCTGTCCCAAATGCAAAAAAAAAAAAAAAACGGAAGCAACTAATTCCATTCACAAACATGATTCAAAGTCATGTACTTAACTTAAAACATCATCTTTTTGTGATCACCAATATCACATCCTAAGGCTGCAAGGTTTGCCACTACTTTTACATCATGAATGAACATAAGCATGAATAATGTCACCTCAATAGTACCTAATCGGATTACTTCTTAAAAACTGAAATCTGATTTGCATCAAGGTCAAATTGTAAAAGGTGCATGCAGTCATGAACCTTCAAATCTCGATGATATGTGCCTTTATTGTGACAGTGTGAGACAACTTCAATGAGTTACTGAAAGTATCTTCGAGATTCCTTTCTGAGAGTCTGCCTTGGTGAACCTGTTCATCAGTGCCAATGTGACAAATAAAAGATTAAAGCACACAAACACAATGGTAGATGGTAAGATCAGCTTTTCACCTTGTTTCATCACAAGACATCTCTAAGCTGAACCTCAATTAAACCAAATGACCAAAAAATCACCTTAAGTTAAAGTCAACAAAGCCTAACAGAAAAAGGCAAATATCATAAGCAAATCATAATCAAATGAACTAATCAAAACCAAAAAATTCAAATTCAATTTTACATTCCTATAAATACTATTTTAGATTCTATTTCATACCCATTAGATGCACACTAATAATTATTTTACAATAATGCAAGAAGAATTATTTATAGAGTTTAGTGGAAGTAGAAAAGAGAAAGTAGAATTTGTTGGAAGTTAGAAGCAAAGTTACGAATAAAATAGGCAGAAAGTTGGAAGTAAAGTAGAATCAGAAGCAACAGTAGCTAAAGGGCTTTTCACCTATGCATGTTCTAAAAAATCTAGCATACACATGGCAATGTACAAGGGTTCCTGAATAAAAATGATGTATTAGATTACTGAATAGCACCTGACGACATGGACGTATGACAAGAATAGGTCTTCCTAGCTTGTCAACAACATTTGACTTGTATATTTTCCCTGTCTCAGCTTCAACAGCAACATCCTCCTAGACAAAGAAATGTGAGCACATTAAATATCATAATGCAGAGAAATGTCCACAATAACTATGATAAAGAAGTCTCACCAACCCCAACAGAATGTATTTTCAATTCATCAACAATAGTTTTGCTAGAGTACAACATTAACAACATCAGTCATCAATTATCATACAAGGCATGCTAATTGTCTACTATAAACATGATTAGAGCATATCCCTTTGAAACCGATTTGCACATGCATGAATTTACTGAAGAAGTATACCCAGTGAATCTCCTCAGGCTTGTACTCCAATCTCCACCTGAGTGTTTCTTTCAACATTTTAACAACCTTCTTAACATTCCAATTGCGTGCTCACAAGTATCTTAAAATTGTAGCATCTGAGCAATAAATAGACAGTTTTTCCAGTAGTGGACCTAGTAGCTGTCTCACCTCACTTATCTGCAAGAGATAATAAATGTTCAACTGATACTAAACATTGAAAATTTGTTGTTAAAAGAAGAAGAGACTACTTCATTGGAAAATAAGTAACCTTTATGCTCTGATCTTGAGGTGAGATGCATTTCTCCTTGCAGTTACTAGCAAGCTCCTTGACAACTGTACTCATTGAGTTAGAAGAGAAGAACAAGCCTGCAAAGAAGCCATTGATATATGGTAAGCAGATTGTTGCTTTCACAACCAAATTTAAAAGCTGAAATATAACCGACACGGCCAAGAAAGGGAAAATGGTTTCACAATATAGCAATTTTGAAAGATTCCAAGTTGCAAGGACAAAAATAAAACCTCAATTAAGCGGCCCTCTAATCCTACAGGAAGCAGAATCAAGAATTGGGTCTCCCTAAATGGTAAAGAGGACAAGAAAAATGGGTAAAAAGAAGAATCAGAATCTAAAATGACCAACTCATTCTGTATGTGAAAATTATATTAGAGTATATGTGTTCAGATGATTACCTCCATCATACCAATATGAACAGCAAATACCATCATAGGCTGGAAAGGCAAACAGAGAGCATATGCTGCCAATAACATTTTCGGGTTCTCGTTCCTAAGCTCTCTTGAAAGGCACTGCAATTTACATGTGTGTTTATAGGGGTCATTATATAGGACCACTTCTTTGATGACATGTTTATAACATATAAACTAAATACTAGACAAGATAAGATGAACTTAAGTATGAAACTTTGTTAAGAAACTATATATCAGAAGTTGTATGTACATGCTCAACAACTTTGATATGAGGTCAAGTTATATTTAACTTAATCTTACCACTGTTGATGTTGCTATCATGGTATAATCAAGCCATCTCAGGTACTTCCTTAATCTCCCTCTATAAGAATGATACAAACTAGACGCAACACCAACTCCAATCAAGGAATTAACATACAACTTGAAATTCAGATTTTTCCTGCAGCGTTATTACATTTAGACAGTAAGAAGAGTTAACAAAATATGTTTTGTGCTTTAGTTTAAATAGGATATGGGAATAAGGGTTCTTGCCTTGGTGCTTGGAATCCGAGCACAAATAAAAGGAATCGATGTCATGACATTAATAACTGTTTCAACAACAGTTCTGATGTCCAAAGCACCAATAACTAATATGCACTCAAATAGCCGCCCCATCTCCTTTTCTGCATTTAACCAACAGCCATAAAAACGATTAAGCTTTGCAACATACCAATAACAAAATCAATCCTTGACTTATAGCAAGAATCCAAACTATTTATGAATCTTGCATATTGCTTCAAAAGCAACCAAACCTTATATGAATATTAGTAGAAAGTTCAAATTTCCATTCAGAAGAAATAAATATGCATATTGTCACTGCGGGAGAAGAGTTAAGTTCATGCAGTAACAGATGGAAACTGGAACATCAAATACATTATCACAAATAAAAAGTGGAACATCAGTAACAAATACGTAAGCAAAAATATATAACAAGAGTAACCAGCAAAGCCAAACAAGATAATAAAAATGATCACAGTATCCCAATTATGCACGAATGAAAGAGATAAGAAGATAATGATATATATTCTACATTATTGAGAAAGTTAATTAAGCTAAGCATCTAAAAAGTTTAAGTTTAAAAGTACTTACAACAAAAGAGCGCTCTGTGTGGATCCCATGTCAATCACCCAACATCAGCATCAACTGCCCATTTGTAACCACTATGTGATGACTTGGTCCATCTTTCTGTAATTAATTAGCAAATTGGCCTTTTAAGTCAACATATTACAAAGGATCAACTGTTTATAAAATAATAAATCTAAAATCATAAAATGAGAAGCACAAGGAACAATAGACCAAATTAAGTCATTCTACATTATTGACAACTCTAATTTACAGTTTTAGCTAATTTGATTTACACTTTCCAAATTATGACTTTGTATTCTGTAACAATCCTACCAAGTCAGGCAAACTATTGACAACTCTAATTTACAGTTTTAGCTAATTTGATTTTTAAAGCCTTTATCTGAAGTTTGAACCATTTGAAAAGAAAGCAAAACAAGTGATGGACTGGAAAAGAAGAGAAGAGAAAACCAAAAATAATTATCGAAAAAGTTGTGGCTCGGGTAAAGTATACATTTGAACTCAATCCTCAAACTCCATGGGACTATAATCTGAGCCAACTATTGTGTAAATTATAAGGCTTGCTTATTGTGATAATGCTTGTACTAACCAACATCCGAACATCAGATACTTTGAGATCGAACACGAGGAAGATGCTTTGCTTATTGATAATGACAATCAATAGGAAATGAATTTTTTACAAGAACATGATGAATCACCAAAATTTATAAAACTTGATGAATCTAACCTAATTTAATGCAACATCAGATTAAACTTTGAGTTATTCAGATCACAAAAACAAGAATGAACAAATAATCACTTATTGAGGAAATCACCCCAGGAAAACGATTTGTTGTCAGTCCATTTCCGATAATCAACATTAGGCTTGATCAATTATTAAGCTAAGAATTATTGAGGAAGTTAATTAAGCTAACTATCTAAAAAGTTTAAGTTTAAAAGTACTTACAACAAAAGAGTGCTATGTATGTGGATCCTATGCCAATCACCCAACATCAGCGTCAAGTACCCATTTGTAACCACTGTGTGATGACTTCTTCCATCTTTCTGTAATTAGTTAACAAATTGGCCTCTTAAGTCACCATATTACAAAGGATCAACTATTTATAAAGTAATAAATCTAAAATCATAAAATGAGAAGCACAATGAACAATAGACCAAATAAAGTCATTATAATGTGAACAATAACACAAGGAACAATAATTAATCTAAAATCATCTTTCTATAATTAATTAGCTTATAATGTGAACAATAGACCCAACATCAGCAGTATTTTAACTCTCAGTTTCCACTTGGATAGGTGGCATTATACAACTACTCAAAACCAAAAAAATCATATTCAATTTTGATGTCAGTTCTTTAGTGAATATATCATGAAAACAGTTTGATGTCAATTCTTTAGTGAATATATCAGGAAAACAAAAAGATTGAGACAAAGAGTTATAACATGGAGGTAGAGATGAAGGGACATATTCTATTACTATTGTTCTAACTTCTAACTAAAACTACACGCAACACAATAATGTGTAATGGAACTCGAATATAAAAATCAGATAATTAATCAGCAATCCAATCAATCTCACCAGAAGTTTCAGGCATGACCCTATACTGAGATTCAACACAAGTTTTACCAACAATTTTTTTGTTTCTTTGTCTTACATGAGATGAGATATACAAACCAACGTTCATACAAATCATTTAACTTGAACCAAAACTAGGCAAAAACAAAACTGGATTGATAAACAAACCAAAGTTCAAACATGTAGCAATTTCAATAATTGAAGGAATAACATCACATGTTTCATAGGCAGGTTCAGAAGGATCTTCAATTGATGTTCCTTGTATGATGCCATCTACATGACTCTTAAGCTTCTTTGCATTTGCTGCTACTCTTGCCTTTATAGAAAATAAGATAAAAATTCACATTGATAGAATCATAAGTTGCAGAGTTATTGTGATTGAGATATCAGTGCAGGGAAATCTAAATGCACACACTTCGGAGATTGTGGGATCAGGTGATCCAATGGACAACATAGGATGATAAGGAAATCTATGCACATAAACTACCTTAATGTCCATCATCCTTTCTGATTGTATCTGCTCTTTGAGCATGGTGATTTTGGGTATCAAGGAGCCCTGACCACTTCCAGCTGATTTTTCCTGCAACTTCATCAATGTGCAAGAATATTAAAAAAATAACAAAACAAACCATTTTTTGACGAGTATTCTCACAGAAAAAAAGTTTGAAAATGTGCATTCTTGCAAATGAATCACAAAAATTATTTTGTAAAGCAAAGACTATTACAGTTTAAAATGAATCAAGAATTATAACTTAGATTTGGATCCCACATAAAACACAAAAACACTGCACAAATGTTGCATCTCTCTCCACCAAAAAAACAACTTAAGCGCAACAACATGATTCGTGAAGGAAATGGACAACAACTTGGACCTTTGTATGCTAAGATTATTGGTATTTCCATGTAGTAGTTCAAAATTCATTAAATTTCAATTAATCAAGCATCATTTGGAAAATGCTTTCTTCTTCAAATATGATAGAGGGAAAACTGTAGGTAGGATCATTATCCAACTCATTTGAAGTTTTTATTCCCAGAAGGTCGTTAAATGAATATAACATTCTATATTTGCAATCTATAAGTGGAGCAATAATTAAGATACATTCCCTCAACTATCACACCTAACTGTTCCTTATGTTCAAGAATAAAAAAAGAGAAAGTCACTTGTATGCTGAAATGAGATTTATAGCCAAATTTAATGTAGATCTTTCATAACCTAAAAAATAAATACTCCTGTAACCTCTTAAAACTAAGCAGTTTGGAATGCTCCATATGCAGATAGAAGGGGGAAGGTACACAAAAGAGGAAGAATAAAATGCAACCATGCGACTATGCCTCAACTTCAACCATCTGGCACAATTCAATTACTTCAAGCTTCATGGCTGGAGAACTTGCATCAAAAGTGAAAATTAGAAAGATCCACAATTTGACATTATTAGAAAACCCTAAACTCCATTTTGGTTAAAACTTTTATCAAATCGATCGATTCGAAAATCATTTCAAAAAATAAAACTTTAGTTTATGGATTACCGTCTCTTTGCGGGTAGCTTTCTTCTCCTCGAGCTCTTCTATGGCTTTAACTCGTCTGACCTCGGGAGCCTTGAGCTCCTGTACCTTGAAAGGATAGGAAGGCCGGCCGAAGGGGGCGCCGGAGACTCGCGGGGAGCGCTTGGAGACTCACGGGGAGCACCTGGAGGCTGGAGGCTGGAGGCGGGAGGCTGGAGCGGAGCTGAGGTTTCCGAAATTTTGAGGCTGGAGACTCGCGGGGCAAGTGAGTCGTTAAGTTTTTTTTAGTTCTAAACTACGTCATTTTGATGGAAGTTTTTTTTAATAATGTATCACGGTTATTTAATTTAAACAACCGGGGTCCGAGAATGTTGTCACACCACGGTTCTTGATGATATCCAAAAAGTTAATATTATACCCCACTTATTTGAAATAAACCGGGGTCCGAAATTTTATTTTTTTAAATTTTTTTTACTGTCCGCGGTTATACATATAACCGTGATCCGAAAATACTCTTTATCTCGGTTCCTCCAAACCGCTTCAAAATAAACGAGGTCTATGGGGGTCTTTGTACTAGTGTTGGCACGTGAACTGAAAAAATGCGGTTAAAAACTATGTTTCATGTAATACCATAAACGCGATAATGGATGGGTCTCACACAACCAGGTCTTCGTTCCCACACTCGTTTGATAAATAAAGGCTTTGATTCAGTAGTTTTTTCATCATCTTGGACCAAATTGCTTGAAGTTCCGGCAAGATCATCTTGTACAGGGGTCTGAGCATTTCTTTTTAGTGCAAGTCTCGCCTTTTCCATGGAGAATCACCCGCCGCTCTCCGATAAGGGTTTGAAAGTTGAGGCGGAGAATCGCCCGCCACTCGCCGCCACCGTCACCAGTCACCGATCGTAGTCGCCGATCGCCGTCGCCACTCGTAGTCGCCGTCGACTGGTAGAGTCGAGACTTAGAGTTTCGATTTGGAAACACGAATGTACGGGGGAGCCGGGAGATAAGCCAGGATAGATCTCGATTAAAAGCTAGGTTTTTTTAAAATTCAAAACGACTCGTTTAGATAGAGGGTTCTTTTTAATAATTTTCCAAGGTTATTCAAATAACCGGGATCCGAAAATGTAATATCACCATGATTTTTCATTATAATCGTCGTAATGTCCGAAAAATTAATATTATACCCCGGTTAGTTCATATAACTGTGGTCCGAAAATACCCTTGAACTCGGTTCTTCCAAACCGCTTGAACATAAGCGAGGTCTATGGGGGGTCTTTGTACTAGTGGAAGCATCGATTGAAAACTAGAAGCTTTCTCCTACAAGTAAAGATCGCCTTTGTAGCTCACATGGCGGATGAGAGAGAGGCTAGGGCTTCAATTCAATATAAGTACCTTTCAACCGATTAGGATTTCTTCCGGAGAAGACAACGGTTCGTGTTGACGATTATGGATGACAGATCGAGCGGAGGGCTTCAGAAGACGATCGCCTTTGTAGATCGAGCGAAGGGCTTCGGGAAAGATTTTCAAAGACAGATCGAGGAGGGCTTCCTAATGAGGCTAGGGCATCTGGAACGATATTCAATTTTGGTGTGCAAATTTTCGTGTAAATTGGTGGGAATTTTATTGTTTAGGTGGGAAAAATAGTAATATATAGTGAAGCAAACCAAATATTCCGGGCGTTTTGCTGAATTTACAAATTTATCCTAATATATAACCCGGTGGTCAAAGTAACCGTGTTATAAATGTTTTATATAATCCGGATATAACAATGTTTGAGTTATTTACATACCTCTTTCCTAATTTTACATAACTTTATAACTCGGGTATTACAACATCCGTGTTAATATAGGTTTCCAAATTAAATATTTTAAGGAATCCGATTTTATACCTCATGATTTATAAGCCCGGGATATATTTTAAGGGTTATAAACACATTTTTGTAGTAGTGGTCAAAGATGAGCTTTGAGATGCATGCTTTGTTCAAGGAAAGAAGTTCCTTAAAATCGAGACCCTCATCAGTAGTAGAGTTGCAAACATCCTTCCAGGCCACGAGGGCTCGAATTCTAGAAGCCTTATCAGACCACAAGAAGGCGCGTAGAAGCCCCTGAGTTTTAAGAAGGATTGATGAAGGAATGAGCAGCATGGTGCACCAATAGAGATGGAGGGCATGAGAATGAGGAGATAATCTACTTCCTGCCGGAATAGGAAAGGTTCCCGTCGGTCCACGAGTTGATCATGTTGGTGATCATAGCGATGAGCGGGAGGTATTCCTTAGCACAAAGACGTTTACTATCCACAGGAATGCCCAAGTAAGTGAAAGGAAGAGAGCCAATCGGCAAGCCTGTAGTGCTCGAGAAGAGATCATATTATTGCGGAGAGATACCACCTAGATAGAGAGCCGATTTATTCGGGTTTAAGCGCAGCCCAGAGAAATGACCAAACGAGTCCAGAGTGTTCTTCAAAATGTTAATAGATGTAATGTCACCCCAGAAAACAGCAAAATATCGTCAGCAAAGCATAGGTGGGTGATGCGGGGTGAGACACACTTGGGGTGAATGTTGAAGTCGGGATTGGTTGTGTTGGTTCGAATCATCGAAGAGAGCACCTCCATAGCAATAACGAATAGAGGAGGCGAGAGGGGGCAGTCTTGCCTCATTCCACGAGTTCTCTTGAAGAACCCATTGAGAGAGCCGCTGAGATTGATTGAGAAAGTAGGGGTAGTGATGCATTTCTCGATCAGCTTGGTAAAATCATCAGGAAATCCCATTCTTCTTAGGCAATCGGGATGGATATGTGGTCAATAGTATCGAAAGCTTTCGATAAATCCACTTTGAGAGCGCATCTAGGCCAGGGAGATGTGACACTGATTATATCTCGTGAATATCTCTTGACAAATGAGCACGTTGTGTTTAATTGAACGGCCTTTGATGAACGCTCCTTGATAATTACCGATGATGGAGGGATGGATAGCGTTGAGCTTAGTGGCAAGAATCTTGGCAATCACTTTGTATGTGGTATTGCAGTAGGATATGGGTCTGAAATCCAAAGGAAGCATGGGATTATCTTTCTTTGCGATCAGAGAGATCGAGGTATGATTGATCTGGTTCGAGAATTTGCCCGAAGTGAAGAATTCCAAGATGGCTTTGGTGAAGTCAGCACATGTGATGTTTCAGGAGGACTTAAAAAAGAATGTGTTATATCCATCAGGACTAGGGGTTTTTTGATCACCCATACTGAATAGGGCGCTTTTAATATCATCAACAGTGCTCTCGCTGCAGAGATAGATCTTATCCTTAGAGGTTAGCAATGGAAGAGAGCAATTAGGGAAAGAGTTGCGGTAGTATTGATTTGGTATGGGGCTGAGAAGATCGGAAAGAGTTGCGGAAATTAGGGAAAGAGGTTAGCGATGGAAGAGAGCCCTACTATCATCTAAAAATAAAGTTATTGCTATTTGTACTTGGAATGTAGCGCTGCTTTGGGCATACCTATTAGTATCATTTGAAAACTAATTTTGTCTATTGTGTACCAAATATCTCATCAGATGGTAGCAATCTTTGTTATACGGTAAAGACCAAATTTTGTTTCAAATCGTGTAAGAAGATGTTAGGGTTTATGTTTTGATAATTTTGTTTTTTGATGATACTCAAAATTTTCGAGGCATTTTTAGCATAAATAGAGCTTAATATAAATAATGTCTACAACTAGATAATTTCTCCTTGAGGTCGAGGAAGTACATGTCAAGTCCGAATCGATTGACAGCTAAGAGCAAGAGAAACTAGAAGTGATTGGAACACTATTGACGACCGAGTCGACCAAAGCAAAGTAATCGAGTCGAGCGGGTCCATTTCTTGAGATTATATCTTTACAAATCAAGGAATAAGAAATGAAAACAATTGGACCGATTTTTCCACATCGATCGAGTCGATCGATATATCTGATCAAGGCGATCGAGATCCTATGAAGAGCACATGAACAACTTATCGTCAACCGTGCGTTTTGCGCTTGGTCAATCCGATCCACAAAGTTGACCGAAACGAATGTTTGAAAAATATCGCCAACGGATGAAGATCTATCCTCCCTTCATTTTTCATATCTCTTGTTTTAATATATCTTTTAGCTCGTATATTTTGGATATGTTTTTTTTAATGTTTTGGATATGAATTTCAAGATTATCCTTCTCTGACAAATAAGATCATTAGTCATTAGTTTAGATAGTATTTTTCAATTTTAGATCCAACACCCTTCATGAGCTTAAAGTACAAGTCTTATCACGATCGACTCAATCGACATTAGTATTGATCGACTACTTGATGTTTTGGTCGGTTCAATTCAAGACCTTAGTTTTGTATCACATGTTATGCTAAACAATTTATTCTAGGGACTGGAGAGCCCGGCGTGCATAATGAATTGATGATTTTTATGAAGTTATGATAAGGAAAAATAAGTTGTAATTTTTTTAAAAAAAGTTAAGGACAAAATTTGAAAACAAATAATGATTTTTTTTAGAAAAAAATTTAAAAAAATAATTAACAAATGTTTCTATTTAAACATTTTTACCAATTGTTTTTCATCCATTATTTACTTTGTTTTCATTATTGAAATTTCTTTTCTATTAAAAAATTATGATAAGATATACATTTGAGAGTAAGTTCTCTTATAAAATTACGGAATCAAACTTTATTGCCTAATAATATGTGCGTGTATATATATATATATATATATATATATATATATATAAACAGACCCTCCCATAAAATCGTGATTCACATTTATTTAAAATACGATTTATATAATAACATAAGATGAACCTTTTAAAAAATTTATTTGAGAGTATATATTCTCACACATTCATTTCCTAAATATCGTACACAAATATGTAATAAAATTTGACCGATTAATTATATAATGTAAGTTGGGAATAGCCCAAACTTCAAAAATTGTTGAGCGGAATATGAAAAAGAACAAAAATTCAACAAATAGAGAAGAAAACAACACATATCTTTATTGTGCATGGTTCACCCAATATTGATTACGTTCACTTAGAGATATTTTATTGAGGAGTTACATATTACAAGTGAAACGGATAATTCGGAACCAAGAAAACTTTATGAACATAGAGTAACAAAGCCCTAATGATAATATTGGACATCCAAGTATCAAACTAAGTCAACTAATAATTTTTCAAATAGACGATGGGAGACCCAAACTATATGGATACCATACCGTTGCACCGAGACATTTCTGCTCCCGGACCCCAGCGAGAGGAACCCCAAACTCCTTGACCAGACATCTACACCCCGTTCCGGACCCTTATGACGCCACTCCCTAGATCCCCAGGCGAGTGGGTCTTTGATCCCCTAACAATAAGCTAAACTTTGAGAACGACAAAAATTATCCAATCTATTAACACTAGTACGCCTTTTCATTAGAGGGTCAGCAATTTTGCTTTCTCTTTATACGCTTGAGTGAGACTTATTTCTCGGGGTTTATTTTTAACCCCTGAAAAACAATTGGATGGAAGACGTTTTTTTTAAAAAAAAAAACCTAAGAGATGGTTTTTTGGGATTTTTGAAAAGAAATTGTGAGAAACATGTTCAGAGTATTTTAAAATCATCGTTGAGAAACTTTCTCAAGGCTTTTTAAATGTCTGACGAGAAACAATTCACATGTTTTTTTTAAAAAAAAACTCTTGAGAAATACTTTGCGGATTTTTATAATAAAAAACTTGAGAAGTATTTAGTTGGAGTTTTTTCCCCTCCTTTAAAATTATCGTTGAGAAACTCTCGGGGATTATTTTTAGGGTTTTTTAAAAAAATCATAAGAGAGTCAAACAGGTTAGTGAGTTATAAAAATGAGCTTAAATGTTGTGATTTTATTTTCAGAGAGCTAGTTTCACTATACATAAAGGTATGAGCTCTATTTATTACTAGACTTCCAACCAACTTTATTAAACATTATCTAATAAAGTTGTTTTCTTGTCTAAAAAAAATGTTTTAACTACATAAGAAAAAAGAAATTCATATGCACTTTGCAACCAACTTTACATCGAACTAAGTATATAACCATAACTCTAGATCAAAAAACAAAAAAAACCAATATATAATCAACAAACATACTGTATTCTTCACCCAAATTAGTTGTTAACCCTTACTTTTCTTTTTTTCACTAAATAAATACAAATTAGTATTTTTAAATACATGTAGACAAAGTACAAGTACAAACGACAATAAAATATTATCTTATGTTTTAATCATATCTTTGATCTTATGAAAAACACCATTGCCTGTTGGGTCCAACAAACACACATTATTATCCCGTGATTGTCGGGTTTTTTCTAATTTATCTTTCGCGATAAAACAATCTAAATATGTGATTGGTAATTGAAAAGGGTGTGAAAAAAAGTCTTGAATTATAGCGTCTTTTTCAGAGTGTATCTACAACTTACTATAGTGTTTTTAATTTATATAAGTTTTTATTAACTCCTGAGAAATTATCACCGAGAGTTTATTTTATACTAGTGTAATTTTTGCCTTAAAATAACCAAAACATTAAAGATTAAAATTTACAAAATTACCATTTGATTTTTGAAAAACAAAATCAGCCACAAGTTTTCATATTTACACAAAATATCCTTATCATATAATAAAAATATTTATTTGCCCAATCTTAAAAAAATTCTTGATTATGAAACCATACACACCACCTCTTATCCACCCAACTTTACAAAATACCACTCATAATCTTTGATATTATGCAAAATCATTCATTATTTGTAAAATATAATGGACTCGTCCCGTGTAAGACTCAAGGTCTTAGGGACGTTGTCCTCATGCCAACCATGCTGGCGCAAAAACTTCTCAGGAGGTCACCCCATCTTAAAATTGCTCTCGCAATACGCTTAACTCCAGAGTTATTTGTCCTCACTCTACCACTGGAAAAGAAGAATTCGTGTTGACATGGATAGCAACACATCCTTATAAGTTAACCATAAATTCCCATTTATATGGTGTGGGATGACAATTTTACGGGGTGTTACATCACGCATCTCTATCTTTGTTATTTTTACGAATTTCTTAAATCCATTGTATCGCGGGAGAAATCATCGTTGGTTCTTATGCAAACGATACATGAGAAGGTTGGTAAATTAATTGTTTTTTTTTACAAAATCATTCAATATGCTATCTCATGGCCTTTTCATTAGAAGGTCAGCGATTTTTTATTTCTCTTTATATGCTTGAGTGAGATTTATTTCTCGGGGATTTTTGTAACACTCGAAAAACAATTGGATGGAAGACGTTTTAAAAAAATCCGAAGAGATGCTTTTTAAGATTTTTAAAAAGAAATCATGAGAAACATGGTTAAGAGGATTTTAAAATCATCGTTGAGAAACTTTCTCAAGGCTTTTTAAATGTTTGAGAAACAATTCACAAGTTTTTTTTTAAAAAAACTTTTGAAAAACACTTTCCAGGGTTTTTAATAAAAAAAACTTAAAAAGTATATTGTTGGAGTTTGTTGTTTTTTTTTTTGCGTACTTTGTACTTAACCGTTGAGTCTTTTTTAATACAATTGTAATATTCTCTGTTCCCAAAACTTGACCACATTATATAGACAAACACATCCCATCTCTTGTTCTCAACACGAACAATTAGTAATTTATATGACATCACAAAGCAAGCCATAAAAAAATATATTTTTAAGCTCTAAGATAATGCATAATAATCAACACAAAAAATGTCATGTTTTATTATTATGGTTGTTAATACTTTAATGTAAAAAACACAAGCAAAAGTTATTCTTTCAATATGTAGCAACAATTGTAACATGTCCCAACATTCTAATAATAGTATCCTTGAAACATAACATGTTCAAACATTGCAACCATTCCTCTCATAACATGTTAAGGAGTCACATGTCATAAAGCTAAGTCAATCTCAAAATTAATGCAAAATTAAGTCATACATATAATGTCAGTTTGAAAAAACTACAAAAGCTTAATTTTTCACTTCAGTAAGTAAAATTATATTACCCATAAGCGGTACAACCACAAAATCGCGCAAAACCCACTATTTCTGTTAGAAAATCTTCTAATTATTCCGACCAACTAAAAGATATTCTTTAACCAACATATAATATTCCCAAGTGTAAATGTTTTTAATTATTTCCATTTATATTGAGCGAGATAACAATACATTGATGATCTATTATCTCCCGTATATAACTGTTAGAATGAATATGAATTCCCCTTAGGGTTTCCGTTCAGCAGACGGCTCATATTAATAATAACTTGAGTTTACATATTTACAATTAGGGCACCCTATATTTACATATATTTACATAAACTATCATACCCCCTCAGTCGAAACTAGAGGAGGTTGAACAGTGAGACTGGATCTAAAGTCTAAGAATAATTGTCGGGGAAGTCCCTTTGTAAAAATGTCTGCGTACTGAAAAGCTGAAGGGACGTGTAGAACTCTAACGTGACCACGGGCAACCTTGTCGCGGACGAAATGAATGTCGATCTCAATGTGCTTGGTCCGTTGATGTTGAACCGGGTTGCTGGCGAGGTAAGTAGCAGAAATGTTGTCTGTATAGACAATATATGCCTTGGAAAGTGGACAATGTAACTCAAGCAAGAGGTTCCACAACCAAGAACATTCTGACACAACCATTGGCAACCCCTCTATATTCTGCCTCGGCACTGGATCTAGAGACGACAGATTGCCTTTTGGCAGACCACGAGATTAGAGTGTCATTGAAGAAAACACAATAACCTGAGGTGGAGCGGCGTGTATCAGGGCAGCCAGCCCAATCAGCATCTGTATAGGCAATAAGATCAGACTTCGGAGAAGAGGAGATGGTAATACCTAAGGAAGACGTCCCAGAAATGTATCGAATAATGCGCTTGAGAGCTGCAAAATGAGTTTCCCTGGGGTCGTGCATAAAAAGGCACACTTGTTGTACTGCAAAACTGATGTTTGGGCGTGTGAAGATGAGGTACTGCAATGCTCCAGCTAGACTACGATAAAGCGTTGGATCGCTAATAGCAGGACTGGATGAGGCACTTAACTTGACAGATGTTTTAGCCGGGGTAGCAGATGGTTTGCAGTTAGACATCTTTGCTCTTTCAACAATTTCACGAGCATATTTATCCTGGGAAAGGAATAATCCAGAAGATGTCCGACGAACAGAAATGCCCAAGAAATAGGATAGGGGGCCTAAGTCTTTCAAGGCAAATTCCTTACTCAGAAGCTTGATCAGATGCATGCGCAGGGCGTCAGAAGAAGCCGTAAGGACAATGTCATCGACATATAGAAGCAGATAGGCGGTGTTAGATCCTTGATTATAAATAAAAAGGGAGGAGTCACTCTTACTGCTAACAAAGCCAATGCGATGTAGAAAGCCTACAAAGCGTTGAAACCATGCCCGGGGAGCTTGCTTGAGGCCATATAGTGACTTCTGCAAAAGACAAACATGATTTGGTTTTGATGGGTCGCGAAAACCTGGTGGTTGGAACATATATACTGTCTCGTTTAGATGGCCGTGTTAGAATGAATATGAATTCCCCTTAGGGTTTCCGTTCAGCAGACGGCTCATATTAATAATAACTTGAGTTTACATATTTACAATTAGGGCACCCTATATTTACATATATTTACATAAACTATCAATAACAACATACATAGTAATCAAAATCGGAAATATTTGATAGTTTTCTAGAACACAACAAGTAAAGCAAAACAATCAATTTGGTGAGCTCGGAAATTAAAAAATAATTAGCAAACCATTATATTCCTACCTGACAATAAAATTAGAAATATACTATGTATTCATATTCAAATTTGTCTAAAACAACAAATAATATACACTAATAAACCTAAGAATAGACCTTAACTAAAGGTACTCCAAAATCCAAATAGTAACTACATTCATTGAAAATTTCTGTATTTTAGAATTATGGTTGTTACCAACTTAATGTAAAATAAATTAGGAGTATTTTAGTGGTTGTTTGGCGATTTGTTGTGCCAAGATATATGACTTTATGTAATTTGCTTTCTCAACATTTTTTGAACTAGGAGGGGATGATATTGAGTCTCTCAAGAGAGTCAAATATGTTATCAAGGGTTATGAAATGAGCCTAAGTGTTGTGATTTTATTTTTAGAGAGCTAGTTTCACTATACAAAAAGGTGGGTTCAATTTGTTATGAGACTCCCAACCAATTTTATCAAACATTTTTCAATGAAGTTGTTTTTCTCGTCTAAGAAAATGTATTAACTACGTGTAGTGCTACAGGGTCTATCTTTGGCTGGAAAAGTGGTTATCGGTTTGTGAAGTTGGAAACAAACTCACAACTTGTAGCCACGTTCCTTGCAAAGGGCATTCCCTTGTGCCAATCCTATTGCTAGTATGGTATTTAGATGCCAAGACTTTATTAAAAGGGATTGGACTATCCAGTTTCGTCATATCTACTGCGAGGCAAATAACGTCGTGGACGCTTTAACTTCTTTTGCCTCAACTTTCCTTTAGGTTTTCATGTCTTATCTGACCCTTCCGAGGGTGTTATAAACTGGATTAATCATGATGTAAGGGGTCGGGCTATCCCACGTTTGAGGAACACTTAGCCTTTTTTCTTATTAATGATAAAACGTGTTCAGATGCGCCGGAGACCACCGACTCTCCTTCCCACCAAAAACAAAGAGAACTTCATATACACTTTGCAACCAACTTTACATCGAACTAAGTATATAAGAGTAACTTTTATATATGAATTAACCTTTATCCAAAAAAAGTATATAAGAGATATCATAACTCTACATCAAAACAAAAACCAAAATATAATCAACAAACATACCTTATTTTTCTTTCAAATTGGTTTCTTCCCGTTATTTTTCTTTTTATCACTAAATAACTACAAATTAGTATTTTTAAATACACGTAGACAAAGTATAAGTACAATCGACAATATAATATTATCTTATGTTTTAATCATAGTTTTGATCTTATCAAAAACACCCTTGCTTGTTCGATCCAACCAACACACATTATTATCCCGTGATTGTCGGGTGTTTTCTAAATTGTCTTTTGAGAGATTTTTTTTAATATCTAATTAGTAATTGAAAAGTGGCGTGAAATAAAATTATTGAATTATAACGTGTTTTTTAGAGTGTATCTAAAACTTCTTAAAGTGTTTTTAAGTTACATGGGTTATTATTAACTCCCGAGAAATTATCACCGAGAGAGTTCATTTTATACTAGTGTAATTTTTGCCTTAAAATAACCAAAACTTTAAAGAGTAAAATTTACAATATTACCATTTGATTTTTGAAAAAAAAAAATCAGCCACAAGTTTTCATATTTACACAAAATATCCTTATTATATAATAAAATTATTTATGAAAGAATTTGGCCTACTAGGCTCTTTTTGATTTTTGTTAAAGAAACTATACCCCATATTTTTACCACTTTCATTTAGTGGTAGGTAAAACTAATTAACCTTTCTATTTAAAAAAAAATGTTTCTTATTTGTTATTTTAGTGTAAGTTTTAATTTTTAAAAACTGAATTTGTTTTTTATTATCTTTTATTAAATTTTTTTCTCTTTTTTATTTTCTTTATTTTTTTATTTTATGGAATGAAGAATTTTTCACATACCGGAATTTTCACATACCGGAATTTCACATACCGAAATTTCACATACCGGAATTTCACATACCGGAATTTCACATACCGGAATTTCACATACCGGAGCTTCATATACCGGAAGTTCACATACCGGAATTTCACATACCGGAGCTTCACATACCGGAAGTTCACATACCGGAAGTTATCATACCATACCGGAAGTTATCATATCATACCGGAAGTTATCATATCATACCGGACGTTATCATATCATAACGGAAGTTATCATACAGGAAGTTATCATTTCATATCGGAAGTTATCATACCGGAATTTATTTTTTTATTTTATTTTTTTATTTTATTTTTTTTTGTCTTTTTTATTTTCTTTATTTTTTTATTTTTTTTGGAATTCATACGGAGTTTCACATACCGGAGTTTCACATACCGGAAGTTCACATACCGGAGCTTCACATACCGGAGGTTCACATACCGAAAGTTATCATATCATACCGGAAGTTATCATATCATACCTGAAGTTATCATACCGGAAGTTATACCAAACAAACTGATTTTATGTCATAGTTTAGAATTAAGAATTACATACCGGAGAATTACATAGCGGAGAATTACATAGCGGAGAATTACATAGCGGAGAATTACATACCGGAAGTTATAAAAATGGTATGAGCAAAAACGCAACATTCAGGTATCAACCTTGAAGCAACAAAAATGTCTCTAAAAATGGTATAACCTTCTTCTTTGCCCAGAGACGATCAAGACCACTATCAGCATCACCTTGAGCGAGTAAAGGTTGTAAATTCACCAGTGTAAACATCATTGGAATCCGGTATGAACTTCCATTATAAAATAATTTCGGTATGAACTTCCGGTAAGAAAATTTTCGTTATGAACATCCGGTATGAACTTTCGGTATGAAATTCCGGTATGAACGGTATGAACTTCCGATATGAACTTCCGGTATTAAAAATTTCGGTATGAACTTCCGGTATGAAAAACTTCGTTATGAACTTCCGGTATGAACGGTATGAACTTCCGATATGAACTTCCGGTATAAAAAATTTTGGTATGAACTTCCGGTATGAAAAACTTCATTATGAACTTCCGGTATGAACTTTCGGTATGAACTTCCGGTATGAACTTTCGGTATGAACTTTCGGTATGAACTTCCTGGTATGAACTTCCGGTATGAACTTTCGGTATGAACTTCCGGTATGAACTTCCGGTATGAACTTTCGTTATAAAAAATTTCGGTATGAACTTCCGGTATGAAAATTTTCATTATGAACTTCCGGTATGAACTTTTGGCATGAACTTTCGGTATGAACATCCGGTATGAACTTCCGGTATAAAAAATTTCGGTATGAACTTCCGGTATGAAAAACTTTGTTATGAAGTTCCGGTATGAACTTTCGGTATGAACTTCCGGTATAAAAAACTTCGGTATGAACTTCCGGTATGAAAATTTTTGTTATGAACTTCCGGTATGTACTTCCTGTATGAAAAATGTCCAGTATGTAAATGTCCGGTTTATAAAATGTCCGGTATGTAAAATGTCCGGTATGAACTTCCGGTATGAAATATTTCGTTATGAACTTCTGGTATGAAATTTTGGTATGAACTTCTGGTATGAACTTTCGGTATGAACTTCCGGTATAAAAAATTTCGGTATGAACTTCCGGTATGAAAAACTTCGTTATGAAATTCCGGTATGAAATTTCGGTATGAACTTCCGGTATAAAAAATTTCGGTATGAACTTCCGGTATGAAAATTTTCGTTATGAACTTCCGGTATGAACTTCCGGTATGAAAAATGTCCAGTATGTAAATGTTCGGTATGTAAATGTCCGGTTTATAAAATGTCCGGTATGTAAAATGTCCGGTATGAAAACAGAAAATAAAAAGGGAAATAAAATAAAATAAAATAAAAAATAAATTCAGTAATTAAAATCAAAATTTACATAACAAATATCAAATATTTTTTTTTTAATAGAAGGGTTAATTAGTTTTACCATACCATTAAATGAAAGTGGTAAAAAAATCATAAGGTATATTTACTAAATAGAAAACTAGAAAATGCCTAGTTAGTATACAATAAAATATAAAAGCCTACTCGCCTAATTAGCTCAATCTTAAAAAAAAAATTATTAATTATGAAACCATAGATACCCCTTTTATCCACCCATCTTTACAAAATACTCATAATTTATGATATTATGCAAAATCATTCATTACTTGTAAAATATGATGGACTGGTCACGCTTCTTCGTCTTTGTTATCTAACGAATTTCTTATATCCATTGTATCGCGAGAGAATTCATCGTTGGTTCTTATGCAAACGATACGTGAGAAAGTTGGTAATTTTTTTTCTTACAAAATCATTCAATATGGAGTTAGATGAGAGGTGTATGCAATAAGGTTATACATATGTAGAGCTAATTAAGTATATGAAAATGAAAAGTTTGTCTTATGTTAGAGTTTGATTGACAAAGATAGAATGAGGAAGAAGAGGTGGGGGCGGGATGGGGTTCATGTGGAATGCATATGGGAAACCACATGCTACCAAAGTCCTTTGCCTTGACTCGTTTCTTTCTTCTCCACTTGCTTATGCTCCTTTCCATCGCTACACAGTTGGCCACTTCTCAAATACAGGGGTGTAATATGAGCCGATCGAGTCGAGTATCAACATGTTCAAGCTCGACTCGTTTATAAACGAATTGAGACTAAATTTTTATGTATATATTCCGCTCGTTTAGAAAGTGAACGAGCTCGAACCGAGCTTTTTGACGAGTCGAGCCCGAATAGCTCGGCTAAAATAATGCTCCAATATTATTATTTTAGTCGAACGAGTCGAACTTTACCCGAACGAGTCGAGCACTGACATGCTCATAATCGACTCGTTTGTAGCTTGAGCCGAACCTAAATTTTGTACGAACTTTAAAATGTGTTTGTATTCGGCTCGTTTAAAAAATGAACAAGTACAAGCCAATCACAAAACGAGACCGAGTAACTTGTCTCAGCCCTAAATACCCTCACGGATATGTGTGATTCCTCAAATTAAATGGAGTCCGTTTACGGACATGGGTAGCGTATTATGGAGCAGTGTTTTAGTATGGATGAATTTTGTCACGTGAAGAGTTAGTGACCCACCGACCAAAGACAGTCCCTGCTTCTTTTGTGTGGTAAAATGCATGATCCTCTCTTTATTATCCTCGGACCCTTTACTCTCCTGCTGACCTGTTATTGACCCTCACCACAATAACTATGTATAATCTAGAAGAATGTTTTTTTTTTTTTTCTATTTTTAAAAAAGAAAATACAGTTGCATTTTGACTTTGGGCTTTCAAAGTTTGAGCCCAATCATAAACAGCCCATCATCAGTGGCTGGGCTGAATACACGTATCAAACGTGGCAATGCTGTCTATGGCTAATGTATCCTATCCTTGGATTACAATCACTTCTACGATAAAGTCACAATTCGACTACATATGAATGCACATGTATGAACGCACATGTATGTATGGTACCTTCAGCTTTCAAGCTAAATACATCTTAAAATTAGTTAGTAATATGAATAGGTAACTAACCGACTGCTGTGTGTGCACATGTACGCTAGCTTCAGCTTTCGACCTCAAAGCATCCTAAAATTAGTTTGTAATATGAATAATCAACCCACATTATATACTTTGTATTTAGTTTATACTATATAGTATCTTATTATTGGATTTTTTTTCTTAAATAATATGAAAAAGCGAATTAATTCTGAAATTAGAATCATAATAGAACTATTGACGAGAATAGGAAGTCT
Organism: Fagopyrum esculentum; assembly: GCA_033239045.1. Taxonomy (NCBI): domain Eukaryota; kingdom Viridiplantae; phylum Streptophyta; class Magnoliopsida; order Caryophyllales; family Polygonaceae; genus Fagopyrum; species Fagopyrum esculentum. Next base: position 35,906,876 of record BSUD01000002.1, on the reverse strand, counting down.
TTTAGGTTTGAAACAAACCTTCAGTTTAAAACTGCGGATCTTGCTTTTTAGTTGTGGGGATTTGAACTCAAGATGAGTGAGAACCAATAAAAGCCCTACCAGGCTACGACTATGCCACATATTGCATCAATAGTCTTGTATTTTGTACAAGTAATTAAAACATAATTGCATTTTTTTCTGCCTAAAATTAATCTACCAAAATTATCTATAGTATATATTAAATACATCCATTTTTCATTTACGAGTTTTCAATCGATAAACTATAACATATATTAAAATATGGGCAATTTTGGTAAATAAGCCTTTTTGAAAAACTAGAGTAGTATCTAAGCTATTTAATGTTTCAATTAAGTAAATATACTCCAACCTTTTGTATTTATTCTCATACTCTACACACTCTTCTCTCAAGAGGTACATTTACAAAACACATAAATAGAAAAAGCCTAGTAAATTAAATTATTTCTTAAAATATTAGAAACAATCTTTCGTAATTTAGCTATGTTTGGACTAAAAACAACCAAATAATTCTTCTACAAAATATTTTTTTATGATATTTATAAGTATGTCCGTATTCATTTACGAACTTTTTTACTTATATTACAATATATTTTTGTTCTTATCCTAAATAATAAACTTTGTTGATATTATGATCTGAAAATTTATATTCTAAATAATATATTGTAATATAACAAACTGTATATTACAATATATTTTTTACAATATAAATTTTCAAGTCATATAATCAACATAACTTATTAGTTTTGGATAAAAACTAATATATTATAATATAAACGGATACTATCAACAAAGTTTATTATTTTAGGAAAAGAAAAAAAATATATTGTAATATAAGTAAAAAAAATCGTAAATGAATATGATTCGAAATTTAAAATCACAAAATAAGATTTGGAAAATCTCAAGGCAAAGCAAATCAAGACCTTGAAAAGATCAAAAACTTAAAACCAATTTGATTTGGGAAATCTCAAAACTTAAATCCTAACCGATTTTCAAAATAAGATTTGAAATTTGAAATCACAAAATCTTGGTGAAAATCTTTTGAAATCATTTTAAAAATTCTCCTTTAAAATGATTTAAATGATCAACGTTTAAGAAGATGAGAATCATTAATTCGATATGAGTTTATTACTTTTGTCTTTAAAATCTGTGTCAAGACCTTGAAATACATTGAGAACATTGGTGAAATAAGACACTTTTTGTAACTTGTAGACTAACTAGGTACCCTATTTTTTCAATTAAAAAATAAAGATAAAACTGAATGGATATTGCCGAAAATATGAAAACTTAAAGATTCTTCTCTCTCCTATTAATAATCAATTAAATTTGTTAAATCGAGTAACTAAATATTCTTATTGCTTCTCTCCTTATTTTCTCTATCCTCTTAATTATAATAAATAAAGAAAAGATTGTATGAAAGGTAGGATTCGAACTCTGGACGAATTGCACCTCCCTCCCACCCTTATACTAGTTGGACTAATTAAACTTTGATGGTACACAATATTAATACACAATTTCAATTACACAATATCAATACATAATTTCAAATACACAATGTTAATAAATAAAAGACTTGTGTAATCAAACCTTGTGTAAATGACTCGATCATACATAATGTACATACTAACGTGAGATATGGACAAAGAATACACTTTATTTCTAAAATTTAACCGTTATGTACACATTTCAATTAATATGTATTTATCACGCAATCACAAACAAAACTCGACACATTAATATGTAAATATGTATACATATTTCATACTCAACAAGTATTGATTACTGCACATACATATGTATCATCAAAAAATTCAATGAAAGGTATTTCGTACACAAACTTTTTGGTTACACAAGTTTTTTATTTATTAACATTGTGCATTTGAAATTAAGTATTAATATTGTGTAATTGAAATTGTGTATTAATATTGTGTATCATCAAAAGAATATACAAAGTTTAATTAGCCCAACTGATATAAGGGTGGGAGGAAGGGTCAACTCATCTAGAGTTCGATTCCACCATTTGACACAAGCTTTTTGGTTATTATAATAAGAAGAAAGAGAAAAAGGTGCCTAGATTCTAAGAATATTTAGTTATTCTTTTCTATTTTAACATTTCAAAATATATGTTTAAATCATTAATTAAGAAAATAATTAAATTTATATAGGAGAGAGAATATTTTCTAAATGACTATAATTAATTGAGGAGTTATTTTAGGAGTTGTTATAAGATATTTCCTTATTTGACGCAAGATTTTACTTTTTCAATTTTCTTATTAGGCAAATCGGTTACATATTAAAGGAGAGAATAATCACTTTTATGACAATATCATGTACTAATTAATAATTTATCTTTTTCTACATAAACTAGGGTGCCTAGTTTGTTAATAGAATACAAAAGGTGCCTACTTTATACACCAAGATACATAAACTACCTACTTACCCTAATAACTCAAATACATTTCAAGGCCTTGAAATGGAAAACAGAATGCATTATAAGGAGAAAATAAAACGATTTACTCCCTCTAAGATAATGCTTCCTTGTTCAACATATCAAGCTCCAATCTAATAAAATTGAATCGATCTTCAGGTATAGGCTTAGTAAATATATTTGCAAGCTGCAAGTTAGTCGAAATAAAAGATATCGATACGTCACCATCACGTATGAAGTGATGTCTTACGTCGATATGCTTTAATCTTGAATGTTTCACTGGATTTTTGGTTATCGAAATAGCACTAGTATTATCACATTTAATAGGTACACCTTTGAGATCAAAACGAAGATCACGAAGTTATTGAGCTATCCATAGAATTTGTGTACATCAGCCTCTAGCAGTTATGTATTCGGCCTCAGATGTGGATAGGGCGACAAAATTTTGCTTCTTGGAGTGCCAACTTATTAAGGATGACCCTAAGAATTGACAACATCCAAAAGTGCTCTTTCTATCGACCTTATAGCCTGCAAAGTCTGCATCTGAATAGTCAACGAGGTAAAACGAGTTTTGATGCAGATACCAAAGGCCTAGATCCTTAGTACCATTTAGATATCGAAAGACCCTTTTCACAGCTATCAAGTGTGACTCTTTGGGATCAGCTTGAAATCTAGCACACATGCACACGCTAAACATAATGTCAGGTCGACTAGCGGTCAAATATAACAAAGAATCAATCATACCTCGATAATCCTTTTGTACGACACTCTTACCATTCTTGTCTTGATCTAATCAAAGAGTAGAAATCATTGGAGTCTTTGCTACCTTGGATTGATCCATTTTATATTTCTTGAGCAAGTCCTTGGTATACTTGCTTTGATTTACAAAGATTCCTCTCTTAGCTTGAGTAACTTGTATACAAAGAAAGAAATTTAACTCTCCCATTAAGCTCATTTCAAATTCTCTACACATAATATCAAAAATACCTTGCATAGAGAATCATTAGTAGCACCAAATAATATATCATCAACATAGATTTGTACTACTAATAAATTGTTGCCTCTGGTTTTGACAAACAAAGTTTTGATAATCAAACCTCTTTGAAAACCGCTTTCTAAAAGATACTTGGATAATCTTTCATACCAAGCTTGAGGAACTTGAATAAGACCATAAAGAGCTTTGTTCAATTTAAACACATGATCCGAAAATTCATCATTTTCAAAACCAGGAGGTTGAGCAACGTAGACATCTTCTTCTAAGAAACCATTTAGAAAAGCACACTTAACATCCATTTGAAAAGCTTTATGCTCACGAAGGATGAAAAAGCAAGTAGTATAAGTATGACTTCTAACCTGGCAACAGGAGCAAAGGTATCCTTGTAATCAATACCTTCTTCTTAGTTATATAGCCTTGTGCTACAAGGCGTGCTTTGCTTCGAATAACTTTACCATGTTCATCCAACTTGTTTCTAAACACCCATTTTGTTCCTATGACGGATTGATGCTTGGGTCTAGACGTGAGAGTCCAGACATTGTTTCTCTCAAACTCATTTAGCTCATTTTTCATGGAAATAATCCAATCTAGTTCTTGAAATGCTTGAACGTAGTTTTTGGGCTCTACAAGAGATACAAAAGCGGAAAAAGCACACAAGTTGTTTAACCTAGATCGAGTTTGCACACCTGATTTTGGATTGGAGATCACGTTCTCTTGGGGATGAGATGATGAATGTTTGAACTTTCTCCTCGTGTTTGGAACATTTAAAGTGTATTCTGATGATTCTTGAGGCTCAGGAGCTCGACTTGATTCAGATACCGTAGGACTTACATCTCTATTGCTTATGTCAAGGCCTTGAAGTTGTTGTACAAGGCCTTGAGATTGATCAACATTAGTGTTGTTGTTGCTCACTTCAAGGTCTTGAAGGTGTGTTTCAAGGTCTTGAGATTGTGTTTCGGTATCCTGAATTTGTTCTTGCATATTCCGATCTTGAGCCTTAGGAATACGTTCCTAAACAATTTTGGTACGTTTATTATAAACCCGATAAGCTTTACTATTTGAAGCATATCCAATAAAAGTAGCTTCATCACTACGAGCATTAAATTTTACAAGGTTGTCTTTGCCATTATTATGGACAAACACGTACATCCAAAAGGTTTAAAATAGGAAATATAAGCTTTTTGTCTTTTGAAGAGTTCGTAAGGAGTCTTTTTCGACATAGGGCGTATCAAACATCTATTTAAGATGTAGTTGGCCGTGTTAACAGCTTCAGCCCAAAATCTTTTTGGCAAACTATTTTCTAAAAGCATAGTTCTAGACATATCCTCCAAGGTGCGGTTCTTACGTTCCACAACCCCGTTTTGTTGAGGTATTCTAGAAGCTGAAAAGTTGTGTGAAATACCATATTTTGCACAAAACAAATGAAATTTGAGTTTGTCAAATTCTCTACCATGATCACTTCGAATAAAAATAATAGGTAGTTTATTTCAAAGTTTGCAACTCTTTACAAAGTTTTGAAAACTCATACAAAGCTTAAGATTTTTCTCGTAAGAATGAGATCCATGTAAAACGAGAATAATCATCCACAATGACAAGGATGTATTGGTTACCCTTGGGAGATTGGACACGCATAATACCATATAAATCCATGTGTAAAAGTTCAATAGGTCGAGAAGAACTTACAACCTTCTTTGATTTGTGTTTGTTTACCTTGTGTATAAGCTTTACATAGTTCATCAACCTTGAAGTTCAAGTTTGGTAATCCACGTACCAAACCTTTTGAAATAAGTTTCTTCATAGTATGCATGCTTACGTGACCAAGTCTTATATGCCAAAGCCTTGGATCATCCGTCAAGGCCTTGAGACACTTTAAATCAGTTCTTGAAATTTGGTTAGTGCTTATAGTGTAACACCCTGAATCCGCAGGACTCGGGATGCTACGGGTGGGGACCTCAAAATGGGTCCCGACCCTTAGTCTGACAACCATTTCATCGGACCTTTCCAACAAGGCACAAATAAAGGCAAATCCTGAAAACGAGTTTAATGTATGCGCGAGAATACTGAAATGTAAGGTACAAAGTGGAAACTCAGCCGAGTCCTCAAAACGACAACAAACTCCAATATCATAAGTGTACAAGTCTATATAATAACGAAATAGAAATCCATCCCCGTCCTATAATGTACAACGACCCCGACTGTCCACTCCTCCATCTCACTCGGCGGCATCCCTAACCTGCAGGGCATCTACAACAACCGGTTTAAAACCGTTAGCTAGCAATCCGAATTTAGAAGAACGATAAGGCACAAACACATATAACAAAGTCAAACACACAAAACATAAGTCCGGTTATTATCTTTTATTTTTCGTTATTCCCTTACTATTTCCAATTATGGTGTGACACGAGAATCACAAGGACCTCGCCCTTGTCCCCTTTCACCAAATAGGCTTGGTCCGGATGTGAATCAACGTCACTTGTTGGACTGGTCGCAAGGCACCTCCCAGTCACCCCATTTTGGACTGGACAAGCGGTCACCGCCCGTTATCATACGCTTGGGCCAAACAATAAACACGTCCACATCCTAATCCGGTTAATAGTTATGTTACAAATTAGAAAGGCACACACCACCCACACGTATCAAGCAATATGTGAATGCTAGTAAGTAAGTCCATGGACTTATCTCGTCTCCAAGCTAACAAGAATAACCGATCACAACTTCCCATAGGAATATAACCGAAGCCTGATCATAACGAGGCACATATCAACAACGCTCTCATATACTCAAACCCATTACCTTCCAATTCTAAAAACCGAACACAAGACTTAATAACATATAAGCTAGGAAGCATTCCTAGACTATAAGAGGCCATAAACTTAACAAGCATGTGAAAGGGAATAACAACAACCCACTCCCCCTACAAGGTCAAACACTACCCCCAAGTTGGAGTGAGAACCACAAGGATAGAAGATGCAACATGCTCATCATAACTTTGATTCTACGAGACTACACCAAGCCCTAAGGACTCCTAGGTCCACAATAACTAGATTACATTCACAACTATCCTAGATCCACCCTAGGCATGATACTATCATATATCAACCTCTAAACAAAGGAAGTAACCAAGAAAGAAGGAGGATAAGAGCCTACTATTGAAGAAACGCAGCCGCGTAAGCAAATTGGCGTGATTGCGGCTTGGCTATCACTGCCCTTGCGGGTACAGGCGCCACCCCTGCGGTGGCTGGATCCGCCCCTGTGGCTTTTATGATCCGTCCCCGCAGTCGAACTGCAAAAAGATCGTCTTCTTCGATTCTTCGACTGTGCACTTGCCTCAAAGGCTTCCTTCTCTTGTTGGGTCTTCTCCAAAAATCATCCACAACATCCAAGCTCTTCTCCACAACCTAAACTAACTAGGAACACATGCATACAAAAGAATCAAGATTAAACCTCTACTACAGTCCACACCCAAAGAGATCCAAAGGAGAAGATGATTGGAAAGAGAGCATAAGGGAAGAAGAAGAAAGAAACCAACGTGAATGACAAAAGAATGAAGTGAGATGGAAAGGGCAAAGACTGCTCAAGGTGGGGATAATAAAGGGTCAGTTGCCCAACTTGTCTCCTTTTGCTAGAAAACGAGGGGTCTAAAGCAAAGGTGGGATAACAAAGTGTCGGTACGAGATTTTAGAATAAAATCCCGTCACTCAGCATCTCGTGTCTGCAGAAAGACTGAGCCATGCGTGTGCGAAGGTCGATAACCCAATCACTAACCGGAATGAAAATTCCGGACCTCACACATAGAGTATACATTATTACATCGAGGGGTTGTAAGCACAACATCACCACATACTCCAATTTGAACTTCACATTTTTTGAATCAAAGATCACTTTATTACCTTTATCACAAATCTGAGAGATGCTTAGCAAGTTATACTTTAATCCGTCAACAAGATAAACATCATCAATATAGTTAGAAAAATTATAACTGATTTTACCTATACCAAAAATATTAAACTTCCCTTTATCACCAAAAGTAATGGTTGTAGTTGATTGCTTGTTTTAATCTAAAAATAGTGAACTTTTTTCCACTCGTATGTCTTGAGCAACCACTATCTAATATCCAATTTATGCTCCTTAATCTTAGTGATATCTTACAAAACAACAAAGTTTAACCATTTCGGCTAGACCAAATGACAAATATTGATCCATATTCTGGGTGAACCAAGTTTGGTGGTCTAGTCCCTTTAGGAACCCAAATTTGTTTAACATGTTCTCTTAAACATATAGGATAGGGGTTCCGAATAATATAAGGGTCTTTTCTCCTATAAGGGCAAGTAGATTTGACATGTCTCTTTTTACAAAAATAGAAACATGTGAGTGTACGAGAACTTCCTTTAACTTTAACAAAAGTGGTCACCGCTTTTCTTGGAAAGTTCTTGTTGTAACCAAGACCACTCTTGTTAAGTGAGGATTGTTGTTCACCCATCATCCTTTCGACATTAGATTTAGAACGAGTGAATTGAATGAGTGTTGCTTTCTGGTCTCTACACTTCACCGTGAGATCAATCTTCTCTTTCTCTAGATTAGTGTAATCTTGTTTTAGAGAATAGAGATTTTCCTTAAGAATCACATTTTCCGATTCCAAGACCTTGACATTAGCATCAAGGTCTAACTTTGAAGTTCTGAATATTTCAACTTCCACGGACAATTCACTCACTCTTTTCTCTTGTTCAATTAACTTTTCCCTTAAGAGACTTGTTTCAATCCTATGTTCTTCTTCACTGATGATCGTAGTTTGCAGGAATTCAACATGCTCTTTGCTAGGTTTAGACATTAAGGTTCTTGCCACTCCTTCAAGGTAACTTTTGGGATTTTCTTCTTGATCGACCATTAAGCAAGTGTTTGCTTGATCATTTTCATCATCTGAATCACTTGAATAATCTGAGTCACTCCATGATGCTATCATAGTTTTCATCTTTCGATCATTCTTCCAATAGTTGTTCCTTTTCTTTTTTTGACAATCCTTCACAAGATGATCTACTTCTTCACATTCAAAGCAAATTAGTACCTTAGTTTTCTTATTAGGGTTAGAAAACGTACCTTTAGGTTTTGATGATCTTGGATAGTCCTTGTTTGCAAATTGCTTCTTCATTTGTAGAATTATTGCAAGTCCTCTTGAAATTAAGAAAAATGGATCTTCTTCATCATCTTCACTTTCTTCATCCTCTGATGGAATGTTATCATTCTTGGATTTCAAGGCAAGATTATTTACATTTGAGGAGGGTTATCCATCTTCTTCTCCAAGAACCATTTCGTGAGTGATAAGCTTACCAAGAAGATCATTTACAGGTAAAGTTGAGGGATTTTGAGCTTCCTCAATGGCGGACACCTTTTGTAACACCCCAAATTCTCAAAACTCGGGGAGCTAATGGTTAGGACCTCACAATGGGTCCCGACCTTAGTTTGACAACAATTTTACTAAGATCTTACAACAGAGCACAAACGTATTTAAATCATTTGAAAACGTTAAACAAAATATATGTATATACATGAATGATATGTATAAGCCTTACAAAGCAAAGATACTAAAACGACGCATATAAAGAATTGAAGACACTCTCGTCCCCATCTAAATGAGTACGTGAACCCGGCTGGCCATCCCCTCCGGATCTCTCTACAACTGTCTTAACCTGCAAGGCATCTACAAGTGGTATAAAACTGTTAGCTAAACATTCTATGCATTAGAAATAAAGGTAAAGGCACATAAACACATAATGAACAAATTCAACATACAACACTCAAGTCAGTTTATTATTTTTATCTAAGTCATATCCTTTACTAATGATACTTATTTTGTGACACGAAGGATTCCCAAACCTCGCCTCCGTCCCCATTTACCAACAAGGAATGGTAGTAATGCATCTGACCGTCTACCTGCCTGGTCTGGTCGCAGAGAACCTCCTAGCCCTCGCAAGAACTAGACAGTGATGTCACCGCCCATTATCATACACTTGGGCCAATTACGTAATATATAAAGTCGTCCTATTCCGGTTTCGTTGTTTAATATAACTAACACACACCACCAAAACACAATACGCTAATGCAAAGAAGTCAGCTAAGTAAGTCCGTGGACTTACCTGAAGCAGAACAAGTCCCGTCAACCGAAGCACTCGATCACGCTGAGTAATATCTCAACCGCCTGATCATAACATGAAACGTGTATCAATAACATATCCGACACCTTAGAAGTTTCCAACTTCTAAGTTAACACTACTATTTGAGAAAACGTACTACATTGACTCTTTTCTATACAAAGACGATTATACCCTTGGGATCCAAAAACTCTAAGGGCTCTATGAAGGTTCATAGACTTCTAATAATATCCATCAACATAGAGCTCTTCTAAAGGAACAATGTAACCGATCTGATCCATACAACTACTCATTCTAAACGAGTCCTTAACAAATCCATTAATTCCCATTAATAAGTCCATCCTAATGAGCCCTATATAAACTCTAACGTGCTACTCTTCTATGCATACACACCTTATTCTTATAATTAAATTAACTAAATTGACGCATCTCACTTAACTAATCCAAACTTATCACACTTACTATAAACATCTAGTCTAACTAAAAACCTCATAAGATCTCGAATCTATTGTGTGAATAAATATGCATATACTTCTAGTCACTCCAAATTAAGAATATAGGATAATCCTTAAATATGGTTTTTAAAACAACTCCACCATTTTACAAACTTCACGATACCACTCAAAACTAAACCCGCATTAACAAACCCAAACCTTACTTGAATTCCCTATAGCCTCTTGATTGAACTTAGCTACTAAAATCTATCGGTTAACCTACTACTCACATCCTCAAAAAGTCAAACATCAACAATGAGCCAATTCTATGAACAACACCTTTCTTCTACCCTTTACAACTCACAGGTAATGAAAAATATATAAGGCTACGCATTGAGAAGGAAACCGGGCTTACTCGCACGCCAAGGACAAGGACTAGAACGGTGCCTTCAATGGCTGGTTGTCACGGCGGAGACGGACTAAGGACCTCATTTTCCTACGCAGGTTGTTACTATCGATGTAGAGGGAAGGTTGAGACTCCTTGCCGGCTTCTGGCGGTTGAGTGTGACTGCGCTTGATGAAGGAGGTGTTTCCCCGTCTCCGGTCGCCGATAAAGACGAATGTGCTGCTACCTTCGTTGGTGTTCAACACTGATGGCGCTGTCGTTGGTTGAGCGTGTCTATCGTGTTAATTTGCAGAAGGAGAGAGATCGAGACCGGTGACGGCTTTCCCACCAGAGATGACGGTTATTCCTGGCGTCCCTGCCCGCGACTGGTGTTGGTGAGTACATGACGAAGCTGAAGAAGTTAGTTGCTTCCTGTTCGGCGAAGGAGATGTTCCTTTCCTACTGTTGCGTGATTGCTGGGAGGGAAAGTGTATGTAAAGGGGAGAGATAGAAGTTGATTGAAGGTGTGGTTTCTTGTTGTTATCCCAGCAAGGACGCAAGGTAAGTCGGTGAAGGTAGAGAAGTTTGATCGTATTCCAATTGAAGCGAAGATCTCGTAGATAGGATGTTGATGGGTGGCTACGTGATTTGGTTATTTGAGAAGAAAGAAGGTAAGAGCTCATTGTTGGTTGCTGAGGTGGAGACTCTTCTTGGGCTATTGAAGAAGGAGACAACTAGGGAGCAGTTGGGCCGTCAACTAGAGCTTCCTATTGGGCCTTCCACGACCTTATACTATCGGAGGTATAAGATTCACTAATATTAGATCTGATCCGATGAAAAATTATCAGATCTTCAAAATAAAAAAATTATATATCTTTGGAATAAATTTTCGGGTTATATATCAGTTCCCCCATAAAATAAGTTTAGTCCCGAAACTTAAATAAGGACAGGTTACTTTGGTTTTGAAGTCGAAGTCTAACGACCGTCCACAAGAAGGCGACACACTTTCTAAACTACTCAAATATTCCACGGCAACTAACCCATCAAGATCTATCAAGAAAAAAAATAAAAAAAATAAAAAAATAATCACATCATTGCATATCAACAAGAAATCAAACCCATAAAAAAATCACACAAAACGGAACCGAGAACTAACCCGTCGGCCCTACAACTGCAGTTAGCCCGACCTAGCTCTTTGGATGGTTCCTCCTATAACTATCCTCGGTTTTCCAAGTAGCGTCATCGGCTTTTCGTCTAAGCTATTGACTCCAAAATGTCTGCATGTACTTAGATTGTAACGTCTAGTACTACGCTCTAGAATAGTTACAAGGTGTTCCACCCAGGTAGGATCCGGCTCGACAGTCCAAACCTCGTAGTTGAGGAATCGTCTCGGGTTGGGTATGTACCCACCCAACTGAGATCCGTGGAACACTGGAAATACACTCTCTATTATGGTAGGAGCGCGCAATAAATAACTTCCAAATCTGCTTAAAGATCTCGAAAGGTTGTATTTCTCAATCTACTTCTAGTACTTGATGACTCTACTGAGAATCAACTCGAGTATATTCCTTGCACTGAATCCACTTGTTTCCGCCCTTCCGAACGAATCCGACTCTCAAATATGGGGCAATGTTCTTAGACATCTCCCGACACTTTAATAAGTGTCTAATGCTTTTTGTAAGACAACTCACTTGGTCATGTCTCCATAATATGACCCAGTCATATCGTTCCTTAATTAATGAATCATTACCTACTTCTTCTCGGGTCTTAAACTTGATATAACTCACTAATCAAAATCCGGTGGTCGTTCTCCCACATTCGCTTGGCTTCATCATATTGTTTCATAGATTTGTAATATTTTATTAACTTAACCTCGAGCTTCTTACTTATCTCTAAAGACCTTTAAGCGACGTAGTAATATATCCAAAATGATGATACTATACCCAAGGTGAACTCTCATCACCGTCAATTGACCATAACTACTCAATAAATCTTAACTCATCCCCTAAGTTGTACTTTACTCACATTGGATTCTCAGCCCGATAATATCACTTTTACCCAAAACGCAACTTGACACCATTCATATATAACATCACACATATGATCTGCTCAAAGAATCCGCTTTCTCGACGTACAGTTACTAGGTTGCAAGTATAATCATGTCTCTTTATCATCTTATAGTCTTTATACCAAGTAGGATAGTTACTCCCTTTGAGCTTTCTCGTAGAACCTGTACGGACCACATTGAATACCTATATTTTCATCAAGTCTATTTCAATCCGTCGGAAAATGACTCTAGAGTACTCCATTTATGTACTCCATTCCAAAACTCTCACCAGTCGGCATATGACGAGGTCATCATGCTTGGCTTGGATCTATAATAGAGTATCACTCTCTCGATAACCTCTTTACAGCACCACCTTTCTGTATCAATCTTGTCGAGGTGACACGAGATCCATATAGAAGTCTTCGGTCTCTCAACATTGCTCTATCTCATGTCCGCTCAATCGAGATGTATTTTCCAATTAGCATCACCTTAAACTCGACTCGTCACCTTTCTATACCATTGAGCTTCTTGCTCTGTGGTTTATGGGCCCACCACGCTTCCATTGCGCAACTCTGATTACTCAATTGCCACTCATTAATCATAATGGAGTCTTCCGTGAGTAAGAATGATTCACCCAACTCTCTCTCGTCAAAACACACCAATTGTCCCATTTAGAAGAAGTACCAAGTACTCTCTTTATCCGCCTTTATGGAATTAAGACAAAGATTGGAAAACACCCTCTTCCTTTATCTCTCCTAATTCTTTTTATACTGATCCATCTCTACCGACTCTTCAGGGTCTTGCCTTAATCAACAGGTAAGTAACCTTTAATACGATTCCCTTTATACGGTTAAATGATCCAAAAGGGTTGTCGTTGACCACTTGATAAAATATTCCCAGGTGTCGCTAAAGTTCTCTTACAAACCTCAATCATTGTTACTCTTTCAACCTGTCAATAACTCGACCATAATCCGCCGACGCGTGTACACCATCGGTCGTCACCGGTCAGTTTATAGTTGACTTATCCCAAGATCATGGACATAACCGTCAACTATATCTTCTTAAATTGAAGTTCCTTGTGAAGCACTACTTACATGTACTCATCCATTTATACACCTTTAGCTTGTTCAACACTCCACACTTCCGGTTTCTTGGTGAGCTAACTCCCTTTTCACAGTAACTGAAATGGTAATCCTTGTGGCAGTTGATACCTGAAGGTGTAGGTTCGAGTCCTGTTCTCCACCTTTCCACTCTCATTCCCTTTTCCGAGTCCAGTTGCGTCATCCCTTTGACATCAATGGTATTTTCAAGTCTTCCACGATAGTTTGCAAGCGCGTTTTCGCGACTCCTATAACCTTAATTACCATCCACTTGCGGTTTCTCTTGTATGGACTGTTGGTCTTGATAACTTAAGTCTCACAATAAGTGCGAGGTGACTACGGACTCTTGAGTCCACCAAGGTCATTCTCCCTCACATTTTTTTTCTAGTAATGTGATTTCAAAACATTATATTTAGAAAATTTCTTTGTTTCACTACACGGCTTCTATCCCTTTTTGATACTCACTCTACCCCCTTGATACTCACGTCAGGATTTTTTCCAAAATTCTCGTATCTCTGAAGATGTAAAACCGTCACCATTTTTCTAAAATTTACTTTTCACCTTCAAGCTCAATTTAACTCTCCATTACGTGCTCATTTAAATCCTCATATCCGGTCGACACCGTATCTCCTCTGATCTTCCATGCCCGTAATTGTCTATAGGGCATTCACCTCTATTGTAATGTCCTTCATCTCACCAAGTGTGGTTATACTCCACCCTGCTTGATTTGTATTTCAATATTGTTACCTCCAATTCATTCACTTGTCGTTCTTTACATGCTTCTTTGGATTCCATCTCTCGTCTTCATACAGTTAAAATCCCGTGTACGACCTTCTATCACTTCCATCTGAGTTGATTCTTGAACTCCAATCTTATTTGATCGTTCTTTATTTGATCGTTTTTTTAAAGAAAACTTCAGGGTGTCTGCCAAAACATAATATTCCACTCGAGGTCTGGGTACCACTACTAGTGTTGCAAACTCTTCAAAGTCTACTGCCGTTTATCATGAGGCGATGATCGCATAATGATATCTCACCTAAAGGAAAAAATATCCTTTATGTCACTAACATGCTATAACTATATATAATCATATTTTAAATATTATTAAACCGCTATAAGTCCATATAATATCATACCTAAAATTCTAAGCTGCAGAGATCCACGGAGAGTGATGGTGGTCCAACGTACTACTAACCCAACAACCCGACTATGCGCATGTGTAAAAACAGAAATTCATTTTGAAAATATTAGACCCCTTTCGGGTTCTAGTTGTTTTTTACATTCGGTCTTTCAGAAGATTACAAGTGTCATTGTTGCCAACCCAAAACTCTGATACCATATTGTAACACCCCGAATTCTCAAAACTCGGGGAGTTACTGGTTAGGACCTCACAATGGGTCCTGACTTTAGTTTGACAACAATTTTACTAGGATCTTACAACAAGGCACAAACGTATTTTAATCATTTGAAAATGTTAAACAAAATATATGTATATACATGAATGATATGTATCAGCCTTACAAAGCAAAGATACTAAAACGACGCATATAAAGAATTGAAGACACTCTCGTCCCCATCTAAATGAGTACGTGAACCCGGCTGACCATCCCCTCCGGATCTCTCTACAACTGTCTTAACCTGCAAGACATCTACAAGTGGTATAAAACCGTTAGCTAAACATTCTATGCATTAGAAATAAAGGTAAAGGCACATAAACACATAATGAACACATTCAACATACAACACTCAAGTCAGTTTATTATCTTTATCTAAGTCATATCCTTTACTAATGATACTTATTTTGTGACACGAAGGATTCCCAAACCTCGCCTCCGTCCCCATTTACCAGCAAGGAATGGTAGTAATGCATCTGACCGTCTACCTGCCTGGTCTGGTCGCAGAGAACCTCCTAGCCCTCGCAAGGGCTAGACAGTGATGTCACCGCCCGTTATCATACACTTGGGCCAATTACGTAATATATAAAGTCGTCCTATTCCGATTTCGTTGTTTAATATAACTAACACACACCACCAAAACACAATACGCTGATGCAAAGAAGTCAGCTAAGTAAGTCCGTGGACTTACCTGAAGCAGAACAAGTCCCATCAACCGAAGCACTCGATCACGCTGAGTAATATCTCAACCGCCTGATCATAACATGAAACGTGTATCAATAACATATCCGACACCTTAGAAGTTTCCAACTTCTAAGTTAACACTACTATTTGAGAAAACGTACTACATTGACTCTTTTCTATACAAAGACGATTATACCCTTGGGATCCAAAAACTCTAAGGGCTCTATGAAGGTTCATAGACTTCTAATAATATCCATCAACATAGAGCTCTTCTAAAGGAACAATGTAACCGATCTGATCCATACAACTACTCGTTCTAAACGAGTCCTTAACAAATCCATTAATTCCCATTAATAAGTCCATCCTAATGAGCCCTTTATAAACTCTAACTCTAACGTGCTGCTCTTCTATGCATACACACCTTAATCTTATAACTAAATTAACTAAATCGACGCATATCACTTAAATAATCCAAACTTATCACACTTACTATAAACATCTAGTCTAACTAAAAACCTCATAAGATCTCGAATCTATTGTGTGAATAAATATGCATATACTTCTAGTCACTCCAAATTAAGAATATAGGATAATCCTTAAATATGGTTTTTTAAAACAACTCCAACATTTTACAAACTTCACGATACCACTCAAAACTAAACCCACATTAACAAACCCAAACCTTACTTGAATTCCCTATAGCCTCTTGATTGAACTTAGCTACTAAAATCTATCGGTTAACCTACTACTCACATCCTCAAAAAGCCAAACATCAGCAATGAGCCAATTCTATGAACAACACCTTTCTTCTACCCTTTACAACTTACAGGTAATGAAAAATATATAAGGCTACGCATTGAGAAGGAAACCGGGCTTACTCGCACGTCAAGGACAAGGACTCGAACGGTGCCTTCAATGGCTGGTTGTCACGGCGGAGACGGACTAAGGACCTCATTTTCCTACTCAGATTGTTATTATCGATGTAGAGGGAAGGTTGAAACTCCTTGCCGGCTTCTGGCGGTTGAGCGTGACTGCGCTTGATGAAGGAGGTGTTTCCCCGTCGCCGGTCGCCGATAAAGACGAATGTGCTGCTACCTTCGTCGGTGTTCAACACTGATGGCGCTGTCGTTGGTTGAGCGTGTCTATCGTGTTAACGTGAATAAGTAGAGAGATCGAGACCGGTGACGGCTTTCCGACCAGAGATGACGGTTATTCCTGGCGTCCCTGCCCGCGACTAGTGTTGGTGAGTACATGACGGAGATGAAGAAGGTAGTTGCTTCCCGTTCGGCGAAGGAGATGTTCCTTTCCTACTGTTGCGTGATTGCTGGGAGGAAAAGTGTACGTAAAGGGGAGAGATAGAAGTTGATTGAAGGTGTGTGGTTTCATTTTGTTATCCTAGGAAGGACGCAAGGTGAGTCGGTGAAGGTAGAGAAGTTTGATCGTATTCCAATTGAAGCGAAGATCTCGTAGATAGGATGTTGATGGGTGGCTACGTGATTTGGTTGTTTGAGAAGAAAGAAGGTAAGGGCTCATTGTTGGTTGCTGAGGTGGAGACTCTTCTTGGGCTACTGAAGAAGGAGACAACTAGGGAGCAGTTGGGCCTTCAGCTAGAGCTTCCTATTGGGCCTTCCACGGCCTTATACTATCGGAGGTAACCTTGCTATGATTCACTAATATTAGATCTGATCCGATGAAAAATTTCCGGATCTTCAGAATAAAAAATTATGTATCTTTGGAATAAATTTTTGGGTGTTACACCTTTGGTCCCCATTTTGTCTTAGGTAAACTCCTTAGAACTTTTCTAACTTTCTCTTCATTTGTGAAGACCTTTCCAAGAGAGTCAAGGTTGTTTACAATCTTTGTGAATCTTGTAAACATCTCCTAACGGTCTCACTTGATGTCATTTTGAACAACTCGTATTGCCTGAGGAAGATGTTGATCTTGGTCTCCTTAACTTGACTTGTCCCTTCATATGTGACTATCAGTTTGTCCCATATTTCCTTTGCGCTCTTGAATGATGAGACATGATTAAACTCATTTGCATCTAATCCACAATAGAACAACTTCATGGCATTATAGTTCTTAGCCACACTTTCCAAGTCAGCTTGATTGAAGTCAGCTTCCTTCTTTGGAACTTGGACTCCCTCAACTGTGGTGGTTTATACTCTTGATATAGACTGAACAATGCTCCATAGTTTCATGTCCTAATCAATGATAAATATTTGCATTAGTGCTCCCAATGTGCAAAGTTGTTACCACAGAAAATGGGTGGTCGAGTGGTGGATCTTCCTTTAGTGAATCCTCCATCACCTACAAATTTCATGATTAATCTCACTGATGGTTAAATCAAATATACGTGAGTCTAGCTCTAATACCAATTGAAGAACCGAGTAGGGGATTAATAAGGATAGAAATACTCTAGAGGGGGGAGTTGAATAGAGTATGAGAAATATTTGCAATATCGGATATCAAGGTTTTGAAATGAATCTCAAGGCCTTGAAGTCGATCTTTGTAATCTGTGACAAAACTGTATCTCAAGATCTTGACTTGGAAACCTGCAGAAAGTTGTTAGTCACAATATAAACGATATAAAATGCGGAAATGAAAAGATCGACACACGATATGTAAACGAAGTTCAGCTCTAACAACCTACGTCTCCGCTTAGGGTTTCCGACCCTAGGATTTAACTATCTGTTATCTCCTTCGTTTGAGTTCTAGATACAATCTAGAAGAACTTCCCTTCTTCTCTCAATGTAGCCTCACCGCTACGATCTAGTCAACTCAGGTCTCTCTATAATAGCCTAGTTACTTCGTATAGTAACACTGAGTATAAAACAATAATGATATGCCAATGTAGCTCTTTGTGTTTATCTAACTCTCTAAACTAAAACTAAGTACGCTCTTGAGAAGATAGATCTTGATGGATGAAGAAGACATGGAAAATTCACTTGTAAGCATGTGTCCTCGTCTTCATCAGTAAATACTTTTATAATCTTTTATAGAGGCAACTTCTCCTAGTTGTTGTCTTCAAGCCGTTGTAACGTCTTCACAATCTTCACGGAATCTTTGTTTATTGAACTTTCGAATTTGTTCACCAAATCTCGAACCAAGTCTTCCGCATCTTCTCGAGAATCTTGATCATTGTAGCCGTTTGAAGATCTTCCAAGAATCTAGACCGAATATCTTCTTGTTGCATGATCTTCTTTTCAAGCAAGATCTTCTTGTTACGTTTGTTTGTATCGAGATCTTCATATTTGAACCATTGAGGATCTTCAAATATCTCCCTCTCTCTTCTTATATCCGACAAGTATAAACCTACATACATCATCAAACTAAGACAAGATGTCTACATATATAATCGATATTTGTTAGTTTATATAACCACATTTATGTTAAGTCTTCCATCATCCTAAGAATATAACATTTAAATATCAAGGTGGAGTTATCAGAGGGAGATTAACAAACAGAAGGAGAGATGGCTTGAGAAAGGTGAAGGAGGAGGAGAGTGTAACACCCCAAATCCTAGAGGACTCGGAATGCTACGAGTTGGGACCTCACAACGGGTCCCGGCCCTTAGCCTGGCAACAACTTCATCGCACCTTACAACACGGCACAAATAAAAAGGCAAAACATAGAGTTTTATATCATGAGCGAAAGGAGAAGTACAAATCTGAAAACAATACAGTCAAGTCTCAAAACCAAAATAGCAACATCAGTCTCAACAGTCGTGAAATAATAAGATAACAGTCCCGTCCTATAATGCACGGAACCCCGGCTGTCCACTACCGCCGGATTACTCGATCGCCTTCCTAACCTGCAAGGCATCTACAAGCGGTGTAAAACCGTTAGCTAACAATCTATGCATAGGTATAAAGGTTGCACAAACACACAACATACACAATCAGCATGCAACACTCATTCCTTTTTGTTATCTTTAATTAAGTGATATGTCATTACTAATGATACTTATTTTGTGACACGAGGGATTCCCAAAACTCGCCCCTGTCCCCGTTTACCAACGCGGAATGGTACTAATGCATTTGACCGTCTACCTGACTGGACTGGTCGCAGGTAACCTCCTAGACTCTCGAAAGAGCTAGGCAGATGATGTCACGACCCGTTATCATACACTAGGGTCAATTACACAATATATTAAAGTCGGCCTATTCCGGTTTCTTTATTTATCTTAACTAACAAACACCACTCATACACATCACACTCATACAAGAAGCCAGCTAAGTAAGTCCGTGGACTTATCAGAATCAAATCTCGACTCTCTCTTAACCACCACTCAATCGGTAACTGCAGAAACTCAGTTGCCTGTCAAAGGAGGCACATGGGTCAATACATTTCCCTAGGTACTTAGAAGTCTGAAACTCCTAAAATGTAAGATCCTACTTGGACATAAATTATTACAGTACTTATTTAAGGTAACCTGACTATTTCACCCTTGGTCCCTAAACTTCCAAAAACTCGTAATACGTATTTAAATTCTTATTTGAGGCTAACTAACCATATTCTACTCCCTAGGATGATTTTAGGTAAAAACTAGAGAAACTACCCACTTTTCTATTTCCCGAAAAGTCACTAAGGTCCAACTACATCTTCAAATATGAAATTAAAATAAATTTATAAAAATTCTAAAATAAATCTCTAAATTATCTATGATATCTAATCTACTCATAGGAGCAAGAATTTCCTAAAACTGTTCAATTATCACTTCTACAAAAATCCTTAAAGTTGGCTACTACACTAAAAATGTTCCTATACTTAGTCAAAAATCAATGCTGGAAAAACAGCTCAACCACTCCACTTTGAGACCTTATAACTTTCAATCTGACCGTTCATTTATTCTCAAATTTTAAAACAGTAAACTACATATATCCCTCTATGATCTATCAAAATTTCAACGGTGGATCTTCAACCAATCTTGTTAAAATTGGTTCACAACAGTGGCCATTCTTACTTTCAAAACTGAAGTTTTAAAGAGAGTTTCTCACTTCCATTTATATGATAATCTGATCTACTTCACTAGGTCATCTAATGGCCAGAAATTGGACACTCTAGGAGGCTACAACAACTCGCTTACTACTCGTCACTTCTCTAGTTCGATCTCTCCTCATCACCACACTAAAACATTTTAAAACCTAAGTACACACATGTCTATTTCATCTATAGTTTAAAGATTGAACTGCAGCCAAGATAAAGGGAGAATGATTGATCCTTTACCCAAGGTTTTGATGACGGCAGAAGGTAAGCTGCTACACCAGTGTGAGAGGGTCTGATTCCAAGGTGGCCGTCTCCTCTTCTGTCACCGCAGGGCACGAACGAAACAAACCTCCAAGCTGGTTATCTTCTGGGAAGGAGTGTGTACTGAGAGTTAGATTTAGAGAGGAACTGAGTGTAGAAGGGCTGAATGAAATCACTTACACTACTCCGGCTTCTGGTAAGGCTTGTGCAATGAGCATCCCCAGAAATAGATAGACGAGCAGCTCTAGAAATAGATAGACGAGCAACTACTGTAGTTCTCTCCTCTGCTGGCCCTTTTCCTTGCAATTTCTTGTTACTGGACGTTGCTGAATGTGTGCAAAATCCAGGCAAGTACAGCGTGAATGACGGGCGTGAAATGGAAGCAAGGGGCGTTGCAACTTTTCTTCTCTTCTGGCGTGAAAGTAGGGTTGTTACAGCTCTTTAATTATTTCATTTATGCAACTGTTACAAGCAGATGGGGAGAGGGAGGCTGACGGTTCTAAGCGTGAGTTCCGTGGGCTGCTTCTGGCTGGGCTGAAGCAAGGGTGTGGGCTGATGCTGGAGTTGGGCTGAGAGAGGAGCAGCTACAGCTGGGCTGGCGGGTTGTCTTCAACAACAACAATAGGCAAGGAGTTGGGCTGTCACAAGTTATCTGGGCCTTGTCAATAGGTTGTCGGGCTTCGTCATGGTTTCGTCTCAACCTTGTTATGATCTCGTCTCAGCCTTGTCATGATCTCGTCTCAGCCTTGTCATGATCTCGTCTCATCCTTGTCGTTAAGAATTAATTAAAAGAATTAGGGTTTGATATATTTCTATCATTTTTTGTGAATTAAATTCTACATAAAATGATAAGATTTTTGGAGGAATGAATACTAGATAAAATGGGAAACCGTCAACCGCTCGAAAACCGATTTAATTCGGAATTAAACAGAATAAAAATTCCGGATATTACATCAGTACCCCCTTAAAATAAGTTTCGTCCTGAAACATAGAACAAGATACTTAATCAAACGACTTCTATAATTAAACTTGTATATCCTAGTCTCACTAAATTTTAATTTGTTTCCTAAACTTCTCCAACCCTATCAAAGCGTAACGAAAAAAAATTGGTCGTTATATCAGATCCCCCTCAAAATAAGTTTCGTCCCGAAACTTAGGGTAGTTCCCGAGATCATAAAACGTAAGCAAGCCCTATGACTAACAAGTTACTACATCAAGCCCACCAATGGTTCACACACAAGCACATCAAACATATCACACATACAATCACTGAAAGCAACCAAACAAGGATGTAGAAATACCTGACGGTCCTATAGACATCTCTAGATCCGCATAAAACTCGGAATAGTCCGCCAGATACTATCCTCTGTCTCCCAAGTGGCCTCGTCGATCCCTCGTCTCGACCACTGCACTCTCAACATGGGTATTATCTTCGATCGAAGGCGTCTCATACCTCTCTCCAAAACTGCTCTCGGATGCTCTGGAAATATATGATCCGGCTTGACCACCAGGTCGTCATGACTCACTATGTGTCTCGGGTCATGCACATACTCTCTCAGTTGCGACAGATGGAAAACTAGATGGACTCCCTCCAATCGGGGTGGCAATGCCAATCTATAAGCTACCTCTCCTATCCACTTAAGGATCTCAAAGGGTCCGACATATTGGGGACTCAACTTCCCCTTAATGCCGAAACATCGAACACCCCTCGTCGGTGACACCCTCAACCATACCTGGGCTCCAACCCTGAACTTCATAGGCTTGCGCCTCTTATCAGCATAAGACCTCTGACGGCTCTGCGTGGCCAATATTCGCTCTCGGATCAATGCTACCCGATCCATCTCATCCTACACCTGCTCGGGCGCCACACCACTCATCCTCCCAGGCTCATCCCAACACAAAGGTGTACGACACCTCCGTCCATATAGTGCCTGATAGGTGATGGAATCACTATCATTTAGGTTAGTTTTTAGAGTCTTTTTATCACATAAGTGTCGGTTTATGCTACAAACTCCTTGATCTAGAAGAATAAGACTAAAAGAAGATAAAAGAGGAGTTTTAGCACTTGGGAGTTGAATATCATTCACGAAGCAAAGCTTCTGTTGTATCACCGCCCACGCGGAGCAAGGTCACTGCCCCTGCGGGTGACACCACGTTCTGGAGCGCAGCCTGCGTCTTTGCCAGCGCCAAGAACGAAGACTGTCGCCGCCCCTGCGCCACTCCTTGGCGCCCCTGCGGTGACTTATCCTGAAGAAGCGAAGACCAGCGCCCCTGCGCCTCTACCTACGTCTCACCTTGTGGAGCTGTGAAGCTGAAGATGTATATGCTATTACCTTCCCTTCCTGCATTAGAACTCCTCCTAAGCCACTCCCAGATGCGTCGGTGTAAACCACAAAGTTACCCTTATCTGAGGGTACAACCAGAATAGGGAACGTAGTCAATCTTTTCTTAAGTTCTTCAAAGCTCTCTTGACAACTATTATCCCATATAAACTGCTGATTCTTCTTTAGCAAGTTAGTCAATGGGCACGCGATAATCGAGAAGTTCTTTACAAACCTCCTGTAATAACCCGCAAGTCCTAAGAAGCTGTGAATCTCCGTAATGCTCTTCGGAATTTCCCATTCTGTAATAGCCTTGATCTTGGATGGATCAGGTTGTATACCATCTCGTGATATCACATGCCCTAGAAAGGCAATCTGATCCGTCCAAAACTCGCACTTGCTGAACTTCGCGTACAACTGTCTCTCCCTCAGAATCCCTAAGATACGTCTCAAATGTTCTCTATGAGTATCTGCATCTCGGGAATATATCAAGATATCATCAATGAAGACCACGACAAACTGATCTAGATAAGGTTGGAAGATCGAGTTCATCAAAGCCATGAATGCTGCAGGTGCATTCGTCAACCCAAAAGGCATAACTGTAAACTCATAGTGTCCATACCGAGTACGAAAAGCTGTCTTCGGTATTGAATTCTCTGCTATCCTCAACTGCCAGTATCCCGATCGAAGGTCAATCTTTGAAAATACTGTAGCACCCCTTAACTGATCAAGCAAGTCCTCTATCCTCGGTAAGGGATACTTGTTCTTGATTGTGATTTTGTTCAGCTGACGGTAGTCTATGCACAATCGTAAACTACCATCTTTCTTCTTCACAAAAAGCACTGGTGCACTCCAAGGAGAAATACTCGGGCGTACAAAACCCTTCTCAACAAACTCCTCTAGTTGTTTCTTTAACTCTTTCAGCTCTAGCGGAACCATCTTGTAAGGAACAATTGATATAGGTGTTGCACCTGGTAATGCTTCAATCTCGAAGTCTACCTCTCTACTCAGAGGTAAACTATGTAAATCATCAAGGAAAACGTCAGGAAATTCTCTGACAACATCTACCTCAGATACTCCAGGACTAACAATCGTAGAATCTGATACACTAGCCAAATAAGCTTGACACCCTTCTCGAAGTAATATAAAAGTTTTCACTGTAGATATAAGGCAAGCAGGAATCATAATCCTCTCACATGTCAGAATCACCTCTCTCACCCCATCTACCTCCATGGTGACTTCCTTTGTAAGAATCAATAGAAAAGGCAGATCCCGACTCTAGTTGCTCCCTCAAGCAAGGATATAACATATTGTACACGTCTCTCATCAGCGTAGATAACTCCATCTAGAATGGACGCAATGTTCCTCGATCACTCATCTATTACTAATGGATCAGTAGTCCCCTCAAACGACTTTTCCCCTTGGCGGAAAATCTTCTCAAAATTCTTGTCCATCTTTACTAGAATAATACCCGCTTGAGACACTGTTGTGTCTATGGTGGTATAACTTCTCTCAAATATATCACTAAATCAGATATACCAGCCATATCTGATGGTGGTAGTGATATTGGCTAAACTGGCACCTTAGGGTGCTCCTAATCATTTCTACCCTGAGCATGTACACACTCAATCGACCCTTTGGCTGTGCTCCGCCATCTAAAAGAAAAAGAAACTTTCAAAAGCTTTTCAGAAAACTTCCCACAACCCAAGCCAAGAATCATATCCCTGCTCTGATACCAACCAAATGTGACCCACCTATTTCATTTCTAGTTGATTACCAGTTAATTAACCTTGTTTAATTGAATAAGCGGAAAAGCGGAAAACGTAAATTTTTAAAACTTTATCTTACAACCATATTCACAACATATATACATACTAACATACGTCATAAACTCTGTTTAATAAAACACAGCTGTTTAAAACCACACAAAACATCCTAGGCGGTAGCATCCCATAACAGCCCACCTGATATGATCTCAAATCCAGGTGTTGGGTCCAATGTCCTTGCCTTGATCAGGCCGAGTCTGAGTAGCTGAAAAATGTGGATATAACAACAATGAGCCACACGCTCAGTAAGGGTATACAAATCGCACTCTCCCAATATATATAAGTATCTAATATACCGTCCCCAAAGGACACTCTATACCCTTCCTCACATTCCAAAGTCGATCAATGCATACATATCCACATTCACATATAATTCCACAACCATTCACATCACATTTCACATAAACATTCAAGCATGTTATCACACATCACATATAAACATATCATCTCATATAAACATCTCATATCATCTCATCACATATAAATAATCATAACATAACATATAACATGCTAGACTCGATCGCATCGATGCATAGGTGATAATTAACTAACTAGCCCCAACTGATCGTACGATATATTTTCTCATTGCTTTCGTATTTCTTTTCTTTCTTTCTTTCTTTTTTCTTTTCGGTTGGCCAACCCGATAGCGTCCTAGGCCCCCTGTAGATCAGGTAGCGACCTCGGCCATCTTGTCCTAAGACCCCCTGTAGATCAGGTTGTGATCTTGGACTATTTTTCTTATCTTGAGGCCCCCTGTAGATCAGGTAGCGACGTCTGACTGTTTTTCTTATCTTGAGGCCCCCTGTAGATCAGGTAGCGACCTCTGAGGCCCCCTGTAGATCAGGTAGCGACCTCGTTCCCCGGAAACCCGTGCGGGACCCTGTTGGGCTAATTAATCAATTACCATCCTATATTATCACTTCCATATCATAACTCAATTTCATGCTTTCATCATATTCTTCCATCATATTCTTTCCATTATCATCTCATGTACCTCATGCATGCATTCATAAATCATATCAAGTCATCATCATCATTCCATTCATATATATATAAGCATGCATAAAATCATAACAAACAGATATATACACTCAAGCATGCATAAAATCATGGCATATTAAATACATAACATATATTAAGCAAGTGTAATTCATATACACTTACCTCGCAGGTAAGAACAATAAAACCTCGCAAACCAACTATTGAGTCCGTTTCCCACTCGGACTATCCTCCTTTATCGTGCTTGGATACGCTCACAAAGAACTAAGCTATAGTTAACCAAAACCTTCAACAACATCTGCGGAGAATATCATATTCCTCGTATTAAACTTCTCGCTTCAAACACCAGTTAATTTCATTCCTTTGAATTTAATTAGCTTATAGCATTTTCTAGAATCCCAATTTAATTAATTAACCTTAAATTAATTAATCAAATTTCGCCAGAACAAAGTTTTGCCCGCAGGCAATTTCTGAACCCACTTGTCATCAAATCTCATCAAACAAACAACCCATAATCACCAGATTAAAGTAACGAGTATAATGGAATTTCCAATTATCCATTTTGACAAGCCTAAGCTCAATTTAGGCTAAATCGCAATACGGAAAACGAATAAATTCATAACTTATTCGTCACTAACCCGATTGACGATCCGAAAGAAGATTCGGAATCACAACGACGCAGGCTACGCTCGGACACCATCAAATTCACCGGAATCTGAGCGACGGATTCTCCCTAGTATCATATATGCTCGACCAGGCCTTCTCTTGCGCGGAAATGTAGAAACTCGGTACCAAAATGAAGAGAATGAAAAGAGGAATCCAAAAACTCAAACGGATTTGAAATCGGATTAGAAACGGAGAGTAGATCTGAGTTTGAAGATTGAGAGAAATCAGAGCTTTTACGAGAAAACGTGAAAGGAAATGAATTAATAAACGTTATTTCCGCTATTTATAGCGAAGACGATAATTATCCTTTAGTGGAGTCGATAATTATCCTTTCACCGATCCGAAAGCGGTTTAAGCCCCTTTCTCCAAACTTCTCAAAATTGGAATAATAAATCTAGAATATTGTATGGATAATTATTCCGCAATTGTCTCAAGAAACGCGTATTCCTAAGCCGTCTTTCTTAGCCGCTAAGAAACGAAATAGCGACTCTTTTGGCCGTTTTGCCTTTCTATGTTTTTTCATATCTGGAACATGTCCGATGTCCTGATCATTTTTCTCAACTACATTTTTATTAATTGAAGCTCCCAAATGCTCCAAATAACACCGGGTTTATATCATCTAGGTATCGATCTCTTGTTAAGACGGTTTTAATTCCGTTAAACCCGTTTAACTTCCTAAAATTCCCGATTAGGCCATATTTGATTTTTGACTGTTACAAATATCTCCCACTTTAAGAAATTTCGTCCCGAAATTTAAGAAAGGACGTAGAACTAAACTCGTAGATATATAAAAAGGATGCACAACTGGATCACAATTTCTCGAGGTTTTTACTCAAAAAGATAAGGATATCTAGCTCTCATATCTCGCTCGGTTTCCCATGTAGCCTCTCGAGCTGAATGATGTCCCCATCTGACCTTCACCATCGGAATCTCCTTGTTTCTCAATCTTCGAACCTGCCTGCCTAAAACCTCAACTGGTTCTTTTGGGTAGGACAAGTTCTCAGATACTTCTATCTCAGGTTCGGGAATGATATGACTCGGATCTGACCTATACCTCCGTAGCACCGATACATGAAAGACATCATGCAATCTTGATAACTCTGGTGGTAACGCCAACCTATACGCAAGTGGTCCGATCTTCTCTAAGATCTCATATGGACCAATGTATCTCGGTGCTAACTTCCCATGCCTACCAAATCTCATAAATCCCCTCCAAGGAGATACCTTCAAAAACACTCTATCGCCTATCTCATATGTCATCTCTCGTCTATGGCGATCAAAGTAGCTCTTTTGACGATCTTATGCTGCCTTCAAGCACTGCTTTACTACTTGTACTTTCTCTATTGTATGTTGTACAAGTTCAGGACCCTCTATCTGTCGCGTGCCCTCAAAATCCCAACATACAGGTGTGCGACACATCCTTCCATACAAGGCCTCGTAAGGGGCCATACCAATACTTGAATGAAAACTGTTATTATACGCAAATTCGAGCAATGGCAGGTTAGAATCCCAGTTACCTTTAAGCTCCAAAACACAAGATCTCAACATCTCCTCCAAGGTCTGAATCGTTCTCTCTGATTGTCCGTCTGTCTGAGGATGAAATGCCGTACTGAAATGCAATCTTGTACCTAAGGCAGTTTGCAGACTTCCCCAAAAATGCGAGGTAAACCTCGGATTTCTATCGGATACAATCGATACAGGGACTCCGTGCAGTCGAACAATCTCTCTCACATACAACTCTGCCAGCTCATCTAAGGAGTTATCTTGTCTCATCGGTAAGAAGTGAGCAGATTTCGTCAATCTGTCTACAATCACCCATACCGTGTCATTCTTTCTGAAAGTCCTAGGAAGTCCAACAACAAAATCCATTGTAATCCGCTCCCACTTCCACTCAGGAACTGATAAATATTGTAACTTTCCTGCCGGTGCTTGGTTTTCAGCCTTCACTTGCTGACATACTAGACATCGAGCCACAAAATCAGCTACCTCTCGTCTCATCCTAGGCCACCAATATATCTTCCTCATGTCATTAAACATTTTCGTACTCCCAGGATGCATGGAATACCTCGAGGAATGTGCCTCTTCAAGTAGCTTCTTCTTTAACTCCTCAGTGTTTGGCACGCATATCCGTGCACCTCTATATAACACTCCCTGATCAGACAACTGGAAGTGTGTAGTGGTAGCATCTCCCACTTTAGCTTTCAACTTCTTCAGTGTATCATCCTCATCTTGTCTAATTGAAATCTCATCAAGAATCAACGGTCTTACCTGAATGTTCGCTATCAACTCAGATCCTCTTACATCCATCTCTACTCTCATAACTCTGAGAGCTAATAGATGCTCAACTTTGTAGTTGACCTTACCGCCTTGGTCACTGCTCTTTCTGCTAAGAGCGTCAGCTACCACATTCGCCTTTCCTGGATGGTACTCTATAGTGCAATCATAATCCTTGAGTAACTCCATCCATCTTCTCTGCCTCAGTTTCAAATCCCTCTGAGTGGGAATATACTTAAGGCTTTTATGGTCGGTAAACACCGGAAATGTATCACCATAAAGATAGTGCCTCCAGGCTCCAGGTCTTAAGAGCATGAACAATAGCAGCAAGCTCTAGGTCGTGTGTAGGGTAGTTATTCTCATGAGGTCTCAATTGTCTAGATGTATATGCTATTACCTTCCCTTCCTGCATTAGAACTCCTCCTAAGCCACTCCCAGATGCGTCGGTGTAAACCACAAAGTTACCCTTATCTGAGGGTACAGCCAGAATAGGGAACGTAGTCAATCTTTTCTTAAGTTCTTCAAAGCTCTCTTGACAACTATTATCCCATATAAACTGCTGATTCTTCTTTAGCAAGTTAGTCAATGGGCGCGCGATAATCAAGAAGTTCTTTACAAACCTCCTGTAATAACCCGCAAGTCCTAAGAAGCTGTGAATCTCCGTAATGCTCTTCGGAATTTCCAATTCTGTAATAGCCTTGATCTTGGATGGATCAGGTTGTATACCATCTCGTGATATCACATGCCCTAGAAAGGCAATCTGATCCGTCCAAAACTCGCACTTGCTGAACTTCGCGTACAATTGTCTCTCCCTCAGAATCCCTAAGATACGTCTCAAATGTTCTCTATGAGTATCTGCATCTCGGGAATATATCAAGATATCATCAATGAAGACCACGACAAACTGATCTAGATAAGGTTGGAAGATCGAGTTCATCAAAGCCATGAATGCTGCAGGTGCATTCGTCAACCCAAAAGGCATAACTGTAAACTCATAGTGTCCATACCGAGTACGAAAAGCTGTCTTCGGTATTGAATTCTCTGCTATCCTCAACTACCAGTATCCCGATCGAAGGTCAATCTTTGAAAATATTGTAGCACCCCTTAACTGATCAAGCAAGTCCTCTATCCTCGGTAAGGGATACTTGTTCTTGATTGTGATTTTGTTCAACTGACGGTAGTCTATGCACAATCGTAAACTACCATCTTTCTTCTTCACAAAAAGCACTGGTGCACCCCAAGGAGAAATACTCGGGCGTACAAAACCCTTCTCAACTAACTCCTCTAGTTGTTTCTTTAACTCCTTCAGCTCTAGCGGAATTATCTTGTAAGGAGCAATTGATATAGGTGTTGCACCTGGTAATGCTTCAACCTCGAAGTCTACCTCTCTACTCAGAGGTAAACTATGTAAATCATCAAGGAAAACGTCAGGAAGTTCTCTGACAACATCCACCTCAGATACTCCAGGACTAACAATCGTAGAATCTGACACACTAGCCAGATAAGCTTGACACCCTTCTCGAAGTAATCTAAAAGTTTTCACTGTAGATATGAGGCAAGAAGGAATCATAATCCTCTCACATGTCAGAATCACCTCTCTCACCCCATCTACCTCCATGGTGACTTCCTTTGTAAGAATCAATCAATGCTCTATGAGTGAATAACAATTCATATCTAATATCACATCAAAACTCTCTCAAGAAATCATCTAATGTCAGCACAAGTGGTATACTACGGCCATTAGGGACCGTGTCCCGTCAATTTCTAGTTGCTCCCTCAAGCAAGGATATAACATATTGTACATGTCTCTCATCAGCGTAGATAACTCCATCTAGAATGGACGCAATGTTCCTCAATCACTCATCCATTACTAATGGATCAGTAGTCCCCTCAAACAACTTTTCCCCTTGGCGGAAAATCTTCTCAAAATTCTTGTCCATCTTTACTAGAATAATACCCGCTTGAGACACTGTTGTGTCTATGGTGGTATAACTTCTCTCAAATATATCACTAAATCAGATATACCAGCCATATCTGATGGTGGTAGTGATATTGGCTAAACTGGCACCTTAGGGTGCTCCTAATCATTTCTACCCTGAGCATGTACACACTCAATCGACCCTTTGGCTGTGCTCCGCCATCTAAAAGAAAAAGAAACTTTCAAAAGCTTTTCAGAAAACTTCCCACAACCCAAGCCAAGAATCATATCCCTGCTCTGATACCAACCAAATGTGACCCACCTATTTCATTTCTAGTTGATTACCAGTTAATTAACCTTGTTTAATTGAATAAGCGGAAAAGCGGAAAACGTAAATTTTTAAAACTTTATCTTACAACCATATTCACAACATATATACATACTAACATACGTCATAAACTCTGTTTAATAAAACACAGCTGTTTAAAACCACACAAAACATCCTAGGCGGTAGCATCCCATAACAGCCCACCTGATATGATCTCAAATCCAGGTGTTGGGTCCAATGTCCTTGCCTTGATCAGGCCGAGTCTGAGTAGCTGAAAAATGTGGATATAACAACAATGAGCCACACGCTCAGTAAGGGTATACAAATCGCACTCTCCCAATATATATAAGTATCTAATATACCGTCCCCAAAGGACACTCTATACCCTTCCTCACATTCCAAAGTCGATCAATGCATACATATCCACATTCACATATAATTCCACAACCATTCACATCACATTTCACATAAACATTCAAGCATGTTATCACACATCACATATAAACATATCATCTCATATAAACATCTCATATCATCTCATCACATATAAATAATCATAACATAACATATAACATGCTAGACTCGATCGCATCGATGCATAGGTGATAATTAACTAACTAGCCCCAACTGATCGTACGATATATTTTCTCATTGCTTTCGTATTTCTTTTCTTTCTTTCTTTTTTTTCTTTCGGTTGGCCAACCCGATAGCGTCATAGGCCCCCTGTAGATCAGGTAGCGACCTCAGCCATCTGTCCTAAGACCCCCTGTAGATCAGGTCGCGATCTTGGACTATTTTTCTTATCTTGAGGCCCCCTGTAGATCAGGTAGCGACCCCTGGCTGTTTTTCTTATCTCGAGGCCCCCTGTAGATCAGGTAGCGACCTATGAGGCCCCCTGTAGATCAGGTAGCGACCTCGTCCCCCGGAAACCCGTGCAGGACCCAGTTGGGCTAATTAATCAATTACCATCCTATATTATCACTTTCATATCATAACTCAATTTCATGCTTTCATCATATTCTTTCATCACATTCTTTCCACTATCATCTCATGTACCTCATGCATGCTTTCATAAGGAATATCAAGTCATCATCATCGTCTCACTCATATACATATAAGCATGCATACAATCATAACAAACATATATATACACTCAAGCATGCATAAAATCATAGCATATTAAATACATAACATATATTAAGCAAGTGTAATTCATACACACTTACCTCGCATGTAAGAACAATAAAACCTCGCAAACCAACTATTGAGTCCGTCACTCAGACTATCATCCTTTCTCGTATTTGGATACGCTCACAAAGAACTAAGCTATAATTAAACAAAACCTTCAACAACAGCTGTGGAGAATATCATATTCCTCGTATTAAACTTCTCGCTTCAAACTCCAGTTAAATTCATTCCTTTGAATTTAATTAGCTTATAGCATTTTCTAGAATCCTAATTTAATTAATTAACCTTTAATTAATTAAATAAATTTCGCCAGAACAACGTTTTGCCCGCAGGCAATTTTGAGCCCACCTGTCATCAAATCTCATCAAACAAACAGCCCATAATCACCAGAATAAAGTAACGAGCATAATGGAATTTCCAATTATCCATTTTGGCAAGCCTAAGGTCAATTTAGGCCAAATCTCAATACGGAAAACGAATAAATTCATAACTTATTCATTACTAACCCGATTGACGATCCGAAAGAAGATTCGGAATCACAACGACGCAGGCTACGCTCGGACACCATCAAATTCACTGGAATCTGAGCGAAGGAACCTCCCTAGTATCATATATGCTCGACCAGGCCTTCCCTTGCACGGAAATGTAGAAACTCGGAACCAAAATGAAGAGAATGAAGAGAGGAATCCAAAAACTCAAACGGATTTGAAATCGGATTAGAAACGGAGAGTAGATCTGAGTTTGAAGATTGAGAGAAATCAGAGCTTTTACGAGAAAACGTGAAAGGAAATGAATTAATAAACGTTATTTCCGCTATTTATAGCGAAGACGATAATTATCCTTTAGTGGAGTCGATAATTATCCTTTCACCGATCCGAAAGCGGTTTAAGCCCCTTTCTCCAAACTTCTCAAAATTGGAATAATAAATCTAGAATATTGTATGGATAATTATTCCGCAATTGTCTCAAGAAACGCGTATTCCTAAGCCGTCTTTCTTAGCCGCTAAGAAACGAAATAGCGACTCTTTTGGCCGTTTTGCCTTTCTATGTTTTTTCATATCTGGAACATGTCCGATGTCCTGATCATTTTTCTCAACTACATTTTTATTAATTGAAGCTCCCAAATGCTCCAAATAACACCGGGTTTATATCATCTAGGTATCGATCTCTTGTTAAGACGGTTTTAATTCCGTTAAACCCGTTTAACTTCCTAAAATTCCCGATTAGGCCATATTTGATTTTTGACTGTTACAAATATCTCCCACTTTAAGAAATTTCGTCCCGAAATTTAAGAAAGGACGTAGAACTAAACTCGTAGATATATAAAAAGGATGCACAACTGGATCACAATTTCTCGAGGTTTTTACTCAAAAAGATAAGGATATCTAGCTCTCATATCTCGCTCGGTTTCCCATGTAGCCTCTCGAGCTGAATGATGTCCCCATCTGACCTTCACCATCGGAATCTCCTTGTTTCTCAATCTTCGAACCTGCCTGCCTAAAACCTCAACTGGTTCTTTTGGGTAGGACAAGTTCTCAGATACTTCTATCTCAGGTTCGGGAATGATATGACTCGGATCTGACCTATACCTCCGTAGCACCGATACATGAAAGACATCATGCAATCTTGATAACTCTGGTGGTAACGCCAACCTATACGCAAGTGGTCCGATCTTCTCTAAGATCTCATATGGACCAATGTATCTCGGTGCTAACTTCCCATGCCTACCAAATCTCATAAATCCCCTCCAAGGAGATACCTTCAAAAACACTCTATCGCCTATCTCATATGTCATCTCTCGTCTATGGCGATCAAAGTAGCTCTTTTGACGATCTTATGCTGCCTTCAAGCACTGCTTTACTACTTGTACTTTCTCTATTGTATGTTGTACAAGTTCAGGACCCTCTATCTGTCGCGTGCCCTCAAAATCCCAACATACAGGTGTGCGACACATCCTTCCATACAAGGCCTCGTAAGGGGCCATACCAATACTTGAATGAAAACTGTTATTATACGCAAATTCGAGCAATGGCAGGTTAGAATCCCAGTTACCTTTAAGCTCCAAAACACAAGATCTCAACATCTCCTCCAAGGTCTGAATCGTTCTCTCTGATTGTCCGTCTGTCTGAGGATGAAATGCCGTACTGAAATGCAATCTTGTACCTAAGGCAGTTTGCAGACTTCCCCAAAAATGCGAGGTAAACCTCGGATTTCTATCGGATACAATCGATACAGGGACTCCGTGCAGTCGAACAATCTCTCTCACATACAACTCTGCCAGCTCATCTAAGGAGTTATCTTGTCTCATCGGTAAGAAGTGAGCAGATTTCGTCAATCTGTCTACAATCACCCATACCGTGTCATTCTTTCTGAAAGTCCTAGGAAGTCCAACAACAAAATCCATTGTAATCCGCTCCCACTTCCACTCAGGAACTGATAAATATTGTAACTTTCCTGCCGGTGCTTGGTTTTCAGCCTTCACTTGCTGACATACTAGACATCGAGCCACAAAATCAGCTACCTCTCGTCTCATCCTAGGCCACCAATATATCTTCCTCATGTCATTAAACATTTTCGTACTCCCAGGATGCATGGAATACCTCGAGGAATGTGCCTCTTCAAGTAGCTTCTTCTTTAACTCCTCAGTGTTTGGCACGCATATCCGTGCACCTCTATATAACACTCCCTGATCAGACAACTGGAAGTGTGTAGTGGTAGCATCTCCCACTTTAGCTTTCAACTTCTTCAGTGTATCATCCTCATCTTGTCTAATTGAAATCTCATCAAGAATCAACGGTCTTACCTGAATGTTCGCTATCAACTCAGATCCTCTTACATCCATCTCTACTCTCATAACTCTGAGAGCTAATAGATGCTCAACTTTGTAGTTGACCTTACCGCCTTGGTCACTGCTCTTTCTGCTAAGAGCGTCAGCTACCACATTCGCCTTTCCTGGATGGTACTCTATAGTGCAATCATAATCCTTGAGTAACTCCATCCATCTTCTCTGCCTCAGATTCAGATCCCTTTGAGTGGGAATATACTTCAGGCTTTTATGGTCGGTAAACACCGGAAATGTATCACCATAAAGATAGTGCCTCCAGGTCTTAAGAGCATGAACTATAGCAGCAAGCTCTAGGTCGTGTGTAGGGTAGTTCTGCTCATGAGGTCTCAACTGTCTAGATGTATATGCTATTACCTTCCCTTCCTGCATTAGAACTCCTCCTAAGCCACTCCCAGATGCGTCGGTGTAAACCACAAAGTTACCCTTATCTGAGGGTACAACCAGAATAGGGAACGTAGTCAATCTTTTCTTAAGTTCTTCAAAGCTCTCTTGACAACTATTATCCCATATAAACTGCTGATTCTTCTTTAGCAAGTTAGTCAATGGGCACGCGATAATCGAGAAGTTCTTTACAAACCTCCTGTAATAACCCGCAAGTCCTAAGAAGCTGTGAATCTCCGTAATGCTCTTCGGAATTTCCCATTCTGTAATAGCCTTGATCTTGGATGGATCAGGTTGTATACCATCTCGTGATATCACATGCCCTAGAAAGGCAATCTGATCCGTCCAAAACTCGCACTTGCTGAACTTCGCGTACAACTGTCTCTCCCTCAGAATCCCTAAGATACGTCTCAAATGTTCTCTATGAGTATCTGCATCTCGGGAATATATCAAGATATCATCAATGAAGACCACGACAAACTGATCTAGATAAGGTTGGAAGATCGAGTTCATCAAAGCCATGAATGCTGCAGGTGCATTCGTCAACCCAAAAGGCATAACTGTAAACTCATAGTGTCCATACCGAGTACGAAAAGCTGTCTTCGGTATTGAATTCTCTGCTATCCTCAACTGCCAGTATCCCGATCGAAGGTCAATCTTTGAAAATACTGTAGCACCCCTTAACTGATCAAGCAAGTCCTCTATCCTCGGTAAGGGATACTTGTTCTTGATTGTGATTTTGTTCAGCTGACGGTAGTCTATGCACAATCGTAAACTACCATCTTTCTTCTTCACAAAAAGCACTGGTGCACTCCAAGGAGAAATACTCGGGCGTACAAAACCCTTCTCAACAAACTCCTCTAGTTGTTTCTTTAACTCTTTCAGCTCTAGCGGAACCATCTTGTAAGGAACAATTGATATAGGTGTTGCACCTGGTAATGCTTCAACCTCGAAGTCTACCTCTCTACTCAGAGGTAAACTATGTAAATCATCAAGGAAAACGTCAGGAAATTCTCTGACAACATCCACCTCAGATACTCCAGGACTAACAATCGTAGAATCTGATACACTAGCCAAATAAGCTTGACACCCTTCTCGAAGTAATATAAAAGTTTTCACTGTAGATATAAGGCAAGCAGGAATCATAATCCTCTCACATGTCAGAATCACCTCTCTCACCCCATCTACCTCCATGGTGACTTCCTTTGTAAGAATCAATAGAAAAGGCAGATCCCGACTCTAGTTGCTCCCTCAAGCAAGGATATAACATATTGTACACGTCTCTCATCAGCGTAGATAACTCCATCTAGAATGGACGCAATGTTCCTCGATCACTCATCTATTACTAATGGATCAGTAGTCCCCTCAAACGACTTTTCCCCTTGGCGGAAAATCTTCTCAAAATTCTTGTCCATCTTTACTAGAATAATACCCGCTTGAGACACTGTTGTGTCTATGGTGGTATAACTTCTCTCAAATATATCACTAAATCAGATATACCAGCCATATCTGATGGTGGTAGTGATATTGGCTAAACTGGCACCTTAGGGTGCTCCTAATCATTTCTACCCTGAGCATGTACACACTCAATCGACCCTTTGGCTGTGCTCCGCCATCTAAAAGAAAAAGAAACTTTCAAAAGCTTTTCAGAAAACTTCCCACAACCCAAGCCAAGAATCATATCCCTGCTCTGATACCAACCAAATGTGACCCACCTATTTCATTTCTAGTTGATTACCAGTTAATTAACCTTGTTTAATTGAATAAGCGGAAAAGCGGAAAACGTAAATTTTTAAAACTTTATCTTACAACCATATTCACAACATATATACATACTAACATACGTCATAAACTCTGTTTAATAAAACACAGCTGTTTAAAACCACACAAAACATCCTAGGCGGTAGCATCCCATAACAGCCCACCTGATATGATCTCAAATCCAGGTGTTGGGTCCAATGTCCTTGCCTTGATCAGGCCGAGTCTGAGTAGCTGAAAAATGTGGATATAACAACAATGAGCCACACGCTCAGTAAGGGTATACAAATCGCACTCTCCCAATATATATAAGTATCTAATATACCGTCCCCAAAGGACACTCTATACCCTTCCTCACATTCCAAAGTCGATCAATGCATACATATCCACATTCACATATAATTCCACAACCATTCACATCACATTTCACATAAACATTCAAGCATGTTATCACACATCACATATAAACATATCATCTCATATAAACATCTCATATCATCTCATCACATATAAATAATCATAACATAACATATAACATGCTAGACTCGATCGCATCGATGCATAGGTGATAATTAACTAACTAGCCCCAACTGATCGTACGATATATTTTCTCATTGCTTTCGTATTTCTTTTCTTTCTTTCTTTCTTTTTTCTTTTCGGTTGGCCAACCCGATAGCGTCCTAGGCCCCCTGTAGATCAGGTAGCGACCTCGGCCATCTTGTCCTAAGACCCCCTGTAGATCAGGTTGTGATCTTGGACTATTTTTCTTATCTTGAGGCCCCCTGTAGATCAGGTAGCGACGTCTGACTGTTTTTCTTATCTTGAGGCCCCCTGTAGATCAGGTAGCGACCTCTGAGGCCCCCTGTAGATCAGGTAGCGACCTCGTTCCCCGGAAACCCGTGCGGGACCCTGTTGGGCTAATTAATCAATTACCATCCTATATTATCACTTCCATATCATAACTCAATTTCATGCTTTCATCATATTCTTCCATCATATTCTTTCCATTATCATCTCATGTACCTCATGCATGCATTCATAAATCATATCAAGTCATCATCATCATTCCATTCATATATATATAAGCATGCATAAAATCATAACAAACAGATATATACACTCAAGCATGCATAAAATCATGGCATATTAAATACATAACATATATTAAGCAAGTGTAATTCATATACACTTACCTCGCAGGTAAGAACAATAAAACCTCGCAAACCAACTATTGAGTCCGTTTCCCACTCGGACTATCCTCCTTTATCGTGCTTGGATACGCTCACAAAGAACTAAGCTATAGTTAACCAAAACCTTCAACAACATCTGCGGAGAATATCATATTCCTCGTATTAAACTTCTCGCTTCAAACACCAGTTAATTTCATTCCTTTGAATTTAATTAGCTTATAGCATTTTCTAGAATCCCAATTTAATTAATTAACCTTAAATTAATTAATCAAATTTCGCCAGAACAAAGTTTTGCCCGCAGGCAATTTCTGAACCCACTTGTCATCAAATCTCATCAAACAAACAACCCATAATCACCAGATTAAAGTAACGAGTATAATGGAATTTCCAATTATCCATTTTGACAAGCCTAAGCTCAATTTAGGCTAAATCGCAATACGGAAAACGAATAAATTCATAACTTATTCGTCACTAACCCGATTGACGATCCGAAAGAAGATTCGGAATCACAACGACGCAGGCTACGCTCGGACACCATCAAATTCACCGGAATCTGAGCGACGGATTCTCCCTAGTATCATATATGCTCGACCAGGCCTTCTCTTGCGCGGAAATGTAGAAACTCGGTACCAAAATGAAGAGAATGAAAAGAGGAATCCAAAAACTCAAACGGATTTGAAATCGGATTAGAAACGGAGAGTAGATCTGAGTTTGAAGATTGAGAGAAATCAGAGCTTTTACGAGAAAACGTGAAAGGAAATGAATTAATAAACGTTATTTCCGCTATTTATAGCGAAGACGATAATTATCCTTTAGTGGAGTCGATAATTATCCTTTCACCGATCCGAAAGCGGTTTAAGCCCCTTTCTCCAAACTTCTCAAAATTGGAATAATAAATCTAGAATATTGTATGGATAATTATTCCGCAATTGTCTCAAGAAACGCGTATTCCTAAGCCGTCTTTCTTAGCCGCTAAGAAACGAAATAGCGACTCTTTTGGCCGTTTTGCCTTTCTATGTTTTTTCATATCTGGAACATGTCCGATGTCCTGATCATTTTTCTCAACTACATTTTTATTAATTGAAGCTCCCAAATGCTCCAAATAACACCGGGTTTATATCATCTAGGTATCGATCTCTTGTTAAGACGGTTTTAATTCCGTTAAACCCGTTTAACTTCCTAAAATTCCCGATTAGGCCATATTTGATTTTTGACTGTTACAAATATCTCCCACTTTAAGAAATTTCGTCCCGAAATTTAAGAAAGGACGTAGAACTAAACTCGTAGATATATAAAAAGGATGCACAACTGGATCACAATTTCTCGAGGTTTTTACTCAAAAAGATAAGGATATCTAGCTCTCATATCTCGCTCGGTTTCCCATGTAGCCTCTCGAGCTGAATGATGTCCCCATCTGACCTTCACCATCGGAATCTCCTTGTTTCTCAATCTTCGAACCTGCCTGCCTAAAACCTCAACTGGTTCTTTTGGGTAGGACAAGTTCTCAGATACTTCTATCTCAGGTTCGGGAATGATATGACTCGGATCTGACCTATACCTCCGTAGCACCGATACATGAAAGACATCATGCAATCTTGATAACTCTGGTGGTAACGCCAACCTATACGCAAGTGGTCCGATCTTCTCTAAGATCTCATATGGACCAATGTATCTCGGTGCTAACTTCCCATGCCTACCAAATCTCATAAATCCCCTCCAAGGAGATACCTTCAAAAACACTCTATCGCCTATCTCATATGTCATCTCTCGTCTATGGCGATCAAAGTAGCTCTTTTGACGATCTTATGCTGCCTTCAAGCACTGCTTTACTACTTGTACTTTCTCTATTGTATGTTGTACAAGTTCAGGACCCTCTATCTGTCGCGTGCCCTCAAAATCCCAACATACAGGTGTGCGACACATCCTTCCATACAAGGCCTCGTAAGGGGCCATACCAATACTTGAATGAAAACTGTTATTATACGCAAATTCGAGCAATGGCAGGTTAGAATCCCAGTTACCTTTAAGCTCCAAAACACAAGATCTCAACATCTCCTCCAAGGTCTGAATCGTTCTCTCTGATTGTCCGTCTGTCTGAGGATGAAATGCCGTACTGAAATGCAATCTTGTACCTAAGGCATTTTGCAGACTTCCCCAGAAATGCGAGGTAAACCTCGGATCTCTATCGGATACAATCGATACAGGGACTCCGTGCAGTCGAACAATCTCTCTCACATACAACTCTGCCAGCTCATCTAAGGAGTTATCTTGTCTCATCGGTAAGAAGTGAGCAGATTTCGTCAATCTGTCTACAATCACCCATACCGTGTCATTCTTTCTGAAAGTCCTAGGAAGTCCAACAACAAAATCCATTGTAATCCGCTCCCACTTCCACTCAGGAACTGATAAAGATTGTAACTTTCCTGTTGGTGCTTGGTGTTCAGCCTTCACTTGCTGACACACTAGACATCGAGCCACAAAATCAGCTACCTCTCGTCTCATCCTGGGCCACCAATAGATCTTCCTCAGGTCATTAAACATCTTCGTACTCCCAGGATGCATGGAATACCTCGAGGAATGTGCCTCTTCAAGTAGCTTCTTCTTTAACTCCTCAATGTTTGGCACGCATATCCGTGCACCTCTATATAACACTCCCTGATCAGACAACTAGAAGTGTGTAGTGGTAGCATCTCCCACTTTAGCTTTCAACTTCTTCAGTGTATCATCCTCATCTTGTCTAATTGAAATCTCATCAAGAATCAACGGTCTTACCTGAATGTTCGCTATCAACTCAGATCCTCTTACATCCATCTCTACTCTCATAACTCTGAGAGCTAATAGATGCTCAACTTTGTAGTTGACCTTACCGCCTTGGTCACTGCTCTTTCTGCTGAGAGCGTCAGCTACCACATTCGCCTTTCCTGGATGGTACTCTATAGTGCAATCATAATCCTTGAGTAACTCCATCCATCTTCTCTGCCTCAGATTCAGATCCCTCTGAGTGGGAATATACTTCAGGCTTTTATGGTCGGTAAACACCGGAAATGTATCACCATAAAGATAGTGCCTCCAGGTCTTAAGAGCATGAACTATAGCAGCAAGCTCTAGGTCGTGTGTAGGGTAGTTCTGCTCATGAGGTCTCAACTGTCTAGATGTATATGCCATTACCTTCCCTTCCTGCATTAGAACTCCTCCTAAGCCACTCCCAGATGCGTCGGTGTAAACCACAAAGTTACCCTTATCTGAGGGTACAGCCAGAATAGGGAACGTAGTCAATCTTTTCTTAAGTTCTTCAAAGCTCTCTTGACAACTGTTATCCCATATAAACTGTTGATTCTTCTTTAGCAAGTTAGTCAATGGACGCGCGATAATCGAGAAGTTCTTTACAAACCTCCTGTAATAACCCGCAAGTCCTAAGAAGCTGCGAATCTCCGTAATGCTCTTCGGAATTTCCCATTCTGTAATAGCCTTGATATTGGATGGATCAGGTTGTATACCATCTCGTGATATCACATGCCCTAGAAAGGCAATCTGATCCGTCCAAAAATCGCACTTGCTGAACTTCGCGTACAACTGTCTCTCCCTCAGAATCCCTAAGATACGTCTCAAATGTTCTCTATGAGTATCTGCATCTCGGGAATATATCAAGATATCATCAATGAAGACCACGACAAACTGATCTAGATAAGGTTGGAAGATCGAGTTCATCAAAGCCATGAATGCTGCAGGTGCATTCGTCAACCCAAAAGGCATAACTGTAAACTCATAGTGTCCATACCGAGTACGAAAAGCTGTCTTCGGTATTGAATTCTCTGCTATCCTCAACTGCCAGTATCCCGATCGAAGGTCAATCTTTGAAAATACTGTAGCACCCCTTAATTGATCAAGAAAGTCCTCTATCCTCGGTAAGGGATACTTGTTCTTGATTGTGATTTTGTTCAGCTGACGGTAGTCTATGCACAATCGCAAACTACCATCTTTCTTCTTCACAAAAAGCATTGGTGCACCCCAAGGAGAAATACTAGGGCGTATAAAACCCTTCTCGAGTAACTCCTTCAACTGTTTCCTTAACTCCTTCAACTCTAGCGGAGCCATCCTGTAAGGAGCAATTGATATAGGTGTTGCACCTAGTAATGCTTCAATCTCGAAGTCTACCTCTCTACTCGGAGGTAAACTAGGTAAATCATCAAGGAAAACGTTAGGAAATTCTCTGACAACATCCACCTCAGATACTTCGGGGCTAACAATAGCAGAATCTGACACACTAGCCAAATAAGCCTGACACCCTTCCCGAAGTAATCTAAAAGTTATTACTGCAGATATAAGGCAAGTAGGAATATCATTCCTCTCACCGGTGAAAATCACCTCTCTTAACCCATCTATCTCCGTGGTGACTTCCTTTGTATAACAATTAATCAAAGTTATATGAGTGGATGACAAACCCATTACTAACATCACATCAAACTCTCTCAAGAAATCATCCAATGTCAGCACAAGTGGTATACTACGGTCATTAGGGACCGTGTCCCGTCAATTTCTAGTTGCTTCTTCAAGCAAGGATATAACATATTGTACACATCTCTCATTAGCATAGATAAATCCATCTAGAATGGCACAGTGTTCCTCAATCACTCATCCATTACTAATGGATCAGTAGTCTCCTCCAACGACTTTGCCCCTTGACGGCAAATCTTCTAGAAATTCTTGTCCATCTTTTACTAGAATAATACCCGTTTGAGACACTGTTGTGTCTATGGTGGTATAATTTCTCTCAAATATATCAATAAATCAGATATACCAGCCATATCCGATGGTGGTAGTGATATTGGCTAAACTGGCACCATAGGGTGCTCCTGATCATTTCTACCCTGAGCATGTACACACTCAGTCGACCCTTTAGCTGTGCTCCGCCATCTAAAAGAAAAAGAAACTTTCAAAAGCTTTTCAGAAAACTTCCCACAACCCCAAGCCAAGGAATCATATCCCTGCTCTGATACCAACCAAATGTGACACACCTATTTCATTTCTAGTTGATTACCAGTTAATTAACCCTGTTTAAAACAATAAGCGGAAAAGCGAAAAACGTAAATTTTTAAAACTTTATCTTACAACCATATTCACAACATATATACATACTAACATACGTCATAAACTCTGTTTAACAAAACACAGCTGTTTAAAACCACACAAAACATCCTAGGCGGTAGCATCCCATAACAGCCCACCTGATATGATCTCAAATCCAGGTGTTGGGTCCAACGTCCTTGCCTTGATCAGGCCGAGTCTGAGTAGCTGAAAAATGTGGATATAACAACAATGAGCCACACGCTCAGTAAGGGTATACAAATCGCACTCTCCCAATATATATAAGTATCTAATATACCGTCCCCAAAGGACACTCTATACCCTTCCTCACATTCCAAAGTCGATCAATGCATACATATCCACATTCACATATAATTCCACAACCATTCACATCACATTTCACATAAACATTCAAGCATGTTATCACACATCACATATAAACATATCATCTCATATAAACATCTCATATCATCTCATCACATATAAATAATCATAACATAACATATAACATGCTAGACTCGATCGCATCGATGCATAGGTGATAATTAACTAACTAGCCCCAACTGATCGTACGATATATTTTCTCATTGCTTTCGTATTTCTTTTCTTTCTTTCTTTCTTTTTTCTTTTCGGTTGGCCAACCTGATAGCGTCCTAGGCCCCCTGTAGATCAGGTAGTGACCTCGGCCATCTTGTCCTAAGACCCCCTATAGATCAGG
This sequence comes from Fagopyrum esculentum, assembly GCA_033239045.1. Lineage (NCBI taxonomy): Eukaryota > Viridiplantae > Streptophyta > Magnoliopsida > Caryophyllales > Polygonaceae > Fagopyrum > Fagopyrum esculentum. Next base: position 35,862,503 of record BSUD01000002.1, on the reverse strand, counting down.
TTGCGATCTTGGACTATTTTTCTTATCTTGAGGCCCCTTGTAGATCAGGTAGCGACCTTTGGCTGTTTTTCTTATCTTGAGGCCCCCTGTAGATCAGGTAGCGACCTCTGAGGCCCCCTGTAGATCAGGTAGCGACCTCGTCCTCCGGAAACCCGTGCGGGACCCAGTTGGGCTAATTAATCAATTACCATCCTATATTATCACTTTCATATCATAACTCAATTTCATGCTTTCATCATATTCTTTCATCACATTCTTTCCACTATCATCTCATGTACCTCATGCATGCTTTCATAAGGAATATCAAGTCATCATCATCGTCTCACTCATATACATATAAGCATGCATACAATCATAACAAACATATATATACACTCAAGCATGCATAAAATCATAGCATATTAAATACATAACATATATTAAGCAAGTGTAATTCATATACACTTACCTCGTAGGTAAGAACAATAAAACCTCGCAAACCAACTATTGAGTCCGTTTCCCACTCGGACTATCCTCTTTTATCGTGCTTGGATACGCTCACAAAGCAACTACGTCATAGTTAGACCGAAATCTTCATCAACACCTGTTGAGAATATCATATTCTTCGTATTAAACTTCTCGCTTTAAACACCAGTTAAATTCATTTCTTTGAATTTAATTAGCTTATAGCATTTTCTAGAATTCCCAATTTAATTAATTAACCTTTAATTAATTAATTAAATTTTACCTGAACAACGTTTTGCCCGCAGGCAATTTCTGAACCCACCTGTCATAAAATCTTATCAAACAAACAGTCCATAATCACCAAAATAATGTAACGAGCATAATGGAATTTCCAATTATCCATTTTGACAAGTCTAAGGTCAATTTAGGACAAATCGCAATACGAAAAACGAATAAATTCATAACTTATTCGTTACTAACCCGATTGACGATCCGAAAGAAGATTCGGAATCACAACGACGCAGGCTACGCTCAGACACCATCAAATTCACCGGAATCTGAGCAACGGAACCTCCCTAGTATCATATATGCTCGACCAGGCCTTCCCTTGCTCGGAAATGTAGAAACTTGGTACCATAATGAAGAGAATGAAGAGAGGAATCCAAAAATTCAAACGGATTTGAAATCGGATTAGAAACGGAGAGTAGATATGAGTTTGAAGGTTGAGAGAAATTAGAGCTTTTACGAGAAAACGTGAAAGAAAATGAATTAATAAACGTTATTTCCGCTATTTATAGCGAAGACGATAATTATCCTTTCACCGATCCGAAAGCGGTTTAAGACCCCTTCTCCAAACTTCTCGAAATTGGAATAATAAATCTGGAATATTGTATGGATAATTATTCCGCAATTGTCTTGGAAAACGCGTATTCCTAAGCCGTCTTTCCTAGCCGCTAAGAAACGAAATAACGACTCTTTTGGCCGTTTTGCCTTTCCATGTTTTTTCATATCTAGGACATGTCCGATGTCGTGATCATTTTTTTCAACTGCATTTTTATTAATTGAAGCTCCCAAATGTTCCAAATAACACCGGGTTGTAATATCATCTAGGATCAAGTTACCTCGAGAGGTATCTCGTATTAAAACGGATTTAATTCCTTAAAATTCTCGATTAGGTCATCTTCGATTTTTGACTGTTACAAATATCTTCCACTTTAAGAAATTTCGTCCCGAAATTTAAGAAAGGACGTAGAACCAAACTCGTAGATATATCAAAAGGATACACAACCGGATCACAATTTCTCGAGGTTCTTACTAAAAAAGATAGGGGTATTTCGCTCTCATATCCCGCTCGGTCTCCCATGTAGCCTCTTGAGCTGAATGATATCCCCATCTGACCTTCACCATCGGAATCTCCTTTTTTCTCAATCTTCGAACCTGCCTGCCTAAAACCTCAACTGGTTCTTCTGGGTAGGACAAGTTCTCATATACTTCTATCTCAGGTTCGGGAATGATATGACTAGGATCTGACCTATACCTCCGTAGCACCGATACATGAAAGACGTCATGCAATCTTGATAACTCTGGTGGTAACGCCAACCTATACGCAAGTGGTCCGATCTTCTCTAAGATCTCATATGGACCAATGTATCTCGGTGCTAGCTTCCCATGCCTACCAAATCTCATAACTCCCCTCCAAGGAGATACCTTCAAAAACACTCTATCGCCTATCTCATATGTCATCTCTCGTCTATGGCGATCAAAGTAGCTCTTTTGACGATCTTGTGCTGCCTTCAAGCACTGCTTTACTACTTGTACTTTCTCTATTGTCTGTTGTACAAGTTCAGGACCCTCTATCTGTCGCATGCCCTCAAAATCCCAACATACAGGTGTGCGACACTTCCTTCCATACAAGGCCTCGTAAGGGGCCATACCAATACTTGAACGGAAATTGTTATTATACACAAATTCGAGCAATGGCAGGTTAGAATCCCAGTTACCTTTAAGCTCCACAACACAAGATCTCAACATCTCCTCCAAGGTCTGAATCGTTCTCTTTGATTGTCCGTCTGTCTGAGGATGAAATGCTGTAGTGAAATGCAATCTTGTACCTAGGGAATTTTGCAGACTTCCCCAGAAATGCGAGGTAAACCTCGGATCTCTATCGGATACAATCGATACAGGGACTCCGTGCAGTCGAACAATCTCTCTCACATACAACTCTGCCAGCTCATCTAAGGAGTTATCTTGTCTCATCGGTAAGAAGTGAGCAGATTTCGTCAATCTGTCTACAATCACCCATACCGTGTCATTCTTTCTGAAAGTCCTAGGAAGTCCAACAACAAAATCCATTGTAATCCGCTCCCACTTCCACTCAGGAACTGATAAATATTGTAACTTTCCTGCCGGTGCTTGGTTTTCAGCCTTCACTTGCTGACATACTAGACATCGAGCCACAAAATCAGCTACCTCTCGTCTCATCCTAGGCCACCAATATATCTTCCTCATGTCATTAAACATTTTCGTACTCCCAGGATGCATGGAATACCTCGAGGAATGTGCCTCTTCAAGTAGCTTCTTCTTTAACTCCTCAGTGTTTGGCACGCATATCCGTGCACCTCTATATAACACTCCCTGATCAGACAACTGGAAGTGTGTAGTGGTAGCATCTCCCACTTTAGCTTTCAACTTCTTCAGTGTATCATCCTCATCTTGTCTAATTGAAATCTCATCAAGAATCAACGGTCTTACCTGAATGTTCGCTATCAACTCAGATCCTCTTACATCCATCTCTACTCTCATAACTCTGAGAGCTAATAGATGCTCAACTTTGTAGTTGACCTTACCGCCTTGGTCACTGCTCTTTCTGCTAAGAGCGTCAGCTACCACATTCGCCTTTCCTGGATGGTACTCTATAGTGCAATCATAATCCTTGAGTAACTCCATCCATCTTCTCTGCCTCAGATTCAGATCCCTTTGAGTGGGAATATACTTCAGGCTTTTATGGTCGGTAAACACCGGAAATGTATCACCATAAAGATAGTGCCTCCAGGTCTTAAGAGCATGAACTATAGCAGCAAGCTCTAGGTCGTGTGTAGGGTAGTTCTGCTCATGAGGTCTCAACTGTCTAGATGTATATGCTATTACCTTCCCTTCCTGCATTAGAACTCCTCCTAAGCCACTCCCAGATGCGTCGGTGTAAACCACAAAGTTACCCTTATTTGAGGGTACAACTAGAATAGGAAATATAGTCAATCTTTTCTTAAGTTCTTCAAAGCTCTCTTGACATCTGTTGTCCCATACAAACTGCTAATTCTTCTTTAGCAAGTTAGTCAATGGGCGCGCGATAATCGAGAAGTTCTTTACAAACCTTCTGTAATAACCCTCAAGTCCTAAGAAGCTGCGAATCTCCGTAATGCTTTTCAGAATTTCCCATTCTGTAATAGCCTTGATCTTGGATGGATCAGGTTGTATACCATCTCGTGATATCACATGCCCTAGAAAGACAATATGATATGTCCAAAACTCGCACTTGCTAACTTTGCGTACAACTGTCTCTCCCTCAGAATCCCCAAGATACGTCTCAAATGCTCTCTATGAGCATCCGCGTCTTGAGAATATATCAAGATATCATCAATGAAGATCACGACGAACTTATCTAGATAAGGTTGATATATTGAGTTCATCAACGCCATGAATGTTGCATGTGCATTCGTCAACCCAAAAGGCATAACTGTAATCCATACCGAGTACGAAAACTTGTCATCGGTATAAACTTCTCTGCTCTCCTCAACTGCCAGTATCCCGATCGAATGTCAGTCTTCGAGAATACTGTAGCACCCCTTAACTGATCAAGCAAGTCCTCTATCTGTTTCTTTAACTCCTTTAGCTCTAGTGGAGCCATCCTATAAGGAGAAATTGATATCGGTGCTGCACCTGGTAGTTCTCAATCTCGAAGTCTACCTCTCTACTCGGAGGTAAACTAGGTAAATCATCAAGGAAAACGTCAGGAAATTATCTGACAACATCCACCTTAGATACTCCGGGACTAACAATAGCAGAATCTGACACACTAGCCAGATAAGCCTGACACCCTTCCCGAAGTAATCTAAAAGTTGTTACGGTAGATATGAGGCAAGTAGGAATCATAATCCTCTCACATGTCAGAATCACCTCTCTCACCCCATCTACCTCCATGGTGACTTCCTTTGTATAATAATTAATCAAAGCTATATGAGTGGATGACCAATCCATTACTAACATCACATCAAACTCTCTCAAGAAATCATCCCATGTCTGCACAGGTGGTATACTATGGCCATTAGGGACCGTGTCCCACTAGATCCAATATTTAGGAATCAATAGAAAAGGCAAATCCTGTCTCCAGTTGCTCCCTCAAGCAAGGATATAGCATATTATACCCATCTCTCATTAGCGTAGATAACTCCATCTAGAATGGACGCAGTGTTCCTCAATCACTCATCCATTACTAATGGATCAGTAGTCCCCTCAAACGACTTTGCCCCTTGGCGGCGAATCTTCTCGAAATTCTTGTCCATCTTTAGTAGAATAAGACCCGCCTGAGACATTGTTGTGTCTGTGGTTGTATAACTTCTCTCAAATATTTTACTAAATCAGGTATACCAGCCATATCCGATGGTGGTAGTGGCACTGGTTAAACTGGCACCTTAGGGTGCTCTTGATCATTTCTACCCTGAGCATGTACACACTCAGTCGACCCTTTGGTTGTGCTCCGCCATCTAAAAGAAAAATAAATTTTCAAAGGCTTTTCAGAAAACTTCCCACAACCCCAAGCCAAGGAATCATATCCCTGCTTTGATACCAACCAAATGTGACACCTCCTATTTCATTTCTAGTTGATTACTAGTTAATTAACCCTGTTTAAAACAATAAGCGGAAAAGCGGAAAACGTAAATTTTTAAAACTTTTTCTTACAACCATATTCACAACATATATACATACTAACATACGTCATAAACTCCGTTTAACCAAAACACAACTGTTTTAAAACCATGCAAAACATCCTAGGCGGTAGCATCCCATATCAGCCCACCTGATATGATCTCAAATCCAGGTGTTGGGTCCAACGTCCTTGCCTTGATCAGGCCGAGTATGAGCAACTGAAAAATATGTGGATATAACAACAATGAGCCACACGCTCAGTAAGGGTATACAAATCGCACTCTCCCAATATATATAAGTATCTAATATCCCGTCCCCAAAGGACACTCTATACCCTTCCTCACATTTCAAAGCACACATACATATCCACATTCACATATAATTCCACAACCATTCACATCACATTTCACATAAACATTCAAGCATGTTATCACACATCACATATAAACATATCATCTCATATAAACATCTCATATCATCTCATCAC